>CM038226.1:48621882-49821882 GCA_021442155.1 Cymbidium sinense
CTTCAGTCATATAAATACAAAACTTTATAAACTAGATGCTTTCTTTAAAGCTAAAGGCTTTAATTTGGTTACTGTTTTGTCTATATTTTCATTTTGAGTTGCCGACTTATTAAGCGAGCATGATATTGAATAAAACTCGAGAAATCTGCCTAATATTTAAATTAAAAAAAAATAAATTTGTTAAGAGTTAACTTTGATGAAATAGTAAACCCTTTCACTATCATAGCTAAGCCTTCCCTTCTCATAAGAAATATCTAAATCACACAAACCTCCATAAAACTTCGTTGGCTTTACAAGCGATGCGTCAAAGGCTGCTTAGCTGCCTCAATCTCAAATCGTTGTTTTTTTTTTCGGAAACTTCTGTTTAAATTTTGATAAAATGATGAGAAATATTTTATTAAATATGCGGTTGGAATTTTATATTGTAAGAAAAATATATTTTATAGCAATAAGCCACATGTTCATGGCTAATATGGGGAATTCATATGTAAATCATTAAAATTAAATTTTAATATTTATTTATATAATATTCAAGTATTATATTCACAATAAAATGTTTGTAAACAGTTTTTTTTACTTAAATAAAATGATAATATTATTGATATTTTTAATACTATGATAAAAGTTAGGAATTATTTAAATGAATATTTAAAGTTAGATATTATAGATATAAATATATAAAAATTATATGATATATATGTAAATTTAATTAATGGTTTTCAAAGATTATTGAAGATGATCACATCTATATTGTAGTTTCCTTTTTATTTTATAATTATGTTTATTTTAAAAAATTATAAATTTATTTGATTTTTTATTCTTAATTATCAATTAATCATTTTCTATTTTATAATTATGTTTACTTTAAAAATTCTAAATTTAGTTCATTTTTATATTTTTAATTATATATTAATCATTTTATTTTTTTCAAAATAATAATTGAGGAACAATTTTCAAAATCTGATCCTATGAGGGTGTGAATAACTAACTCTCTTGTAAAATAAAAAAAAAACCCTACTCGTATCTGATTCATCGGTAAGTTTGGAGCACATAATCAACAATTCCTAACAGTCCCTTTAGCCTAGTGATTGATAGTTTTGACTTTCAACCAAGAGGTCTTGAGTTCAAGTCCTTGCACATATGTTATGTATGTGAATTTATGATTAAATTCGCTCAAATGTCCAAAAAAAAAAAAAATCCTAACAGAGTAGTTACTCTTAATACTTAAATTACCCAAAATATGACTCTTCTTTCTAGGAATCTCATGCACGGAAGATATAAAGCGTAATTTAAAAATTAGTTGTTGATTTCAACTTGATCACCCGTTGTGACAAATTTAACTAAAAAGATTTGAATAATTAAAACTTTTTTTTATTTTTGTTATTAAACTATAATTTTCCAATAATTAACTTTAAAAAATATATATACATTTGAAAATATTGAATTTTGAAGCATAAAGTAGATATAAACTAGATTATAAAAATCCCAGAAAATTAACAATAATTCTTGATATGACATTAAAAATTGGCAATTTTTTTAAACTAAGTATCATTAGAATCTGAATTAGGTAATTAAGTATTAATAAAAAAAATTTAAGAATAGGTATGGTCCTTGGTAGCCGCTCTGGTCGATTAGTGGTTACTACCACGATGAAATTGGTCAGCACTAATTGGGCGGCGGCTGAATACAGCTGTTGATTAGTGAAATTTCTGCTTTCTCTCAAAGCTAATGTGATTAGTGGACGAATTAAATAGTGGCATTAATGAAGCGACGATGCATTCAGCCGCTATGAACAATAGCCCGTAATTTTTTTAACATCGAAATAAAAACAAAAAAAAGCGGCAATCATTTTTTTGTGTTAATGTAAAAGGCATCTTGATTTCCACTCAACCTCGAATGGATGTTTTAATAATGTTTATTATTTTTTGTAGAATAAAAAATAAGATGCTTCATATAATCATATCGATTGAATTTTAAAATGCATGTTTTAAGTGATCATGCCTATATATTTTAGCAAAAAGTAACAAAGCATCTTATCTCAATGTTCCTTTGATATATTTTGCTGAACATTAAGCCTATTCTAGAACCTTCTTTAAGGTATTTTAATATATGATTAACAGGTTCCAAGTGCCTTTGAATGGGGGATTGCATTGATTGGTTTATCTTACTCATTGTATATGTAACGTATGGCCTAATTTGTGATAAATAAATGAGTCTTCCTACCAACAATTGCAATGGTTCTTTAACAATTGTTGGCTCATCGCCATCTTCTCTCTTCTTCCAATCCTTTTCAAGTGGAATAACCATAGATTTACATCCTAATTTCTTAATCTCTTTGTCAAAACTATGAGTGCATTTCCTTTGGGAAGAAAATACCATTCTTCCTTTTAGCAACTTTTATTACAAGAAAATATTCAACTTTTCCCAACTAAGTCACTTCAAATTCCCTCTTTATCTTCCTTTTTAATTTAGTTATATGACTGATATAATTGCCTTCAATCACAATATCATCTACATGTACAATAGGAATATATCTCTTCCCTTCGTCTTGAAATTTCAACAACATCGTGATCAGTTTTCCTTGCTTATATCTCGACCTAGGGTTCATTTGGGGCAACAACTTTTAGTAAAGATAATTATTAAATTCTTTTGGAGAAAATAATGTTTTCAAATTATGAGTGTACAAATATTTTTTATTCAAGAAGTGAATAGCAAGTTTCTTATGCTTTCTCTATCAAATTAGTTCTCAAAAGCAGCTTTCCATCATAAAAATACGCTTTGAGCATTTTGACTATACATTTTATGGTAAAAATATGCTTGCTTTTAGTTACTTTTATATATATAATGACTTATTTTATTTTATGGAGGGAGGAGACCATTGCAAGATTAATGTCACAAATGAGAATATTCGAGAAGTAAACTTTATTTTTCATGAAAAAGTGTATTTTATGTTAAAAATATTACTAATGGTGATATTTTTGATGTGATGCATATAAATAGGTGTCCATCAACCATTGAGCTCAATGCCCCACAATAAAGATGAATTGAACAACCAAGAGACTACAATAAATGAAAAGTATATCTGCCATTTTCATATGAAGTTAATCAATTCATTTCAGAATTTGACAAATAATTAGAAGTTCATTATGACATAACCAAATTGCGTGTACAAAAAATTTGTAATGAACAGATAAAAAAAAATGTAATCGACATAAAAGTATCTCTAAACCTTAAACCGTGTGACAACTATCTTCCTCCGGTGTGTACTGATCAGGTGCATGGGGTGGAAGATCACGCAGTTGATGGTGGCCCTAGCAAGGTTATGTCGTCGGCGTCAGGGAGCGGTGCCCTGTCATCGTCACGCTGAGAAAAAGAATCATATAATATTGCTAATATTGTAAAATCTAAGTAGATCAGTGCAACCGAAAAGAAAAAGATAAGCATTATCCTATTGGGAAATATATCGTCGACTGTTAATATTATGGGGAGACGCGATGTGTAGTGACCATTTGCATATCAAGTTTTGCTACTTGTACATTTTCATCCATTGTGTTTCATTTATTGATGCGTGGTCGGCGACCTTCTGCGAAAGTTAGGTGGCTGTAATGCGACTAATCCATGCTCTGCACCGAGAGATGGCCAATCGAGCGATCGGTAGTATGAAATTCATATTGTATGTCATCTGATTGTAGAGTGTATCTTGTGACACACATGTGAGATGGTTCAACCATGAAATCTAATCTGCAATCACATGGGCATGGACAATGATATATGATGGTTACGCCACAATTACAATCACATGGCCATTATCTAGCAATTCAACTCGAATGATGTTTGGACTGTCAAAACCTCCATCTGCGTGGGTTGATATTTCTAGGTTTTAGGAAATGCTTAGCCTCTCCTTTTAGTATGCGTAGCGGTGTGGAGATCCTGAGTATAAATAAAGGGACTTCTTCTTGGCGGTAGTAGTGGATAATCGTTTCATGAACAAAAGTAAGTTGTAATAGATAGCAGTGATTAAAGCCTGAATCGGTAAACCACGTGTCCGTTTTAGTACACCATTAAAACACTCAGATGCATTCGTTATCATTGTCCCATAACGCATCTTCATCATTATAGGGACCATTTAGATCACGCTCTCTGAGCCAATTGTGCGCTTCTTCTTTAACATTTTTAATATCTAACATTAACGGTTGATGAATATCATCATTGTTACCGCCATATACATCTTTTTGTAGACTCAACATCGGCAATCCCTCTGCGTACCTTTTAAAATTTTCACGCAAATGGCAAGCAATCTATGGGCACGAAAAAATCTCTTTGCATCCACGTAATCCGGCATGTTTATCGGATATTATGCACAAATCATGTCTTGACACTACGTAACATCATCACGGCAAGAACCACACGCATCAACATTCTCGATTCCACATAGCAAAAGCTGAAATAACCCATTATTGCCATCGATTACATTAATAATGTACTCGATACTTTTCAGAAAAAGTGCCGTAAGCTCAGCGTTGGTGCAGAACTCCATCCCATTATTGAAGGTCCAAAGCCCAAAAAAGTCTCACGGAAATGTTGCGTAATGGTAGATTGAATTCGTACTGTAAAAAAATCTAAACTGATTCTATATAAAGGCGAGAGTCTGTAGGACTCTTCCTTACCGAATATTGCTTTTATTGCCTTCGTCTTGCATCTCATGGTTTCATATCTGAAACTTTAACATTGAATTTTACTCATTTTTTATCTCTAGCTTGAGATCAATCGGTGCGATCCGCAGTTTGATGAAATACACTATGAAATTTGAACTACAATGATGGCCGGATGCACTATTGACATATAATTTTCACCAATTCTTGCTTTATAAGCACCCATGTCGTCTGCTTCTTTGCTGCAAATCTGCCACAGCCTTGTAGAATTTCGTCTTTGTACAATCGTGTAGTTCTTACGGTTGAAGGTAATTGTTGAATTGAACATTATTGACTATGGACCACCCAACAATAGCAAATTGCAAACTCCGTTTACTTGGAAAACACATACTTTCGACAAGGTCATTTGGAATTTCAATTTCATCTTTTAGGGCAATTTCGTCAGATGGGCCGTCAAAGTCAACATCGTTGTCCCCGCCTGTAGTTTTACACATCGGACATACTCATTTGTACATATGACTCTCATTTGTCGATATTGCGAAATGAGTGATTTTATTGATTATATTTGTCATATTTTCCGTACAATAACCGGTGAGCGGTCATCATTATATCTCGGACTCACTACTGAGCCCTTACTCATAGTCGATACTCATCCTCATTTCGACTCGAGGCATATACGGTTCATCCGGTAAAGATCGTCAACGCCACATAACTGTTGAGCAAATTATCATATTAATTATTACAAGTATAATCGAGATAAATTTTGATGATATCTTAATCAACCATCAAAGCCTCGTTGTATCCCTGAGGTGCTTTGTGCGATGAAAGCATGTGTATCATTGGCGGTATATGACCTTAGGATCGGTGATGTGGATGCAATATTAACATTCAGCCTTACCGATATCGGCGGAAAAGTCAGTGTAACCATGCGATCGTCGGATATTGACGCTTCATCGCTCGGATAACAGGTTAGAGTGGCGTGGCTCTAGATCAATATGCAAGCTTCTGTAATTCGTTGCTTCAATTCCGATAAGTCTTTATGTGAATCAGACGATTTTCTCCCATAACTTTGAATTGCTCATCGATACTCGGTTATCCATAAAAGAATCGGTGAAACAAATTCTGTTCATTCTTAACAAGTTATATGAATAATGAGAAATTTATATTAACCGAATAATTAATACTACTTTTGCTACTAAACACTAAATAAATTGATAAATAAAGTGATTTCTTGTGTGTTTACGAAGAATACGAGGATGTCGCTAAAAATGTAGAATCCATAAAGGAATTTTCCTCAAATGAAATGGAGCTAGAATCGTCGAAAGCTAAAGTTGACTTCAAAGGGTGGTAAATGAGAGGGAAGTAGTTAAATGGCGTGCGGTTGAAAAATAAAAGTTTCTATCGAATACGGACATGGCAGCGTGTACGGTCAGACTACGGCCGGAAGTTCGAGAGGGGAGGACCGTGCTGGTGGAAGTGGTTTTGAGAGCGGAGGAAGCGATTCTGAGGGCCATCGAGCAAAAGAGGAGATAGACGATGGGGCGATCTATAATAATATGTCGATATCATATAATATACATATTCTTAAATTTTTTATTAATCTTAATTACTTAATTGATTATAATACTTAATTTAAAAAATTCAAAATTTCATCAAACGAATATTGTTTTGATTAAAATCCACAGATTTTATGAAAGTTTTTTTCAAGCAAGAATCTTAAATCATTATACATATAAAAAGCATACATTAATTATTAAATATATTATTATCTACATATATCATTTTATATTTAATAGAGAAATTATTACTTGTAGAGTCCAGATCATCCATATTGGAGCATATTATTATGATTAAATACATGATATATGTTTATCTATATACATATAATATATAATAATATATAACAATATATAACAATCAAGACAATCTGTACCTTATATAACTATATTTAATATTTTCTTCATTTATTATATTAAAAAGCTAATTTTGAGAATTAGAACGGTTTGAGTATAGTAATTAATCAGATTTTTATTTCAAATAATTGAAGTGAGTCAGCAGGTGGAGCACACGCGCTGCGCGGTCGTGGAACGTGTCCTCCACGTCGGCCCCCCTGCGGCGACGATGACGCTGCTTCCATGATCTCTCTCTCTCTCTAACATTTTGGCCGTTTATGTATGATTGCGGTGCAATTATTTTTTGGGATTTATATACCTATTATATAATTTTTATATATTTATATATTTAATATTTAAATTTAAATTTATATATATATAATATATATTATTTTATTCACTTTTTAAAAGTAAAAAATATCTTTTTTAATATAAAAAATATTAAATAAATAAATATTTAATTTTAGATATTAAATATATAAATATATAAAAATTGTATGATATGTTTATAAATTTTTTTATTTTTTTTTATTGGAGCATGTCCTAATCTTAAATCAAATTTAATCTATTAATAATATTTTTTATTTTTTATTAAAATTAAAAAATATATTTAATTTAAGTTGAATTAAATTAATTGTTTAATTTAATACATGTATATTGTTATGTATCGCGTATCTGAATTAACACATCAATCTTTCCGTGTAACACATAAATAAAAAAAATAAAGATGCTTTCTTTAAAACTAGGGCTTTAATTTGGTTACTGTTTTGTCTATACTTTTCATTTCGAGTTGCAGACTTATTAAGCCAGCATGATATTGAATGAAATTTGAGAAATTCGCCTAATATTTAAATTAAAAAAAAAACAAATTTATTAAGAGTTAACTTTGATGAAATAGTAAACCCTTTCACTATCATAGCTGAGCCTTCCCTTCCCATAAGAAATATCTAAATCACACAAACTTTCATAAAACTTCGTTGGCTTTACAAGGCTGCTTAGCTGTCTCAATCTTAAATCGTTGTTTTTTTTTTCGGAAACTTCTGTTTAAATTTTGATAAAATGATGAGAAATATTTTATTAAATATGATTGGAATTTTATATTGTAAGAAAAATATATTTTATAGCAATAAGCCACATGTTCATGGCTAATATGGGGAATTCATATGTAAATCATTAAAATTAAATTTTAATATTTATTTATATAATATTCAAGTATTATATTCACAAGAAAATGTATGTAAACAATTTTTTTTTACTTTAATAAAAATGATAATATTATTGATATTTTTAATACTATGATAAAAAGTTAGGTATTATTTAAATGAATATTTAAAGTTAGATATTATAGATATAAATATATAAAAAATTATATGATATATATGTAAATTTAATTAATGGTTTTCAAAGATTATTGAAGATGATCACATCTATATTGTAGTTTCCTTTTATATTTTATAATTATATATATTTTAAAAATTTATAAATTTATTTGATTTTTTTATTTTTAATTATCTATTAATCATTTTCTATTTTATAATTATGTTTATTTTAAAATTTCTAAATTTAGTTCATTTTTATATTTTTAATATATTAATCATTTCTATTTTTTTTCAAAATAATAATTCGAGGAACAATTTTACGAAAAAAATCGATGTATATGAGGTGTGAATAAAATACTTCTCTTGTCCCAAAAAAAAACTACCAGCGTCATTTTGTCAATTCAAGCGATGGTAGAGTTGAGATGTCAACAATTCTACGTCTTTTAGCGCAGTGATTGATAGTTTTTTGACTTTTAACCAAGTGCTTGAGTTAATCGCTGCCGTATATTATGTATATGAATTTATGATTAAATTTTCAAATATCTAAAAAAAAAAAATCAATTTCCTCTTAATACTTAAATTACCCAATATATGACTCTCTTCTTTATAGAATCCCATGCGGATGATATAAAGCGTAATTTAAAAATCTTGTTGATTTCAACTTGATCACCCGTTGTGACAAATTTAACTAAAAAGATTTGAATAATTAAAACTTCTTTTTATTTTTGTTATTAAACTATAATTTTTCAATAATTAACTTAAAAATATATATATATTTGAAAATATTGAATTTTGAAGCATAAAGTAGATATAAACAAGATTATATAAATCCCAGAAAATTAACAATAATTCTTGATATGACATTAAAAATTTCAATTGAAACGAATGTGATGTAAGATATGATTAAGTCAAAACTAACCATCAAGCTTAAAATATAATTAAAAAATTACGATATCGTCAAAATATGGAGTGTTTTATAGTCAAATTGAGCGTCTTGTGAGGGATCTAACAAGCCTAAGATCTCATAATTCGACTTCATTTGAGCATTCAAATACTTACATGAGATGATCGAATGAATCATTTGAGCTCGATGGAGTAGTTTGGATATTGCATGTATTTCACGTCAATCTATAAATAACTTCATTCTTCACATGAGGGAGAGCAAAAAGAAGAGAACAAGAGCGAAGATTCTCCAAACATGATCGTGCAACTACTCGACACAATTTTCTATGATTGACCTGACTATTGACTAGTATTTCAATACTAATCAAACCAGTTGCTAAGCGCTCTAATAAAGTCAAGAGACACATGACAATTTAAAAAAATTTTTTTTTGTAAACTTTTGGTATAGTAACATGGCCTAGTGCCACAATGCTGCCTACTATAATGCCTAAGTGCTACAACGAAAACTTAAATTGTTATAAACTTTTACGAACATCAGTTAACATGTAAATAAACAGACTTACAAAAAATAGATAAAGTTTGGGTTGCCTTCCAAGAAGCACTTAACTTATTGTCCTCAGCTTGACTAAGTCATATATTAATCAATCCAAAAGAAATGAATGTACTAGACTCATTATGTTGATTCACCTTAACCCCAAAATAGTAAAAATTTTTACCTTTAAGCTTATATATATATATATATATTGATTTTTCAAGTTTTGAATGTTTATAACACCATATCGATATACTTTAACAACTAAGAAAGGCCTTTACCATCTAGATTTTAATTTCTTTAGAAATAATTTTATCTTATAATTAAATAATAAAACTTACCATTTCTTAATTTATTTTTTATAATTTTTAGCATTTTCATAAGCTCTCAAACTTGTTTCATCCAATTTGTTCAATTCCAAGAGTCTTTTATCTATTAAATCATTCATATCAAACTTTAATTTTTCTTAATTGCCCAAAATACCTTATGTTTCAATTTTAAAGATAAGTGACAAGCACTTTTAAATAATAGTTTATAAGAAGACATGCCAATTAAGATCTTTAATGCTATTTTATACTGCCATAATTCATCATCCAATATATTAGACCAATCTTTCCAAGTTGGACCTATAGTCTTTTCTAAAAATTTTTAAACTCCTCATTTAAAATTTCCGCTTGATCACTAAATTATGGATGATAAGTTGTAGCCACCTTATGCTTCACTCCATATTTTGCCAAAAATAATTTAGCATTTCTATTACAAAAAATGGGTGTCTTTATCACTAACAATGACTCTATGTTTTTAAAATATAATAAAAATATTTTCTTATATTTAAAATAAACTTGGAATCATTCTTAAGAGTAGTTATTGCTTTTATCCACATGAAAATAAATAATATGCAACAACTAGTATGTACTCATTTCTAAATGAAGAAATAAAAGGACCCATAAAATCAATTCCTCATACATAAAAAATATCTACCTCAAGTATATAATTCAAAGACATTTCATGACATTTTGATATGTTTCCTATTCTTTGATGCTTGTCACAATTCTTCACATAATCATAAGCATCTCTAAATAGGATAGGCTAATAAAATCTACTTTACAACACTTTAATTATTCTTTAATTTTCTTCAAATTGCCCCCATATTCAGAATCATGATAGACCTCAAAATTTCATTCATCACATCATTAGGGAGACGCTTCCTGATAATTTGATTTGAACATTTCTTATAAAAAATGGCTCATTCCAAAAACAAAATCTTACATTATGTAAAAATCTTTACTTTTAAATTATATGTTAACATATAAGGTAAGATCTCAGTTACTAAATAATTTATTAGGGAATTCTTCTCAAATCTCTCCAATGAACTTGATCTCTTCTTCTCCATAAAGTATTTTATTGTTGCATGATTAGTATATACAATAAACTTAACACAAACTAAATATGATCTAAACTTATCAAAAGTAAATATTATTATGAATAACTTTTTAGTTATGGAATAATTTAATTGATTTCATTAAGAATTTTACTAGCATAATAAATAACATTAAATTTTTTTTTCTTTCTCTGTCCAAGTATTTCACTTTGTTTACATCAAAAGAAATAAAATAAAATAAAAATATAATTTTTATTTTGACTATAGTGTAGCTGCATTGCACTGGTCTTTTAGAAGAAATAACTAGCGATCTAATTTGAATTATGATACAGCACGTTCTTGGCAAGCTATTGAAAGAGAATAGTTATCAACCCACTATTATAAACAGAAGTGAGCAGTTCACTCTAAATATCTTTTCCCTCTTTATTCCACTCTCTTTAAACTGGTGCTTGCATTTCACTCCAAGATTTCTCACCTCAGATAAAAAATTTATGTTCTTTCTTACTATGTTAATAAAAATCTCACCGTTGATCTTTGATCCGATGTGAAAAACTTAGAGATTTGAAATCCTCCACCGTTGAATTTTATTCCAGCACGAAACAAAAACCCCCTCACATCTATTAATCTTAGATCTGGAGTAAAGGAGAAGAGTGCTCCGCACTATACAATTTAGAAATCTAGCACTGCTAAGGTGAAATGATATCAAATTTTTTAAAATTTTTGAAAGATTCGCACTTTAGATTTAAAATTTAGCCTACAGCATCGAGGCACTGAATATCATTGTCATGGCACCGCTCTCTCGAGTATTCGTATTATAAGAGTAATGCCGCAGCACCCAAGAACTAGCGTCGTAGTGCTTTAATGACATCCCATAGCGTTATGGCGCCATAGCATCAACATCGTGGTGCCATGTCCTAATATAAGTAAAATAACATCATAACACCACAACGTCATAGCATTAGTGTTGCGGTGCCATACTCACGTGTCACTTGGAATATGACTTAGATCATTTTGATAAAAAAGAAATAAAATCCCACAACATTATAGCGTTGTACGCATAGTGCCGAAACACTATGCTGCCTTTTTGTATGTGAAAAAAATTTAGAATTTTTTTGCTGGGGAGGAAATAATATTATATAGCATCGCAGTACTGCAGGATAGCATCATGGTGCCCACCTCTCAGGTTCTTCATTTTATCTCCAGTGTTGAGGTGCTAACATATCAACGACGTGACCCTGTACTCTAATATGACTTTTTTGTGTTAAAAAATTATTTTTGTCCTTTTTATCCTAGAGTATCAATAACGACAATAATACACAAGTACAACACATAATAAAAAAAGGATTTGGGGATCTTGACCCATGGACCATACCCGGCCATATATCATAAATATTAGAATTTCAAACTCCCTCTCAAGCTCAATTCAAGCATATGGGAAGTTGGCATTCCACTCCTCTAGCCAAACCGATCATGTGCACACTCAAAACAACCAAAATAGCTCTCTCTATAGGCTCAATTGGATCAAAATGACATGGACATTGTCGGGCATTTGATCCTTCAAGGGGGAGATATACTGCCCCTAATTCACTTCTATGTTCATTGACTCAAGATCGATTGAGTAAGAGAGAGTCTAAGGAGCCATTTGCAAGTGATCCTAAGCTTCCTAGAGGGGGATTCAATTTCCATCTTCTCAATTTCTCCACTTGAAAATAGGGGAGGTCCATTGAAGAGCCAATTTCTTCCTCACTCCAAATTAATCCAATTGCTCTTGCACACTCCATTAGGGGGTCAAGTCAAGTTTGTCTAAGTTCTCTCTAAAGTTCTAAAGGCAAGGAGACATCAAAAGCACCAAAGGAATTGAGGAGTTGGTCCATAGAGCTCACACTCAACCTCATGTGCTCAAAACTTCAGGCTTTGTCTCAACGCAAGCTCCTCCAAGGAAATCGAGCATCGATGATCACCTCTGGCAAGGTTAGTGATTTGTTGAGCTCAATTCTCATAGGTGTTGGTCCTTTGTGTAGTGAACTTTAATTTCATTCGATCTTAGTCATTGGATGTACTCGTAATTGCATGCTGAAGGTGTAGGATAAATTCTAGCCTAATCCAAGCTCAATCAAGCTCAGATCAAAGCCTAGAAGGTGGACGGATCTCATTCCTCTTGAGCTTTGGTAGGGATGAATCTCTGGCCGTCCATCCGCACTGTTGGGATAGACGATCGAGATTATTCCCACGTTTATGTACCAATTATCCATTTTATGAATCGCGGGGAGATCTCTGGCCATTCGATCTTTGATCGGATGGTAGAATCAAAATCGTGTCATGCATTTTTTGATGTGGCCAAGTGACTAACTCACGTCGGCTGTAAAGCGCTAACTACATCACGTATGCTGGGTTGAGGGATTAATTAGTGTGTTTAATTAATTTTAATTAATTCCAAGATCTTCTAAAATTCATAACCCTTCATAAAAAATCAGAAAAATAGAAGGAAAAATATTATGGAAAGATAATTTCATCTAGAATATTTTAAAAAATGATTTCAAAGTATTTTGAGTTAGACATACATACAATCCCAAGCAGTTATATGTATAATTTGGACTTAGCACCCTACACATGGGTAACTAAGCCCACATGTCTTAACTTAGATTATGCTCAGGGGTTTAAGCAACCTACAAAAGGAGCATTTATATTTATTTTTAAGCATCACCTTAAGCACAATCCCTTTCAAAAAATATGATTAGGCTAAGAGCGGTCTGACATCTAGTCTATGGAGCATACACCCTAACATCTAGTCTCAAATATTACAACACAAAACAAAACATACATCATACATACACCATCCTAACTTAGGACTAGAAGTAGTGGCTTAGTTCTAATGTGTGTGCTAAGGCTTGGTGTGGTGTCTTAACTAAGTATTAGAGTTATGATTTTCTAAATATGGAAAAGGCTTAATTTCACATAAAGTTTGGTTTTATTTCAAGTTGTTTGGTTGATTTAAGAATTTTAATTTATAATTTATTTAGTTTCACTTGATTTACACATAATATCTAGGTGTTATAAATAGAAGAAAAAGGATTACCCTCTTTCATCCCTACCTTAAGCCACTTTATAAAGCACATTTTTATGATTTGATTCTCTTTAGTGAATGGATTATTATACATTTTTATTAATCCTAAGTTTATGTTGACTTTAAATAACCCTATTCAACATGAAAGGAATCTTATAGTTAATATAATTGAATTACTATCACATGACATATATTAAATCATTCCTTTCCATCACATAAAATATTCATATGACTTTAATCCTAACTGTATCTATGCATGCCTTATATTTTTGGCACACTTAAATGGTGATGAATGCATATATTTTGGGATTTATATTTTTAGTCAATTGAATTATTCCCACATGTAGGTTAAAGCTCTATCAAAACTCTTATACTAAAATACACAAGAATAAAATCAAATAAGTACATGTCAAGGGAAGTGAGGTAATCAAATGACCTCCTTGGGGCTACTTCAAGCCTCGTATTCCCGGGATGTCCAGACTATATACTCATTATTGTTCAAACTTATGTAAATCTATATATGAATCATAAGAAAGAGAGCACTAACTTACATGTAATGTATGTTAATAACTTAGATATATGGATGCATGTATTTTTAATAACTATAAGGGATTTTCATCTTATAATTAAGCTCACATGCACATGTATAAAAGATGTAAGCAAGTACGTGTCATTGTTAACCAGGGAAGTGAGGTAATCAAATGACCTCCTTGGGGCTACTTAAAGCCTTGTATTCTTGAGATGTCCAGACTAAACACGTGCTATCTTAAATATATATGAATGTACACACAACTATAAGGATGAAAACCATGCAAAGATTGTATTTTCTTTATTGAATTATTTAGGCATATGAATTAAAGCTCTATCCAAATTCTTATACCAAAATATACAAGAATGAAACTAAATGAGTATATGTCGTTGTTAAACTAGGGAAGTGAGGTAATCAAATGACCTCCTTGGGGCTACTTAAAGCCTCATATTCCTAGGATGTCCAGACTATATATCCATTATGGTTCAAACTTATGTAAATCTATATATGAATCGTAAGAAAGAGAGCTTCATTTCACATACTTAAGCTATATGTACATGCCAGTCCTATATGCATTCATAACTATCATCACTCTATATATTATTATCAAATTATAAACTTCAAAAAATAGATTTGAATTTATTAGTGATAATTGCCACACATATAATTAAATTAAGTCAACACATGCAAGCTTACATAAATGAAGTCCCCTTAATTTATTTATATTTGAAAAACACGAATGCATGAAACCATATGACATATAACATTTAGAGTGATTGGAAAAAAATAACTAAATATAAACACATGTTTCATTCAAATAAATTAATTCCTAAGGATAATCACATTAGATAAACCTATTTAAAGAAAATTAAAGCTTATTATTAATCTGATTCTTGGGTTTTGATTAATTTGGAAGTGGAGCAGATTTGCTTGTTATTTTAATCCCATTCCCATGTTGGTGAACTTAATTGGTTTAAGAAATGGTAATTAAGTGAATTTAATGAATCAATTAAGTTAGATCCTTAATTAAATTAATTAATTACACTTACCTATATTTTTTTAATTTGATTAACCATTTAATTATGAGCCACAAATGATATGAACATATGATAAAGTAAAATTCCAATGCCCCTAAAAGGACTGAGTGCAAATGGCTCATAATTAAGAGTTAATTTAGTTAAAGAACTTAATTAAGTACTTTCATGATTTTCCCACACTTATGGGCTAATCATGATTTCCTTAAGGGTCTTTATGTTATTAAACACATAAAGAGGAACCCTTAATCTCATTATTGAATATCTGATGTGAGTATGATTTCAATTTGAGCTTGGAAAAGTGATTAAAAAAGAGGCCTAACCATTTTCCCTCAACCATTCACTGCTGATTAGTAATTAGTGAACTTAATTTAATTAATTTTGTCTATTTAGGAGGTTAGTTAATCAATTATATCAATTAAGAGAGTAATTAAGGATTGAATGGTTAAATTCTCTAATTATCTAAGCAATAAATTCCAAGAAAATCATGGGAGGCACAAGTCATCCCATGAAATTAATTCCCCATGTTTGAAATTAATTGCCCAATAATTAAGGCTTAATTAGGCAAATTAAATTTAAATTCAAACTCTAATTAGGCCTTAATTACTATTCCAAATTAATTGAAAATATTTTTAATCGAATCTCCTCTGAATTACCTTTAAAATGAGTATTTATTCACAATTTTTTAATTTTTTTACAATTTGTTCTAATTTTCCAAAGTTTTAGCCATTAAAATAATTAATTAATCTTTAATTAAGCCTAATCCCATCGGCGCCATGTGGAGCGATGACATGGCATGCTTTCTACATGGCACCGCGAGATTGGTTATTTAACTTGCGAGTAACGATGCGTGGATGGCTACATGATTTTGATCGGCGACAGACACACCGTCTTCGATCCGAGCTCACTAGAACTTGGATTAACTCGATATTGAACCCACAAGATCATGAGGAGGATCTAAAGGGATGCACCAGTCGAATTCACATGACATACAACTTTTCTTTAAAAAGGCTTAGAAAAAGCCGCCTAAAGCTTGGTTTAATAGAAATTACCTTGTGGTTAAGGAGGTGGTGCTTGTGAGATAGCTTGCTCAAAAAAAGCCCTGTTGAGCAGCTCACATACTATCTCCTCATCGTTTGCTCTATGGACCAATGTTCATCAATTTGCAGGCAGATGTTGATTGAAATAGCACCTCCGGTGGTTGTGGAGCTCGAGAGAAGATTTGTTCTCACTCGATGGAGGTAGGGGAAGGTGTGGGTTAAGTTAATTGAAGTTTGATTGAGGTTCGAGTGGTGCCTTTCCCTATTTTAGGTTGAGGGAGTCTAACTTCAAGAAGGCACAAAAATCTTGGAGAGTGCTTTGGGTTTTCAAAAATATCTTAGGGAACTCTTTGAGTGCGAATGTGTGTGAATTAGATCAAAATGAGGGGGTAAATCCCCCTCCTTTGGATCAGATGGCTTGGATTGGATCCACCATTTTTGGCTGTTCGATCATTGTAGAGCACCAGAAAGGTTAATGTTAGTCCCACGTGGCTTGATTTGGTTGGCTAGAGTCCTGATTGGTGGCTCGAGGTGGCTTGGTTATCCTTTGGGTTGGCCAATGTGGGGAGGTGAGTTAACTCACCTTCCTTTGGTCCATGGCCAACCTAGCCCACTTGGGTTGGGTTAGCCATGTAGGTGAGGTGCTATTTTAGGTATTGGGTGGTTTCCATGTGACAAGAGGGGAAGTTGAACTTCCTAAAATGGGTTTGATCCCATGTGGAGGGCTTTATCCGATGGATAATAGGTCAAATCGGTCCCAAGTTGGTTGGGTTGGTTTTGGGATGACCCAAGGTGAGTGTAGGATGGGTTGGGTCATATTTTATTAGATTTGGGCTTAGTTTGAGTGGGTTTGGCTTAATTTGACCCATTATGGTGTTTATTTTTGGATGTATATGGGGGAAAATCACATAGATTGTAGGGGTACTTATTGAAGTGATCGAGAATGACATTGAGGTATGATGTACTATCTCAAAAGATAGAGACGTCACCCTTCAATGGACCTAATCACCTAAAAAAGACTCTTAAGGCATGATGGGTCTTCGAATATATCAGAGATTTCCCCCTGCTTTACATGGATGAATAAAGCTAGGTTTATATTAAATTAGATTCTAAAGTTCCCTCTAAAGATAAGCCTACATAGTTAATTACATCTTAGGGAATGAAATTCTCTAAAAATCTCGATTAAAGTAGATAATTATTATCTCCAAAGATTTAAAGGTTATACTATCAAATAGTTTGTTATATTTGGAAAATTAATTGGGAAGGTTCAAAGAGAAGACTTATTTTTGGAATCCAAATAGAATAAGTAGGGAATGCTTATAATACCAAGAAACCTAGTGAGAATTCTAATCTATCATATGGTTGGACTTTATATGTTTGAAAGTGAAGAGAATTATTTTGTTTGAGTTGAAATTTATTAGATTGCTAGGGCTTATAATCTAACAATACAAGATTATGAAAATGCCTAAGAGGTGACAATTTATGCTTGTAGTATAAAGGAAATAATGACCTCAAATCCTAAATCTAGGGAGCTTTAGCATAAGCTAAAGCATGACCTAAATCTAAGTAAAGATGAACATAAGGTTTACCTTCACAAGAGAGGGTAAACCACCCAACTTTTGAACTTACAACCATTTGGAGTGGCCCCCAGCTAACTCCTCCTACAATTCAAATCTATTTGGTCTAGTCATATAAAATTGTAAGATAGTTGGGCTGTTATTTATTTAGAAAGAGACTAAAGTCCTTAAACCCACTCTAAGAGACTAAAGTATGAGTGGTATGAATAATGACTTAATATGATGCAAAATATTTTCAAATTTTATTTAAATTTTGATACTTCATTTTGATAAAGGCTTTAGAATTTTTATATGCCTAAATGCATGATGAAATGGATTATTGGCCAAATCAGCAAGAAGTGGGTGTTCTCCACCACAAAGGATGCTCTCACAGGTCAAGTATTCCCTTATCGTGCAAGGATGGAGATCCTCCAATTTCAAGGAAGAACAAATATGCATGCATGATGTGAGGCATACAACATTTAGCTAAGAGGTTGCTAAATCTTTCAATTATGTTATTTAATGCCTAGGCTTTATGGTGAGGTTATGAATTATTTAAAATTTAGTTATGAGTGATTAATTGTGGTAGAAAAAATTAATTTTTCTAAGAGCTGATCGCATCTAGGCCACACATTAAAGCATTAATCATTTAAGAAACTAAGAAAAGCATATCATTTATGGTGCACAAACTAAACAAGTCATCATATATTGTTTATAAACTAACGCAAAAGAATAAGAGGCTGATGCGGTCGGGTACCGCTGTTCAACCTAAAAGAAAAGATGGATAGCTGAGCTCTACCCTTATTCAACCTGAAATTACAAAATAATAATTATAATTTATAATGAATAAAATTTATGAGGGGTCTTCATTCTTCATTCTTTATATATTCATTTCTTTCCTCCTTGCTCCTTTGATTTAATAGGTTTAAAGGCATCACATGGCACCCTAATTTAAAGCCTTCTAGCCAATGCTCATCCTAAATCGCCATAGCACTAATCCTAATTCTTAATACAAAATTACATTAAAAATAATAAAAGTAAATCTAACTACATCTACAAAATAGAGATTAGCTAAATACATACATTCCCAAGCAGTTATATTTATGATTTGAACTTAGCACCCTGCATATGGGTAACCAAGCCCACCTGTCCTAACTTGGATTATGCTTGGAGGCTTAAGCAATCTGCAAAGAGAGCATTGATATTTATTTCTAAGCATTCCTTAAGCACAATCCCATGCAAAAACATGATTAGGCTAAGAGCGGCCTAACATCCAGTCTATAAAGCATACACCCTAACATCCAGTCTAAAATAATACATCATAAAAGAAAATATACATTATATCATACACCGCCCTAACATAGAGCTGGAAGTGGTGACTTAATTCTAATGTGTGTGTTAAAGCTTGTGTGGTGTATCTTATTAAGCATTAGAGTTGTATTTTCTAAGTTCGGAAATGATTCAATTTAATATGAAAAGGGAATTTCACTTTAAATTGTTTACTTAATTTGAGAATTTTAATTTGTGTCTTCTTTTATCTCATATAATTACACTTAGCATCTAAGTGTTATAAAGGAAAGAGAGAGGATTGCCCTCTTTCATCCGTACCTTAAGCCAATTTCTAAAGTACATTAGTTTGATTTAATTCTCTTTAGTGAATGACTTATTAAATGATTTAATTAATCCTAAGTTTTGGTTCTCTCTAAATAATCCTATTCAATATGAGAGGATTCTTAAGATTAATCTAATTGAATTACTTTCACATGACATATATCAATCATTCTTTTCCATCACATGTAACATGCATATGATTCTAATCCTAAGTGTATCTATACATGCAATATATATTTAGCACACTTAAATGATGAATATAGATATGATATTTGAAGTTTATATTTTTCATTTAATTGAATTTTTAATTATATTAATTTAAATCTCTATCTAAATTCTTATACAAGAATACATAGGGATGAAATTAAATAGGTATGTGTCATTGTTAACTAAGAGTGAGGTAATCAAATAACCTCCTTGGGGCTAACTAAAGCCTTGTATTCCCGGAATGTCCAAACTATATACCCATTTGCATTCAAACATATGTAGATTTATATACATGAACATGAGAAAGGAAGCTCCAAGTTATATGGCCAATTGATTCAATCACTTTGTCAACTATGTAAGCATGTATTCTTGATAAAAAAGGGGTTCTAATTCCATAATTAAATACATACACATATGTATAAGAGACATAAGCAAATATGTGCCATTGTTAACCAGGGAAGTGAGATAATCACATGACCTTCTTGGGGCTAACTAAAGTCTCATATTCCCAGGATGTCTAGACTAAACACTTACTTTTCTCAAATACATATGGATGTATACATAAATAAAAGAAGAAAAATCATGCAAAGATTATATTTTTATTTGATTGAAACATTTATGCATGTGGATTAAGTTCTATCCAAATTGTAATGTAGGAACACATGTAAATGAAATCAACTAAGTATGTGTCACTGTTAACCAAGAAAGTGAGATAATCAAATAACCTCAATGGGGCTAGCTAAAGCTTCATATTCCTGGGATGTCCAGACTATATACTTATTAACATTCAAATACATGTACAACCACATATGAATTAAGGAAAAGAAAGCTTTACTCCACATATATAAGATATAAGCATATGCAAACCTATATATGTTGATAACTACTATCGCTCTAATCAATGTAATTGGTTCATAAAATTTAAAAAAATAATGAATTTATTAGTGATAATAATCACACATATTATAAATTAATCCAACACATGCAATCTCACATAAAAGAAAACCATTTGATTTAATTAATTTTAAGAAGATTAATGCATGTTTTTAGATGACATACAACATTTAACATGATTGGAAAGGAATAAATAAACATAAACACATGATTTCATTCAAGTGAATTAATTCATAAAGATAATAATATCAAATAAAATCGTTTAAAGTAAACCAAAGCTTTCTTAGCATCATTTTTAATTTCATATTTTAATTTGATTTAAGGATATGAGAAGAGGTTTGCTGGTCCTAACCCATTCCCATGTTTGTTAATTCATTTGGTTTATTGAAATGGGATTAAATTAGTTTTATGAGTTAATTAAGTTGAAATATGCATTAAATGCATTAATTAATCCTTACTTATGTCACCTTAACATTATTACTCAAATAATTATGAGCCAACATGATATGCACATGCATTGGAAATTAAATCAGTAATGATCCTAAGAAATGAAAGCGCTTAATACAATTGGCTCATAATTAATGGTTAATTAAGTTAAAGAACTTAATTAAGTACTCTTATAATTCTCCGATACATTTAGGCTGGCTATAATTTCCTTAAGCTCCTTTAAGTTATTAAACACCTAAAGATCTACCCCAATATCTCATTAATTAATTTCTGATGTGATTATGATTTCAATTTAATTGGTTGAATAATTTAAATAATTAGTTAATTCTTAATTAATTTGATTTTAATTAATGGAGTGAACTGAGGGAAGGAGATTAGAAGGAGGCCCCAACCTCATTCCATAAGTCCCCTCACTGTTAAACAATGATTAATGAGCCCAATTAATTTATTAATCACTATTCATGTAATTAATATTAAATTAAGAAAATAATTAGGGATTAATTAACTAATTTCCCTAATTAATTAACTAACAAATTTGAAGAAAATTAGGGAGGCAGAGGTTATCCCCTTAAACAATCTCAAAAAGTTTGGGATTAATTAATTAATCAATTAAGGACTAATTAAGCTAATTAATTTTTTAATTAAATCCTAATTAAGCCTTAATTACTCTTCAAAATTAATTAAGAATATTTTTAATAAATTCCTCTCTAAAATGCCCTTAAAATAACCATTTATTTAAATTTTTTCTACAATTAGTTATAATTTTTACAAGTTTTAGCCATTAGAACCCATTAAATAGGCCTAATTAACTCTTGATCCCATCGATGCCACATGGCACCATGGGATTGGTTATTTAAAAATAATCTTAGTCAGCGCTTTCATGGCAGTAGTGGATGCACTTTCTCATGCGCCATCCAATATAAGATTGGACAACTGTGATTAATCCCGTGATGCTAAAGGATTAAATCAGATCGATTTATCAGATCTAATCATGACCATCCATTTTGATCATGCGGGAGATGATTGTGATCTATCATCGGCGAGGGGAATGGAGTTGCTACCATTGCTCGTGATTCGAGCTCAAATCAACTCCAAATGAATCCCACACCTTGCAAAAGATCCAAAGGGATCCAACGGCTAGGATTGCGTGGGATGAAAGTTTTCTTCAAAAAAGCTCCAACAAATTTTCATACAAAGGCAGTTTTAATGGCATATCTCACCAGAGCTCAAGATCGGTGGCAAATTTGATTGAGTAAGCTTCGCTTAGTGAAGATGAAGCTCTACTAATTAGCACGAGCTCTAATTTGAGGTGGTTTGCTCAAAAGTCATGAACTGAAGCTTAGAAAGCTGGCATTGATCGGAATCACATGTCCAGTGGTCGGAGGGCTTGAGAGGCAATTTGTTCTTGCTTGACTAGCTCCAAGGATGGTGTGTGTAAAGTTAAATACACTTTGGTGGAGTTTGGAGCAATTGGGATTGAATGAGGTGATTCCCTTTTTCGGCTTGAAGGAAACTAAGAGTGGAGAGCTTGTGAAGGCTTGGGAACTCTCTAGGAAGCTCTTGGTGGCTTATCTTTGGGTTTTCTAGTTCTAAAGAGTGAATTCATGTCAATTTGAGTGAAAAGGGGTTTATACCCCTCCTCTTGATCGGATGAACGGGCTGAGTTTAGCTCTTTGTGATCATCCGGTCTCCTCAGACGATTGTGGGTGTCCTTGAGTGGATAAGTTGGCTTGATTTGGTTGGGTGAAGGTGTAGAGGTGGCTGCTAAGGAGAGTAGTGGGTGTCCTTAGTGTTTCAAGTACTCCAATGGAGGAGGTGAGGTGATTTCACCTCCCCATCGGTCATGGTCGACCCATCTACATTTGGGTCAGGTTGGGTAGTGTCTTAGGAGCCTAGGTGGACCAATGGGAGAGTGCCAAGTGGTCAAGGAATGATAATTACCACTTACATGAGTGATTTGCCTCATGTGATACCCTTAGCCCAAAGGTAGGATGGTTGTTTGGTATTAAATTTGATTTGGATAGATTTGAAATGAGTTAAAAGTGGGTTGGGCCAAATTTCATATCATTTAGAGTTCATTTGGTTTAATTTGGCTCAATTTGACTCATTTGAGTCAAATTGGGTCAAATCAAGTTAGATTGACTAATTGGTCAAATTAGGTCAAACCAAGGGTTGGGTCAAGTTCATATGATCATTTAAGATGTATTGATGTCATTAGTTTGGTTCAATTTGGTTTTGATTCATTTGAGTTCATTTGGGTCAAATGAGTCAAGTTGACTAATTTGACCCAATTGGCCAAATTGGCTTGAGTCATGGCTTGGTTTGAGTTTGGTCATTTGGAGTATGTTGTGGGCTTTGGTTGAGTTTAATTTGGATTTTATTGAGTTTTGGGTTGGTTTGACCCTTTAGGTCAAGTTGGGTTCAATAGGTCCTTTGAGTCTAATGGGTCAATTGGCCTCAATTGAGGCTTTGGTAAAGTTCAATAGCCAATTTGGAATGAACTTGAGCCATTAGTTGAAATCAATTTGGTTTAGATTTTGATTTGACCAAATTTGGCCTTTTAGGTCAATTTGGGTCAACTTGGGTCAAGAGGGCCAATTGGGTTTGGTTTGGCTTAATTGAAGGTCAAGTCATACTCAAGTATTGATTTTGGGTTGGTAAGAATCATTGGTTTCAAGGGATTTGGCTCAGGTTATAATTTGGCTAGTTTGGGTTGATATGGGTTAAGAAGGTTGACTTGGTCAAAGGACTAGGTTGACTTGGTTTGATCTAATTTATGATAATTGATCAACCTAGGATGATCAACAATCATGTTATGAAGTTTGGATTGACTTAATTCACTTTGATTTGATTGAATTAAATTTTGGTTCAAATAGGTCAAATTGGTCACTTTGGGTTAAGTGAACCAATTGGGTTTAGTTTGTTTAATTTTGGGTTAAGTTTGATTTAGTTGAGTTTATATATGGATTTGGGATTGATATATAAATTCAATTGCAATTGGTTTGGGTTCAAATGAGTTTTGATTCATTTGAAAATCTCAAGTCAAAAGGGCTAGGTTGGGTTTGACTTGGGTTGATTTTGATTTGGCTTAATAATGTATATTTCATTTATATTTGAAAAGATGATTAAATGAATAATTGATTTATGAGAAAATCAATTGGTTTTGGGCTTTGGGATGAAATAATTTGGCTAAGTCCATGGAGTTGGGTCATGTGGATTAGATTTGGATTTTGATTTAATTTGATTTAGTTTGATTTAGTTTTGATTATTTTGACATAGATTTGATTTGCATTTAAGAAGATGATTGAATATATAAATTGATTATGAGAAAATCAATTGATTTTGGATTGATTTAGATGGGATTTTGGCTAAGCTCATGAGGGTAGGTCACATAGCTTTGAAAGATTTCAAGTTTGGATTTGATCATGGGCTTCAATCATTTGGCTTGAAATTGGTTATAGAATTGGACTTAGATTTGAATTTGGAATTGAGTTTGATTAAAGTTAATATGGATTGAATTTTGGTTATAAGGAAAGTGGATCTCCCTAAGTCCTAAGGCATAGCCTAATCCTATGGTTAACCTTTCTAAGTTTCTAGACCTAGGTTAAGTGTTTGCCTAATTACTAGAAGTGTCTTATGACTAAGGAAGTCTTAGTGTTTAAAAGATTCCTAGGTCTAAGAAGAGGATAAGAACTCACTCCAAAAGTGAGGTCAACAAAAGGACCCCCAATAGGTGTGGTGTAACTGAGAAGGCACACCACACGTATTGGCATTGATCGAGACAATCAATAATGTCCAAAGGATTGCAAGCACTAATGAAAATGATCTATATCAAAACATAAAAGAAAGTTAGAATCACGATCTTAGTGCAATGAAACTCAACTTATGTCAGGGGCATAAGTGAAGGAAAAGTATTTGATGGGAATTTCATGTCAAGGACATGAAGAGAGATCCGCTAGGGGATTACACATGCATTGGACATGACATGTGAGAGGTTTATGCCGAGGGCATAAAAGGAGAAATCTGGTGAGCATTGTGTACATGAACCTTCCACTAGGAAGCAGGTTCTGGCTATCCACTAGGGATATGTATTTGAGTTTGATTGTGAATATGATTTATGGGAAGAAGATCTGCTGGGGATAAGAATCTATAATCCACTAGGAATCAAGATGAAATTAATTTCAATTTATTTTTTCTTAATTGATATGGAGGCATATCCGTTAGGGATGTGGACTCGAATATACTAGGGATTGAAAATATGAACCTTCCATTGGAGAAGCAAGTTCGGGCTATCCGTTGGGGATAAGGGTTTGATTTCATAGATTCATTTGGGGATGTATTCGCTGGGGATAAAAGTTTGTATTATTTTAATTTAGACTCCACTGGGTGAGTTGGTTTGATTTGGTATGGACATTAGGGATGATGGTTTAGGAAAGATTTTAAGTTTGTATTTGATCATGGGCTTCAATCATTTGGATTGGAATTGTTTATAGATTTGGACTTGGATTTGAATTTGGAATTAAGTTTGATTGTAAGTTAACATCGATCAGATTTGGGTTGCAGGGTAAGTGGATCTCCCTAAGTCTTAAGACATAGCCTAATCCTATGGTCAACCCTTTTGGATTGATTTAGATGGGATATTGGCTAAGCTCATGATGGTAGGTCACATGGCTTAGGAAAGATTTCAAGTTTGGATTTGATCATGGACTTCAATCATTTGGCTTGGAATTGGTTATAGATTTGGACTTGGATTTGAATTTTGAATTTAGTTTGATTGTAAGTTAACATGGATTATATTTGGTTTGTAGGATAAGTGGATCTCCTTAAGTCCTAAGGTATAGCCTAATCCTATGGTTAACCCTTCTAAGTCTCTAGACTTCAGTTAAGTGTTTACCTAATTACTAGAAGTGTCTTATGACTAAGGAAGTCTTAGTGTCTAGAAGACTCCTAGGTCTAAGAAGAGGATGAGAACTCACTCCAAAAGGGAGGTCAACACCCATGTAGGTCAAATTGGCTTGGTTAGGTCAAGTTGACCTATTGGTCAAATTGGGTCAAACTAAGACTTGGGTGAAGTTCAATTAATGATTTGAAGTATTTTGGTTTAATTGGTATGGGTCAATTTGGCTTGAATTTTATTTTAGCTCATTTGAAGTCATATGGGTCAAGTTGACCAAATTGGCCAAATTGTCTTAGGTTAGGGGTTGACTCATGTTTAATTGGTTAATTAAAGATGATTGTAAGGTTCGATTTCAATCAATTTGAATTTTGTTTGATTTAGGTCAAATTAACCCTTTAGGTCAATTTGGGTAAGTAGGTCAATTGGGCTCAATTGGGTAAATTGGGTTCAATCAAGATTTTGAGCATGTTCAATGATCAATTTGAAATGAACTTGAGCCATTGGTTGCACTCAATTTGGGTTAGATTTTGATTTGCCCCAGTTTAGCCTTTTAGGTCAAATTAGGTCAACTTGGGTCAAGAGGGCCAATTCAGTTTAATTTGGCTCAAGTGATGGTGAGGTCATGTTCAAATATTGATTATAGGTTGGTATGAATCATTGGTGCCAATTAATTTATCTTAGGATGAAATTTGACTCATTTGGTTCATGTAAGTTATGTGAGTTAACTTTTTCAAATGATCAAGTTGACTTAGTTTGACCTAATTGATTGCAATTGATCAATCTCGGATGATCAACAATCATCATAGGAGGTTTTGGTAAGTTTGGTTCAATCTAATTTGGGTAGGATTGAAATTTAGTTCAAATTGGCCACTCTAGGTCAAGTGAACCAATTGGGCTAAAATGGATTGATTTTGGGTTGAACTGAGTTTAGTTGGATTTATATATGGATTTAGGATTGGTTTATAGCTTTGATTGCAACTAATTTGGGTTTAAATAGGTTTTGTATTATTTGAGTATTTCAAATCCATTGGCCTCACTTTTGGAGTGAGGATTCGATATCCTCATTTAGACTTAGGAGTCTTCTAGACACTAAGACTTTCCTAGTCATAAGACACTTGGGTATACACTTTGGCCAGAAACTTAGAAGGGTTAACCATAGGATTAGGTTATGCCTTAGGGATTAGGATAATCCACCTACCCTACAACCCAAATCCAATCTATGTTCACCTTCTCAAACCAAACCTCAAGTTCAATTCAAACATCAAATTCAAATCCAAATCCAAACCCAAATTCCAAAACCAAATGATTGAAGCCCATGATCAAATCCAAACTTGAAATCTTTCCTGAGTCCTTTGAATCAATTTCATGAACTTAGCCAAAATCTCATCCAATTCAATCCAAAATCAATTAATTTTCTCATAATCAATTTATATCTTCAATCATCTTCCTAAATATAAATCAAATCTATATTTAAATGGTCAAAACTAAATCAAACTAAATCAAATTAAATCAAGATCCAAATCTAAGCCCTATGACCTACCTTCATGAGCTTAGCCAAGTTTTCCTTCAAATCACTTCAAACTCAATTGATTTTCTCATAAATCAATTATATCTTCAATTATCTTCACAAATATAAATGAGATATACATTTAAATCATCACAACTAAACCAAACAAAATCAAAATCCAAACCTAAGCCACATGACTCAACTCCATGAACTTAGCCAAATTCATTCATTCCAAAACCCAAATTTAAATAATTTTCTCATGAATCAATCAAACCTTCAATCATATTTAAAAATATAAAAGAAATCTAAAATCATCAAGCCAAACCAAAACCAACCCAAGTCAAACCCAACTTGACCTTGTTGACTTGAAATATCCAAATGAACCAAAACTCATCCAAACCCAAATCAATTGCAATTGAATTTATATATCAATCCCAAATCCATATATAAACTCAACTAAATCAATCTCAACCCAAAATCAAGCCAACTAAACCTAATTGGTCCCAAAGTGGCTAATTTGACCTATTTGAGCCAAGTTACTTCTACCCAAATTAGATTGAATCAAGCCTACCTAAACCTCCTATCATGATTGTTGATCTCCCTAGGTTGATCAATTATCACAAATTGGGTTAAACCAAGTCAGCTTGGTCCTTTGACCAAGTCAACCTTCCTAACCCATATGAATCTAAACTAGCCAAATTGCTACCTAAGCTAAATCTCTTGAAACCAATGATTCGTACCAACTCAAAATCAAGATTTGAACATGACTTGACCTTCAATTGAGCCAAACCAAACCTAAATTGGTCCTCTTAACCCAAGTTAACCAAAATTTACCTAAAAGGAAATTGGGTCAAATAAAAATATAAACCAAATTGATTACAACCAATAGCTCAAGTTCATTCCTAAATGATTGTTGAACTTGACCAAAACCATTATTGAACCCATTGACCTACTTAGCCCAAATTGACCTAAATGGTCAAGTTGGCCTAAATCAAACCAAATCCAAATTAATTGAAACCAAAGCCTATAATAATCTTCAATTGGTCAACCAAACCCAAACCAACACCTAACCCAAGCCAATTTGACAAATTTGTTCAAATCGGTCAACTTAACCCATTTGGCCCATTTGAACTCAAATGAGTCAAAATCAAATCTAAGCCAAATAAAATCAAACCAATGATAACAATACATCCCAAATGATCATATGAACTTGACACAACCTTTGGTGTGACCTAATTTGACCAATTGGTCAACTTGACCCAACCTAACCCAATTTGACCCATTTGAGCCAAATTGAGCCAAACCTAATCAAATCAACTCCAAATCACTTGAAATTTGGGCTAACCACTTTGACTCATTTCAAATGTGCCTAAATCAAATTTAATGCTAAGTGACCATTATACCTTTTGGTCAAGGGTATCACATGAGACAAATCACCCATGTAAGTGATCATTTCCATTCTTTGGCCACTTGCCACTCTCCCAATGGTCCACCTAGGCACCTAGGACACTGCCCAACCTGACCCAAGATGTGGTTAGGTCGGCCATGATCCATGGGAGGTGAAATCACCTCACCCTCCAGATTAGAGCATTTGAAACTCATATAACACCCATGATTTCCCCTTGGCAGCCATCTCCACACATTCACGCACTCAAAATGAGCCAGGTCATCCACTCCCTACCACCCACGACTCCTTGAGATGGCTGGACAGCCACTAGAAGCTAAACTCAATCCCACCATCTGATCAAGAGGATGTGGGGTATACACCCCCTCATTTCCAGTCAAACCCACACAAAAATTATTCCTCAGAAACCCTAACTACCCAAGATGAGTCACCAAAACCATTCTCCAAGTTCCCAAGCTCATTCCTCAATCAAAAAATGTCATTCTTGTTTGTCCCAAAATAGGACACTCCCATTTCCCACCCAACTTCCCCATTTCTCCACCAAACTCAAATTAACTTTGCACGCACCTTTCTAGGCCTCGTTGAGCAAGAATGAATCATGACCCAAGCTTCCCAAGCATCGGTAGGGGACTTCGATCAAAGCTGAGCTCCAAATTATCAATTCATGGCCTTTTGAGTGAATGAAAAGGAATTGATCCAATTGTTGCTCAATAGGGCTTCATCTCCACTAGATGAAGCTTCCTCAATCTTTGAGCTGTCGATCTTGATCCCCGGTGAGGTATGCTTCCAAAATTGATCCTTAGGAAAAAATAGGTTGTAGCTTTTTAAAGGAAATGTTCATCTCATGTGATCTTGACCATTGGATCTCCTTCGATCGATGTCGTGAAGGTGTGGGATCCTTTTGGAGTTGATCCTAGCTCAAGTAATCTCGAATCAAGTGAGCAATGGCAGATAGACTCCATCTCTTATCTCTTGCCTGATGATAGATAACACACCGTCCGTTCTACATGATCAAAATGGACGATCATTATTAGATTCGCTAAATCAATCTGATTTAATCTTATTAAGCTATGGAATTAATCATAGCCATCCGATCTTAGATTGGATGGCGGACGAGAAAGCGCGTCTGTTGCCACCATGTAGCTGAGTTAGATAAGTTTTAAATAGCCAATCTCGTGGTGCGAGATGGAAAGTGTGCCGCGTTAGCGTGCAACATGGGGCCGATGGGATTAGGCTTTAATTAGGCTTAATTAATCATTTTTAATGGCTAAAATTTCTAAAAATTATAACAAATCATAGAAATTTAAAAAATGCAAATAAATACTTATTTTAAAAGCATTTCAGAGGAGAATTAATTTAAAATGATCTTAACTAATTTTGAATTATAATTAAGGCTTAGTTAGGGTTTAATTAGAAAATTAATTAGCTTAATTACTCCTTAATTACTTGAGCAATTAATCTCAAATTTTATAGGTTAATTTAATGGGATGACCTCTAGCTCCCATGATTTTCTTGGGATTTTTTGCTCACTTAATTAGGAAAATTGACTAATTAAACTTTAATTACTCTTTTAAGTTAATTAATGATTAATTAATCCTATGAATAATAAAAAATTGATTAATTAAATTTGTGTCATTGTTGTTGAAGTGAACTAAGGAATAGGGTTGGGACCTCTTTCCTAACCTCTTTCCCTAAGTTCATTTCACCTTTTTTAAAAATAAAATTAATTAATATTTAACTAATTAATTAAATGGCTTAATTAATTAAATTAAAATCATAATCACATTAGACCTTAATTAATTAAATCATGGGGTAGATCTTTAGGTGTTTAGAACTTTAGGGAGTTTAATAAATTATGGTTTGGTCCACGTAATGCGGAAAATCATAAGAGTAATTAATTAAAGTCCTTAATCTAATTAACTATTAAGCCAATTAGTCCCCTTTTATTTCCTAGAATCATTGATAGTTCATTTTTCATGATTATTTAGTTAATTACTTTAAGGTGACATAGGTAAGGGTAATTAATTGATCTAATTAAGAGGTCAACCTAATTAACCATAAAATCAACTTAATTATATTTTCTTAAACTGAATCAAATCACTAATGTAAGAATGGGTCCAAAACAATAAGTGATATTCCCTCTTCTCCTCTTTAAATCAAATTAAATGCAAAACTTAATTAATAAAGAAGCTTGGTTTGCTTAAATAATCTTATTTGATTTGATTGTCCTTAGAAACTAGTTTGGTTGAATGAATCACATGCTTATATTTGATTGTTCTCTTATAAATCATGTTAAATTTGGTATATCATTTGAATTCATTCATCCATCTTTTCAAAAATCAAGTAAAATAAAATGAATTTCCTTTATGTAAGCTTGGATGTGTTGATTTAATTTAATATAAGTGTGGCTATTATCACTATTAAATCCAAATGTATTGTTTAAAAGCTTATAAATGAATAATAATATGTGTTATGATGCTAGTTATAAATACATAAGAAATGCATGTGCTTATAACTTAAGTGAATGAATGTTGAGCTCTCTTTCCTCTATTCATGTGTTGATTTATATAAGATTGACATCTTGAGAACATGAGGCTTTAGTTAGCCCCAATGAGGTGATTTTTTTACTTCACTTCATTAGTTTAACAATGACATGTACCCATTTGATTTCATTCTTATGTACTTCAATATTAGAATATGGATAGAGCTTTAATTCATATACATAAATGATTCAATCAAATATAACATATATATATATATATATATATATATATATATATATATATATATATATATATATATATATATATATACACACACACAATTTTTGTATGGTTTTCTTTCCCTCATTTATGTGTGTCTAAGAAAAGCATGTATATAATCTAGACATCTTGAATACGAGGCTTTAGTTAGCCCCATGGAGGTCATTTGATTACCTCACTTCCCTGGTTTAATAGCGACACATACTTGCTTATGTCTTTAAACACATACATATATGTGATTAGTGAATGAAAATCCTCTTTTATATTAAAATTGCATGCATTCATAATTGATTAATGGTTGAATTAATTAGCCATATGATTTGGATCTTATCTCCTATGCTCATGTATACAAATTTACATATGTTTGAATGTAAATGGTATATAGTCTAGACATCCCGGGAATACGAGGCTTTAACTAGCCTCAAGGAGGTCATTTGATTACCTCACTTTCATGGTTTAACAATGGCATGTACCTATTTAATTTCATTCTTATGTCAATTTGTATAAGAATTTGGATAAATATTTAAATTAATAAGTTTAAATAATTCAATCAAATAAAATATAAATTCTAAACATACACATACATCCATCGTTTAAGTGTGCTGAAATATGTTTCATATATATATATATACACTTAAGATTACATCATATGTGTGTTATATGTGATGGAAAGGAATGATTTGATATAAATCATGTGATAGCAATTAAATTAAATTAATCTTAAGATGCCTTTCATATTGAATGAAGTTACTTAAAGTGAACCTAAACTTAGGATTAATTTAAAATGTATAATAAGCCATTCACTGAAGAGAGCTAAATCTGATTAATGTACTTTAGAAAGTGGCTTATGGTAGAGATGAAAGGGAATGATTCCTCTTTCTTTCCTTTATAACACTTAGTTGCTAAGTGTAGTTAAAACAAAAGAAAATACAAATTAAAATTCTTAAATCAATTAAACAACTTGAAGTGAAACCAATCTCTCATGTTAAATTAAATCTTCTTACACTTAGAAAATATACTAATGCTTAGTTGAGACATACCATACAAGACCTTAACACACACATTAGAATTAAGTCACTATTTCTAGCTCAGTGTTAGGATGGTGTATGATGTGATGTATATTTAATTTTATGATGTATTATTTTAGAGTGGATGTTAAGGTGTATGCTTTATAGACTGGATGTTAGGCCGATCATAGCCTAATCATGTTTTATGCAGAGATTGTGCTTAAGGGGATGCTTGAAAATAAATATAAATTCTTTCTTTGCAGGTTGCTTAAACCCCTAAGCATAATCCATATTAGGATAGACAGGCTTGGTTGCTCAAGTGCAGGGTGCTAAGTCCAAATTATAATGTAACTACTTGGATTTATGTATGTTTAGCTAACATTTATTTTGCAAGAGTAGTTAGATTTACTTTTCCTATTATCAAATTAAATTTGCATTAGGAATTAGATTAGTGTTATGAGGGATTAGGATAAGCATTTGCTAAAAGGCCTTGTCCTGGGGTGCCATGTGATGCCTTGAAGTTCACCAAATTGAAGGGGAAGGAGGATACATGAAGACATGAAGAATGAAGAAATGAGGACTCCGCATAGCATTCACTTATTGTAAATTGTAATTATTCTTTTATATTCCAGGTTATATAAGGCTGTTGACCTCATGTTTGGAGTGAGTTCTCAACTTCCTCATCATAGATCTAGGACTCTTATAGATACTAAGAGTTTTAGTCTAAAGACACTTATAATTACTAGGTGAACACTTAACCTAAGCCTAGAGACTTAGAAGGGTTTGCCATAGGAATAGGTTATGCATTAGGGACTTAGGAAAACTTGCCTACCCTATAGCCTAAACCCAATCCATACTTTCCTTCTCAAACCAAACCTGAAATTCATACCAAACCAAATTTTCAAGACTTATAATCAATCCCATGATCAAATTCAAGCTTAAGATTTCTTTATAAAACCCCATGATTAAATTCAAAACACTTCCTAAGCCATTTGACTTCATCTTATGGACTTTAGCCTTAACCAAATTCAAATCAATCTTGATTTAATTAATTTTCTTAAAGATTAATTCAATCCCTCAATCATTTACCAAATCCAAATCCAAATCCAAATTCCAAACCAAACAAATCAATCTCAAATCAAATCCAAGATCAAATTTCCCTCTTAAGCCTTATGACCCACTCTCATAAACTTAGCCAAATATCAACCCAAATTATCCGAAAATTAATTGATTTCTTTATAAATAAATTATTCCTTCATTTATATTAATAAATATAAATGAAATCTAAACTCAAATAGTCAAAACCAAATCAAACTAAATCAAACTAAGCCAAAATCCCTTCTTAAGCCCTATGGACCTACCTCCATAGGATTAATGAAATCTTAACCCAAATTATTCCAAGCTTGATTTATTTCTTTATAAATCAATTATTCCTTCATTTATATTTATAAATAAATGAAACTCATCCTCCTATGACCAAAAATAAATTAAACTAGATCAGTTCCTTACTTAAACCCTTTTGACCTACATCCTTCAGCTTGGCCAAATTTGCTTCCAAGTCACTCCAAACTCAAGTGATTTTCTCATGACTCATTTATATCATCACTTATATCCTCAAATATAAATGAAATATAAATTCATATGACCAAAGACAAGTCCAAAATTAAACCAAAACCCAATTCTAGCCTTTTTATCCAAATTCTTGAACTTGGTCAAATCATATCCAAATTAAGCCAAAACTAATAGATTTTCTCTTGAATCTATCGTTCCTTCAATCATTTAGCCAAATATAAACATAAACTATAATTATCAAATCATACTCAAGTCAACCCAAGTCAAGCCCAAGTTAGCCTTTTTGACTTGAAAACTTTAAATGAGCCAAAATCCATTAGACTCCAAATTGATTGTAGTTGGATTTATATTTCAATCCAAGACTGATATATGAGTTCAACAACTTGAATCAAGCTGAAACCAAACTAATTGATCCATTTAGGTCCACTTGACCCAAAGTGATGTAAAAGACCCTTTTTGAGCCAAGTTCTAATCCAACCCAAATTGGACTGAACCAAGGCTATCCAAACCTCATATCATGATCAACAATCACCCTTAATTCGGTTAAACCAAGTCAACTTGGTCCTTTGACCAAGTCAACCTTTAGCCCAAATGAAACCTAAACTAGCCAAAATCCATCATATACCAAATGGATTGAAACCATTGATCCAAACTAACTCATAATCAATGATTGAACATGATCAAACCCTTAATTGAGCCAAACCAAGTCCAATGGACTATTTGACTAAGTTAACCCAAATTGGTCTAAAAAGCCAAAATGGGTTAAATCATGATCTAACCAAATTGATTGCAACCAATGGCTCAAGTTTATTCCAATATTGAACATGACTAAAGCAATCAATTAATGACGGTCACTGACAATTTCCCAAATTGACCTAAAAGGTCAAATTGGCATAAATTCAAATTTAACCCAAATTGATTGCAACCAATGGCTCAAGTTCATTCCAAATAAATTATTGAACTTGACCAAAGTCATAATTGAGCCTAATTTGACCAATTGGTCAACTTGACCCAACCTAGCCCAAATTGACCTAAAGGGTCAAATTAGCCAAAATCCAAATTAAATCCAAATCAAATCAAACCAAAGCCACAATTATTTTTTAATTGACCAATTAAACATGAACCAACACCTAACCCAACCCAATTTGGTCAAATTGATCAACTTAGCCCTTTTGACCTATTTGAATCCAAATGAGCCAAAATCAAATCTAAGCCAAACCAACCCAAATCATTTGAACTAAAACTCTCCAAATCATCATTTGAACCTAACCCAAGCCTTGGTTTGACCCAATTTGACTAATTGGTCAATCAATATGAACCCATACGAACCCATTTGACTAAATAAAGCCAAAGCACCCAAAACAAACACATGGGACCTTTGTGGCTAACCAAAACTAATCCAAATTAACCTTAGGTCAGCTCAAAGTCTGCCCATAAGCAAAGTGGGCCCACCCAAGGGGATTAGCCATTGGACAAACTTCTTCACATAAGATTCTTACCCTATTTGGCAAAGTCCACTCTCCCATTACATGGGCAGCCATCCAATCGCTAAATGGAGTATGCCTAGCCTTCCTAGCCCACTCTAAGCACACTAAGATCAGCCATGGACCAAAGGAAACCTAATTTCATCCCCTTCACTCTAAACCAAGCACCCGAAAGTTCAAGGAAAGAAATCTATCCCACATCAAACCTTTAGCCACCTCCCAAGCCTTCCCCCACTCTTAGTGAGCCATGTGGACCTGATGGAGACAAGTCTGGCGGTTTGATGGTGGCTGGCCATCGACAAAATGGGATTGAATCCCGTCCATCCACCTCAATAATTGAGGAGATATACCTCAATTCAAAAAAATAATAGTTAATTCAACTTCATTTGAGTCAAAGAGTGTAAAGGAGAGTTTTTCACAGGCTTTCCCCAAGCTTCCAAGCTCCCCTATTTTCTCCCTTCTTGGTTTTACATTAATTCAAAATAGGGGAGGCCAATCTAAGTCCCATTTGCTCAATCCTCCACCAAACTTCAATCAAACTTGCACACACCTTTCTTGAACCTAGTCAAAGCCAAATAAATTTTTCCCAAGCTCCATAGCAATTAGAAGGGTGAGTTTGATCAAGATCGAATGCCAAATAGGATGATCTTGATCTCCAAGGAAAGCTGCCCCAAGTCAATGCCCAAGCTTCTCAACAGGGCTTCGTCTTTACTAGACGAAGCTACCTCTATCGATCCCACCCTCGGTCTTGAGCTCCGGTGAGATAATTCCTCAAAACTGTAGCTTAGGTGAAGTGTGGTTGGTCTTTTGTGAAAGAAATTTCTATGTCATGTGAAGCTGTTGGATGTGTCCCTCTCCTTCCCTTGATGGTGTGAGATCATTTTGAAAGCAATCCAAGCTTTGGTGAGTTCTGATCGAATGTGGAAAGATGGATGGCATCCGTCTTTCATTGCTCGAAGGAGAAAGATCACGGGCTATCATTTCTGCGTGATTGCAATAGATGACTGATTAGATCATGCTTAAATCCCTAATTTTTCCATATAAACTGTGAGATTAATCGTGGCTGTTTGATCTAAAATCGGACGGTCCACAAGAAAGGGCGTCTTCCATTGGCTGACTCAACCGCGCGATGTACAACTTAAATAACTTATCCCGTCACACCGCCAATAGTACATGGCGTTGACAGGATTAAGGTTTTAATTAAGGTTAATTAATCCATTTTTAAAGCTAAAACTTCCAAAATTTATAACTAATTATAGAAAAATTCAAAAAAATACAAATGAGGGCTCATTTTAAAGGTATTTCAGAGAGGAATCCATTAAAATTATTATTACTTAATTTTCAACAATATTTTATGCTTAATTAAGATTTAATTACAAATTTAATTAGCTTTATTACTCTTTGATTAATTATCCAATCAATCCCAAACTTTCATAAGTTATTTAGGGGGATGATCTCTGCCTCCCCTATTTTTCTTGAGATTTATTAGTTAATTAATTAGAAAAATTGATTGATTAAGCCTTAATTACTTTCTTAGCTTAATTAATGATAATTAATTAAATGAACAGTGAATTGATCTTTTAATTGAGTTCATTAACCTCTATTAACAGTAAGAAAATTTAGAAAATGGATTGAGACTCCTCTTTTAATCTTTTCCTTAATCCTTTTTCATTCCCTTTTTAAAATTAATCAATTAAAACTCATTAATTAATTAATTAATTAAATCAATCAAAACTCAAATCATATCAAAATTTAATTAGAGGTTGAGACTTAGGCTTCCTTCTTTGTATCTTTCCCTAGGTCCACTTCATATTGTTGATTAAAGATAATTAAGACTAAATTAGATAATTAGTGAACTTAATTAATTTAATTAAATCTAATTTTGTTATATTAATTCTTGGGTAGATCTTTAGGTATTCAAGAACCGAAAGAAAGCTTAATAAAATTATGATGAGCTCATTTCATAGGAGCATTGCTTTTTTACTTTTCAATGCATTTGCATATCATATTAGCTCATAATTGTTTAATCAATTATCTTAAGGAAACATAGGTAAGGGTTAACTAATTGTCTTAATCCATGCTTAATGTAATCAATCCTTAAAAATCACCTAAGAGCTTCTTATTAAATCAAATTAACTCACACATATGGGGAATGGGTTTACGATTAACAAACCTTTTCTCACATCTCTTAAATCAAGTTAAAAAATGATAATAAGAAGCTTTGAATTATTTTAAATAATCTTATTTAATATGATTATTTTTAAAAATTAATTGGATTGAATGAAATTATGTGGTTATGTTATTTTATTTCTATCCAATTGTATTAAATGTTGTATGCCACTTGTGATTCATGTATTCATTCTTTTTTCAAAAATGAATTAAGTGAAAATGATTTCATTTATGTCAAGTTGCATGTGTTGGCTTAAATTAGAAATATATGTGACTATTATCACTATTAAATCTCAAATATACTTTCAAAATCTTATTAATGAATAATAACATATGTTATGACATTAGTTAAATGTATACATAGGGAGGTGCATGTGAATATAAGCTTAGTGTATGAATGTTAGTGGGTATATTAGTTTGGACATTCTTGGGATGCACAACTTTAAGTATCCGCAAGGAGGTTCCTACCTCACTCCCTTGGTGCAAAATAATGGCATCGCACCTATTTGATTTCATTCTTATGCACCTTGACATTAGAATTTGGATAGAGCTTTAATTCATTCACATAAATAAATCAAATTCTACTTTTGCATGGTTTTCTTTTCTTATAGTTGCTTATACATCCATACGTATTTAAGAATAACATGTATATTTAGTCTGGATATTCCGAGGATGCACGGCTTTAAGTAGCCCCAAGGAGGTTCCTACCTCACTCCCTTGGTGCAAAATAATGACGACGTACTTGCTTAGAATTTTCATACATTTGAATGTGTATTTAGCTAATGAATGAGAATCATCTTTTTCTATAAAAAATCATTTATGCATCTTGCATTTAAGTGTGTTATAAACATATTGCATGTATAGGTATGCTTAGGATTTAATCATGTGCATGTTATATATGATGGAAAGAAATGAATGGATATGTGTCATTTAATTCATTCCAATTAATTTTAAGATGTCTCTCTTATTGAATGAGATTATTTAAAGTGAACCTAAACTTAGGAATAATTTAAAATATATAATAAGCCATTCACTAAAGAGAATTATTTAATTAATTTTCTTTAGATGTGGCTTAAGATAGGGATAAAAGAGAGTGATCCTCTCTTTTCTTCTCCTTATAACACTTAGTTGTTAAGTGTAAGCCAAATGAAATAAAGGAAAATATCAAGTAAAAAATTCCTAAATTAACTAAATCATTTAAAGGGAAACTACCCTTCATAAATTAAATTTCTTCATACTTAGAAAATTAAAATAAAGCCTAATTAAGGCATACCAAACCATTAGATTAAGTCACCATTTCTAGCTTTATGTTAGGGCGGTGCATGGTTTGATGTATGTTTGGTTTTATGATGTATTATTATAGACTGGATGTTAGGGTGTATGCTTTGATAGGCTGATTAGCCTAATTATATCTTTATGGAGATTGTGCTTAAGGGGTGCTTAAAAATAAATATAAATGCTCTCTTTTGTAAGTTGCTTAACCCCTAAGCATAATATAAGTTAGGACATGTAGACTTGGTTACCCATGTGTAGGGTTCTGAGTCCAAATTATACATATAACTGCTTGAGTTGTATGGTGTGTTTAGCTAACACTTATTTTGCAGGTGTAGTTAAATTTACTTTTCTTATTTTTGATCTAATTATGCATTAGAATTAGAATTAGTGTTATGGGAGATTAGGATGAGCAGAGGCTTGAAGGCTTTGTCTTGGGAGGCCCCCGTGATGCCTTTGAAGCAAGCAAATCCGAAGGAAAAATAGAGGAGATATGAAGATATGAAGAATGAAGACCCCCATAACATTTATTCATTTATGTAATTGTAATTATTCTTTCATATAATGGGTTGTATAAGGGTAGAGCTCAGCTACCCATTTTTCTTTTTGGGTTGTACGGTGGTACCCGACCGCACCGGCCTATTATTCTTTACGTAGTTTATAAATTATTTGATGCTTTGCTTAAAATTACACAATAGAAATGGCATATCTTTTCTTAGTTTCTTCATATATGGTGATTTAATGTGTGACCTAAATTCGATTAGGCTCTTAGGGAAAATAAATTTTCTCCCACAACTACAACTCATAACTAAATTTTTTAAATAACTCATAACCTCACATAAAGCCTAGGTATTAAATCAAGATAATTAAAAAGATTTAGCAACCCCTTAGCTGGATGTTGTATGCTTAATATCATGCATATCATCTTATTTCACTTTTTCTAAGAGAGGGTTTCCATCCTTGCATGATAGGGGAAGACTTGACCTTTGAGGGCCTCCTCTGTGGTGAAAAAATACATATTTCTCTCTGATTTAGCCAACAACCTTGTTTCGTCATGCATTTAGACATATAAAAATTCTATGGCCTTTATCGAAATGAAGAGTCTAAAATCAAATAAAAATTGATAAAATTTGTATTAAACTAAGTCATTATTCATACCCTCATGCTTTAGTCTCTTAGGGAGCAGGTTTAAGGACTTTAGTTTCTTTCTAAATAATAATAACCTAATAATCATGCAAAACATATAAATTCACTACATGGTTTTAAATGATTAGGAGGAGTTAGCTGGCTGCAACTCTAAGTGGTTATAAGTTCAGCAGTAAGGTGGTTCATCCTCTCATGTGGAGGTAAACCATATACCCATCTTTGCTTAGATTTAGGATGTACTTTAGCCATTACTAAAGCTCTCTAGATTTAGGATCTAAGATTGCTATTTTTGCTCAGGCTACAAGCATAAATCCTCACCTCTTAGCCATTTCCACAATCTTGTATTGTGGGATTATAAGTTTTAGCCTTCTAATAAATCTCAACTGAAATAAATAATCCTCCTCAATTTCAAATAGATAAAGCCCAACCATAGAATTAGATTAGAATGCTCACTAAGTTTCCTAGTATCATGAGCATTTCCTACTCATCCCCCTTTTGGCTTTGATAATTAGTCTCTCTTTTTTGATCTATCCCATTTGATTTTCCAAACATAGCCAATTTATTGATAGTCCTATCTTTAAAATCTTTGGAGGCAATAATTACCAACTTTAATCGAGAGTATTCCTAAGGAACTCATCTTTCTTAGGATGTAATTAACTATGAGGGCTTGCCCCCATAGGAAACTTTAGAACTAAGTTTAAATAAACTTTCCTTTATTCATCTATGTAAAGTAAGGAAAAAATCTCTAGTATATTCGAAGGCCCATCATGCCTTAGGAGTCCTTATTGAGTGATTAAGTCCATTATAGGTTAGTGATTTCTATCTTACGAGATAGTGTACTGCTCCTTTGATGTCATACCCAATCTCCTCAATAAATATACCCTCAGATCTGCGTGATGTCCCCCATATATATACATATTAAAAATAAACACCATAAATGGGTGAGCTCACGCCCATCTTTTCTTTTTTTGGGTGCATCGGGTACCACGCACTTTATTATTCTTTTATGTTAGCTTATATAATTAATTGATGTTATGTTTAAATTGCACATTAAAAAATGACATTCTTTTCATAGTTTCTTATGTTTGATGCCTTAATGTGTGGCCTGGATGCAGTAAGCTCTTAAGATATAATTAATTTTTCCAACTAATCACTCATAATCAAATTTTAAATAACTTATAACCTCACCATAAAGCTTAGGGCTTAATCAAGATAATTAAAAGATTTAGAAACCCGTTAGTTGTATGGTTGTATGGCTCACATCATGCATGCATATTCTTTTTCTCCTGAACATGAAGGATCTCCATCCTTGAATGATAGGGGAATGCTTGACCTGTGAGTGCATCCCTTGTGGTGGAGAACACCTTCTTCTAGCTGATTTAGCCCATAACCTATTTGCATCATGCATTTAGGCATAAAATCCCAAGCCTTTGTCCAAAATGACTTGTCTAAAATAAAATAAAATTTTAAAAATTTTTTATTTATAGATTAAGCCATTGTTCATACCACTTATGCTCTAGTCTCTTAGGGAGTGGGTTTAGACTTAGTCTCTTTCTAATTAAATAACTATCCTAGCTATGCAATTCATAAGATCGGACTACATGGTTTTAAAATCATAGAAAGAGTTAGCCGACGACCACTTCAGGCGGTTGTAAGTCTAGAAGTTAGATGGGTTTACCCTCTCTTGTAAAAATTAACCCTTATGTCCATCTTTCGCTTAGATTTTGGCCGTGCTTTAGCTCGTACTAAAGCTCCTTAGATTTAGGATCTGAGGTAGCTGTTTCCTTCAGGCTACAAGAATAAATCCTCTCCTCTTAGGCATTTTCTCAACCTTGTGTTGATGAATTATAAGCCCTAACAATCTAATAAAATTCAAGTCAAATAAATAAATCTCTTCACTTTCAAATATATAAATCCCAGTCATAGGATATATTTGAATGCTCATTAGGCTTCCTAGTATCATGAGCATTTCCTACTTCTTCCTTTTGGATTACAAAAATCAGTTTTCTTGTTGAACCTTCCCAATTGATTTTTCAAACATAACCAATCCTTTGATAAATATAACCTTCAAATCTTTGGAGATAATAATTGTCTACTTTAATCAAGAGTATCATTAGGGAATTACATTCCCTAAGATATAATTAACTATGGTGGATTGCCTCCATAAGGAACTTTAGAACTTGATTTAATATAAACCTTACTTTATTCATCCATATAAAGTAGGGAAAAAATTTCTAGTATATTTGAAGACCCATCATGCCTTAGGAGTCCTTATTATGTGATTATGTCCATTGAAGGGTGATGTATCTATCTTTCAAGATTGTACATCATACCTCAATGTCATATTCAATAACTTTAATAAGTACCCCTATAATCTACGTGGTGTCCCCCTCATACATCCAAAAATAAACACCACAAAGTCAAATGGGTTTGGTTAGATTTGATTGAATTGACTTTAGGTTTGATTCAATTGATTGTAGATTTGATTTATATTTAGGATAATGATTGGGGAAATAATTGATTCATGAGAAAAGCAATTGATCTTAGCTTGAATTGAATGGAATTTTGGCTAAGTCCATGGGATTAAATCATATGGCTTAGAAGGATTTATTTGATTGTGAATTTGATTTGGATTTGGGATTTGGTTTAGCTTAAGAAGGTAAGTATGGATTTGGTCGCTAGAGGTAAATTTCCCTAATCTTAAAGTATACCCTAATCCTATGATTAACCCTTCTAAGTCTCTATGCTTAAGTTAAGTGTTCACCTAATTTCTAGAAGTGTCTTATGACTAAGGAGAATCTAGTGTCTAGAAGACTCCTAAATCCAAGGGAAGGAGATTTAGTCCTCACTCGAAAAGTGAGGTCAACACTCTCAAATGTTGGTAGGCTAGAATAACGTAGTCTCAGAATGACAGAACCATGAGATCTTGATCATGATTGCACTCTTATTTTCTTTTAGATGGTCATCTGTACCACACGCACCTCTAATACACTAGTTGGATATAAGATAGATATGTTTATTTCAACCTAAATTGAGAGTGTTCTCTTGCTACAGTAAGAGGGGTAATTAACTATGGAGGCTTGCATCCATAGGAAGTAGAACTCAGATCAAATAAACCCTAACATAAATGTTAGGAGAAATCTGGTTGAATATATATCAATTTACCTCACAAATAATATACTCCCTACTCATCTCACCAAAGATGGCAGCGCATCCTTGAAGGTATTTTTTCAGAGCGATCATGATTGTGTTACAAATTCTATGAAGCATGGTCTGATTACAAATAGTTGGCCTAAAGATACAACTCAACACATGGAGAGCTTGTGGAATACAAATAAAAATCCAAAATCTAAAGTTAGCATTGGGTTTGGTATCATTGGACATTTAGATGATGAAGAACACTGTTTGATGATAAGCAATCATCTAGAATCTAATCAATTATTTGAAATTTATTTTAATTTTTTAGAGGAATTATGCCTTGAAACAATAAATAAATCTGATGATTTTTTACTTCAAAACACACCCCATGAGTTTGGAAAAGAAATAAAGTCCACTATTGATAAGTTAAAGGAGATCAACCTAGGAACTAATGAAGGCCCAAAACTAACTTTTATTAGTTCATTGCTGGGTCCAAAGGATTTTAAAGAGTTGATCACTTTACTTTTTGAATATAAAAATTACTTTGCATGGAGATATGATGAAATTCTAGGTTAATCTTTAGATATTGTAGTGCATAAACTAGAGATTAAACCTGATATAATCTCAGTAAAACAAGCTCTAGGCATATGCATCTTGAAATTGAACAACAAGTACTTATTGAAGTTAAAAAATTAATTGAAGCTGGCTTATACTAAAAGAACAATACTTTGATTGGCTAAGCAGCATAGCCCCCGTAATGAAAAAGAATGGTCAAATGCGCATTTGCATTGACTTTAGAGACTTGAATAAAGCTTATCCTAAAGATGAGTTCTTGTTGCCAACACTAGAACTTATGGCGGATATAACCTCTTCACATGAGATCTTTTCATTCATGGATGGATTATCTAGATATAGCCAAATAAAGATGACTCCAGAGGATGAAAAACATACAATGTTCAAAACTCTCATAGGAATATTTTGTTACACGGTCATGCCATTCAGTCTCAAAAATTCTAGGCAACTTATCAAAGGGCCTAAACCAGAATCTTCAATGGCTTAATTCACAATCAAATCGAATGTTATATCGATGATCTAATCATCAAAAGTAGAGAAAAAGAAAATCATCTATATGATTTACGGATCATTTTCAAACAGTTGCGTTGCTATAACCTGAAAATAAACCCATTAAAGTTTGCTTTTGGAGTGACTTCAAAAAAACTTTTAGGGTTTGTAGTGAGGCACTGTAGGATAGAGATCGATCTAGAAAGATAAAAACTGTTATGAAAATGTTGCCACCAAGAGTCTTACACAACTAAGGTCATTCTAGGAAGGCTCACATATTTATAGAGATTTATATCGAACTCATTAAGAAAATGTCAACCTTTTGTGACATTAATAAGGAAAGATTCCAAATTTATTTTGGATGAAAAATGTAAAAATGCATTTGAAACCCTAAAATAATACTTGATGAACCCTCCTATTTTGGTTGCTTCAATTCCAAGAAAGCCATTGATTTTATACACTACGACTTTAGATGAATCACTTGAGGCTTTACTAACCCAAGTTATTAAAGAAACGAAAGAAAATTCCCTCTATTATCTAAGTCAAAGACTTATTCCGAAAATGAATTATCTATTTATTGAAAAGCATTATTTGGCTTTAGTTTTTGTTGCTCAAAACTCAGACACTACATGCTTTCTCATAAAGTAAATTTAATTTCATGAGTGAATCCATTGCAATATCTTAGGGCCCACCCAATGTTGTCTGGATGTGTAGCATATTGGTCAATGATTTTATTACAATTTAAGATTATCTTTACCCATTTTGTGCTGTAAAAGGTCAAGTAATAGCTTACTTTTAAGCAACACTTCCTCTACTTGAGGGTTCCCCTTTAAATGATGATCTTCTAGATGAGCACATTATGAAATTAGAAGGTTAACCTAATGCCACCTGAGAATTATATTTTGATGGTGCAGCATCATCAAAGAAAAATAAAAAATTAACATCATCTATCCCAAGGAAAGCAGGGATTGGATTATTTTTTATAACTCCAGATAAAGGAATGATGCAATATTCCTATCATCTAGTTGAGCCTTGCACAATCAATGAAGTTGAGTATGAGGCTCTCATAATTGGGTTAGAGCTAATAATCCTTATGTATATTAAGAATATAAAACTTTTTGGGGACTCTCATCTGGTTAAAAACCAAGTGAGCAATGTCTATAAGGTTTTGCACCCTAAGCACTTTAATTATTATCGAAACAAAATAAAACTACTTGAGAAAATTTCATATGTAACTTTGTATATGATATCTTGTAAAGATAATTCTATAACATATGCTTTGGCTAAATTTGCTAATGAAATTTTATGTCCAAAAAGTGTTTATTTCTAAAGAAGCCTATAATCAACAAATTATGTCTCTTATAGATTTAAACTACATGAATAGAAAAGTAAAAAATGCAAAAAAATACTTTTATCAAAAGTCAAGAATAGTATGACTGGAGGCAACCATTTATTGATTAGCAGATTAAGGGGAGGCTTCTTGAAGATAAGTCACTAGTAAATCAAACAAATAAATGTATCATTAATTAATAACACATTATACCGTAGGGCATTTAATCAAATGTGGCTACACTGTTTAGAAAAGCAAGAATTCCCATAAGATCGTGACTGAGGTACACTCTAGATTATGTGGTTATTAGCCTCACTTTTGGAGTGAGTTCTCAACCTCCTCTTCTTAGACTTAGGAGTCTTCTAGACACTAGGACTTCCTTAGTCATAAGACACTTCTAGTGATTAGGTAAACACTTAACCTAAGCTTAAAGGCTTAGAAGGGTTAATCATAGGAATAGGCCATGCCTTAGAGACCTAGGAAAATCGCCTACCCTATAGCCTAAACCCAATCCATGTACACCTTATTAAATTCAATTCAAATTCAAATTCCCAACCAAACCTCAAACTCAATTTCAAATCTTAATCTAAATCTAAATCCAAATTCCAAATCAAATGATTGAAAACCATAATCAAATGCAAAATCAAAATCCTCCTTAAAGCCTTATGATTGAATTCCATAGACTTAGCCAATTCTCCACCCAATTCAACCCAAATTTGATTGATCTCCTCATGAATAATTTATATCTTAATTTATATTCACAAGTATAAATGAGATATAAACTAAAATATCCAAAACTAAATCAAAATAAATCCAAATCCAACCAAGACCTCTCTTAAGCCATATGGACCTACCTCCATGAGCTTAACCAAATCTTAACCCAAATGAACCCAAAATCAATTAATTTCTTTATAAATAAATTATTCTTTCATTTATATTCACAAATATAAATGGAACCCCCATCCAGATGATCAAAACTAAATCAATGCAAATTTCCTACTTAAGCTCTTTTGACCTACTTCCATGAGCTTAGTCAAATTTGCTTCCAAATCACTCCAAACTCAAGTAATTTTCATAAACATTTGTATATTCATTTATATTTACAAATATAAATGAAATATAAATTCATATGACCAAAACCAAGTTCAAAATAAAGTCAAAACCCAATTCAAGCCTTTTAACCCAATTCCTTAAACTTGGTCAAATCATCCAAATTAAATCAAAACCAATGGATTTTCTCTTGAATCAATCATTCCTTCAATCATCTATCCAAATATGAATGAAACTTACAATCATCAAGCCAAATTCAAATCAACCCAAGTCAAGCCTGACATAGCCTTTTAGCTTGAAAATTTCAAATGATTCAAAATCTATCATAGCCCAAATTGATTTTAGTTGGATTTTTATTTCAATGATAAACTCATATACAAATCCAACTAAACCTTAATCAAACCAAAACCAAGCCGATTGACCCACTTAGGTTCACTTGACTGAAAGTGGCCTAAAGGACCTTTTTGAGCTGAGTTCTAATCCAACCCAAATTGGATTGAATTAAACTCATCCAATCCTCATATCCTGATCAACAATCACCCTAGAGTGATCAATTGCCTTGAATTGGGTCAAACCAAGTCAACTTGGTCATTTGACCAAGTCAACCCTTAGCCCATATGAAACCCAAACTATCCAAACTTACCATACACTAAATTGATTGAAACCATTGATTCACACCAACCCCTAATCAAGGTTTGAACATGACCTGATCATCAATTAAGCTAAACCAAACACAATTGGCCATTTGACCCAAGTTGACCTAGATTGACCTAAGGCTTAAATTGGTCAAAATCAAAATTAAATCCAAATTGATTCAAACTAAAGCCTACAATCATTTTTAATTAACCAATTGAACTTGAACCAACACCCAACCCAAGCCAATTTGGCTAATTTGGTCAAATTGGTCAACTTGACCCATTTGATCTATATGAATCCAAATGAGCCAAAATCAAACATAGGACAAATTGATTGGAACCAATTGAATCAATGGTCATGTGAACTTGACCCAACCCTTAGTTTGACCCAATTTGACCAATTAGTCAACTTGACCCAACCTAACCAAATTTGACCAAAATATGTCAAATTAAGCCAAATCAAACCAAATGAACTCCAAATCACTTGAAATTTTGGCTAACCGACTTTTGAATCATCTCAAATCCGATCAAAATAAATTCAATGCCAAATGACCACTTTGCTATTGGGTCAAGGGAATCCCATGAGGCAAATCACTAAGACATTTGGTCATTTCCTCCTCTTGGTCACTTGGCACCCATCCATTGGTCCACTTAGGCACCAAGGACACTGGCTAATCTGGCCTAGGGGTTGGTTGGGTCGACCATAACTCATGATAGGTAAAATCACCTCCCCATTTCCATTGGAACACTTGGCAAGCAAGGAATCCCACTCCCCTTGTCTTGGTTGCATTCTCACACCCTCCTACACTCAAGTGAAGCTAGCTAAGTTGATTCGCTGCCCAAATTAAGCTCCCCTTAGCAACCATTGGATCAAAATGGCTAAATCAGCCATTGTCATTTGATCCTTAGAATGAGGGGGTAGACTCCTCTCATTCTCACTCAAATTGATTCACTTGCACTCAATTCAACCCTAGCAGCTAGAGAACTCCTCCTCAGTATGATTTCCAAAGTTCCCAAGCTCCTCAAATTTTCTCCTTCTCAATTTTGCAAAATTGAAATAGGGGAGGCCACCTCAGATTCCCATTTGCTCAAACCTCCACCAAAGTGTAATTAACTTTGCACATGCCTTTCTTGGTGCTAAACGAAGCAAGAATGAATCATTTCCTGATGCCTCTGATCACCGAAAGTGGGAGTTCGATCAAAGTCGATCACCTACGCCTAGAGCATTGGCCTTCCGAGCAAACCACACCAAATCAAAGCTCGTGCCGCTCGACAGGGCTTCATCTCTACCAAATGAGGCTTCCTCAATCGTTAGAATTGCTGACCGTAAGCTATGGTGAGGTGTGCCATTGAAACTGATCCTTAGCCCAAAATGGTTTGGCCCATTGTGAAGGAAAGTTGCATGTTGTGAGATTTCCACCGTTGGATCTCTTTGTTTTGCTTCCCCAAGGTGTGGGATCGATTTGATCTTCCTTCAAGCTTGGGTGAGCTCAGATTGAGCAATAAACAATGGATAGTCTCCATCTCTCCCTACTCAGGAGGGGAAAGATCATAGACCATCCATTTCGCGTGATCAAAATGGATGGTACTGATCAAATCATGCTAGATCCATTTGATTAATCCTTATTAACCTCAGCTTCAAATGTGGCCATCCGATCTCAAATCGGATGGCTCACATGAAAATGCGTCCTGCCACTGGCTAAGCCCCATGGATGTGACAACTTAAAGAATCAATCCCACAACGCCACATGGAAAGCGCACCATATCAGCACGTCACATGGCACCGATGGGATTAAGGTTAATTAAGGCCAATAAATTTAATTTTAATTACTTAAACTTCATAAATTTATCACAAATTGTAAAATCAAAAAACACAAATAAATTCTCATTTTAAAGGTATTTCAGAGGATAATTTAATAAAAATATTTTCAATTGGTTTTGAATAATAATTAAGGCTTAATTTGGTTTAATTAAAAATTAAATTAGCTTAATTACTCTCTAATTACCCAAGTAATTAATTTCAAACTTTTTGAGGTTGATTAATGGGATTACCATTAATTAAGCTTGGTAATCATTGTGGATCAGTGAATAAGCATGGAGAATGAGATTGAGACCTCTTTCCCATCCTTTTCCCTAAGTTTATTTCACTTGACTTGAAACTAATTAATTAGGGATTAATTAATGGTTTAATTCATTAATTAATTAGATTTATTAATTAAATTGAAATCATAATCATTTTAGATCTCATCTAATTAAGTTTTTGGGTAGACTCTTAGGTGTTCCATAACCTAAGATAATCGTAAGTAAATTATAATTAACCAATATATGTGGGAGAATTATAAGAGTACTTAATTAAGTCCCTTAGCTTAATTAACCATTAATTGTGAGCCAATAACATTTGGCCCTTTTCATTTCTTAGGATCATTGTTGATTTAATTTCTAATGCATGTGCATATCATGTCGACTCACAATCACTTGGGTAAATATATTAAGGTGATATTGGAAAGGGGTAATTAATGGATTGAACTCATATTGCAACCTAATTAATCTATAAAATTAACTTAATTTCTTTTCATTGAACCAAGTTGATTAACCAATTTGGAAATGGGTTAGGAGTAATAAATATTTGAATCTTCTCTCTTCTTTAAATCAAACCAAACATCCAAAAAAACTTAATAAGGAGCTTTGGTTTACTTTAAATGATTGTATTTGATATGATTGACCCTTAGGAATTTGTTTCATTGAATGAAACATGTATTTTATGTCTTGTTATTCCTTTTCAATCATATTAAATGATGTGTGTCATGCGGTTCCATGCATCCATATTTTTAAAATGTCTAAACTTAAATGAATTTCCTTTATGTCAAGCTTGCATGTGTTGATTAACCTATGAATATGTGTGGCTATTATCACTATTAAATAATAATCTATATATTTTTTAAAATTTATAAATCAACTATAACATTTGGAGTGATAATAGTTATAAATATCTATAAGTTTGTATGTGTCTATGGCTTAGAACATGTGATATGCAGTTCTCTTTCTCTAGTCTATATAGATTTACATAAGGTTTGGATGTTAACAAGTGTATAGCCCATTTAAAGAGGGCATAACATTTGTTTAAACTCATTCCTATATATTTCTATCTTAGAATTTGGATAGAATTTTAGCTCACATGTATAAATAATTTGATTGAAGGAAACATAACTTTTTGCATAATTTTCTATTCTTGTAGTCATTTGTACATTCATGTGTATTTATGAATAGTGGGTATATCTAGTCTGGATAATCCAGGGATGCAAGGCTTTAAGTAGCCCTAAAGAGGTCTTTACCTCACTCCCTTATTAATAATGACAAAGTATCCACTTAAAACTTTTTACACTTGTATGTGCATTTAGCTAATGAATGAATATCTTCTTTCAAATTAATGAAATTTTTGCATAATTTTCTATTATTGTAGTCATTTGTACATTCATGTGTATTTAAGAATAGTGGGTATATCTAGTCTGATATTCCAGGGATGCAAGGCTTTAAGCATCCCCAAGGAGGTCTTTACCTTACTCCCCTAGTTTAATAATGGCGAAGTACTTGCTTAAAACTTTTATAGGCTTGAATGTGCATTTAGCTAATGAGTGAAAATTCTATTTTCTACAAAATACACATATGCATCTTTCATTTAAAGCATGCTAAACGAAATATATTGCATGTATTGTTATACTTAGAATTAAGTCATATGCATGCTACATGTGATAAAAATGAATAACTTGATGTGTGTCATATGATAGTAATTCAATTAAGTAGTCTAAGAAGCCTTTCATGTTTAATGTAATCATTTAAGGTGAACCTAAACTTAATATTAATTTAAAATATATAATAAGTCATTCACTAAAGAGAATTAAATCAAATTAACATGTTTTAGAAAGTGGCTTAAGGGAGGGATGAAAGAGAGCAATTCTTTTTCTTCTCTTTACAACACTTAGTTGCTAAGTGTAGGTCATGTGAAATAAAAGAAAACACAAATTAAAACTTATAAATCAATTAAAACACTTGGAGTGATACCACCCTTTAAGTTGAATCTTTCTACACTTAGAAAATCTCAACTCTAAAGCCTATCACGAACCTTAATACACACACATTATATTAAGTCATCACTTCTAGCCTTATCTTAGGATGGTGCATAGTTTGATGTATGTTTTATTTTATGATTTATTATTTTAGACATGATGTTAGGGTGTATGCTTCGTAGACTGGATGTTAAGTCATGATTAGCCTAATCATGTCTTATGCAAGGGATTATACTTAAAGGGGCCATTGTAAAAATAAATTTAAATGTGTCATTTGCAGGTTGTTTAAGCCCCTAAGAATAATCCAAGTTAGGATAGGTGGGCTTGGTTACCCATGTGCAGTGTGCTAAGTCCAAATTATAAATTTAACTGCTTGGGTTGTATTTGTGTTTAGCTAACACTTATCTTGCAGGTGTAGTTAGATTTACTTTTTTGACTTTTAATGTTATTTTGCATTAGGAATTAGGATTAGTGTTATGCGGGATAAGGATGAACATTGGCTAGAAGACTTTGTCCTGGGAAGCCATGTAATGCCTTTGAAGTGGAGCAAGCTAAATCAAATGGAGATATAAAGATGAAAACATGAAGCATAAAGAACAAAGCCCCCCCCAATAACATTCATTCATTATATGTGTAATTATTATTTTATAATTCTAGCTTGTATAAGGGTAGGTATCGGCTATCCATTTTCTCTTTTCGGGTTATACGACGGTACCCGACCGCACCGACCTATTATTCTTTTACACTAGTTATAAAATGTTTGATTTTATGTTTAGCATGTGCATTAGAAATGATATGCCTCTTAATAGTTTCTTTATGATTGGTGTTTGTTGTATGGCTTGGATCTGATTAGGCTCTTAGGAAAAAAATAAATCATTTACCAAAGTACAACTCATAACTAAAATATTCTACAACTCATAACCTCACCATAAAGCCTAGGCATTAAACAAGATAATTAAAACATTTAGCAATCCCTTGGCTAAATGGTTGAATGTCTCAGAACATGCATGCATATTCTTTCTCTCCTAAACATGAAGGATCTCCATCCTTACACGATAGGGTAATGCTCGACCAATGAGGGCATCCATTATGGTGGAGAACACCTTTTTCTTGCTGATTTAGCCAATAACCTAATTTCATCATGCATATAGGCTTACAAAATCCTAAATCCTTTATCAAAGTGAAGTGTCTAAAATTAAATAAAAATTGAAAATATTTCTATTAGACTAAGTCATTACTCATACCACTCATGTTCTAGTCTCTTTAGGGAGTGGGTTTAATGACTTTAGTTTCTTTCTAAATAAACAACAGCCTAACTATCTTGCAAATCATATGATCGGACTACATGGATTTAAAGTGTAGGAGGTGTTAGCTAGCTACCACTCAATGCAGTTGTAAGTCCAGCAGTCGGGAAGTTTATCCTCTCTTGTGAAGATAAACCTTATGCCCATTCTCACTTAGATTTAGGCCATGCTTTGGCTTATGCCAAAGCTCCCTAGATTTAGAATTCGAGGTAGTTATTTTCTTTGGGGTACTAGTATAAATTCTCACCTCTTAAGAATTTCCACAACCTTGTGTTGTTGGATTATAAGTCCAAACTTTCTAATAAAATGTCAACTTTAATAATATCAATCTCTTAAATTTCAAACATATAAAGCCCAAGAACATGATAGATTGGAATACTTACTAAGCTTTCTAGTTTCATGAGAATTTCCTACTCATTCTTTTTGGCTTTGATAATAAGTCTTCTCCTGAATTTTCCCACTTGAATTTTCAAATACAACCAATCCTTTGATAGTCTAGCCTTAAAATCTTTGGAGACTTTAATTTTTACTTTAATTGAGAGTATTCCTAAGAGATTTTATTTCTTAGGATGTAATTAACTATGGGGGCTTGCCTCCATAGGAAACTTAATGAACTCGACATAAAATAAACCCAACTTTACTTTTCCATGTAAAGTAGGAGAAAAATCTCTGCTACATTTGAAGACCCATCATGCCTTTGGAGTCCTTATTAGGTGATTAGGTCCATTATAGGGTGATGGTTTCTATCTTTTGAGATTGTGTATATTTCTTTAATATCATACAGATCACTTCAATAAGTATCCTCTAAGATTTTTGTGGTGTCCCTCATCTAAAAAATAAACACCATAGTGGTGCTCACCAATATGAAACTAAAATGAAATTAAAAATCAAAAGACTTGGATATTATTGGCAATTGATGTTAAATAACAACATGAAAACTCACATCATTGCCATCAATGCTAAATACATGGTGTAGTATTACATAAGCATCTTAATGTACTACACCCAATGATTTCTTCTTTGCTCTTTGAGAGTTGGGAACCGACATCAAAGGGCCTATAGACCCTCCTCCATCAGAAGGGCATCATTTTATTTAAGCTACAATAGATTATTTTTCTAAATAGGTTGAAGTAGTGATACTGAAAGAAGTAAAAATATATCATGTGTTAAAATTCTTTTAGGAAAATGTCGTATATCAATTTGGCATTCCTCGCTAAAATTTATCTAATAATGATTTGTCATTCAAGTCCACTAAGTTAAATCACTCTGTAGCTAGACATAAAATAGATTAGAGATATTCGATAATCTATTACCCTAAGAAAAATGAATTGACTGAAGCATTTAATAAAACTCTTGTGAGAATTTTGAAAAAAAGTACTTTATGAAAATAAACGCCAATGGTATGAAAAGTTGGTTGAAGCCTTATATGCCTACTGGACCGCATACAAAAATCCAACTCAGTCTACACTCGTATGTTTTGGTTTATGGTATTGAAATTGTTCTTTCATTAGAAGTACAATTTCCTTCATTAAGAATAATAGTCAATAATAGTATTGCATCAATAAAAATCACAAACTTCTATTGAAAGAAGTTGAAATCTTTGAAGGAAGACATTTAAAAGCACAATAAGACCTTAAACTGTACTAAGCATGTATGGTTCAAGCACAAGATAAGTTGGTCTGTCCTAAAACTTTCAACTAGGAGACTTGGTCTTGGTTCTTAAATGGCCAATCTTAGCTCATCGTAGAATCAACAAAAAATTCAAGCCAACTTGGGAAGGACCATTATAGTGAAAAAGTCTATGAAGAAGGTTCTTATCAATTGATTACTTATAATGGTGAACATACAATGCCATCGATCAATGGATGTTACCTAAAGAAATATTATATGTAACTTGTTCTCATAATTGCATCAAGTCTCCAAGGTGAACAACCTCTGGTCAAGGGGGGAAAGGATCCAAGTGAATGACACTTGCACATGGGATAGCCAATCCTAAGGGACGGGGAGGCCCATTAGAGAGCTCTACTTCAAATGAGCTTCAAAAGGAAGTTGAGTTAAAATTTCTAAGTCAGGATGTGGTGGCTGATGATAATGTTGGGTTGTTTGGTGATCTTGGGGCATCGGGAAGAGTTATCTTTTATGCTTAACAGTCTGCCAACCTTGAAAATAGCTTAGCTAAAGGTAAGGTCTAACTGTTGGAAGAGCATCGCATGTTAAGGCATCCAGTGCGCCCTCAATTAACCCTAAAAATTCGGAGGGCCAAGTGCTGTCCACGCCCAAAATCTAGCTTCTTTTTCAAATTCTTGAAGATCTTCCTCACCACTTCTCCTTTGAAAGAATAAGTTTGATTTTTTTTTTCATTAAAAGGGATGATTGGAATCTTCTTGGGGTAAGGTGATACTTGTTGCTATGGTGCCCTAAAGAATAAAGGTTGCTCTACCTATGTCTAAATGGAGGGCCTTTTCTTTATCCACTATAGAGACCTTGCTTGCTTTCTTTTCTAGTTGCTTCCTAAGTTTTGATTGCTCTATGGAAGAGTGTTCTTTTAAGAATGTCATCCTTGGAGCCTTTTCTTGTATGTTGGTTGCTTTATTTAATAGTTTTCAAAAGTTTTGATTGTAAAGCCTTTTAACAAGAATGCCACGAGACAATGAATATTCTGAAGGAGGATCTTAATAGTGTGCTGCTCTTATAACTAAGGCTCACACTTAATACTAAGGATTCTCCATCTCAGAATATAGTCCACTAGGGACTCACCGGGCTTTTTCTTTTCTACCACTAAGTCTCCCACACTGATGTGGTGTTAGGTGCTCATGAATCTTTTCATAAACATATTTTTTAGTTCAGTGAAAATATGCATTGAACCATTTGGTAATTCTGCAAACCAATCAAAGAAACTTTGGTCAAGCTGTTATAAAATTATCTAAATAACAAAGCATCGCTTCCACCAGCATTGTAGGAACTTGCATGGAAGTGAGCTAGATGCTTGGGGTTCCCAGCCCCATCAAATATTTTAAAAGAAGATGGTACAAATATTTTGGGATATGCAATAAAATCATATTCCTCCAGGTATGGTCTACCCTTTGAAGCCAAAGTTGTGCCTCAAGACTGTGCTAAAGCTTCTTTGACTGGCTGTTCCACCAAGGACTTCAAGTTAGTTGTAAGGGTATATCATCTGCAAGCTTATGCTCTTAATGATATTCCTCTAAACGAGCCTTGTATCCTCAATTGGATGGGTTGCTACAAGTTGTTCTATAGGATGAGGGTGTGAGGAGGAAGGAATCTTGCTTTGGAGTGGTTGCTTGGTAGCAATCATCTCTTCCATCCTCTTTTCCATCATAACAATTTGATCATCCTTTTTTTATAGTTGAAGGATTAGTTGCTGAGTATGATCAGTTATAGGATTGTCTTGTGTCTCGTCTTGCTCCCTCTTTGGCGCTCTTATATCTATAATGGAGATATGTGCCACAGGAAACCTTGAGTCATCGTCAAGTAAATCATCCTGTTCTAAAATAAAATATTTTTGAATTCTTTTTTATTTTTTCATTTTCAACATCCACATTCATAATGTTCTTCATTTCTTTCTCTATCAGATGAAATGGATCACCATTGCTATCAAGGATGACATTAGACTCATATATCAAATCCATGGGTTTACCTCAGATACTTCACCCTTTAGAACCTCTTGGATAGCAGAGATATTTTTTTATATCAAGAGTGGCTCCCAAGCCATGGTGTCACTTATCCGTGATCTCACTATGGTAGGGAGACAAATGAAGGGACTCTGTTCTCCTACTGAAAACATGAGATGATGATGAATTTTTAGTTAAAAGCCTATGTGAAGATGATGAAGGCCTATTTAAAATAGGAATAATGATGTCTCTCTCTCTCTCTCTCTCTCTCTCCCCCTCTCTCCCTCTCTCTTTAATGATGAAGGTGGTGAAGAAACTCTAGGCTCAGGGACCAATGGAGTTTTTTTAACATAAAATTTCTTGTTTACTTTCTTAGTGAAGATTCTATCTTTCCTTAAACTAACTAGTTGATCTCTATGCCAAATAAATGATTTTCCCAAAGGATTATATTGATCTGGTGCAACAGGCATATGATATGAATGTTTTCTTCTAATAGAAATTACCGCCTTCCCCTTCTCTTGATTCTGAAAGTGACAGGTTTCCCTAAGATTTATTTTTCCAGGCTCTTTGATGCTTGATCCTTCATAGCCCTGAGTAAATTCTTTTTAGTGTAAGAGGTCCAAGGATTCTATAGAGGATATGATGTAGCCTACCATGTGTTTTTCTATTTAACATCTTAAATTTTTTCTTACTTTCATGAATGAAGGGATGAGGTGGAGAAATCATTATTCTATATATATCCTCATCTCCCTAGGTTGCAGAAAGAGGATGATATCTACCACCTCCTAAGAGAGGGGAAGTATCAAGGAGGGTATATCTATCCCTCGCCCTAGCCAGTTCTATTTGTAGCATTTCTTTTCGTTTCCTTTCCTTAAGGGTTATCCTCCTAAGCCTTCTTCCCCTAATCTTCTTTTGGCTTTTGGTCATTTTAGAGGACACAGAAGTGGACCCTATTCTAAAGGTATTAGAAAGAAAAGGAGTAGGAAATGCTTCCAGAGTGGGTAACTTGATCTTTTTATAAACAAGACCCATCTGCACCCTCTAAGTGACATGAATAGCAACTTTCCTGCCTTTAGCAGGGAAAAATGAGATGCACTGGAGAATTCTAAAATCAATTATTTATTTTAAACAACCACCTCACTAATAGGAGCTAATGTCACTCCATTATCTGTAATGTTTAAGTTCTCAAATCTGGCTCCAAACTTGATAACTGAGCCATCAAACAACTTACTACTATCTACAAAAAAGCTAATTCTGGACATAGCAGTGAAGATGTGTTGTTTAACCATTTTCTATTTGCAAAATAAAAATTTTAAGTAAATCATAATTAATAATAACCAAAATATAGTCAAAAAAAAATTGACCCATTAAAAAAATTTAACCAAATTTTTTTATGACTAGATTTTTTTAAAATTTTTTTTTAAAATACAAGAGTTACAAAATAGTCTCACTTGATTTCAACAAGTGGGATAGTTCTATACTCTCTCTTTTAGTGGATGTTGAATATACTTTACCAAGGGTGAATTGGAGAGATATTCAAAAGAAAGAAAGGCAATCCTAACCCATGAAAACATAGGCATATTTTCAATACATGGAAATAATAACTTATTTCTAAAGATGAAGAAAGGTGCCATTCCTCCATGGAGTTGCCAAAAAATATTTTTGTGGGAAAATTTTTTGACACCACATAGAATTTAGAAATGTCTTATTTGGATGATCAACTGTGTCATTAAGGAGTAAACATATCATCTCAATAGATAAACATATTATCTTATAATGGATTCAATCATTTAATAAAAGACTCCTAAGGCTAATGGGTCTTTAATGTAACAGAGAGTTTTCTTTTGAACCATATGGGAAGTAGATCATGGTTTATTTTAAACTGGGTTCATGTTTCCCTATAAGGGCAAGCCCTTATAGTTAATTACATCTTAGGAATAAAGGATCTCTTCCTAAGAATACTCTCTATTAAAGAAATAAGCTATTATTTTTATGGATTTCTAAGTTGGTTTCAAAAGAAAATGATATTTTGAAAAATTCATTTGGGAGCACTACAATGTGAAATAGTTATTTTTTTGAAGCCAATCGGGATTAAGTAAGAATCCCTATTAATATTGGGAAGCTTAGTAGGCATTTCAACTATCCTATTATTAGGCTTTAAATTATGAAATTTAAATTGAATTTAAAGTTTATATTTTATTTGAAATTTATGATTTATATCCTAATAGCATAAGATTATAGAAATACTTAGGGTTGAAAAGTTACTCCAGAAGATGCTTCAAATCTTAAGTCTAGAATTGCTTCAGACACAAGTCAGAGGCTCGACCTAGTTCCACTTTTGGGAATTATCAACCATTCATCTCATTTGAAAGAATAAACTTATCCCTAACTCTTTTGGACTTATAACGCTGAAGGACTTCCAGCTAACTCCACACAAGCAAATCTTAAATCCATGATGCGAAGTCTCATGTATACAAGAATGTTGGGTCATTACATTTTATGAAAGAATCTACGAACCTAAAGTCACTCCCTAATCCTTTAGATCATGTTTGAGTATGAAATGATCTTAACATGAACTTAACTAATCCAACATATTTGAACTTTTAGATGCTTTGACTCATGATTCATTTGAGGTATTGGGGGTTTGCATTTTATACCTAAATGACATGCAATTAGAAGTAGTCATGGGCCAAATCAAAAAGAGAAGCAAACTTTTCTAGGAAAGTGGTCATCCTCAAAGGTCAGATGCCCCTTTTATGCAATGGGTGAAGTACCCCATTCACATAATTAGAATAATATGCTAGCATAGTTTGCAAAAGCTTGTTATTTATAGTTAATTTTAAGTTATTCTTTGGGCTTTAATTTTTTGTGAAATTTTGAGTTTCTTTATTTTTATTTAAGTTGTTTAGATTTAGGTTGGGTAAAAAAATTTAGCTTTCCTAAGAGTCTAACATTCGGGCATTCATCACAAAAAGCATAACACATAAAGAAACTTAGAAAAATAGGTTAAATTTATTATGCACCTAAAGTAAAACAAGCTAATTTAAATTAAAGAATGACCAATGAGGTTGGGTACCACCGTACACACCGAAAAAAAAAATAGAAAATGGGCAGTCGAGCTTTGTCTTTATATAGCCTGGCCTATAACTACAAGTTTAGATCTATGGGGGTCATCTGTTCAGGATCATATCCTTTTTCAGAGACCTCCATTGGGCTTCATAGGGTACCTCTACACCCATATGCTAGTAGGGCCAGCTCCTGCTATTCCTAAACCCCATAGATCCTAACTTAATTCTAAGTATCAAATTACATTTTCAATTCAAAATAAATTTTTAGCCTTATAAAACAAATGTTAGGAAAATGCAAATAACACACCAATAGTTATATTTGTAGACATACGAACTTAGGATTAGTTGCTTGTCAAGCCCACTTGTCCTATTAGGCTATGCTAAGGGACTTAAGCATGTCTACAAGAAAATAACATTTATATATAATTTATGATGATGACCTATTTTTAGCACAACCCTCTACAGAAGGCAGCATTAATTCTAAAAGAATGTCCTACCACCCAATCTAATAGACAAATAATCCTAGACATCCAATCTAAAATAGTACATCACAAAATAAGAAAAATACATCACATCACATCACAAAGCATCACTGAATATCACAAAATGACCTACCCCAAGTCTAGGGTCTAGGACCTAATAATCTAGTGTGTGAAGGAATTAAGTTTGTGTGACAAGACTTTGCTAAGCCTTTTTAGATTCAAGTTTCAATTTAGGTTTCCAATTTTTAATTTAATTTGATCTTAAGATTTTTTTAAATTTTTTTAAATTTTGCTTCATAAGTATGTGTTGTTGTTATACCAGATTTGAGGTATCGAGACCTCCTTCGGACCAGTAGTCATGTGACCTCGGTGTCAAAACTATATACCATATGTTGTTTATTATGAAATTTTTTTATTCTTTTAATTTCTTTAAGTTTTTGAATTTTTTTAATTTACCATGGGTGATTTCAATTTAAGTGATTTAATGATTTGTAATTTTATTTTTATTTTGGGTGCATTTTATGTCCAGGTAAAATTAAGTTTTCAAGAGTGAAGAATACAATAAGTTCCATTTTGGGTGGAACCCATTCTATTCAACATCCTAAATTCTAATAGAAGTCTTCACCCTAAAGTGAGGATTCAATCCAAAGGCCTAACTAAAATCCTAAATATCTTAATTAATCCTTTTTTTTTGAATTTATTTAAATGATTTGATTTAATATAAGTTTAATTCAATGAATGTCTTAATTATTATTTTGAATTTTTCTCTTCATCTATTTGTTCTTTCTTTTATTTGATTGATCACATTTTAATTTTGTTTTTTTTCTTTAAAGTATGCTACTTCAATTAAATTCAATTATGGTTTATTTATGTTATTATACTTTAATTTGAATTAATTTTCACTTTAAATTTAATTCATTTGTTGTTGTAGTTTGAGTTTTATAATTTCATTTATTTAATTCATTTGATCAGATTCATCTTATTTATATAATTTTTATTATTCATTTAACTTAAATAAGTTTATTTATTATATTAATATTTTTGTTATTTAATGGAACTTATTGTAATTTACATTAATTTAGCTTTCATTTTTATTTCCTTATCCATTTAATTTGGTTCTAGATTAACTTGATTTGCTGATTAATGTTTCTTCTATGTTTATGTTTCAATTGGAATGCTTAAATTTTTTCTTGATTTATTTTATTTCTATTTATTTGATATTCTTATATTGGTTAATGAGTTTAAATTAAAATGGTTCATTTCAAGTTATGATTTTATTAACATTTATGTATTAATAGTTTAAGTGAAAAGATTCAATTATCTTCAATTATCTTTTAAGGAAGTAATATATTTATTATTTTAGATAGGTTCTTTTGATCATTTGATTTAGTGTGATTATTATTTTGATCTTAGAAGTTTAAGAAGAGATGTTCTTGTATATTAACCTATCCTAATTTATTTTAATGCTTATGTCATCCTTATTAAGTTTATTTATATTTATATTTGCTTTGTTCTTTTGATTTAAATGACCATAATAGGTTCATAAGTTTAGAGATTAATAATTTTAACATTTAAGTTTATTAGTGAGTTTATGATTAATTATTAAATTATTAACTTTGAAGTTTAATTGAATTTCATATTTTTTTTAGTTTAATTATTCTTAATATTAAACCCAAGCTTGTGTTTAATTAAGTATATTTGCTTTCAGATTATTTGAAAGTTCTTTTCAAGAGTTTGGATATATATTATAATATTTTAAACTTATTTTATAAATTTTATAAAATTATATAACTCTAATTTATTATTTCACTTATATTGACTTAGAGATATGAAAATTCAATAATTCTCAATTGAGAGGTCAATTAGATATGAAATTTTTATGGCAGGTGGGGTTTCTTTCTAATTAGATTTCTCTAAAATTTCATCCTAATCAGATGTATACAATTTGGGTTTAATTAAGATTCTAATTATTTTATTAAAACTTAAGGTAAGATTAATTTAGAACAAATCACTTAAGGGTTTTAATTTTCCTAGATTCCTCCCTGGAAGATAATTCCATAGAGGATTTATTCATAATTTTTAAAATTTTTATTGATTTACTATGATTTTTCTAAGTTTAGGTTTATTATTTTAATTAATTAATTCAATTAATCATTAAATTAAGTTATTTTGTGTTTTATAAAGTTTTAGGGAGTTTTAATGATGTACTGAAATTGATTAGGGTGTGTTATGATGATTTAAGTTATTTTTTATGATTTTCCATAATTTTCTTTAATTAAAATTTATTTATTTCATTAAAATTAGATTTTGGGATTGAAGATTCAATATTTGTTGATTTACTTCATAATAAATGATGAAATTTTTTTTCTTAGGTATATTTTAGCAACAATTTTAGTTCCCCAAAGTTTCATGTTGATTGATTTAACAAATTAGGATTAATTTATGTTTAAAACTTTTATTTAAACCCAAATTAGTTCAAAATTACATAAAATTAATTGGAGATTTTAATTTTATTGGATTCCTCTCACTAAGTAATTCCATAGAGGTTTTATTTGTATTTTTTGGCTTTATATTTGATTTATTATGATTTTTTGAAGTTTTTATCATTTTCTAGTAATTTTTAAAATCAAAATCCCAATTTTCATCTTTAACCATGTTAGCGCCATGTGGCTCCGACATGGCGCCACTTTGCAAGCGGCATCATGCCATTCATCCATGCACGATCCATGTGGATCCCATGTTAAAAAGGTGGTGCACTCGGTTTCATTTGGGTGATTTGATCAAAGATCAGACAGTTGGGATGCATCTGCTTGTTTCCTATAGGGTTTTAATCCATTTATCAAGCTAAATCTCAGTCATCCATTCCTAATGAAAGGAACGAATGAAGGAGATTTGACCTCCCTCGACGGTGAAAGATGAGAGCCATCCATCGATTTGAGATGATTTCTGATGATCCAATAGTTGAAATCACTCGATTTCACTTCCAAAATCATCAAGACATCATGTAGATCACATCTATGTGGTTTGATCTCCCTTGAGATCAAGTTCCTTCACAAATGACCAAAATTAAAACCTTAAAAGGGTGGTTAATGGCGTACCTCATCTGTGATGATCTTTGGCGGTGGGATTGATTTGAATAGCTTTGGAATGATGTGATGAGATTGTGGAAAAGAGGAATTATATTCTATTCCTATGGATTGGCCTATGGACCAAGGCACGAACGAAACTCGATGAGCTTGGTCATTCTCCGGCCTCCCAACGGTGAGGGGATTGTTGTATAAGTGTGCTCGACTTCATTTCACTCAGAAGATGATGGAATGCTCAAACTATCCTGAGATAGTCTCTCCCTTATTTTTTTCATTAGAGGCCGAGAGCCTCTTTATGCTTTTCCTCTCCTCTTAGTCATCCATGGGGATTCACACCATTGGAGGCTAGCTTCATGGGTTTTTGATTGCCTTACATCTGCCTAGAGGTGCTGAGGTGGATAAGCAAAGAGGATGAAGGATTAGGGAATTGGATTTTGCTTCATGCTCTCCTTCTTGACATGGAATATTCCATTATTTTGGATTTTAGTTGGGATTGGTTTAGTTGCTTAAACTTGCTGTCAATTACCCTTAATTGATCTTAGGATGGGTTTGAATTAGTTTAGATGGGTTTGATTCAAGCTGAGGTTCATTTGGTGTTTAATTATGTCATTTGGATTTGATTTATTGTCAAATATTTTAATCATGTTTCTCTTCATTGATTTAATTTAGGTTTGGGTTTAAATCATTATTAATTGTCCAATGGATAATTAAGAATTCAAGCCATACCATGTGAGAATTTAATTTAATTTTGAGTCAACTTGACCCATTTTGGCTTAAATGGGCTAATTTGAATTTAATTGAGTCAAATGACCAAATTTTACTTAATTTAATTATGTTTGGACCAATCATATTTAATCACATGTGTGAGATGATTTGGGAGATCTATTTCAATTGATTTCAAGTTGATTTCAATTTTGACCCATTTGACCGAATTAGGCTTAATGGGTTACGTTTGGATTCATTTGGGTCAAATTGAACCTAATGATGGGTTAAATTATGTTTGATTACCATTTCCAAGTGATTTTGGGCAATCAAATTGAGTTAATTTTAGTTTGATTTAAGTTTGAACCCAATAGGGCTCATTTAGGTCAAATGATCTATTTAGCCCAATTAAAACCTTATAAGATTTATATTCTTTAAATTTACATTTAATCATATTTATGTTATCATTTAAACTATTTTGAATGATTTTATTTAGTCAAATTTTGTTAGGTTGACTTTTGACTTGGAGGGACCCACATAAGTCAAACCCATGGCAAAATGGTTGATCATTTGTGACCTTGATTTTAGATTTGACTTTCTTTGAATTGATTTGATTTGAATTTATTTTTTGTTATTTAAATTTATTTTGATTTTGTTTGAATTTCTTTTGGATTTAATTAATTTTGAGCTTAGATAGGATAATTAGGTTAATCACCATAATTATCTTACTTTAAGGTCAAATGAATTCAAGTTACAAATAAAATATATTTGATTTAATTTATGTTTGAGATTTGGGTTCAGTCTACCTAAGCCCATTAAGTTAGATCAAATCCAAGGATGATGCACTTGGTTACTAGATGTAGTGTTCTAAGTGCTTATTTAGGAGGCTCCTAATCTAAGATTAGGTGTCCTAATTACTAGTTTCAGAAATGATGTTAACCTCATCCAAAAATGAGGTTAGTAGACATTACAACATTGTAATTTTAGTGCCTAGGTGTTATCCCTAATTTTTGCTCATGAATGAAAATTAGATTTATAGTCTTAGTCATGAACATATATGTCATATTGCCTATGTCTAAAACAATATAACCTAACAAATCCCTTTAACCTATTTTTAGCCTACTTCCAATTAAATTTTGAAAGGTTGCATTTTTTGTTTTCGTTGATTGTAAATCTTAAAAATATATGTATCTTACACACTTATTTAATGCATTTATTTTTTTCTCTCTATTATTCCTCTAATACTCTTTCGATGTCCCTAGATCACAACTAATTTTAACATTACAATTAGTCATATTACAAAAATATCATTCAAGTTTAATACAAGATACCTGTCGAGAACATACACAAATTACTTTAGCTACTCATAGTACAAGTGAGAAAATTTGAAGACCAAATCAAGGATAATCAAAGAAAAAGAGAAAGAGAGAACCAAGAAATTTATTCTGAATTTAATTCTTACTACCTTCTCCTTACTTTCTAGTGGAGAACCACAAGAGTTCTATCTACAAATTCTATTTTAGATCGACTTCACCTTGTCTTCCATAAGAACTCACACTTAACGCTGTGTAAAACATGCTACGAACTCACACAACACTACACTTGGAGTGTCACTCTCCAAGTGCAATCCCTCACTCACTCGCACTTAGAAACCACATGTGTGGGGGTTATTCCTTTAGATCCAGTATGAAAAGCATCCAAATGTGTTGCCAAAACTACCCAAATTGCTCCTATCAGTTTGTTGCAGCGACACTGTGCGAATGGCACCTATGGACTATGTGTAGCATTACACATTGATGGATGGCACTGTAGCGCTAGGTCGTCTATTTTTTTAGTGATTTTATGACACTGCGATGCTCATATTACAACACTTTGGCATTACAGGATCCTTCTTGGTGTCCTATGGTTGAGATTTATTTAAGTCCTTGGCACAGTGGCATTGCTCTAAAGCACCTAGGTGCTAGCCTCGGGCATTATGATTCTACCTTTCAGAGCATAGGTGCTATCTTCTCTATATTTTGCACAAAATTAAGCCAACTATAGTGCCATGATGCTACTTTTATAATGTCGAAGTGCTGGGACTAATTTTTTTTTTTTCCTTTAAAATTTGAAAATTTTCTTATTTCCACATAAAATCAACTATAAATAGGATATTTTTATAGAATTTAAACAAGTAATTAGCATAAAATATGTTAAAATTTTAACTTTGTTGCTATTAAACACTAAATATTGGGAAGCATAGTAAACATTTGAAACTATCATATCATTATGTTTTATAGCTTTGGAAATGAAGTCATTTAAATTTTGAGTTGACATTTTTTTAAAAAAGTTAGGACTTAAATTTTGACAACACAAGACTGTAGAAATATCTAATAGGTGAAGACATACTCTTGTAGCAAATGAGAAATATGATGCTTCGGACACCAAGTTTAAAGGTGCTTTTGGCATAATGCAAAAACTCACCCTAATTTAATCATAGGAATTTGGGATTTATTGATTCCTTTTCACATGAGAATACAAACTTTTCCCAACCCTTCCAAACTTATTTCCCTCCTAGAAGGGTTGCTAATTAAGTCCTTCTACACTTTAAATCCATGAGTTTAGTCTTATGAAAGTCAAATAAGTAGGTGGTATTAATTATGAAAGATAACTAAGAGTTCTAAACTCACTCCCAATTCTTAAGTTCATGACTTGCATGTTATGCTCAAAGCTAATGCAAAAAAATTTAATTTTTAATAATTTTACACTCAAATTTTGTTTAACAATCTTAGTAATGTAGATATGATTTTATACATGTGAATCAGATTATGGGTCAATCAGTAAGAAGGTGTTCTTCACTCAAAGGTGTTGTCATTAATGAACCGACACTACCCCTTTTCATGCGATGTGTAAAGACCTTTGTTCAAGGAAAGAAGATTAATATGCAGTATGACTAACATCAAAGATCCATAGATGTCTACATATTTTTTTAAAATTGAATTTCTATTTGAATCTTAACTTTAGAAGAAGGTTATTTATAGTTTTTAACCTATTATTTAATTTATTATATTTTTTTTAATTTTATCCCTAAGATTTTAACTAATATACTTTTCTTATTTGTATATTAAACTCTAAGTAAATGATTTTAGGATTTCATTAACTTCAAAGGGTTTAAATTATTTTTTTCGAAGTCCTCTAATGTCAATCAAAATATTTCAAGTCAATTTTGGATATTTTCCTAATTATTATTATTTTTTATTATATAATTTCCCTAACTTATTAGATAGCTCCAAAAATCATAACTTATCATCTATAGCTTATTTTAAGTTAAAATTTTTATGGTTAATGGGGATTTATGTAATTTCATTCTATGAAAATTCATCTTAATCAAATTAATATTTAAGAATAATTAAGGATTTATTATTATTTTAATAAAATCATAATTAATCCCAAAATTAAGTATCATTTAGGGCTTTTGATTTTCTTTTATTCCACTCTAAAATGTGAATCTAGAGAAAGAGTTATTTATAATTTTAAAATGTTGGCTGATTTATTTTTAATTTTTAAATTTGAGTCTAATTAATTATATTAATTAATATTAATTAATTTCTAATTTTATGATTTTGGGGTTTAAGTTATTTTAGAGGGTTTGAACATTTTATCTAGGTTCACTGATGTTAAATATGACGGTTTAAGTTGTTTCCACATTTTCTTTAATTTGTTTAATTTTAGGTCAATTAAATTTAGAATTTGAACTTAGAAATTTCATATCTTACAATCCGCTTGAATTAACCCTTGACAAATTTGTGTTAGATGGGTCTTATCATCAATTTAAAACCCTAAAAATTGTAAGTTAATTAGATCATTAGTATAAGAGTAATTAAAGTTTGATTATCATTAAAATTTAAATTAAATTAAAACTACTCAATAAAAATTAGAGCTTTTATGTTTAAAGGATTTCCCTCATTGAGCTTATTCCATAGAGCTCTTATTTATAATTTTTCATTAAGTGGTTTAATTTTTATGATTTTTTATTTTTTTAAATAAAAAATTAATTTTTTGTTTATTCACATCAGCATTTGTCATGACAACACATTACATGCTTGACGGACCAACCTACCGGGATCCATTATTATGTGTGAAGCGATGTGATTGAGCATAATTGCGATAATGATCTCAGCCGATTAAAGATCAAACAACTAGGATTAATCTCATTAACTTAATGGGGATTAATCAGAATTTCAACACATTTAATCATGGACATTGATTTGAATCAAAATGGATAAACGACCAGGGTGTCATCTCCTACCCTGCTGGCAACAGATGAAGACTAGAGTCAAACCAATATGAAATTTTAGTTCTTTCAATTGAGGAAGGTTAAAAATAAAAATGTAAGCGTTGCTATAGGAATTTCCTCGAATTACTTGAAATCACTTCACAATGCATCAATACATATTGGTCATCTATTAGAAGAGTCAATTACCTCTCTCAAGCTTGTGTTAATTGGCTCCAATGTTTCAAAAATATTGAGTGGGCATGTGTAAAGCTCTGTGAAGAAGATCCATTTGCCTCCTTTTATATTGTTATGAAGAAAAACTATTGCCAACACTTATTGGAGTTCACTTGAATTTAGGGTTATGGTGCTCAATGAAGTGAGGAAAAAAGTTAGGTGTCTGGTGTTTTTATTTTGAAATATGTATGAGGGACACCACATAGATCTGATGGGGTACTTATTGAAGTGATCGAGTATAACATTGAGGTATGATGTACTATCTCGAAAGATAGAGACATCACCCTTCAATGGACCTAATCACTAATAAGGACTCCTAAGGCATGATGGGTCTTTGAATATACCAGAGATTTTTCCCTACTTTACATAGATGAATAAAATAGGGTTTATATTAAACCGAGTTCTAAAGTTTCCTATGGGGTGTAAGCCCCCATAGTTAATTACATCTTAAGGAAGGTGAATTCCTTAGGAATACTCTCAATTAAAGAAGGCAATTGTTGTCTCCAAAGATTTTAAAGATAAGACTATCAATAAATGGGTTATATTGAAAAATCAAATGGGAAAGATCAAGGAGAAGACTTATTTTGGAAGCCAAAGGGAATGAAGAAAAAAATGCCCATGATACTAGGAGACCTAGTGAGCATTCCAATCTATCATATGGTTGGGCTTTAAATATTTGAAATTGAAGTGAATTATGTGTTTGAGTTGAAATTTTATTAGATTGCTAGGGCTTATAATCTACCATCACAAGGTTGGGAAATGCCAAGAGATGAGGATTTATGCTTATAGCCTGAAGGGTAACAGCTACCTCCGATCCTAAATTTAGAGAGCTTTAGCAAGAGCTAAAGCCCGACCTAAATGTAACCGAAGATGGGTATATGATTTACCTCCACAAGAGAGAGTAAACCACCCGACTGCTTGGACTTATAACCGCTTGGTGTGGTAGCCAGCAAACTTCTCCTGCACTTTAAAATCATGTAGGCAAGTCATATGATTTTGCAAGATTAGCAAGGCTGTTATTATTTGATTTGAAAATTTGATTTGATTTGGGGCTCCACTAGGGAGAGGATATGATATGGGGTTAATGTGATTTGATGTTGAGGGCATTTCTGCTGGTGATATGAGCTTGGATCCACTAGGGATGAGGTAGATTTAATTGGATTTCAATTTAGATTTGTTTGGGAAAGTATTCACTGAGGATAAGAGTGGATTTAATTTATGGACCCTATCATTGTATGCAATGGATCCACCAAGAAGGGGCTATATCAGCCTTGGCCTATCTCAGGTTTACAAATCTAGAGGGATAGTCTATCAACCACAAGGTAGGGCTATCCAACCTAAGGGGTGCCTTTCGATATGTAGCAATTGTGCTAGGAAGAAAGTGTGTAGACTTTCATCTACCAAAGCAAGGATGACCACTGGGGTGATCTGTTGGTAGTACAACAAATTGAACCTAGCCTAGGGTGACTACTAAAATGAATGCCACTAGGGGACTCAAGAGTAGTTAAGAAATATCATTTTAATTTAATGGATCCTATTGGTGTGCAATGGATCCATTAAGAAGGGGCTATATCGGCCTTGTCCTATCTCAGATTTATAAGTTTTGGTAGGGTAGAGCTAACCAACCTATGGGTGCCTATCGATGTGTAATGGCTATGCTTGGAAGAAAACATGTAGACTTACATCTTCCAAAGTGGGGAGCAACCATTAAGGTGATCTGTTAGCAGCACAATAAATGAAACCTGACCTAGGGCTGCATGTCGGTGTGCAATGGTCGTGCTGGAAAGAATGCATAGTAGACTTACATCTTCCAAAGCAAGGATGATCGTCGGGGTGACCTGTGCATAACAAGTCGAGCTCAACCTAAGGGTGACTACTAAGAGAGTTTGGCTGGGGACTTATCTCAACTCGAGTCATCAGGCGATTCTATAGGGAGTTTTGCTGACACTTCCCTAAAGATAAGATACCTGCTTCAGAAAAGGTACTACTAGGGGGTGTCCTCCTAATCCACAAGAAAACATATATATATTTTTAGTTTTATGTTTGCATGGACCCTATTGGTGTGTGAAGGATCACACTGAGAAGGGGTTTATATCAGCCTTGCCCTATCTCAGACTTACTGAACCTAGGAAGAATCTACATATCCATAAGATAGATTCTCCAACCACAGGGGTGGCTACTAGGAAAGGGGGACTGTCCAATCTAAGAGTAACGTAGGTAGTGTATAAATGGGGTTGCAAAGGATGTGATTCAAATAGAGTGCCCGTAGGGGAGGTGTCACTAGGGGCATTATCCTGGACCTTATAAAAGAAAGCCTATAGGTGTATGGTGGCCAACTCAAGAAGAAAGCGGGTAGCTTTAAAGCTGACATGAGTGGTGTATCTACCGAGTGAGTTGCTGTCAGCATAGCGAGGACCAACCAACCTAAGGTGCCCATCAATGTGTGATGATCAATCTAAGAAGAAGGCTTGTAGACTTACATCTTCTCAGATGAAAATGATCATCGGGATCGTAGGCAAGACAGATGCTATCCGACCTCGACTACTAAGCGGGGAGTCCACAAGAGGGACTGGACCCATACTTAAAGTAGTCAGGAGAAAAGGAGCTACTAGGGGACTTATCTTAAACCTCAAATATACTCGACCTAGCAGTGCATGATGGCTAATTTAAGAAGAAAGCATATCAGACTTACATCTTCTTACATAAAGTTAACATGAGGTAGCTTACCAATCGCATAGTAAGGCCTACCAAAGTAACAAGGCACTCGTCAATTTGTAATGGTTAAGCCAGGAAGTAAGTAAGTAGAATTACATCCTCCAAAATAAGGAACCACTGGGGAGACACACTAGCAGGGTAGCATGTCAGCCCAACCTAGAGCAGCTACTGAGTGAGTGTCACTGGGGCTTTATCCCAACATGAAGTAGCCTGAGATAAAAGATATTTATTTGTTTTATATGGTTGTGTGTAGTTTATGTTGGTGTTATGTTGATAAAGGATAGGACATCACTCAGGTTCCTTACACCAACCCTAAACACATCATGGAGGATTCATAAATAAAGATATTTGTCAAGATAAAAGATGTGGAATTTGAGATAAAAATTTTCATTGATAATTATTTTAAAACAAAATTTATGGATATTATTTTTTTAGGTAGAGCCCATTGATTGGATGCATCGGACGCTCTCCCTTATGATTTATGAGTTGATAAGATCCTCCTTGGTAGGCCTTCTCTATGAGAAAAGGGCCTTCTCAAGTGGTTTCAAAGTTGCATCTCATCTTGTGACAGGAAACAATTGGTCTTCTTAGAACTAAAATAAGCTCTACTACTTGAAAAGCTCTAGGACGGACCAACTTATTGTGAGCTTGAATCATTTTGGCCTTTTATAACTTAAGGTTCTAGCATGCCCAAAGGCATCTCTCCTCTAAACCTTCGAGATGGCATTCTGCTCCATTGTGATCTTGCTACCCACAACTATCCTTAGTGATGGAAGTTGGATTTCTAATGGTAGAACTACTTTGGACTCATACACCAAGGAGAATGGCATAGATTGAGTTGGAGTTTTGTATGTGGTGCGGTAAGCCCACAAGGCTTCAACTAACTGGCTCATGCCACTGAAGCTTATTATCATCGAGTGTCTTCTTTAATATATGGATGAGAGTTTTATTGAAGGCTTTTGCCAAGCCATTTGCCCTAGGGTAATAGATGGTAGAATATCTCCAATATATGCTGTGTTTTTGGGTAAAGCTGTTGATTTTAGGTGCTCTTGAATGCAGTACCATTGTCGAATATAATTTGTCGAGGCAACCCAAACTTATATACGATACGATTCCTAAAAAATTGGAGCATATGCTGAGCTGTGACCTCTCTGATTGGGATAGCCTCCGACCACTTAGAAAAGTAGTTGGTAGCTAGGATGAACCAATGACCCTTGGAAGAAGGAGGATCAATCGGACCCACTATGTCAGTACCCCAACACTCAAATGACCATGAGTACAATATAGGGTGTAGAATGTTGGGTGGCTGGTGTAGGACCACACCGTACACCTGACATTTATAGCATCTCCTAGCTACGTCCATGCAGTCTGTGATCATCGACGGTCAGTAGTATCCTAGTATCTTGATCTTAGCTTTCATCTTTGGATGAGATTGGTGCACTCCGCATAAACTAAGTGTACCTCGAGCATGATCTTATGGGCTTCATGTTTGTCCAAACAAAGTAACCACATTTGATCAAAAGATCGACAGTGTAAGGTGTCATCCACGAGAATGTATGAAATGGTTCTTTACTTCACCTGATATGCTAGAGACTTCTTTCAAGGTAGTTTTCCTATACTTATATATTCCATGAATGGTTGCCTCCAATCTGACTCATTGTCCTTTTTGGCAACAGCAACTTCCCTTCAAGAGAGAGTCTCTCGATGAGTTTAGCATCAATAAGGGATAAGACTTGTCTATTTTGGACCCTTATTGGTATAGACTCATCTTCTAGACATGCCAACTCCTTGGCAAGTTTGGCTAAAGCATCTGCTAAGATATCTTCTCCTCGAGGAATCTTGTAAATGATAACCTCTGGAATTTGGGCCAATAACTCCATAGTATACTTGTGGTAATGATGGAGCTTAGGCTTTAAAACCTTGTAAGACCCAGCGATTTGGTTAATGACTAATTGTGAATCCTCGAAAATGTTGATATTCTAGATTCTTAGAGTAAAAGCTAACTCCAGACTGGCAGTCAGAGCCTCATATTTGGCTTCATTGTTGGTGCATAGATTGGACAAATGATATCAGAATCTCATCACATCTTGATCTAGAGTTAGGAGAACTATTCCTACCCCTACCTTTCCTAGGATAGTAGATCGTGGTTCTTCTCCTCTTTAAGAGGAAGCCACACCATCAAAGTACATCTCCCAGTGGTGAATGCTAGTGTCCCCTAAGTTCATGATTTGTTCATCGGGGAGGTCATCACTAAGCGAGGAATTAGAAGGAAGTGTGTACTACTAATAAATCTACTAGTTCTTATTTTTTCATTGCATGGAGGGGTACAAAAGTAATGGAAAATTGTGACAAGATCATGGATCAACGTGCCAACTGTCCAGATAGCATCGACCATGTCATGAGTTATTGCAATGGATTGATCCTAGAGATCAAGTTCACCTTATGAGAAAGGATGTAATGTCATAGCTTTTGGGATGCAAAGATTAAAGCTAGGAAGTGCTTCTCAATGGGTGGATAGTTTGCCTCAGTAGGGATCAGATGACGGCTGAGGTAGTAGAATGCAATCTTTTTCCCTTCGTCATTTGCTTTGGACAACAGAGTGCCAATGGAGTCATCTAATGTAGCAGTATAGAGGATCAATGGCTTTCTCAAAATAAGGGCTGCTAGAACTGCCGATGTCATCAAGTAGTGCTTGATGTCTTCGAATGCATGCTAACACTTATCGTCCTACTTGAACTTGGTATTTTTTTGACAAGTACTGAAAATGGTTAGCATCTTCCTAATAGGTTGGATATGAAGCATCTTAGATATGCCAACTACCCTTGGAATGATCTGAGTTGAGTTATACTTTTAGGGGGTGGCATTTTTAATATCACCTTGATCTTCTCCGGATCAATTTTTATTCACCGTCTGATACTCCAAATGCACACTTAAGGGGATTCATTTTGAGGTTAAATTATCTTAATCATTCAAAAACTACTCTCAAGTCAAAGAGACGGTCTTCCTTTTCTTTACTTTTAACTACGAGATCATCAAAATAACACAAGAATTGATGATGAATGAGTTCATTGAAGATTCGAGTCATGGCCATTGGTAGGTAGCACCAGCATTTTTATGGCCAAAAGGCATGACCCTATATCAAAAGATTTTGATCAGGGTTTAAAAAGTAGTGTTTCTTTCATCCTCATGGGCTATCTTTATTTGGTTATATTTAGATGAGTCATCCATGAAAGAGAAGATGGTATAAGATGAGGCAATGTCCACCATCAATTTTGGTATTGGTAGTGGAAATTTTCCTTTTGGACATGCCTTATTTAGATCCCTAAAATCGATGCATATGCAAATTTGGCCATTCTTTTTCTTAACTGTGATAACACTGGCCAACCAGGTATGATATTTTTCTTCCTTGATAAAGCCAGCATCGATCAATTTCTTGATTTCAGAAATGACCTGTTGTTCAATGTCTAATCACATGTGTCTAGGAGCTTGCTTGATAGGGTTAGCTCTAGGCTCTATTGCAAGTTTATGGAATGCTATGTCATGAGATAAATTGGGCATCTCTTCATGACTCCATGTGAAGCAGCCCTTAAACTCAGTCAATAGCCTAACTAAGTCATTGGTTTCAATATCATTCAATAAAGAACTGATATATGTCGGACATGGATTATCTTCAGTTCCTAAGTTTATTTTTTTGAGCTCATTGATGGTTGATCTTATCTCCTCTTCAAACTTTGGTGATGCATCTTTGACTTCAAAATCATCTGGAGTATTTGAAGTTTCTAAACACACCTCCTCATATGAGTTAGCATGATTTAAAGAACCTATTGATTTCAAATGATTGGTGATGACTAAGCAATAATCGTCATCATCGACTAGACCCACTGTATTGAATCCTAGTCTTGGTCTTGATTGAGACCTTCTGCATTCATTCTTCTATATTCTTTCAAATTATCTGACCTATGCTTTGACCAAGTTTATGGGATTAACCCTTTCTTTGCTAAGTTTAGATCACATGGTGAGTACCAATCAAAATGTAATTCTATTAAATATTTATATAAATTATCTTCAAGTTTTACATCAACTTCTTGACTTGAGGATGATGCTTCCAGAAAGAACCTCTGAGTCTTCACATCTGTGGATGACTTAGGGGCTTCCTTAACTAGCAATCTCTCAACTTTCTATGAGGAAAGTTTGGTTAGAGCTAAGGTTCCCAACTGATGCCTTACTATTTCACAAATAGATTTGGATATATTTATGCTTTATTTTGGAGCCCGATCTTCATCACTATCCTGATCAAGTGTCACCTTGAAAGGGATCTGCTGCCGAGAAGAGCTGGCTGTTGTGCTAATCACATAAGATTCATCTATAAACTTGATTCTAAGTCTATGTGGATGTTGACCTCATTTTTATGATGAGCTCTCAACCCCTCCATCTTAGACATTGGACTTCTCTTATAAACTAAGTGTCTCCTTAGTCTTAAGACACTTCTAGTGATTAGGTGGAAACTCAACCTAACCCTGAGACTTAGAAGAGTTAGTCATAGGAATAGGTCATGCTTTAGGGGTGTTAGGAAATTTTGCCTACCCTATACCCTGAACCAAATCCTCACTTCCTCCTTCCAAAGTCAAACTCAAATCAATTCCAACTTGATTGATTTTCTCAATTCTTAAATCAATTCCAACTTGATTGATTTTTCTCAAATCATGAATCAATTCCAAATGATTGAAGCTTATGATTGAATTCCAAATTCCAAAAAAACTCTTTCCTAAGCCATCTTGATTTCATCTTATGGACTTGGCTAAAATCAACTCCAAATCAATTCAAATTCAAGAAATTTTCTCATAACCCATTTATATTCTCATTTATATTCACAAATATAAATTCAAATATCCAAAAATCAATTCAAAACACAAACTCAAATTCAATCAAAATTCTACTTAAGCCTTTCAAGTCAAAATTTTGAACTTAGCCAAATCAAATTCAAATCAAGCCGAACTCTTGATTTTTCTTCATGATTCAATCAATCCTTCAATCATGAATCCAAATATAAATACAAACTTAAATCATCATTCCAAAAATCAATTCAAAAATTAAATCCAAATTCAATCAAAATTCAACCTAAGCCTTTCAAGTCAAATTCTTGAACTTAGCCAAATCAAATTAAAATAAAGCCGAACTCTTGATTTTTCTTCATGATTCAATCAATCCTTTAATCATGAATCCAAATATAAATACAAACCCCAATCTTCAAACTAAAACTAAATTCAAAAAATCAAACCCAAGTCAAACTCATGTTCACCCTTTGAACTTGAGATTGTCAAACCCATTTGACTTCAAACCACTTACAAATAGATTTATATTTCAATCATAAGTCCATATGTGAGTTCAATCAAACTTGATTCAGGCCTTGATCAAGTCAATTGACCCACTTAGGCTCACCTGACCCAAAGTGACCTAAAATTCCCTTTTGAGCCAAACTTTAATCCTACCCAAATTGGATTGAACTAAGCCCAACTAAGCCTCACATTGTAAGCAACAATCATCATGAGATGATCAATCACTCAAATTGGGTAAAAGCAAGTCAAACCTAAGGGTTGACCATGGCAACACTTAGCCAAAATCCACCATAAGCCAAATTGATTGAAACCATTGATCAAAACTCATTCATGATCAATGTTTGAACTTGACCAAGTCATCATTTGAGCCTAATCTAGCCCAATTGGCCACTTGACCCAAGTTGACCCAACTTGACCTAAAAAGTTAAAATGTATCAAAACTTGATCTAAGCCAAATTGATTGAAATCAATGGGTCAAGTTCATTCCAAATCACTTGTTGAACTTGACCAAAGCCTCAATTGGCCAATTAGACCCAACCTAGACCAATTGACCATGAACCCAACTTGACCTAAAAGGTATAACTGAACCAAAATTAAACTAAACCAAAATTGATTTGAAATGAAGATACCAATACATTTCAAATAATCAATGAAACCTAAACCAACCCATGACCCAAATAGGTCAAATGGGTCAAATTGGTTAACTTGACCCATTTGACCTAAATGAAATCAAATGAACCAAATCCAAATATAAACCAAATTGATTGCAAAAAAGATACCAAATCAATTCATATGGTCATATGAACTTGTCCCAACCCTTGGTTTGACCCAATTTGACCAATTGGTCAACTTGACCCAAGTTGACCCATTTTGACCTAAATGGGTTAACATGAGTCAAATCATATTTAACCAACTCCAAATTCATTGAAATTTGGCCTAAGTTATTTTTCAATCATACCAAACATATTCAAACTAAAATCCAAGCAAAATGACCATTTTACCCCTAAGCTAAGGGTAACCTATGGCTAATTCAACTTGGAATTTGGTCATATCCTTCTAGTGGCCACTTGGCACTCTCTTAGTGGACCAAGTGGACACTAGTGAGCATGGTGCACTTGACCCGTTGGGTTTGGGTCAGCCAAACTCACCCCAAGGTTAAAACCGACCTCTCTTCTCATTTTGAGCACATGGGAATCACTCCCACACCTTATTTTGCACATGGCAACTTCTCCACTACCCTCTCAGCCAAAATCGATTCACATGCAACCCTAAACAGCCTAATAAACCCCATTGCATAGGGTGAATTAGATCAAAATGACAAAGGGAAGCTAGGTCATCTGATTCAACTAGGGGGAGATATACTCCCCCTAATTTAACTTCATTCCAACACTCTCACACTCGATTGAAGCTAGGAAGCTCAGAGCAAGAAATTACAAGTCTCCCCAAGCTTCTTAGAGCCATCTCTAATTCTCCATTTCTTGGTTTCTTTAAATCAAAAATAGGGAGCTCCAACATATTTCCAACTTACTCAATACACAAAATCAGCTCAATTCTTCTTACAAGCATCTTCAGAGGAGTCACTTGAGTTGATCCGAAGCTTCTCCCAAGTTTCAAAAGCAAGGGAGGTGGTGTCCAGACCAAGGTTGAATCCATTTGAAGGTGATATTGGCCAATCAAGGATCTACCCAATACCAAAGCCTCAAATCTTCAACAGAGACTCATCTTTACTAGACGAAGCTACCTTGAAGGATTGGAGCACCGGTGATAGCCTCCGTGAGGTATGTCTTCAAACGAGCTTAGGTATAGGAGTTCTTTGTACTTTATGAAAGAAATTTCCACCCATTGCAAAATTCATCATTAGATTTGCTTGTGCTTGCTCTTAGATGGTGTGGGTTTAGTTTGAACTCAATCCGAGCTCAATCGAGCTTGGAGCATGCCCTAAGAGATGGACGGTCTCCGTCTCCCACAGGCGAACTTAGTGATGGATCATGGACCGTCCCTCCGCGTGTTTTGGATGGATGGTCTTGATCGAGCTGCGTAGGATCTTTGATTTATCCTATTAATACCACGGGCTTAATCCCAACCGTCCGATCTTTGATTGGACAGGTGAGGAGAAAGCACGTAGCACCGTCGCTGATGCAGCATTGGGATGTGACACCTTATGTGATGAATCCTATCGCACCATGTGGAAAGCACATGCCTCATCAACGGTCCACGTGGTGCCGACGGGATTAGTTATCTAATTAGGGATTTAATTAATTATCCTTAATGACTGAATCTTCAAAATTACATAACTAATTCCAAAAAAATCATAAAAATATAAAGTAAAATGCACTGTAAAGATATTTCTTAGGAGAATAATCTAAAATTATTTGTAATGGATTTTGAATAGTGTATTTTTCTTAGGTTTTAATGAAAACTTAATAACCTTAATTACTCCCTAATTATTTCATTAATTCTTTCAAATTTCTCTGGTGTATTTAGTGAGATGACCTCTGCCTCCCCTAATTTTCTTGGGATTTATTGATGAGTTAATTAGAGAAATCATATAATGAATCCTTAATCACCCTCTTTATGTAATTAGGCTTAACTAAGCATGTGGACAATGGCCTAATCCCTTTATTAAGTTAATTAAGCCTTGCTTAAGTGAAGAAGAGGTTTATGGAATGGATTTAGGGAATTTCTCTAAGCCATTCCCTAAACTCCTTTCCTTCCTTAATCCAAACTTAATTAAGGGTTAATCGACTAATCACCAACTTAATTAACTTGATAAAATTTTCAAAATATTCTATAACTTAATCAATTCATCTTGGGTAGGTGCTTAGGTGTTCAATAACCTAAGTAGTTTAAGGAAATCAAAATCCAACCCACATGTGTGGGGAGGGTTATGAAAGTACTTAAATTAAACCCTTTAGCTTAATTAATTACTAATTATGAGCCAATTGCATTAGGCCCCATTCTTTCCTAGGTGCATTGTTGATTTAAATTATTTGTGTGGTTTTATGTCATACATTGGCTCATAATTATTTGATTAAATATATTAAAGTAATGTAGGTAAGGGGTAATTAATGCACTTAATTCACACCTTAACCTAACCAAAATATAAAATTGATCTAATCACCTAAAAATTAAACTAAAATAACATACACATGTGGGAAATGGTTTAGGACCAGCAACTCTTTCACATTTCCTAAATTCAAAGCTTAAACAAAACTAAATTCTCTTTAAACCAAATTTGATTTGCTTTAAATAATTCTACTTCATAAGATTGTCTTTAGGAATTAATTAGGGTGAATGAATTTACATGCTTTCATCTCATTATTTCTTTCCTAGCATGCTAAATGTGTATGTCATATGAAAATCATGCATTCATGCCTTTTAAAAATTAAATTAAAAATGAAATGTTTCCTTTATGTCAAATTGCATATTTTGGCTAAAGTAAGAATATGATTGACTATTATCACTATTAAATCCAAAATTATTTTCAAAACTTATAAATCAAATATCATAACTGAAAGGTCTGCTACTTCTAATTATTTATGAGATTGCATGTGAATATAAATGTGTTATGTGATTCTCCCTCTCTTTCTTAACATATAATTGTATAGGATTTGCAAAGTGTGTAGTCCATTTGAAAAGGACATAACACTTGCTCAAATTCATTCCTTTACACTCCTATGCCATGACTCAAGAGGGAATTCCACATCACACATATAAACTAAACAATCAAACCAAAATCAAACAAATATAAACATTCAATGATTCTCTTTTTATGCATTTCTCTTTGTACATGCACATGTATTTAAGAAAAGTGGTATATTAGTCTGGACAATCACGGGGTTGTGAGGCTTTAAGTAGCCTTAAGTCGATCTTGTACCTTACACCCATGATACTAATAGTGGTGCCATACTCACTTATGTATTTTATACTTGTAAATGTGCATATGAAAAATGGATAAAAGAATCTCTCTTTTTCTACTTAATAAAAATTATGCATCATAAAGCATCCAAATTTTCTTAAGAAATATCACTTAGCATTCATCATTAAGGTGTGCTAAAAATATCCATTTGCATGTATAGATATGCTTAAGATTCATCCATATGCATGTTACACATGTTGGGAAAGAAATGAAGTGATGTGTGTTTTGTGATAGTATGCCACTTTACTTAATCTTAAAATGCCTTTCTTTTTGAATAGGTTTGTTTAGGGAAAATCTAAACTTAGGATTAATTAAAACACATAATAAAATATTCAATAAATAAAAATCAAATATGAATCTACCTTAGAAATTACTTAAAGTTGGGAGAAAAGAGAGGTTCTCTTCTCTTTTCCTCTCTTTACAACTTAGTAATTAATTGTAGGTTCATTCAAACCTAATCAAATCACAAAATAAAAATCAACCAAATAAATTAAAATACTTAAATGAAACCACCATCTAAGTTGAAAATTTTCATACTTAGAAAACTTCAATCTTAAAGCCTAGCTTAACATACCACACAAACCTTAAATAGCACACACATTAGGCTAAGTCACCACTTCTAGCGTTAGGTTAGGGTGGTGCATGGTTTGATGCTTTGCTTTTATTTTGTGATGTAATATTTTAGTATAGATGATATAGTGTATGTGCGTAGACTGAATGGTAGGGCGATCTTAGTCTAGCCATTTTCTTTGTAGGGGATTATGCTTAAGGGGTGCTATAATAAAAATATAAAACTGTTTTTGCTGTACAGGTGATTATACCTCTAAGAATAATCCAAAATAGGCCAGGTAGACTTGGTTAACCATGTGTGAGGAACTAAGTCCAATTTATACATATATATGCTTGTATTGTATTATTTATTTGGCTAACCTCTATTTTATAGGTTTTAGTTAGATTTCCTTTTTCCCATTTTCATGTAGTTTTGTAATTAGGATTTTGGAATGATTGTTATGGGGTATTAAGATGAACATTGGTTATAAGGCTATGCATTATGTACCATGTGAAGCCTTTGGAGAAACCACATTCCAACCAAAAAAAGAAAATAGAATAAAGTAGAAAGAAGAAAGAAGAATGAAGAATGAAGACCTCATAACAATGAATTCTTTCTTGATTGTATTTAATTCATTTGTAATCCGGGTTGTATAAGAGTAGAGCTTGGCTACCCAGTTTATTTTTAGGTTCGTGTGGAACCCAACCACAAATGGCCTCTTATTCTTTTGCGCTAGCTTTATAAATTATTTGATGTTTGTTTAGCTTGTGCATTAAGATGACATCTTTTCATAGTTTATTCCTTACTTTGATGTATGGCCTGGATGATGATTAGGCTCTTAGGAAAATAAATTTTCTATCCAACTAATCAATTCAAACTAAAAACTAAATAACTCATAACCTCATTTAAAGCCTAGGTTATAAATCAAGATAAAAGAATTAGTAACCCCTTATATGGATGTTGTATTGCTTTTCTCACATCATGCATAAAAGCATATTATTTCACTCTTGATTGGAGGGCTTCCACCTTTGCCAGAGAATTTGGCTTGACTTTTGAGAGCCATGGTGGAAACACACCTTCTTATCTTACTAATTTTGGCCTATAATCTAATTTCTCATGCATTAGGCATATGAATCCTAAAGCCTATGTCAAATTGATTGTCCAAAATAAAAATAAAAATAAAATGTAATAAAATTTTCATTAGATTGAAGTCATTAAATCATGCCCTACATGATCTAGTCTCTTAGGGATTATGTGTTTAAGGACTTAGTCTCTTTCTAAATAAATAATAGTCAAGCTATCTTGCAAAAAGCATATGACTTTGCCTACATGTGTTTAAAATCTTAGGAGAAGTTAGTTGGCAGCCACCCCCAGGAGGTTGTATGTCCAACAGTAGGGTGATTTATCCTCTCTTATGGAGGTAAATCAAATACCCATTTTTGCCTTAGATTTAGGTCATGCTTTTGGCTCTCGCCAAAGTTTCCTAGATTTAGGTCTGAGGGTTGCCTTTAAGGGCTATGCAAATAAATCCAGCAATACGTAACTGAACGAAGTAACTTGTATCATGAAATTGTAAGCCCTAACTTTCTAATAAAAATTTAACTCAAATAAATCAATTCAATTTCAAAAATATAAAGCTGAGCCATAGGATAGTTTGGGATGTTTACTAGGCTTCCTAGTATCCTAAGCATCCCCTACTTATCTTCATTTGGCTTCGATAAGAACTCCCTCCTCTTGATTGATCCCACTTGACTATTCTAAAAATAAACCAATCAATTGATAGTCCTACCTTTCAAAATCTTTGGAGACAACGATCATTTACCTTAATCGAGAGTATTCCTAAGGAATCCTGTTCCTTAGGAATGTAATTAACTATTGGGGCTTGCTTCTGTAGGGAATTTAATGAACCCAATTTAAAATAGACCATGCTTTACTTTTCTATGTAAAGTAGAGTAAGAATCTTGTTCCGAAGATCCATAGTCTTTAGGAGTCCTTATTAAGGTGATTAGGTCCATTGTAGGGTGGTGAGTTCTATCTTTTGAGATAGTACACCCTTTCCTCAATGCTGTACTCAATCACCCTAATAAGAACATCTATGAATCTGCATGTGTCCCGACAAAGGTGTTATATATATATTTCTATTTTCGTTTATCCTCTTTCCTAAAAGAGAAGATATATGAAGGCAGGAATATCTAATATAAATTTTTACCATAGATTTTTCTTGCGACTCCGCTGGGGATGGTTCCTCTTCCATCTTTATAAATGATCATTATCTCTGAGTATCGATAGTGGGGTTGTACTTTTATATGAATCCGAGATTATCTTTCCTTTCATTGGCACTTAGCTTATTTCATCCTTAAGTTAAGCTAGCCAACATCTTTAGGTTTTAGGACCTCACCCTATGTTGGTCATAAAACCCCCGTTGGGTTCTCCAATGGGTGAAAATAAAAATTAAATAAAAAGAAAATAATTAAAGACTTCCTCCTTACCATTTTTATGGTAAGGAAAGGTTCATTCAAAAAAATAAAAAAAAATTCCTTCATAAAAGTCTTGCTTTTCAAAAGCACCTTTTAAAATACACTTAATAAGATATTTGCACTGCATCTAACAATTTTCATAGTTGTTAGATGTAAGAATATTTCAAAAATAAAATCAACAATCATATTTTTCAAAAGCACAAACGAATACCTTCACTCAATTTACTTGAATGAAGATTTCATCTTCAAATAAAAACAAAATCATCATTTCAAAAATAAAATTCCAACAATCATGTTTTCAAAAAGCACAAAATTTGAAGATGGGCATTTCCATTCAACACATCCAAATGTGTTGGATGGATGTTACATCTTTAAGCAAAATCACAACTATGAAATTCCACTCAACACATTCCACATGTGTTAAGTTGGAATTTTCACCTTTTCAAAATGCACATATGAAACCTCCTCATTCAATATACCCACATTTATAAATAGAGGTTTCATTTCCAATCAAAATCAAAAATAAACTTTCAAAAAATTACATACGAACGTCTCCATTCAATATACCCAAATTTATTGAATGAAGATTTCATTTCCAAATAAAATGACACTATTTTGAAACCTCACTTAACATATTCCATATATGATTAGGTTGAGATTTCCTCTTTCAAAAATTAATTTCCATCTTACATACCTAAATTTGTTAAATGGAAATCTCTCTTTTCAAAATCAACAAAATACAAAATTTTTAAAACACATTTGAAGATCATTTTAGCATACCATATTTGCTAAAGTGAAGTATCCATTTTCAAAAACAAAATTTGAAACACATTTTTGGATTTTCATTTAGCATACTCAAATTTGCTAAGTGAAATCTCCATTTCATAAAATTTTCAAAACACATTTGGAACTTCATTTTAACATACCATATTTGTTAAAGTGAAGTCTCCATTTTCAAAAGCATAAATTTGAAAAATATTTTTGGAATTTCATTTAGCATACTCAAATTTACTAAGTGAAATCTCTATTTCACAAAATTTTCAAAACACATTTGAAACTTCATTTTAGCATGCTAAAGTGAAGTCTCCATTTTTAAAATAAAATTTGAAACACATTTTTGAATTTTATTTAGCATACTCAAATTTTAAGTGAAATCTCCATTTCATAAAATTTAAAACACATTTGAATTTCATTTTAGCATCCCTAAAGTGAAGCTCCATTTTCAAAATATTAAAATCAAATCAAAAAAAAAGAAACACTTTAGTTTCCTTAGCATACCCAAATTTGCTAAGGTCCTCTTTTCAAAATAAAGCCAAAATAAACACATTAGGACTTAGCTTAAATTGCTAAGAATCTATTTTCAAAAATCGAAACAAAAGTAACACATTAGAATTTCCTTAGCATATTCAAATTTGCTAAGAATCCTATTTTCCAAAAAATTTCAAAAATAAAACACACATGGATTCCTCATTTAGCATACCCAAATTTGCTAAATGGGGATTCCATTTTTCAAATCACAAATGATTCATAAAATAAAGCAAACAAAGAAAAAGAAGAAATTATTTTCAAACACCTCACTTAGCATACCTAAATTTGCTAAGTGAGTGAATTCCAAAAATCACAAATCAAAAACAAAATCAATTGACTCTTTACTTTAACATACCCAAATTTGTTAAATAAAGGGTCCTCAAAATCAAAAATCAAAATTCAAACATGAACCTATGAAAGCATCTCTCCTAAAATATTTTAAGCCATTTTCAACATACCTAAATTTGTTGAAAGTGGATTCTACATTCAAAAATTTCTCTTTTCAATCAAATCTGAAAATCTCTTCTAAATCCATTTGAGCCCAACTTAACACTTTCAAGATGTTGAGCGTGGGTTCAAATTCTAAATTCAAATTCAAAAATCAACAAAACAGAAAGCTGATTCAAGCTTATTTACAACATTGAAGACTTTCAATCAGCGTTAGTTTCAGTTGATTGTAATGGCAGCGTAGAAGTATGTTTCCATGTTTCCTCATGGGGTTGACTTGCCACACGATGGGTCTTCCATGGCCCATGCCCACCTCACTTTGGTTTGGCTTTTAGGGGGGGGGATTACATGTGAGGGCACCCCTCATGTGTTAGCGAATATAGTGGTGGGAGGAGGCATCATCAGGTGACATGCCATCGATCAGGAGATCCCTCATGAAGAGGAAGGTTGTGGCGTTCCCGTGGGTGCACCGGTTGATCCCCATGCTACCCAGGGCTAGCACCCACTCATCTAGCCCTCAAGGGGAAGGCTCCCATGGATTGTCTCCTTTTGAGGTTGGGTCTCCTACTCGCTTGCCTACCGACAGAAAAAATAAGAAGCGCATGATAAGCGGTATCACACTCGCATTGTTAGGAGTTAGTAGTTACTTTCGTTGTAGAGAATGCCTTGGTTTCTCTGACAAGAAACCAGTTCCACCCTCTCTGATAGAGAGGATGTCAGGAGAATTTTTGCTTCACCTCCAATGGTTGATTCAGCATAAGTGAGAGGAGGAGGTCTTACCGATCTCCGATCAGTTTTACGCCAAGTAGGCGAAGCTTATAGACAATTTGAGTCTGGGGCTCAGTTTGATTTGAGATCTATCATTCTCAACAATGCTGGTAGGCAGCTTAGGTAGGAGAGGGCTAGAGAAGCCCGCACATTAGTTCATGTTACTAGCCAAGAGCACCGGAGGTATAGTTGACAATGGCCTTTACTTGATTTTCTACGCGTACTGTCGTATCTGACATCATCTTACTCGGGGACACATCATAGAAGAGCTCTATCAGAGTTGGTGGTGCTTCCACACCACTCTCTCCCCGTCATCTCTATACATGTCTTAGCATCATTATTCCAAGGCCATGAAGGCGCATCGAGAGAAGAGGCCCCATTGGTGATCATGGTGAGATCGTCCCATCACCTCCTATGTGTGAGGCGAGCTCTCTACTCTACCCACTAGTGGTGAAGAAGGAACGAAATCATGTAGTCATCACCACCACCATAGCGGTGGATTAGTGGTTGAGGAGGAGATGGTTGATGCCCTATGGCCATAGATCTAGGTACTTATCCATGGTTAGGAGTACCATTCCTCTGGAGCATAGTCCTCACAAGATCCTCGTTAGTAACTTGAGGTTAGGTGTTTGTGCATGATGGTGGCCTCAGATCGATATTTTCATTGTAGATCGATCCTAGATGACATGGAGCTCGATATCTAGTGAGAAGAAGAAATCTTAGCATAGTCAATTTAGAGGGATGTCAACTTTGATGGAATGAAGATGACTTGTTAGGATTCGGCATGGTAGATACTGAGGTTCTCTCCTTCATGAGCTATGGAAGGTGTTGAGGCGAGCAAGAATACATACTACCACCCTCCTTCAAATAAAGTAGAAAGATGATCAAATAGATAGGATGGGAAGCGGCTCAAGGACTTGTTAGATCTTCACACTTGAGCGCATGGTCCATCCTACTATAGTTGAGTAGTCGGGTTGGTGCATGTCTTGGATCAGCCAAAACTTTACCTCCGTAAGGGCACTGTCATGTATAGGAAGGTAGTGGAATAGTACCTCCATACAGAAAAGATATCAAAAGCATGGTTGAGCGAGGTGAGAGAGAAGCGTTGGCTCAAGCCAAGGAGGATCATCATTCAAAGTACCTACAGAGGAATTTGATGGCATTCAATATCTAAGGGTTTGCCACCTTCTTTCAAGAGCTTGATGGTGGAGAGGCATATATTGTTACATTTAGCCAATTATTGTAATATTGGTGGTATACTCTTGTCTCTTCATTGTAGCTTAGCAAGCATAGCCTTTGGTAGTATGCTAACTTCCAATAGTTAGGTGAAGACTTTTTTGAGTTGGAGCAACTCTTCATCAAGAGGTTTGCTTGGAGCTCGGCAAAAGGTCTATGATCTCATTGTGGCTCAACAAAACCGGTGAGTCCCTCTGATTACATTCTCAAATGGCATAATTTGAGTATGAAATGCAAATCATGCGACATGCCATTAGATTTTTAAGAATATCCATGGTGCCTTCATGCTCAAAGGTTTTCACCATCAAAATATTTGAGAAATTAATCAACAAGCTAGCTTAGAAGGAGAAATAGCAGTCACCTTTTCGGACCAATCAACAAAGTAGAAGCCACATAAAGCTTTTGAAAGAAGAGTGATAGTAGTAGACAAGGGAAACAACCGGAAGAGTGGTTTGAGACCTGGGTGCTCCTGATCATCCACCTCCTCCCCCACCAGAGGTAGCCTACATAGCCATGGCTTGCCTCCTCCTCCCATCATCGTGGTGGGTACATACCCATCTCAGGGTAGCTATGGTTTACCACTCTTTTTGGATAAACTTAAAAAAAGCCTTATTCATTTAAGAGGTGTCAGAAAGATCTTTAAGAATCTCTTAAAGAAGCGATTACTACTTGCCCAAAGGAGGAAGTGGGCAAAAATAATGATCCTAACTTTTGCCTCTACCACCGTATGCTAGGTCATGTTTTGGAAGATTGCTTCACATTCAAGGACTTGCTTGAACATAGCTTCAAAAAAGGTGCTATAGTTATCTCGAAGGAATATCTTGTGGAACAACCATCCAGTTCATTTTGATAATCCTTGGGGATACTTGTGATCCTTCCAAAACTAAAGAAGGTTGGGATATCTCCTTATGCCATACCTCTAAAAAAATTGTCTTGAAAATCAAAAAAATTGCCTTGAAAATCAAGAAACTTTTCTGGGTGCACGAGGCACAAACCTCAACATCAAGGAAGGTTTGCAAGTTTTGAAACCAACTCAAGGAAAAGGGGACCTCGGTAGCGGCTTGGCCGGGATAGCCAAGTGGCGCAACCAAGAGTCAGTCCATCCACCATTGTAGCTACTACATCATCGACTATCGCACTTCAGCTAGCACTTCTTCTAGTAGACATCTTGTATCATTGGATGAGGACATCAAATCCCTCACCCCTCTTACTTCACTTGATTTCTACTATGTACCTCCTATCAAATCTAAGAAATTGAAGAATAATGTTAGCTTGAATTATATCTATATCACTTCTGATGGGTTATCTAAATCTATTTCTAATGATAACTCTTCAAGTCTAAATAATAATTATAACAACTCCGATCTTCCTCTTTTTGATTCAGAGTTGGACCTTCCTCCTCTGAATACTACAGGTTTGCCTCTTGAGATAGACTTAGAATCATTTGATTTTGAGGGTCCCATAGGAGAAGCTGTAGGTGAGCCTGACGAGCGAGTAGAATCTTCCACTGCCCTGCCATAAGAGATCACCAAAGTCAACCTCCATAGTGGCAAGGTTCTACCTCCTAGGGCAACACCTCAAGATAGAGGAAAGAAAGTCATTGGTTTAGAGGATCGAGAAGCCCCTCCATAGGATAATCCACCCTTGGATATGCTTGTGGAGGATCAGCCCAAGGTGGACTACAATGTCCTCTCCCACTAAGAAAGTTATCATTTAAGCATATGCCCTTATCTTAAAGAGATGAATCATTAATCAAGGCTCTCCTTGATCGCTTAGCTCAGGTTGATCTATTGGAGGAGGCACATTATTCGAGAAGCTCAGGGTATCACTTTCATGAAGACCTTCTTGGGACATGGAACAATGTCCTCTACATTATAGTTAGCATGGGTTGATTAGACTAGAGTTCTCATTGATCGTGCATGGTGATTATGAGTCTAAGACCCTTGCCTTTTGAGGATGACATCTCCACTCAGAGAAGATGATGTTGAGAGGATTCAATGAACATGGCGAGAGGGCTTTAAGTTCTATAGTGTTACCTTTGAAGATAGGTGATTGGAAGACTGAAGATACGTTTATATATCATTGATTTGAATACTTCGTTCACCACTTTGCTTGGTAGGCCTTGGATACATCAGAACAAGATGATTCCATCTCCCTTCATCAGTGCATCAAGTTCAAGAATGATGGGATTGAATACTATGTCAATGGAGATGAAAAGCTATTTTCAGTTAGAGAGGTTGAGATATATGAAGATGTGACCTACTATCTTCCTCAAAACACCCTTTCTCGTGAACTTGGTCAAAGTTCAAATGCAAAAGAAATTAAAAAAAAAGGGCAAAAGATAAAGAAAAGAAAATGAAAATCCAAGTGAACAAGAAAGGAAAATTGAGGAAGAAGTGAAGCCGCATATCACATTCCACCCATAGTTCATTCCATCATATGGACATATGGGTAGGATGACTTAACCTCCACCAGGTAGAGGCAGAGGCAGAAACATAAACAGTTCTAGCCATCAGCCAACAGGGGTTATGTTTCAGTTCACAGGAGTACCCCTACTATTCATATAGACTTGGAATCTAGTTCATAGGATGAGTCTAATGTGATTAACATACCAGCCAACCCCTCTCAATGGGTTTCATTAGAGGTGACACTCGAGTTGGATAATAATGAAGACCAGACCTCCAGACAAAGCATGAAAGTAATCGAATCAAATATATGTGAAACTATCAAGCAGTAGTTAGGAACCTTAGCTCTAACCTCACTTTCATCTCAAAAAGTTCAACGTTTAGTAGTTAAGGAAGCCCTTAGTCTTCTAGGGATGTCAAGCCAAAGAGATTCTTTTTGGGATCATCAACCTCAAGTCCTGAAGTTGATGTAGAACTTGAGGATGATTCATATAAAGAATTAATGGAATTACCTTTTGATTGGTACTCACCTTGTGTTATTAATCTTGTAAAGAAGGGTTTGATTCCTTATTCATGGTCTAAGCAGTTGAAGTACTTCAAAAGCTATGGAACAACAATCGAGGTGATCAAAGGTAAGACTGATTGCTGATGGGTATCATGATAACTATTGATAGGTTCTTTTCACACCAAACTAATTCTTATGAGGATGTGTGTTTAGAAACTTTAGATGATCCAGATGATCTCCAAATCAAAGATGCATCACCAGAATTTGAAGAGGAGATCTATTCAATAATTGACAAGCTTAAAGAAAATAACCTCAGGAGGGAAAAAAATCCACGCCCGACATACATCAATTCATTTCTGAATGAAGAAGAAACCAATGACTTAGTTATTATTAGCAGAGTTTAAGGACTACTTTGCATGGAGTTATGAAGATATGGATTATCTCTCGATGTAGCGACCAAACTAGCGATAGATCCTAGTGCTAACCCTATCAAGCAAGCTCCTAAATGCATGCGATTGGAAATCGAACAACATGTCATTTCTAAAGTCAAGAATATGATCGATGCTTATTTTATTAGGAAAGAAAAATACCCTACCTGGTTAGCTAATGTTGAACCAGTGAAGAAGAAAATGGCCAAATTTGTATATGTGTCAATTTCAGGGACTTAAATAAGACATGTCCTAAGGATGAGTTCCTCTTCTTACACTAGAATTAATGGTGGACATCACCTCTTCTCATGCAATTTTATCCTTCATGGATGGGTCATCTGGCTACAACCAAATCAAGATGGCCCCCGAGGATGAAAAAAATACTACTTTTGAACCCCGTCGAGAATCTATTGTTATAGGTCATGCCTTTCCTTAAAATGTTGGTGCTATATACCAATGGGCCATGACTCGGATCTTCAATGAACTCATCCATCATCGGGTTGAGTGTTTGATGATCTAGTAGTCAAGAAAAGGAAGACCATCTCTTTGACTTGAGAGTAGTTTTCAAATGGTTAAGATAATATAACCTCAAAATGAATCCCACAGTGTGCATTGGAGCTTCGAAATTCCTTGGGTTTGTTATCGACCAGAATAGAAATAGATCAAGAAAAAATCAAGGCTATCTTAGAAATGCCATCTTCTAAAAGTTTAACTCAACCCAGATCTTACCATGGATGGTTGGCATATCTGAGATGCTATATCTCCAACCTATCGGGGAGATGCAAGCCATTCTTAGCACTTGTCAAAAAAGATACCAAGTTCAAGTGGGATGATAAGTATCAGCTTGCCTTTGAAGATATCAATTTGGTGAAGCGCTAGTTCTTATCCGGGCCACTCATCCTCTACACTACTGCATTGGATGACTCTCTTGGGGCTTTGTTGGCCCAAGCCAATGATGAAGGGAAGGAGAGTGCTCTCTACTACCTCATCCTCGATTCTAATGAACTACCCACCTATTGAAACATTGCCTAGCTTTGATCTTTGCATCTCAAAAGCTACTACACTATATGCTTTCTCATAAGGCAAACTTGATTTCCAAAACTAATCCAATATAATATCTCATGGCACAGCCAACGCTATCCAAATGTTTGGCATGATGGTCCATTATTCTTTCAAGTTTGATATCACATTCTTTACGGTAAAGGACCACTAGCGGTTTAGTAGCACACCCACTTCTGTTGATTCTCCGCTTAGTGACAATCTCACTGATGAACAAATCATGAACTTAGGGGAGGTTGACAACTATCGATGGGAGATGTGATTTGATGGTGCAGCTTCCTTTCATAAAGAAGAAACACCATGATCTACTCTTCCAAGAAAGGCAGGGGTAGGAATAGGTCTCTTAACTCCAGACCTTGATGTGTTGAGATTCTCATACTATCTTTCCAACCCCTGCACCAACAACGAAGGCAAGTATAAGTCTTTGATTGTCAGTCTAGAATTAGCTATCATAGTGTGTGTAAAGAGCATCAATATCTTGGGGATTCTCAGTTGGTCATCAAGTTACAAGTCCTGAAGGTTCTCAAACCCAAGTTTGTCATTACATGAGTATAACATGTGGCCCAAATTCACAATCACCATTTACAAGGTTCACGAGTAGAGAACATAGCAGATGCTTTGGCCAAACTTGCCAAGAATTGGCATGTTGGAAGATGAGTCCATTCAATAAGGGTCCAAAAACAAGTCCTATCTCTTATTGATGAACTCATCGAGAGACTTTCTCTTGAAGGGAGGTTGTCATTGCTATAAGGATAAGGAGCTAGGTGGAGGCAACCATTCATAGACTATTTGAACACCGAACTACCTCAAGAAAAGTCACAAGCCCATCAAGGAAATAGAGAGCTCTCCTATGATCTGATGGCACCTTATGGTCTTTGATCAAATGTGGTTTATTATTTAGACAAACGAAGCCCATGGATTATCAGGTACATTGTCTATCAGGCACATCAATGTCTAAAGATGAAGATGAAGATCAAGAGACTAGGATACTACTAGCCTTCGATGATTACAAATCGCATGGATGTAGCTAGGAGATGCCATCAGTGTTAGATGTATAGTGTGGTCCTCCACCAACCACCCAACATTCTACACCCTACATTAGCTTCATGGCCATTTGAGTGTTGGGGTTCCAACATTGTAGGTCCAATCGATCCTCTTTCTTCAAAGGGGCATCGATTCATCTTAGCGCACTACTTTTTTAGTGTGCGAAGCCACTCAGAGAGGTCAGCTTAGCATGTGCTTTTTTCAGGAACCATATCATATATAGGTTTGAGTGCCTTGATGAATTATATCGATAATGATGCGCATTCAAAAGCATGAAGATCAACGGCTTTGCGAAGACACGGTATGGGTGGAGATACTCCACCATCTACCTGAGCAAATGGCTTAGAAGCATTCAATAAAACTCTCATCCACATACTAAAGAAGACTCTTGATGGCGGTAGTGGAATGGCGGTTAAGTTTGAAGCCTTGTGGGCCTACCACACCACATACCGAACTCCAACTCAATCTACCCCATTTTCCTTAGTGTATGGTTCGAAGTCGTTATACCTTTAGAAGTTCAACTCCCATCACTAAGGATAACATTGGGTAGTAAGATCACTATAGAGCATAATGCAAAGTTACGATTAGAAGAGCTTGAAGGTTTGGAGGAGTCACTCTGAGTGCTAGAACCTCGAGTTCTAGGTCTTTCCAAGTAGGAGAACTTGTGTTAATTCTAAGGAGACCAATTGTTGCCCATCAAAAATGGGAGGCAAGTTTGAACCCACTTGGGAAGGTCCCTATGTTATTGAGAAGGCCTACCAAAGAGGATCATATCAGCTCATTGATTGTAAAGAGGAACACCCAATGCTTCCAATTAATGGGCTCAATTTGAAAAATATTACCCATAAAACTTGTTTGAAAATAATTATCAATAAAAGAATAAAATTTGATTCCATTTCATCAAAATCTTCTCTTCATTTGAAGCATTATTTGTTTGACTTGTAAATCAGCCATGATGTGTCTAGGATAGTGTAAGAGAACCCAAGAGGCATCCTATCCCTCTTTCATAACACAAACAAAATCAAACAAAGTCTTCCAATGCTATTATAATAGGTGTGAGAGAACCCAAGAGGCATCTTATTTTGATTAGCACAACTGAGTTAGGTGTAAAAGAACCCAAGTGACATCCTTTCTTAATGGGAATCCTTGTTGCCATCCATGGCACCATTTCATCCAAACCCCCAAATGTGTTTAGGGTAGGTGTGAGATAACCCAAGCAGTGCCCTATTCCTTTAACATGAGCACAAGCACAAACACATATCTTTTGTCTCAAGCTACTTTAATGTGAGAGTAAGCCCCCTGTGGTACTCACTCATTAGCTGCTCTAGGTCTAGGTTACATGCTACCTCGCTAGTGTGTCACCCCAGTGGTTCCTTGTTAGGCAGATGTGAGTCTTTGCGCTTACTTCCTAACTTGATCATTGCAAACCAATGAGCACTTTTTTAGTTTTGTAGACTTCACTGCCCAGCCAGTAAGCTACCTCGTGTTGATTTTGTTTAAGAAGATATGAGTCCCTGCACTTTCTTCTTGAACTAATCATCATGATCTGACTAGGTCGAGTATATTTGAGGTTTAAGATAAGTCCCTGAATGACTCCTTTCCTCTTGACTACATTTGAGTTGATATAAGTCCTCCAGCAGCGGAATTCACTCAATAGTCTCCCTAGGTTAGATGACACCTATCAAGCCAAAGATAGACTATCCTAGCAATCAGTTCTGTTATAGGAGGATGCGAGTCCTCGAGCCTTCTTCCAAAGCTAATTGTTACAAACTGACGGGCACCTTAGATTGGTTGATGTTCTCTATGCTGACAGCAACTCTCCTGGTGGATCCACCACTCTTAGCAGATGTGAGTCCCCATGCTTTCTCCCTGAGTTAGCCACTAAATATCTATTTGATATATGACTAGCCAAGTCATCTTTTACAGGGTTTTGGATCAAGCCTTTAGCAGCCCCTCTCCCTGTGGGCACTTTATTTGGATCACATCCTTTGTGACCCCATTTAGACACTACGGGTTACTTTTTGGATTGGGATCCCCTTTCATGGTAGCCACCCTGTGGTTGAGAATTTGTTCATGGATGCATTTCTCTTTCTTGGTTATAAATCTAAGATAGGTCTAAGCTGATATAGGCTCCTTCTCAATTTGATCCTCATAAATAAATAGGGTCCATGATAAATAAACTAAATATATTCGCTTGAGGATTAGGAATTCAAGCCCCCAAAGTGCCTCTTTTCCCAAGCAGACATCTTATTTTTAGGGCAGTGTTAGCAGAACTCCCTATAGGAATTACCTGACTACCTAAGTTGAGATAAATCCCGGGTCAGTACTTACTCCATAATCACCCTTAGGTTGGTTTCAATCTATTTTGCCACAAGCAGGTTACCCCAACAGTCATTCTACTTTGAAAGAAGTAAGACTATGATGCATTCTTTCTAGCATGAGAGTCGTAAATCGACGGGTAACCAAAGGTCGGGTTCGATTTGTAGCTCAAAGCAACCGATCACCTCAGTGGTCTTTTGTAGTGGAAGATGTGAGTCCCTGTGCTTTCTTCCCTTGAATTGATCATTGCAAATTGAAGGCACTCCTTTGGTCGAATAATTCTCCCATCGGTCGAGAAGCTACTCCCTTTGGTTCAGTAAATCTGAGATAGGTCTAGGCTAATATAAGCTCTTTCTCAGTGTGATCCATCGCAAACTAACATAATCCATCAAAATAAATTTAAAATGAAATCAATCTTGATCATGTTTGAGCTGATTTAAGTCCCCTAGTGGCATTCACTCAATAGTTAGCCCTAAGTCAGGTTCAATTTATTGACTTGCTAACCGATCACCCAAGTGGTTTCTTATTTTGGAAGATGTGAGTCCCCATGCTTTCTTCCTAACTTGACCATTACACACTGAAAGGCACCCCTTTGGTTAGGTAGTCCAACCTTATGGTTGGTAGACTACTCCCTTTAGATTGGTAAATTTGTGTTAGCTCTAGGCCTCCATTACCTCTACTCATTGTAGTCCATCACAAACCAATGGGATTCATCAAAATAACAAAAATAATCTAAAATAAATGAATTTAATCTTGACTATCTTTGAGTTGATCTAAGTCCCCCAGAGGCATTCACATAGTAGTGGGTTCGATTTGTTGCCTTGCCGATCGATCACCCAGTGGTTCCTTATTTTGGAAGATGTGAGTCCCCACACTTTCTTCTTAAACTTGACCATTGCAAATCGAAAGGCACCCCTTTGGTGGGTAGACTATTCCCTTTGGATTGGTAAATATGAGCTATCCCAAGGCCTCCATGGCCCCTACTCTGTAATCCATTGCACACCAACAGAATCCATCAAAATAAATTTAAAATAAAATTAATCTTGACTATCCTTGAGCTGATCTAAGTCCCTAGTGGCATTCACTCAATAGTCAGCCCTAGGTCGGGCTTAATTTGTTGCCTTGACAATCGATCACCCCAGTGATTCCTTATTTTGGAAGATGTGAGTCCCCGCGCTTTCTTCCTAACTTAGACCATTGCACACCGAAAGGCATCCCTTTGGTTGGTTAGTCCTATTATGTGTTTGGTAGACTACCCCTTTAGATTGTTAAATCTGAGTTAAGTTTAGGCCTCCTTGGCCCCTACTCAATACAATCCATCACAAACCAACAGGATCTATCTCAAATCCAAAAATCTGAAATAAACCCAACCATTCTCCCCTAATGGAGTCAAAACTAATCAAAACATTCAATCAATCCAAATCATTTGATCTGCTTCTCTTTAGTGAGATACAAATCTTTCTAATTCCCTCAGCGGATCTTGAATTCTAATCCCTCAGTAATTTTCAAACCTCTCATCCCCTTGTGGATGATTTGAACCTGTTTTCCTAGTAGAAGGTTCACATACTCTATTCTTAGTGGATTCCTCCTTCACTCTCTTATGCCATTGATATGAGTAGAGCCACATTGCACTAAGCTCTGGATTCCTTCTTCACCTTGGGTTAGGAGTAGATCATTTCTCTTAGTGCTTGTGATCGTTCGATCTTGTTGATCATCTCGGTCAACACTAATACGTGTAGTGTACCTTGTCAGCCACACCACACCTATTGGGCGCCCTTTATTGACTTCATTTTTAGGACGAGCTCTCAACCCCTCCATCTTAGACATAGGACTTCTCTTAGACACTAAGAGTCTCCTTAGTCTTAAGACACTTCTAGTGATTAGGTGGACACTCAACCTACCCTAGAGACTAAGAAAAGTTAGCCATAGGAATAGGTCATGCTTTAGGGGTGTTAAGAAAATTTTTCTATCCCATAGCCTGAACCAAATCCTCACTTCCTCCTTTCAAGGTCAAACTCAAATCAATTCCAACTTGATTGGTTTTCTCAGTTCTTAATTCAATTCCATCTTGATTGATTTTTCTCAAATCATGAATCAATTCCAAATGATTGAAGCTTATGATTGAATTCCAAATTCCAAAAAAAAACTCTTTTCTAAGCCATCTTGATTTCATCTTATGGACTTAGCCTAAAATCAACTCTAAATAAATTCAAATTGAAGAAATTTTCTCATAACCCATTTATATTCTCATTTATATTCATAAATATAAATGAAATATAAATCAAAATATCCAAAAAAATTCAAACTCAAATTCAATCAAAATTCAACCTAAGTCTTTCAAGTCAAAATCTTGAACTTAGCCAAATCAAATTCAAATCAAGCCACAGTCTTTATTTTTCTTCATGATTCAATCAATCCTTCAATCATGAATCCAAATATAAATACAAACTTCAATCATCAATCCAAAAATTAATTTAAAAATTAAATCAAAATTCAATCAAAATTTAACCTAAGCCTTTCAAGTCAAATTCTCGAACTTAGCCAAATCAAATTTAAATCAAGCCAAACTCTTCATTTTTCTTCATGATTCAATCAATCCTTCAATCATGAATCCAAATATAAATACAAACTTTGATCTTCAAACCAAAACTAAATTCAAAAAATCAAACCCAAGTCAAACTCATGTTCACCCTTTGAACTTGAGATTGTCAAATGAATCAAAACCCATTTGACCTTAAACCACTTATAAATGGATTTATATTTTAATCATAAGTCCATATCTGAGTTCAATCAAACTTGATTCAAGCCTTGCTCAAGTCAATTGACTCACTTAGGCTCACTTGACCCAAAGTGACCTAAAGTATCCCTTTTGAGCCAAATTCTAATCCTACCCAAATTGGATTAAATTAAGCCCGACTAAGCCTCACATTATGAGCAACAATCATCATGAGATGATCAATCACTCAAATTGGGTCAAACCAAGTCAAATCTAAGGTTTGGTCAAGTCAACACTTAGCCAAAATGAAACCTAAACTAGCCAAAATCCACCATAGGCTAAATTGATTGAAACCATTGATCAAAACTCATTCATGATCAATATTTGAACTTGACCAAGTCATCATTTGAGCCTAACCTAGCCCAATTGACCACTTGACCCAAGTTGACCAAACTTGACCTAAAAAGTCAAAATGTGTCAAAACTTGATCTAAGCTAAATTGATTGAAACCAATGGGTCAAGTTCATTCCAAATCACTTGTTGAACTTGACCAAAGCCTCAATTGGACAAGTAGACCCAACCTAGCCCAATTGATAATGAACCCAACTTGACCTAAAAGGTCAAATTGAGCCAAAATCAAAATAAACCAAAATTGATTAGAAACAAAGATACCAATACATTTCAAATAATCAATGAAACCTAAACCTACCCATGACTTAACCCAAATAGGTCAAATGAGTCAAATTGGTCAACTTGACCCATTTGGCCTAAATGAAATCAAATGAACCAAATCCAAATATAAATCAAGTTGATTGGAAACAAAGAAACCAAATCAATTCATATGGTCATATGAACTTGACCCAACCCTTGGTTTGACCCAATTTTACTAATTGGTCAACTTGACCGAAGTTGACCCATTTTGACCTAAATGGGTCATCATGAGCCAAATCATATCAAACTAACTCCAAATTCAATGAAACTTGGCCTAACCCATTTTTCAATCATACCAAACATATTCAAATTGAAATTTAATCCAAGCGACTATTTTACCCCTAGGTCAAGGGGTAACCTAAGGTCAATTCCACTTGAAATTTGGCCATATCATTCTAGTGGCCACTTAGCACTCTCTTAGTGGACCAAGTGGACACTAGTGAGCATGGTGCACTTGACCCATTGGATTTGGGTCAGCCAAACCCAACCCAAGGTCAAATTGACCAGCCCTCTCATTTTGAGCACATGGGACTCACTCCCACACCTTGTTTTGCACATGGAAACTTCTCCACTACCCCCTATAGCCAAAACTAAATCACATGCAACTTTAAACAATCTAAAAAACCCAATGCATAGGGTGAATTGGATCAAAATGGCATAGGGAAGCTATGCCATCCGATTCACCTAGGGGGAGATATACTCCCCCTAATTTCACTTCATTCAACACTCTCACACTCGATTGAAGCTAGGAAACTTAGAGCAAGCAATTGTAAGTCTCCCCAAGCATTCTGAGCCATCTCAATTCTCCATTTCTTGGTTTATTCAAACCAAAAAAGGGGAGCTCCATCATATTTCCAACTTACTCAATACATAAAATTAGCTCAATTCCTTTTGCAAGCATCTTTAGAGGAGTCAATCGAGTTGATCCAAAGCTTCTCCCAAGTTTCAAAGGTAAGGGAGGTGGTGTATAGACCAAGGCCAAATCCATTTGAAGGTGACCTTGGCCAATAGATATACCAAATACCAAAGCCTCAAATATTCAACAAGACTTCGTCTCTACTAGAAGAAGCTACCTCGTTAGATTGGAGTGCAGGTGATAGCCTCCGGTAAGGTATGTCTTCAAACCGAGCTTAGGTATAAGAGTTCTTGGTCCTTTGTGAAAGAAAATTCCACCCCATGCAAAATTGACCGTTGGATTTACATGTGCTTGCTCTTAGATGGTGTGGGTAGAGTTTTAACTCAATCTGAGCTCAATCAAGCTCAAAGCTTGCCCTAAGGGACGGACGGTGTCTGTCTCCCACATGTGAACTTAGTGACAGATCATGGACCCTCCATCCACATGTTTTGGATGGACGATCCTGATCAATCCATGTAGCATCTCTAATATATCCTATTAATATCATAGGCTTAATCTTGACCATCCGATCTTTGATCGGATGGATGAGAAGAAAGCGCATAGCACCGCCGCTAATGCGGCATTGGAATGTAACAACTTAAGTGATGAATCCCATCATGCCAAGTGAAAAGTGCGTGCCACATCAGCGGTCAATGTGGTGCCGACAGGATTAGTTATCTAATTAGGGACTTAATTAATTATCCTTAATGGTTGAATCTTTATAATTGCATAACTAATTCCAAAACAATCATAAAAATACAAAGTAAAATGCCCTGTAAGGATATTTCTTAGGGGAATAATCTAAGATTTTTTTAATGGAATTTGAATAGTGTATTTTCCTCAATTATGGTTTTAATAAAAACTTAATAACCCTAATTACTCTCTAATTATTTCATTAATTAATTTCAAATTTCTCTGATGTATTTAGTGGGATGACCTCTGCCTCGCCTAATTTTCTTGGGATTTATTGATGAGTTAATTAAGGAAATCATATAATGAATCCTTAATCACCCTCTTTATGTAATTAAGCTTAATTAAGCATGTGAATAGTGGCCTAATCCCTTTGTTAAGTTAATTAAGACTTGCTTAAGTGAAGAAGAGATTTATGAAATGGATTTGGGGAATTTTCCCTAAGCCATTCCCTAAACCCCTTTCCTTCATTAATCCAAACTTAATTAAGGGCTAATTCACTAATTACCAACTTAATTAACTTGATAAAATTTTCAAAATATTCTAGAACTTAACCAATTCATCTTGGGTAGGTGCTTAGGTGTTCAATAACCTAAGTAGCTTGATGAAATCAAAATCCAACCCACATGGTGGGGAGGGTTATGAAAGTACTTAAATTAAACCCTTTAGCTTAATTAATTTTTAATTATGAGCCATTTGCATTAGGCCCCTTTCTTTCCTAGGTGCTTTATTGAATTAAATTCCTTATGTGGTTTTATGTCATACATTGGCTCATAATTATTTGATTAAATATGTTAAAGTAGTGTCGGTATGGTGTAATTAATGCACTTAATTCACACTTTATCCTAACCAAAACATAAAATTGATCTAATCACCTAAAAATTAAACTAAAATAACATACATATGTAGGAAATGGGTTAGGACCAGCAAACTCTTTCATATTTCTTAAATTCAAATCAAGCTCAAACAAAACTAAAAATCTCTTTAAAACAAATTTAATTTGCTTTAAATAATTCTATTTCATAAGATTGTCTTTAAGAATTAATTAGGGTGAATGAATTTACCTACTTTCATCACTTTATATCTTTCCTAGCATGCTAAATGTATATTCCATATGAAAATCATGCATTCATGCCTTTTAAAAATCAAATTAAAAATGAAATATTTTTTTTATGTCAAATTACATATTTTGGCTAAAGTAAGAATGTGAATGGCTATTATCACTATAAAATCCAATATTATTTTCAAAACTTATAAATCAAATTTCATAACTAAAAGGTATGCTACTTATAATTATTTATAAGCTTGCATGTGAATATAAAATGTGTTATGTGATTCTCCCTCTCTTTCTTAACATAGAATTGTATAGGATTTGCAAAGTGTGTAGTCCATTTGAAAAGGACATAACACTTGCTAAAATCCATTCCTATACACTCCTATCTCATGAATCAAGAGAATTCCACATCACACATATAAACTAAATAATCAAACCAAAATCAAACAACTATAAACTTTGCATGATTCTCTTTCCATGCATTTCTCTTTGTACATGCACACGTATTTAAGAAAAGTGGTATATTAGTCTGGACAACCCTGGGATTGCAAGGCTTTAGTAGCCCTAAGTAGGTCTTGTACCTTACACCCCTGGTGCTAATAATGACATCATACTCACTTATATCTTTTATACTTGTAAATGTGCATATGAAAAATGGATAAAAGAATCTCTCTTTTTCTACTTAATGAAAATCATGCATCATAAAGCATCCAAATTTTCTTAAGAAATATCACTTAGTATTCATTTTTAAGGTGTGCTAAACATCTCCATTTGCATGTATAGATATGTTTAGGATTCATCCATATGCATGTTACACATGTTGGGAAAGAAATGAAGTGATGTGTGTTTTGTGATAGTATTTCACTTCACTTAATCTTAAAATGTATTTCTTTTTGAATAGGTTTGTTTAGGGAAAATCTAAATTTAGGATTAATTAAAACACATAATAAAACATTCACTAAACAAAAATCAAATATGAATCTACCTTAGAAATTACTTAAGGTAGGGAGGAAAGAGAGGTTCTCTTCTCTTTTCCTCTCTTTACAACTTAGTGATTAATTGTAAGTTCATTCAAACCTAATCAAATCATAAAAATCAACCAAATTAATTAAAATGCTTAAATGAAACCACCCTCCATGCTGAACATTTTCATACTTAGAAAACTTCAACCTTAAAGCCTAGCTTAATATACCACACAAACCTTAAATAACACACACATTAGGCTAAGTCACCACTTCTAGCTTTAAGTTAGGGCAGTGCATGATTTGATGCTTTAGTTTTATTTTATGATGTAATGTTTTAGTCTGGATGATAGGGTGTATGTGTCGAATGGCGATGATCTTAGTTTAACCATTATGTCTGCAGGATTGTGCTTAAGGGGCGCTGTAATAAAAATATAAAACTATTTTTGCTGTGCAGATGCATATACCCCTAAGCATAATCCAAAATATGTCAGGTGGACTTGGTTACCCATGTGAGGGGAGCTAAGTCTAATTTATACATATACATGCTTGGGATTGCATGGTTTGTTTGGCTAACCTCTATTTTGCAGGTTTTAGTTAGATTTCTTTTCCATTTTCATGTAATTTTATAATTAGGATTTTGGAATGATTATTATGGGTTAATAGAATGAACATTGGTTATAAAGCTATGCCTTATGTACCATGTGTAGCCTTTAGAGCAACCACATTCCAACCAACCAAAAGAAAAAAGAAGAAAGAGGAAAAAAGAAAGAAGAAAGAAGAAAGAAGAATGAAGAAATAAAGAATGAAGACCCCCATAATAATGAATTCCTTCTTGATTGTATTTAATTTATTTATAATATGGATTGTCTAAGGGTAGAGCTCAGCTACCCAATTTATTTTTGAGTTGTGTGGTGGAACCCAACCATAAATGGCCTCTTATTCTTTTGTGTTAGTTTATAAATTGATTGATGTTTGTTTAATTTATGCATTAAGATGACATATTTTCCTAGTTTATTTCTTGCTTTGATGTATGGCATGGATGACGATTAGGCTCTTAGAAAAATAAATTTTCTATCCAACTAATCAATTCAAACTAAAAATTAAATAACTCATAAAGTCATTTAAAGCTAGGTTATAAATCAATATAAAAGAATTAGCAACCTCTTAGATGGATGTTGTCTTACTTTTCTCACATCATGCATAAAAAGCATATTATTTAACTCTTGATTGGAGGGCTTTCACGTTTGTGAGAGAACTTGGATTGACCTTTGAGAGCCATGGTGGAAACACACCTCCTTATCTTGCTGATTTTGCCTATAATCTAATTTCTCATGCATTAGGCATATAAATCCTAAAGCCTATGTCAAATTGATTGTCCAAAATATAAATAAAATATAACAAAATTTGTATTAGATTAAAGTCATTAAATCATGCCGTACATGATCTAGTCTCTTAGGGAGTGAGTTTAAGGACTTAGTCTCTTTCTAAATAAATAATAACCTAACTATCTTGCAAAAGCATATAACTTGCCTACATGTATTTAAAATCGTAGGAGGAGCTAGTTGGCGGCCACCCCTAGGCGGTTGTAAGTCCAACAGTCGGGTGGTTTATCCTCTCTTATGAAGGTAAACCAAAAATCCAATTTCACCTTAGATTTAGGTCATGCTTTTGGCCCTCACCAAAGTTCCCTAGATTTAGGTTCAAGGTTGCTACTTCCCTTTGCGGGATACAAACATAAATCCTTACCTCTTAGGCATTTCCATGACCTTGTATCATGGAATTGTAAGTCCTAACTTTCTTATAAAAATTTAACTCAAATAAATTAATTCAATTTCAAAAATATAAAGCCCAACCATAGGATAGTTTGGGATGCTTACTAGACTTCCTAGTATCCTAAGCATCCCCTACTTATTTTCATTTGGCTTCGATAAGAACTCCCTCCTCTTGATCAATCCCACTTGACTTTTTTAAAAATAAACTAATCAATTGATAGTCCTACCTTTTGAAATCTTTGGAGATAATAATCATTTACCTTAATTAATAGTATTCCTAAGGAATCTTATTCCTTAGGATGTAATTAATTATGAGGGCTTGCCCCTGTTGGGAATTTAACGAACTCGATTTAAAATAAATCCTACTTTACTTTTCTATGTAAAGTAGGGGAAGAATCTCTCATACATTCTGAAGACCCATAGTCTTTAGGAGTCCTTATTAAGGTGATTAGGTCCATTGTAGGGTGGTGAGTTCAATCTTTCGAGATAGTACACCTTTCCTCAATGTCGTACCCGATCACCCTAATAAGAACATCTACGGATCTACGTAGTATCCCGATAAAGTGTTATATATATATGTTTTCATTTATCCTCTTTCCCAAAAGAGGGGATAGATGAAGGCAGGAATATCTAATATAAATTTTTACTGCAGTGGATAACAGGTGTACTTCTAGTGGCTGGGACATACCTCATATTGGGTGGCCAGTAGGGAGGCTTTCCATCTTGGGGGCTGCCTCTGAACTGTCCTCTTCCTCTGCCTGGTGGAGGTCGGTCATCCTACCCATATGTTCGAATGGAGTAATGAACTGTAGTGGAATCTAATGTCAGGCTCTATATCTTTCCCTATGTCCATTTCTCCCTCCCTTTTATTTTTTTTCTTTTTCTTTTCTTTCTTTCTTTTTTGTTTTTATGGAAATTTTCACTAAGCTCACAAGAATGTACTTGTTGGTTTTGGGGGAGGAAATAGGTTGAATCCTCATATATCCTGACCTCATGAACTGTGAATGGTTTGAGATCTTCTTTGATGCAACACTCAATCCCACCGCTCATGAACTTCATGCACTGATGTAGAGAGGATGGAACTATGCTATTTTTATGTATCCATAGTCTCCCAAGAAAAATCATTGAAAGATGTATCCGAGTTTATGATATGAAACTTAGCTTCAATCTTCTAATCATCTATCTCCAATGGCTACACTATAGAGCCTAAGGCCCTCTCTCCTTGTTCATTGAATCCTCTCAACATCATCCTCTCTTTTTGGAGTTTAGAGATATCAATCCTCAGGTAAGCAAGGGTTTTTAGACTCATAATGTTGACTAATGCACCTTAGTCAACCAAAACTCTTGATAGCCTATATCTGCCAACATCCACTGTAATGTAAAGAGGGTGGTTATGCTTGGTTGTCCCTAGAAGTAGGTCTTCATCACTGAATGTAACTCTTAGGATGTCCTTCGAGTGGTATGCCTCCTCTTCAGTAGTGATCAGTTGAGCTAAGCATATCTCTTGATCAAGAAGAACCTTGATTAGAGATTCCCTCATCTCTTTGGATAAGACAAGGGCATCATATATGCTTTACTTAGCTGACAGCTTTCTAAGATAAGCTATGATGTTGTAATTAGCTCTGATTTGGTCCTCCACAAGCATATGCATAGGTGGAGTATTCTGTGGAGGAGCTATCTGCTCACTGAAACCAATGACTTGTTTATCCTGAGGTGCTACCCTATAAGGTAGAACTTTGCCACTATGCAGGTTGACTTCAGTGACTTCCTGGAATGATGAATCTGTGAAAAGTTCTACCTTCTCATCAAGCATACATACAACTTCTCCCATGGGATCCTCGAAGTCAGTTGACTCCAAGTCATTCTCAAGAGGTGAACTAGATTGATTCAAAAAAGAAAACTTTGATTTTGAATAGAGAGGATCAGAATTACTAGATCTATTATTGCTTGCTAGACTTGGATAGTTTTCAATATGAATAAAATCATGAGTATCAAAAGTAGAAAAAATGTAAGTAAAATTTGCTTTCTTCATTGATTTTTTTTGGGTGAAGGTACATGATAGAAATTCAATAAATTAAGCAGATTAAGGGATTTAATGCCATTGTCCATTGATACAACACTCCTGCTTGTAAAAGAGGAGCTAGTAGAAGAAGAAGTAATAGATGCAACGGTGGATGGAGTATGGGCTCGAATGGTGGTTGCGCTACTGGACTATCCGAGGAAAGTATGGTGAGCTGCTGTTGCAGCTGCTAGGCTGTCACCTTATTCAAGTTATCTTTGGCAACTTGCAAACCTTTCTTGATGTTAGAGGTTTGAGCTATCTTAGGCACCTATAAAGAGAGTTTCTTGATCTTAGAAATAACTTTTTTAGAGGTTCGAGATATGGCAATATCCAACCTTCTTTTGTATTAAGAGGATCACAAGTATTCCCAAGAATTACTCTACTAGAACTAGATGGTTGTTCTAATATGTATTCCTTTGGGGATAACTATAGCACTTGAGTTGTAGCAATGCTCAAGCTAGTCCTTAAAAGTGAGACAATCCTCTAATACATGGCTAATCATGCGGTGGTAAGGGCAATAGTTATGATCATTACTCTTTCCCACTTCTCTGGCCTCTTGGGATCTAGCAACTTAAAGTCAGGTTTTCTTAAGAGGTTCTTAAAGATTTTCCTAACTACCTCCCTCTTGAATGAATATGGCTTATTCAATCTATCGGCAAGAGTAGGTGGTAATAGCTACATGATGGTGGGTAGGAATACTACTGCTGGGTAGACTGTTGAGGTGGTGGGAGTGGCAATTGTGGTGATTGATATGATGGTCGGGGTGGTGGCAGAGGAGGTGTCAAAGGAGGCTGCAGAGCTTGGGGTCTCTCATACTGGACTCTGGATGGCTGCTTCCCTCTATCCACTGACATAACTGCTCCTGGCTTCTTCTCAAACTCCTTCTACGGCTTGGGCCGAGATGATTGGTCGGGAAAGGCAACTATTTAGCTTCCTCTTACAGGCTAGCCACCTTGTTGATTAGTTTCTCAAATGTTTTGATGGTAAAGCCCTTAAGCATAAAGGGAACCAAGCAATGGATATTCTTGAGAAGAATCTCAATGGCATGCTATTCGGATAGCTGTAGCTCATATTTCATTCTCAGGTTGTGCCACCTGATAATATAATCAATAATGGACACATTGGGGTTTTGCTTCACTACAATGAGGTTGCCTATAATCACTCTTTGCTGAGCTCTAATAAACCTCTTGATGAAGAGGTGCTCTAACTCAGCAAAAGTCTTCACTGAACTATTAGGCAGTTCAGCATACCAATCTAATGTAACCCCTACTAAGTTGTTAACAAAAAGTCTGAATTGGAGTGTGTCGCTACCACTAATGTTGTAATAGTCGGCTCTAAAGTGTGCAATATGCTGATGTGGGTTCCCACTGCCATCAAAGATCTTGAAGGAAGGCAGGACAAAACCTTGGGATATTGAACTACATCAAATTCTTTCAAGTATGGTCTACCCTTTGGAATAGATGAGCTCTCCCTGGCTTGTGTCATCACTTCTCTCACCTACTGCTCTACCATATGCTTAATATCCTTCTCATGCATGGAGGTGCCATTTGTGACCTTCCTAATGCAAGCTACCAGCATCATCCTCTGTGGGAGTGCATCTAGGATGGTTTAAGGTATGTACCAACTCTAGCCGATCGGCTACCATAGGAGAAGGTTGAGAAACTAGGGCTAAGGTCTGCAATGCTAAAACCACTGCCATCAACTCCTCTACTTTCTTCTCCATCATATCTATATGATCATCATTTTGCTTGAGCTGGTAGAGGAGGTGCTGAGTCGAGAGAAGTGTCACCTTCCTCGAGTATGACACCTTCCTAACTATGCTGATCTCGCTGTAAGGACCCCCATGTCTCAACCATGTGGATCTTAGCTGTGTCATCCAACATGCCATCCTTGTTAGGATCAAAATGAACTCTTTCCTCCTCTTGATCTGAATGGTCACTCCTGAGAATTTATCTCTTCTCGGTAAAGTAGTTCTTTAATATATCATCTAGTGATCGATCTACTATGCCTGGATGGACTAGCATGAACAACCGTTGAAGGCTGATCGTAGGGCTATGCCCAACTGACTCTATGCATCGGATGCTACCTACTGATTAGACTTCTTCATTGGGAGGATCAACTTTCATGGGGATTATGTATGTGTCCCCTCCCCTCTCTCCCTCTATATGGGGTGGAGGTGGTGTGACCATGACACTCTTTGGTCGCCACTCCTTCCTAAACACAGCTGAGGTAAGGTATCGGCGGGGAGCTCGATCTCACCTCAACAAGTGGAATAGATAGAGTAAGATCTTTAGGCCATAGCCGAATCACCAGTGGAGATGGTCTTTCCTCGAATGGGGGCTTCTGAAGCTTGGCGGGGTGGTAGATGCTATAAGTTGAACAGTGATGGAGGACGGTGAGTGGAGTGGTGTGATGGTAACACTAACTGCCTCTCATTGAAGACCTCCTTCTGCATCAAACTATACCCATGAGAATAATGTTGTCTGAATGATCGACCCTGATAGGGTGATGATCAGGAAAATCCATTAAGGCAGAGGCTGCTGACTGCCTAACATACCTCTGTCTCTCTCTCTCTTGCCCACTTGGGCTGATACTTGAGCCTTGGTGACTCTCTCCCTACAGATTTGGTCACTGACACTTCTAGGAATCACTGACCTCAAGTCAAACAATGCTCTGAACTCTGAGCATCCATAGGCTCTACCCACCTGGCAAAGAATAGTCCTAAGATTGACATAGGGCCTCTTATGCTCCCTAGCCGATACCTCAAAGTGTGCTGGTGGTGGAGACGATGCGGTGATCCTCCTATAGCCCTCCTCTCCATCTAGGATTGAGAGGGGGTAAAACCTAGTGCCACTCAAGAGTGGAGAGGTCTCACGGGGAGAACCCTCCTCAGCGACGTGGGAGGCAACATCGATCTCCCTGGCTACTCGCTCATGATGCCTCTTGACCTTCCAGTTTTTGTTGCAGTGTTGAGTGTAGATGAGCAAAGTAGTGTGAGAGATGGAACCTACCTTGAAGGTGGAGGAGACTATCTCGGAAGCCAAGATAGTCTTCCCCTTTGGGGTGACCAAAGAGGAGGTAGTAGCTCTCACTAGAGCCATGGCAGGGGTAATTGACTTAACCCATGCTGAAACAACTAGCACTGACACTGACACTGATCGGGGTGTGGGAACCATGATAGCCTTCCTCTTTGGTGAGGGGAACTCAGAGTTAGATGGAATGTCAAAGCGGATAAGTGGTGTCTGTCCTGCCACCTCCTCCCTACTAATAGTTGTGAGGCTAGACCCTCATAAGTAACTCGAGCTCTATCAAAACCATTGCCAAACTAAATCAGATGTGTGGCAGTGGTCATGGTGAGATCTACACCAGAAGGGAAGGAAAAAAACAAACTTGCTGGAAGCCATAATAACTGAACTGACTAAATGCTAAAAAGACTGATTGTGCTAGAATCACTGCATTGGTTGAAATATAACTGAGTTAGACCCTTGGTTTAATATTTTCCTTCAATCATTGACTTCTAAATTGGATTTGAATTTTGAACCCACACTTAATAAATTTAGGTATGCTAAGTGGGATTCATTGAATTTTTTGGAGAGATTTGATATTTGGAGGAGAGACTTTGCCATATGCCTTTGATTTAGAAACCATACTCAACCAATTTAAGTAGGTTGAGTGGGGTTCAAATAATTGGAGAGACTTTGGAGATATATATGTTGTATGTCTTGTTTGAAAGTTTGATTTGGAAAACCTTTGCTTAGCAAATTTAGATATGCTAAAAAAAGGTTTTCACTTATATTTTGAAAATTTTTGTGAAAACATCTTTGCTTGTGATGATTGTTTGTTATGTGATGTGATATATGCTGACTTGATTTGAAAGTGAGGCTCTTACTTAACAAATTTGGTATGTTAAATAGGGGCCAAATATATTTGATATGTGTTGATTTGATTTGAATATGAGGGTCTTACTTAACAAATTTGGTATGTTAAGTAGAAGCCAAGTGTGTTTGATATGTGTTGAATTGATTTGAAAATGAGGCTCTTACTTAAAAAATTTAGTATGATAAGTAGGCCCCAAGTGTGTTTGATATGTGTTGATTTTATTTGAAAATGAGGCTCTTACTTAATAAATTTGGTATGTTAAGTAGGAGCCAAGTGTGTTTGATATGTGTTGATTTGATTTCTCTTTTGAATAAGAGGGGAACTCTTTATTTGACAAATATGGTATGTCAAATAGAGTTCAAATGTGTTATGATTTTGATAGAGGAAAATTTATTTAATAAATTTGAGTATGTTAAATAGAGTTCAATTTATTTTTGATTTTGAAAATGGGACTCTCATTTGACATATTTGGGCATGTCAAATGGAGTCCAAATGTATTTTGATTTTCAAGACTATGGAAAAGAGGAATTATACTTAACAAATGTGGGCGTGTTAAATAGAATTCAATTTATTTTGATTTCCCAAAAAGAAAGGGAACTCCCATTTGACAAATTTGGGTATGTCAAATGGGGGTTCAAATATGTCTTGATTTTATGTGTTTTCATGAAAGATGCTAAGTAGAGTTTCAAAATTCATAAGAAGTTGAATGGTCCTAGCTATTTTCAAAAAATGTGCATTTAAAAGGGATTTTTTAAAATTATTGATTTTGATTTTGAAAAGAACCTCCATGTAACAATTGTAGGAACTGTTAAATGAGGTTTGGTTATTTTTATGCTTTCTAAAAACTTCTTATGAATTTTGTGCAAATCTTTTATTATGTGAATTTTAAAAAGGTGCTTTTGAAAAGTGTTATTTTGCAAAAGAGGTTATTTTCTTAAGTATAAGATGATCCTTGCCTCACCAAGCTAGTGGTAAAGTGGTTCTAAATTTTTAGTCATCTCCTTTCATTAATTAATTTTATCTTTACCTATTGGGGGACCCAATAGAGGGTTTCAAGACCTACATGGAGTGAGGTCCCAAAACCAAAAGGATGTTGGCTAGATTTGCTTAAGGATGAAATAAGCTAAGTGTTAATGGAAAGAAAGATAGTCTCAGACTTTATATAAAATATAAGTCCACTATCGATGCTTGGAGACAATAATTGTCTACTATAGATGGAGAGATGAACCATCCCCAGCGGAGTGACCAGAAAAATCTATGGTGTTTATTTTTGAAATGTGTATGGGAGACACCACATAGATCTGAGGGGGTACTTATTGAAGTGATCAGATATGACATTGAGGTATGAGGTACTATCTAAAAAGATAGACACATCACTCTGCAATGTACCTAATCACCTAATAAGGACTCCTAAGGCATGATGGATCTTTGAATATACTAGAAGTTTTTCCCCTACTTCATATGAATGAATAAAGTGGGGTTTATATTAAACCGAGTTCTAAACTTCCCTATGGGGGGGCATGCCCCCATAGTTAATTATTTCCAAAGGAAGGTGAATTCCTTAGGAATACTCTTGATTAAAGTAGGAAATTATTATCTCCAAAGATTTCAAAGATAAGACTCAATAAATTAGGTATATTGGAAAATCAAATGGGAAAGATCAAGGAGAAGACTTATTTTAGAAGCCAAAGGGAATAAGTAGGAAATGCCCATGATACTAGGAGATCTAGTGAGAATTCCAATCTATTATATGATTGGGTTTTAAATATTTAAAATTGAAGAGAATTATGTGTTTGAGTTGAAATTTTATTAGATTGCTAAGGCTTATAATCCACCAACACAAGGTTAGGGAAATGCTTAAGAGATAAGGATTTATGCTTGTACCTCAAAGAAAACAACCACCTCGGATCCTAAATTTAGGGAGCTTTAGCAAGAGTTAAAGCACAACCTAAATATAAGTGAATATGGGTATATGGTTTACCTCCACAAGAGAGAGTAAACCACTCGACTGCTAGACTTATAACCATCTGGAGTGGCAGCCAGCTAACTCTTTCTATGCTTTAAAATCATGTAGGCAAGTCATATAATTTTGTAATATTAGTTAGGTTATTATTATTTAGAAAGAAACTAAAGTCCTTAAACTCACTCCCTAAGGGACTAGATCATGAGTGGTATGAGCAATGATTTAGTTTAATGCAAATCTTTTTAATTTTTATTTAATTTTTAACACTTCATTTTGACCATATGATTTTCATATGTCTAAATGCATGATGAAAATGGATTATGGGCTAAATGAGTGAGAAAGAGGTGTTTTCCACCACAAAGAAGACCCTCAAATGTCAAGTCTGCCCCTATCTTGCAAGGATGGAAATCCTCTCTTAGCAAGAGTGAAGTAATATGAATGCATGATATTAGACATACAATATTCAGCCAAGGGGTTACTAAATCTTTTAATTATCTTGATTTAATGCTTTGGATTTATGTGAGGTTATGAGTTGAGTTGTAGTTGGGGTAGAAAAATTAATTTTTTTCTAAGAGCCTAATTGCATCCAGACCATAAAATAAACACTGATCATAAAGAAACTATAAATAAGCATGCCATTTCTTATGCACAAGTTAAACATAACATCAAACATTTTTATAACTAGTGCAAAAGAATAGCAGGCTGGTGCTGATGGGTACCACCATACAACCTGAAAAGAGAAAATGGGTAGCCGAGCTCCACCCTTATACAATCTAGAATATGAAAGAATAATTATAATTTATAAATAAATAAATGATATGGGGGGTCTTCTTATCTTTAATCTTCATGCTTCTTCCTTCTCCTTTGATTTGATTTGCTCCATTCAAAGGCATCACAAGACCTCCCATGACAAAGCTTTTAGCCACTCCTCATCCTAATCCCCAGTAACACTAATCTTAATTTCTAATATAAATTACATTAAAAATAGAAAAATTAAATCTAACTATACTTATAAAATAAGTGTTAGCTAAACACACCATATAACTCAAACAATTATATATATAATTTGGACTTAGCACCCTGCACATGGGTAACCAAGCCAACCTGCCCTAATTTTGATTATGCTTAGGGGTATAAGTAACCTAATTATATTTATTTTAAGCACCCCTTAAGCATAATCCCCTATAGAAAATAACATTAGGCTAATCATGGCCTAACATCCAATCTACGAAACATACACCCTAACATCTAGTCTACAATAATATATCATAAAACCAAACATATATCATTCCATGCACTGCCCTAACATAAGGCTAGAAATGGTGACTTAGTTCTAATGTGTGTGTTAAGGCTTGTGTGGTATGTCCTAACTAGGCATTAATGTTATGGTTTTCTAAATGTGTGAGAGAGAGCATTTAATCATAAGAGGTTCATTTCACTTTAAATGGTTTAATTGATTTGGAAATTTTACTTAGCATTTTTCTTTTGTTTCATTTGACCTACACTTAGCAACTAAGTGTTATATAGAGAAGAAAAAGAGAGGATCACTCTCTTTCATCCCTACCTTAAGTCATTTCTAAAGCATGTTAATTAATAAGTTCTTTCTAGTGAATGGATTATTATATATTTTAAATTAATCCTAAGTTTAGGTTCATTTTAAATAATCTTATTCAACATGAAAGTCATCTTAAGATTAATTTGATTGAACTACTATCACAAGACACATGTTAAATCATTCCTCTCCATCATATGTAACATGTATATGATTAAATTCTAAGTGTACCTATGCATAAAATATATATTTCTTTTAGCACACTTTAAATGAAAGATGCATATGTGTATTTTGTAGAAAATGAGATTTTACTCATTAGCTAAATACACATTCAAGTTTATAAAAGGTTTAAGAAAGTACTTCGCCATTGTTAAAGTAGGAGAGTGAGCTAAATACCTCCTTGGGCCTACTTAAAGATTTATGTCCCCAGAATATCCAGACTAGATATACTCACTATTTTTGAATACACATGAATGTACAAGTGACTGCAAGAATGAAAAATCTTGCAAAAGTTATATTTCTTTCAATTGAAATATTTATGCATGTGAGCTAAAGTTGAAAAACATATTTTCATTCATTAGCTAAATGCACATACAAATGTATAAATACTTCGATATTATTAACTAGGGGATTGAGGTAAAGGCCTCCTTGGGGCTACTTAAAGTCTTGCACCCCCAGAAAGTTTAGACTAGATATACCCACTATTCTTGAATACATATGAATATACACATGACTACAATAATAGAAAATCATGTAAAAGTTGTATTTATTTCAATTGAATTATTTAGACATGTCAGTTAAAGTTAAAAAGGAGATTTTCATTCATTAGCTAAATGCACATACAAGTGTATAAAAGTTTTAAGCAAGTACTTAGCCATTGTTAATTAGGGGAGTGAGGTAAAGACCTCCTTGGGGCTACTTAAATTCTTGTGTCCCCGGAATGTCCAGAATGGATATACCCACTATTCTTGAATACACATGAATGTATAAATGACTACAAGAATGAAAAATCATGCAAAAAGTATATTTCTTTTAATTGAACTATTTATACATGTGAGCTAAAGTTCTATCTCAATTCTGACATAGAAATACATAGGAATGAATTCAAACAAATGTTGTGTCCTTTTCAAATGGGCTATACACTTTTTAACATTCAAACTATGTAAATCCATATAGATTAAAGAAAGAGAACTCCATATCACATGTTCTAAGTCATAGGCACATGCAAGGTTATAGATATCTACAACTATTATCACTCCAAATATTCTAGTTAACTTATAAACTTTTGAAAATAACTTTGATTTAATAGTGATAATAGCCACACATATTATAAGTTTAATTCAACACATGCAAGTTTGACATAAAGGAAACCATTTGATTTAATTAATTTTGCAAAATATGAATGTATGAATCAAATGACATACAACATTTAATATAATTGGAGAGAAATAAATAAAAATAAGCATGTGATTTCATTCAACCAAACTAATTCTTTAGGACAATCATATCAAATAGAATTATTTAAAGTGAACCAATATTTTTTTAATATAATTTTTAATTTGATGTTTAACTTGATTTAAAGAAAGAGAGAAAGAGGTTTGCTAATCTAATCTCATCCCATGTTTGTAAGTTAATTTGATTTAATGAAAAGAAATTAGGTTAATTTTATGGATTAATTAAGTTAAGATATGAATTAACTCAATTAATTAACCCTTACCTATGTTACCTTAAAGTAATTATCCAAATAATTATGAGCCAATGTAATATGCAAATGAATTGAAAAGTAAATTAGCAATGGTCCTAGAAAATGAAAGGGCCTAATGCAATTGGCTCACAATTAATGGTTAATTAAGCTTAAAGAACTTACTTAATTACTTTTATGATTTTCCCACATATATGGACAAATCATAATTTTATTAAATCTCTTTAGGCTATTGAACACCTAAAGATCTATCCATGAATTAATCAGGTTCTGATGTGTTTTGAATTTTGATTTTGTTAATAAAATCATTAATCACTTAATTAAATTTAAACTTAATTGCCACATGGGTTAACTATCCTCCAAATGAAGTGGACTTGGGGAAAAGATTAAGAAAGAGGCCTCAATTTAATCTTTAAGTCTCCTCACAATTAAATAGTAACAAATAAGCCCAATTATGTAATTAAATTACTATTCATGTAATTAATTAATCCTTAATCAAGTTAGGAGAGTAATTAAGGCCTAATTAGTTAATTCTCTTAATTAATTAATCAATAAATCCTAAAAAAATTAGGGGAGGCAGAGGTCATCCCCTAAACAATATCAAAAAATTTGGGGTTAATTAATTAATTAATTAATTAGGGAATAATTAAGCTAATTAATTTTTTAAATTAAACCGTAATTAAGTTCTAATTACTGTTCAAAATCAATTAAGAAAATTTTTAATAAATTTCTCTCTAAAATATCTTTAAAAAGAGCCTTTATTTGTATTTTTTTTAAATTTTTCTATAAATTGTTATGATTTATGGAAGTTTCAACCGATTTAACTAATTTTTCATAATTTTTATAAAGTCTAATAATTTATTTTTGATAAAATAGACTATTTGAGCTTCAGAATGCAAAATCTGACAATCCAAAAATCCTTTTGACTTGAACTTTTTATGGCATGTGTATTTTAATTTTAGTTTTAACCCTTGAAAATTTCAAACCAATTTGATGTGTATTTTTGGTTTAATTAATGAAATTTGATTTTCACTAAAACCTAAACTAACCTTAGAGTGCTTAGTAAAAATTAGGGATTTTGGGTTTACAGGATTCCTCTCAAAAAGATGAATCCAACGAGCTCTTACTTGTAATTTTTTGTTAAGTATCTTATTTTCTATGAATTTTTGAAGATCTAGGTGATTTTAATAATTTGTAAAAGCAGAAAAATATCATAATTTCTTACTTAACCCAGTCAGCGCCGCGTGGCACTAACAGGGCAATAGGGTGTGACATGATGCCACATGATTGGTCGCGCAGTTCCATGTGGCGTGCAGTTCCTTGTGGCGTGCAATGCCACGCGGCATCGTGCGATTGGGCCATGTGACATTTGAGTGGGAAAAGGAGGGGGAAGCCACAAAACGTGTGGTTTTGATCAGACGGTCAAGATTAGATTCGAGATCTAAAGGCTAAAATTGTGCAATCTAGCATCTAATCCCAACTGTCTGTTTCCCTAAATGGAAGATCAGATGACTGCTGTGGATCGTCCATCCCAGCAGGCAGAACCGAGCGAATGAAGTGAAAAAATGCAAAAAATGCATGAGAGAGTCTATTTTGAGCTCGATTTCATGTCAATTCTTGCTGAAAAACTCCCATTTTTTACATTAGGATCATATGAAATGAAGAATGCAAGGGTTTTCTAATGGAAATTCCTAGAATTGAGCAAACAATGTGACAAATAAAAGAACCTATGGCCGGCTAAAGGATTTGAAAATTACCTCACCGGGGATATTTTCCGACGACTGTGTTGATCCGAGCACACTCTTTGATGCAAGAGGAAGCCTTGGGATGAACCTAGACCCTTGCATTCACTTGGGATGTTGTATCCACCAATGGCTCCAGCCTCCTTGCCAGAAACCACTCGATTTTGGTGTTCTTCAGCTCAAAGGAAGTGGGGAAAGGGTTCTTCTTGCTTAGAGGAGCTCTTGGAGTGTGGCTAGTGTAGAATAATGTATTTTGAGGGCTTCTTTTTCTTTTTTCAAGGAGGTGATCAAAATCTATTAAGATGATGGGATGTGGGCAGTCCTAGCTCACTTAGAGTGGGCTAAGAGACTAGGTAGAACCCCATTTGGGGTGTTTAATGGCTGCAAAAGTGATGGGAGAGTGGACTTTGCCATAAATGGGTGGAATCCTATGTGGTGGGAGGATCCATGAGATATTTGCTTTGTATTTCATTCCAAATGGGTTGGGGCAGATTTTGGGCTGATCCTAAGTGGGATTGATTAGCTCCCAAGATGCCATGGGTTGGTTTCAAAGGATTTGGCTCAATTTGGGTCATATGGGTCACATTTGGTCTTGTTGGGTTAGGTTGACCAATTGGTGAAATTGGGTCAAACCAAAACTTAGGTTAGATTCAAATGATGATTTGAAGTGTTTTGGTATGATCAATTTGATTTAATTTGGCATAGAATTGATTTTGGCTCATTTGTAATCAAATGGGTCAAATGGGTCAAGTTGACCAATTTAACCAAACTTGGCCAAATTGGTTTGGGTTATGGGTTGATTTATGTTTAATTGGCTAATTGAAGATGAATGTAGTCTTTTGTTTGAATCAATTTGGATTTAATTTGGATTTAAGCAAATTGACCCTTTAGGTCAATTTGGGCTAAGTGGGTCAATTGGGCTAGGTTGGGTCCAAATCAAATTGGAGCTTTGGTCAAGTTCAACAATGAATTTGGAATGAACTTAAGCCATTGGTTGTAATCAATTTGGGTTGGATCATGATTTGACCCAAATTTGGCCCTTTAGGCCAATTTGGGTCAACTTGGGTCAAAGGGTGAATTGGGTTTGGTTTGGCTCAATTGATGCTCAAGTCATGTTTAAACATTGATCATGGGTTGATGTGAATCAATGGTTTCAACCAATTTGATGTATTGTGAGTTTTGGTGAGTTTTGATTCATTTGGGCTAAGGGTTAGCTTGGTCAGATGACCAAGTTGACTTGTTTGACCCAATCCATGGCAATTAATCACTCTATGGTGATTGTTGGTTATGATATGAGACTTGGATGGGCTTGGTTCAATCTAATTTGGGTTGCATTAGAACTTAGCTCAAAAGGGTCCTTTAGGTCACTTTAGCTAAAGTGAGCCTAGGTGGGTCAATTGGCTTAGTTTTGGCTTGATTTAAGTTTGGTTGGATTTATATTTGAGCTTAAGATTGAAATATAAATCTAACTATAATCAATTTGGAGTTCAATAGGTTTTGGTTCACTTGGAATTTTCAAGCCAAAAGGGCTAAGTTGGGCTTGACTTGGGTTGATTTCAAATTGGCTTAATGATTGTACGTTTCATTTATATTTGGATATATGATTGAAGGAATGATTGATTCAACAAAAAATCCATTGATTTTGGTTTGATTTAGGTGTATTTTAGTTAAGTCCAAGAAATTGGCTTAAAGGGCTTTAATTGGATTTTGGTTTGATTTTGGAGTTAGTTTTGGCTATTTGAATTTATATTTCATTTATATTTGTGAATATAAATGAAGATGTAAATGACTTTTGATAAAATCACGAGTTTGGAGTGATTTGGAAGCAAATTTGACTAAGCTCATGGAGATAGGTCAAAAGGGCTTAGAAGGAAATCAATTTAGTTTGATTTAATTTTGATCATTGGAATGTGGGTTTCATTTATATTTGTGAATATAAATGAATATATAATTAATTTATAAAGAAATAAATTGATTTTGGGTTGATTTGGGTGGACATTTGGTTAAGCTCATGGAGGTGGGTCCATATGGCTTAAGAGGAGTCTTGGCTTGATTTGGCTTAGTTTGATTTGGTTTTGGCTATTTAAATTTATATTTCATTTATATTTGTGAATATAAATGAATATATAAATGATTTTTGAAGAGATCAATCAAGTTTGGATTAAAATGGGTGGAGATTTATCTAAGTCCATGGAATTCACTCATAAAGCTTAAAGAGGATTTGGGAGTTTAAATTTGATTTTGGGTTTCAATCACTTAGAGTTGAGTTTGGAGTTGAATTTGATAAATTATTGAGAGATTGAATTGATCTTTGAGAAAATTAATTGAATTTGGATTGATTTGAATTTGGTTAAGGCTAAGTCCATAAGATAAAATCATAGGGCTTATGAAGGATTTTGAGCTTGGATTTGATCATGGGATTGATTGTGAATTTTGAAAATTTGATTTTGAATTTGGAATTTAGAATTTGGGGTTTGATTTGAGATGAAAGCATGGATTGAGTTTAGGCTATAAGGTACGCAAGTCTCCCTAAGTCCTTAAGACATAACCCACTCATGACTAGACCTTCTAAGTCTCTAGGCTTAGGTTAAGTGTGCACCTAATCACTAGAAGTGTCTTAAGACTAAGGAGCTCTTAGTGCCTATAAGAGTCCTAGACCTATGCTGATAAGGTTAAGAACTCACTCTAAAAGTGAGATCAACAGTGTCTTGCTTGAAGGTCAAGGAATATTTTAGAATTATCAAATATAGAAATTAGGGGCTATGGGGGTTTGGTTTTATTAGTGGCTGACACCTCCTCCATTGGAGGAGCTTGGAGAAGATTGGCTTCATGAAATCAGGGCCTAGGTTGACTCCTGAAGACGATGAAGGGGTCAAAGACATGCTTAAGGTGGCTATTTGAAGAGATAGAGGTATGAGAGAATTTTGGGTGACTTAGGTGGCTAGGCTTGCTTCCTCCATAGCCTCCACCTCACTCCATGTCACTAGCTCATCCCTTCTTAGTTGGCTTATTTCCTACTTTAGTCAAGCTTAAGGTAGGCTATGGGTTGGGCTTGAGCACAATTAGATTGAGTTTGGATTCAAGTGCACATATTGAGTTCATTTAGGTTTAGGTGGCTTTAAGTTTGTTTCATTGTATTCTTCTTGATTGATTGACTTTAGATTTAAGTTACGATTGCTCTTAATTGTCTCTTGAATGAATTATGGATTAATTGATCCAAGCTATGTTTGGGTTGGATTAAATTTACGATAATTTGACTCACTTAACCTAATTAAGTCAAGTTATTCTTTATGATTTAGATTAAGGTTCATTTGTGTTTAATTAATCATTTATAATGATTGTGATGATTAATTTCATTAAGGATATTGAAAATAGGTGGATGAGGTATTTTGATAAACTTTTCAATGAAGGATCTGAAAGTACAATTGATTTTAGCAACCTTAATACCCTAAACAAAAATAGAAAATTTTATTTTTATCATCGTATTAGTAAATCTGAAATTTGTGAAGCTTTAAAGAAAATGAAATGTGGAAAAGCAGTAGGACCGGATAATATTCCAATAGAAGTGTGGAAATGTTTAGGAGATCAAGGAATTTCTTGGCTTACAAATCTTTTTAATGTCATTTTAAAGACTAAAAGATGCGGATGAGTGGAGAAAGAGTTTGTTGGTTCCTATATTTAAGAATAGAGGTGATCCACAAGAGTGTGCAAATTATAGAGGAATTAAGTTAATGTGTCATACTTTAAAATTATGGGAGAGAGTAATTGAGCATAGGTTACGATGTGATATAGAAGTTTCTCTGTCCGGTTTGGTTTCATGCTAGGTAGATCTACTATGGATGATATACAAGAGAAAATGAGGATCTACATATGATATTTATTGATTTAGAGAAAGCTTATGATAAAGTTTCAAGAGATGTTCTTTGGAGAGTTCTAGACGAGAAAGGAGTTAATATTGGTTATATTCAAGTCATTAAGGATATGTATACTAGAGTCATTGTGTCCAAACACAAGGAGGATTGACAAAATATTTTCCTATTTCAATTGGATTACATCAAGGATCAGCTTTAAGCCCTTATCTTTTTTACTTTAGTCATGGATGCTCTTACTATGCATTTACAAGAAGATGTACCTTGGTGTATGCTTTTTGCTGATGACATTCTTCTTGTTGATAAGGCTAGAGAGGGAGTCCAACAGAAACTTGAATTATGGAGGTCAACTCTAGAGTCTAAAAGTTTTCATCTAAGTAGATCTAAAACTGAATATATGGAGTGTAATTTTAGTTGTTGAAGTTCTAGTGGTAGTGTTGTGACATTAAGTAAACAAGTCATTAATAAGAGTGAGCATTTCAGATATTTAGGCTCTATCGTTCAAAATGATGGTGAAATAGATGGAGATGTTATTAGTAGAATTCAAGTTGGATGGTTGAAGTGGAGGAATGCATCTAGCCTATTATGTGATAGAAAAGTTCCACTTAAACTTAAGGAAAAATTTTATAAGATGGTGGTAAGACCTGCAATGACTTATGGTGCAGAATGTTGTCCAATAAAAGAGAAGCATAAGACTAAGTTAAGTGTTACAGAGATGAGGATGCTCAGGTGGATGAGTGGCTTTACTCTTAGAGATAGAATGCAAAATGAGTATATTCGGGAAAAAGTTGGAGTAGCTCCAGTGGTAGATAAGATTAGGGAAAGTCGACTTAGATGGTTTGGCCACATAAAGCATCAATCGTCCGATGACCCAATTAGGAGAGTAGATGCATTAGATTTGTCTTATGTTAAGAAAGGTAGAGGTAGACCTAAAAAAAACTTGGTTAAGATGTATAAAAAATGATCTTAGTATACTTGATTTAAATGAGAATTTTACACATAATAGGACACAATGGAGACGAAGGATTCATGTAGCTGACCTTACCTTGTGGGATTAAGGCTTGTTGTTGTTGTTTTAGTTGTTGTTGTTGTAGTTTTAATTAGATTTTGAGTTTAATATAAATTAGCTCATTTTGACTTAAATAAGTTGAGTTTATTTAAATCAAGTGATCAACTTGACCAAATTAAGTGTGTGTTTGGGCTTCACATATTTTTAATTGAGTGTTTAGAATGATTTAGCTCAATTAATTTTAATTAATACAAATTTAATTTTGAATTTGGCTCGTGTTGATCTAAATTGGCCTTAAATGGGTTCACTTGGGCTAAGTGATCAAATTAAACCAAAGAAAGGGTTAGATTATGTTTAATTATGATTTTGATGTATTTTGGAGTGTTTAATTTGGGTTAATTTTAATTTAATTTGAATATGGCTCAATAAGGTCCATTTGGGTTCACTTCGATAAAGTTACCAAATTAGCCCAGTTAAGCCCTCATTGGATTTATGATTTGTTTGGAACAGCTTTTAGTTGCTTTGCTTTTCAGAAAATAGCCAGAAAACACCCATAGCTATGTTTGGTTACCAGCTTTTTGGCTATTGTTTAGAAAGTTTTGTGGTGAAAGCTACTTTTGAGAACCTAAGATGTTAAAGTGTGATGGTTGTTAGAAAGCTGTTATTTAATTTTTTTTTAAAAAAATTCATAAGACCCACAATAGTTTTTCAAAAAGATACTTTTTCACAATGGTTTTAGCTTTTCAAAAAGTTACATCTGCCTCAAAGAGACCCTTAGTTTTATTTTAGGGTTTAGGTGAGATTGGACGTAATTGGGTTAATCAACCTAGTTAACTTAATTATTTTTAGATTCTAATTTATATTTATTTCATTTTACTTTATTGAATTTTATTAATTTTAGATTTGATTAAACTCGCCTAGTTTAATTGAGTTAAGTTAGGTCTTAGTGGGGCCCACTAGGTTGACTTGAATTTAACTTGAGATGATAGTTTTAGATTTAGTTTCAAATCTTATGTTTAGTTTTTTGGGTGTTTGTTTTGATTTAGTTATACATCTAGTCACTAAGTATAGTATCTTAAGCATCTAATTAAGCAGCTTCTAATCTATGATTACGAGTCTTAATTATTAAACTTAAGATAAATGTCAACCTCATCCAAAAATGAGATCAATACTCCCTTGCAAAGAGATAAGCTCAATAGGGTAAAAAGGTGGTTGAGGACACTTTTCAAAATTACCTCCCACTAGATGGGAGGAGTCACCCTTCTCAGACTTGCTATTGTTATGATGAGTTGATGGAGGGAAGATCGCCATCATTTCTTATGTATATGCTGAAGTGAAGGTAGTCGCTCTAGTGACTGAGAGAGTTAGGGTTTGCCAGATCCATGTTCAGAGGTGGAAGGTCCTCCCATAATCAGAGATATTAAATCATTAATTGATAAACCCATAATGACCTCTGCATTATAAGAATTAATGTTAATGAGTACCGACATAGAAGTCCCAATAAGGTGGTGAGTCAAGGACAATATCATTAAGAAAGGAAGTCATGGACGAATCAAATTGACTTCCTCCTCATTTGGTTGTTGCCTACTATATAATAAATAATCACCTATGAACTACTTGATTCCAAAGTGGTAACCCAAGTGGCTAATGAGTGCCCATTGTCCCCATCTGTAGGCTTTTGAGCACTCATCATGTTGAGCTACAATAGTGAGAAAGATTACTAAAATAAAGAATAAATGAAGTAACAAAATATGCGAGTCTTATCTTTGCAAGACAATCCTCCACAACCTTTAATTAAACTAAGATCTTTCTCGATTGAAGAGGAACCTTTTTCTCTTCTTCTTGTCACTAAGCATCTTCTTCATGCCCAAAGTGGAAGATGGCTCTACTAAAATCACTACACTCTTCTCAAATACCATGAGAACACTCGTCTCCATCCACGAGTCCTCACCATTATCCTTAGCAGGAACAACAATTTCATTATGGGCAGGAGTCACCAAACAGTCACCTCAACTAAGGGAGATGCAACAAATCTCACTAATTTCATAGTCTTCTTTCTCTTCTTTAGAAGACCTGAACAGAGTTCGATAGATGAATATCACCATAAGGTCTTTTGGGATCCATGACAAGTGTTCACATTAGTGAAAATAAGAACTTGTGAAAAGAATATGATGGCAATTTGGTAAAAAATAATAGCTAGAGAATTTAAAATCGATGATTTGTTCCCCATTTATATCCCGAGATGCAAGAAAAGTGTCAAATGAATAGGTCAAATAATAAATGATATAGCATTAATGATTGAAACTTTTTATAAAATTTTTAAATAAATAACTAATCTTTATTTATTATTCTTCTATCTTTTTTGCAAGTCACATCTATAATGAGTAGAATAATTAGAGAGCTAAATGTATACCCAAAGATGTGCGAGTGCATTCAATGAGTTGTTTTAGGCTACAAGGATCTAATACAAGAGGGTCCAACAATAAGGGACAAAAATCTGTACAAGTGAATCACTCGCTTATAAAGACTTGCTCTAGACAAGATGAATATAAAAAAGGATTAGTCACTAACTCACCTTATAAGGGATGACTCGCACTTAGCTAGGTGAACACGGAAAAAGAATGACCAAGCTAATCAATCCACATCTGATATGTCTACTTCTTACATAAAGACTCGCATACATATAAGTAGCCACTACTAGATATACATCATACAATACATTTCAGCATTGACGATTATACTAGAAAGAATTGCTACTCAACACATCACACTCACCTCTCATGCGAGAGTTTCTTTCTCTCATGTTATCGACTTAGCTGATATGTACTTTTCTTATAACTGCCTCCCGAACCTACAAAATGGGAGAGTTTTGCTAAGAAGGGACTTTTCAACTTCTCCTATGTTTTCAATACTTTTACCTTCTTAGAGAGAAAGAGTGATAGATTTTTGTAATCTGAGTTTTTGACATAGGAAATTTGTACTTTTCTCTACCTCACTTCTGGTCTACTGCTTTACTCGACTTAGCTCCTTTTTTAAGGTGCCTAAGAGATTCTACTTTATTCTATAGATAAAATTGGATTCAACAGAAGGCCCAAATGTATGACCAGTTTGTATATTGTATTTAAATTACTTTAAATAGACATCATATGTTAGAATGTTAAAATGTCAAGCTAGAAATATTAATTTATAATAATTTATGATGTTATATTTGACCGAGGAAAAGTGGTGTATGCGAGTGCATGTATTGTTCAAGTAATATAATGATAAGTAGACTATCTTCATATGAGAATCTCTTACAAATTAGGTTAATTATTAATCTTATACAAACCTAATTTTCTTTCCAACCAACTTAAAAATGTAAATAATTTTAAATTATTGAGATTTATTAAAGTTACTTTTTAAAATATAATTTTTCTTAATTTTAAAAAATTGTACTATAAATTTATGAAATATTGATTGTTATTATATAAAATGTAATTGTGATTTTATATTTTGTAGTGGTCAATCAAGAGCATCTTTATCTTGTCATCTATACCTAGATCAACAAGACCAAATCACAATAATTAATTAGTTATATTCCTATATTTTAATTGAAATAAGTAATTGCATTATAATTTTCTTTCTATATGATTACAAATTTCTAAATATCATATGACTAAGTATATTTAAAAGATTTATCTATTTTTTTCTAATTATTCTACAAAAACTTCTTTTATACCTCTAGTTCACACTATATTTTAACATTGCAAATGGCCGATCATAATTAAATAAAGCATCAAGAAAAACAAAAAAAATAATAATAAAGCATAAATAATTTTCTTACATGTTAAACTCACATTCACAATTTTACACAAAATAGCACAAGATAATCATAATTTATACATATATTATCCCTTATCAGTTGCCCCCATATTCTCCCAATCAACTCCCTTGAATTGCCATAGAAACTCCCTAAATCGATCGTTGAAACTGATCTGTCGAGTTGTAGCACCACAATGATATGAATGTAGTGCTCAGGTGTTGGGTTATGGTGTTCTGGCTCCATGGTATTGATACTTCTGTGCCTAGGCACTCTGCTTACTATCTTATTGCTTACATTGAGATAATTTGGCACCGCGGTGCTGATCCTTCAATGCTTAGGTACTCTTCTCATTATCTTCAGGCTACTAAGTCCTTAAGCGTTGTGACAATATTTTTCTAGCACCTAAGTGCTGATGTTACTATCGCTGACTGAAAATTAGAAGAAATGTAGCGCTGTGGTGCTAGTCATATAGCACCTAGGCATCGTACTTACTATCTTTAGGTACTTTTTAAACTTCTTTTTGTCTCCTTTGAGCACTATGGTGCTTCTCCATGCAACGCTAGTGTCTTACTTACTAACTTGTGGTCCAAATTTTTGGTAATGCAGTGTCGCGGTGCTATTCATCTAGGGTCTAGGCACCATTTTTGTTATTCATCATCCAAAATTTTGCATTCTAGCATTTGGCAATACCTTGCATAGGTACTGGATCTTAAAATTTGAATTTTCCTCCTTTTTCTTCCAAATGAAAATTCTTTATCAAAAACACAATATTACTAAAAATAATCACATCTTAATATTAATTAAGCAAAAAAGGACTATTAAAAACATAAAATTTAAAAAAAATTATGCTTATCAAATATTTAATTGCATTAAGATTTTTTAGTTTGTTGTGATATCTAATTTTAATATATATTTAGTTTGGGGAAGTGTTGTATATGAAAGATATAAGCAAAGGATTTTAGACAAAGTACATATCTGAACACAACATTATCCCTGTTCCATATCGATAAGTTTACCTCATACAACCAAAGTAGTAAGGATTAAGAGAAGAGTTTGTTATTATATTTTTGCATTAGTCTAGGACTAGATATATATTCTTATAGCCCAACTAATTTTTTTTTCTTTTCATAAGAGTATTTAATAAATATGGCTATACTGGTCTTCATTATAGTCTTTTATATGCTATGACAACATATTTTTTTTATTTATTACTCACATGATTGCTTTTTTTAAAAAAATTTATTATTGGCATGCGATTCTTTACGATTTGTGCAATTTGTGGTATGCTTTTATGACAAACTCAATTTTATAAAACTTTAATAAATTGATAACAATAACAACAACAACAACAACAAGTCTTAATAAATTGATAATTAATTAAAAATTGATTTATGAAATAAATTTTCTCAAAATTTAAGGCTTTTTTTGCCACCTTTTAATTTTTAAAATACTCTCTTAATATCTTTTCAATAAGATATGAAAGTGAATTGACACATCTTCTTAATATGATCATGTGTATGTAATAGTTAATGTTAAAATCTTTTATGTAGGACTGGATTTCTGATGTGTGGGGATCTTAGTGTGTTAGGTAGTGATTGTCTTTACCAAAATAGGAATGTAAATCCAATTCAGTAGCTTCGATTGCATATAACTAGGTTATCTCATTTTGTCCATTCTTTCGAAAAAAATTCTTATATCTCTAAGGATTATAAGTCTTGCATTTTTTGAATCCACATCTTAGAATTTGTTAGTCTAAAAATCTCAAATTTCTTTCATTAATTTAGAACAATGAGACTAGTTATGCGTGATGTAAATAGTAGTTGTTGACATATTGTCTACTAACTATATTAGGTCAATTATCTGTACAATGAAGTAATTGCAAGCTTGATAACTTATATAGTTGATCTATGAAGTTTTTACTATAACTATTTTATTCTTTTCCTAGACTTCCTTATCTTTACCTTTATCCTTTTGAGCTTATTATACTCCTTTCAAGGTTCTTGGTTTTCAAATATTATTCTCACATGAGTTTTTTATATGAAGAATCAATCATCTCACTTAATTGTGATGATTAATCTTTTAGCTTATGGAAGAACTGTCTCAACATATATATTATCCTATTAGATTAATAATCATTGAATCAAAGTCTTCCTAGATCTTAACCCGAGCAAATTGAGATACAAGAACATTATTAGTAATTGAGAGTATTTTTTTAAGATATCCTTGAGTGTGATTAATCTTTAGGAGTTTAGTCTTTTTGGGAGACCTCTTACCCAAATTCTCTATTTTATTTGACCTAATGATTGGTAATATGACTTCTAATTTATATTCTATACGAATTTAGATAAATTTTGTTCATCTTATCTCCCTAGATCTCTCCTAGTAATTTCCTTTAAAGAACCTTTTTATACAAGAAGATCACTTTCATATCATTGTTCCCATTTCCCTTACAACAAACTTGAACTAAAAAAGTTAATTAGTCCTTCATAAGTAAAGAAGCCATTACACCAATCTTTTCTAAGCAACCTTTTATTCTCCTTCTTGGAAAGGGCACATTCCTTATGTATTCTTCTCCAAAATAACTAATAAGAAATAGATCAAGTAAACAAAACAAAAAAAATAAAGTTAATGGGTTCTTATGCTTGGATTTTCCATTAGAATAAAGAAGTGAATCACATCATTTACTAGAATATTAAGAGAATTCATCTAGCAAAGCAAGTGCCTTTTTTCTCATTTAGATCAAAAATCACATTTTGATATTTTTTTTGAAGAAAAAAAAAACAAAGTGGCTAATTTTTAAAGGATAGGCATTGTGTGAATATTAATCTTAAACCAAAAATATAAAAGAATATTAATAGTAGAGTCCTTTTCTTAAATAATCTTAGAATATGTTTAAAAAATATAAAAGAATGCAAAAATATGGAAAAATGTTGGATGATTTCAAGGAATTAACTCAAATAATAAAATAATATTTTCTTATGTTTTTGTATTCAACTGACATTCAATAATTCATAATTTATGCCATTGATTCAGCTTCAAAAGGCTAGGATTCATCAATTAGATATGTCTACATTTAACCTTTTATGGAAGATCATAGAATTTTGCAAAGAAAAGCTAATTATTTTGCTGAGACCTACAAACCATAATAAGGATCCATAAAATTTAATTTTCATAGTTTCAAAACCTATGTATCACTATGAAGTGAGTGTAAGGCTATATGGTGGCCCCTTAAATTTGTAGAAGCTTGCAAACCATTGTGAATGCTTATATATATTAAAAAAAAAAAGATTAAGGCTTTATTTAAAAAACATTAATTAATTTATTTTCTAACATGGTTTTAAATAATATTTTAAATTAAATTAATTTAAAAATAAATTAATTGAATGGCAAGTATTTAATGGAATTCTAATTTGACTATTTTGGATAGTTAAGCCTCACTCACTTGTTGTATATATCTTGGATATTGTTATGTTGAGTGGCTTTTGCATATGAATGATATTATATTTTCCTAATTTAGAAACTCTATCTTCATGTGATTGATTCATCACGATGATGTACTTATTTTTTAACTATACTAAATTTAAAAATGTTATTTTTAATTCATTAGATTCCTCAGTATAATTTATAATCATCAAAATTTAGAATATACTTTGAGCTCATAAGGTTACTATTAATTTATAATAATATATATATATATATATATATATATATATATATATATATATATATATATATATATATATATATATATATATCTCTATAAATTCATAGGAAAATATTGAAATATGAAATTAAGTGCATAGTATAGATATTCATTTAACATTTATTTATTCATTTAGTTCTACAAATGATATATATAATTAATTCTTTATATCTAATTATTTAATTCATCAAATATTGTACATTCATTTCATTAAGTTCTAACTATTATAATTATAATATGTTGTATCAACTATATAATCTATTGTCATATAAATAAAAAATAATTATATTTAATTATGATGACTATTATAAAATTTATAAAATCAAATTTCTTATTTTTTTTTAAACTTCATAAAAAATCGGTTATAAGGAAAGCGTAGATCATTCTGGAAGCTGCCGGACGGCCGCCAAGGCAATTGACCTCTCTCTTCTGCATTTCTGCGTTGAAGAAAATCGTGATTCTAAAAACACCAGCTTTTCTACTCGAGGGTTCTAGAAACATCGCCATCTCAATTTATGGTGTCCGCTCCGGTCTTCTTCGCCTCGTCCACTACAGGGAAAATTTTGAAGGAAAACAACACGAAGGAGTGAGGAGAGATCGATAGCGTTCTGCCTGGCTTTCTTTACGAAGGTATAGCGCGTGCTCTAGCCAGGTTTGCCTTCTCAGACCGAATATCTGAATCATTTCCTGGTTTCTCAGATTTCCTTCCCTAGAAGAAAAACCAACTTATTTTACCGTTGGGCGTCATTTTCTTGAATTCTGTTGTCGTGTTTAGATGCTATTGATATATACATGATGGGGTTTTCAATGATTTTTTTATTATTATTCAGGTAATTCTTTCGCCGGTGGCAAATTAGGCGTGAAGTAATAAAAGATGAGCGTAGTTGGTTTCGACTTCGGCAATGAAAGCTGCATTGTGGCTGTGGCCCGGCAACGGGGCATTGATGTAGTGCTTAATGACGAATCGAAGCGTGAGACGCCTGCCATTGTCTGCTTTGGCGAGAAGCAGCGCTTCATTGGGACTGCTGGGGCTGCTTCGTCTACTATGAACCCTAAGAACTCCGTTTCGCAGATTAAGCGTTTGATTGGCCGGAGGTTTTCTGACCCCGAGCTACAGCGTGATCTTCAAACCCTTCCCTTTTCTGTGTCTGAAGGCCCTGATGGGTTTCCACTCATTCATGTGAGTTATCTTGGTGAGCTGAAGGCCTTTACACCTACGCAGATTCTTGGTATGGTTCTCTCGAATCTGAAAAGCATTGCGGAGAAGAATCTCAATGCTGCAGTTATTGATTGCTGCATTGGAATTCCAGCATATTTTACTGATCTGCAGAGGAGGGCCGTGCTTGATGCCGCCACAATTGCTGGTTTGCATCCTCTCCGTTTGTTGCACGAGACAACAGCCACGGCTCTGGCATATGGGATTTACAAGACTGACTTGCCAGAGAATGATCAGCTTAATGTGGCCTTTGTTGATGTTGGCCATGCAAGCATGCAGGTCTGCATCACCGGGTTCAGAAAGGGGCAGCTGAAGATATTGGCTCATTCATATGACCGTTCTCTTGGCGGCAGAGACTTTGATGAGGCCCTTTTCAAATACTTTGCAGTCAAGTTCAAAGAAGAATACAAGATGGATGTCTATCAGAATGCTCGCGCTTGCATCAGGCTTCGTACGGCATGCGAGAAGTTGAAAAAAGTCCTGAGCGCAAACCCTGAGGCTCCATTGAATATCGAATGCTTGATGGATGAGAAGGATGTGAGGGGGTTTATTAAGAGAGATGAGTTTGAACAAATTAGTATCCCAATACTGGAACGAGTCAAGGGACCTCTTGAAACGGCTATTCAAGAGGCAGGTCTGACAGTAGATCACATTCATGCTGTTGAGGTTGTTGGATCGGGTTCTCGCATTCCGGCTATTAATAAAATTTTGACCGAGTTCTTTGGCATGGAGCCTAGAAGGACCATGAACGCTAGTGAATGTGTTGCTCGTGGTTGTGCCCTTCAGTGTGCCATTTTAAGTCCCACCTTTAAAGTTCGTGAATTTCAGGTACTCGGTCGTCTCCTAGAAGTTTGCTGACTTTAATTTACTCTTATTTATTTGTTCCAAGTGAATTCTTTGTCTCTTCGCATTCTATTTAGTTTATTCTTTGATTTTGTATGCCACTTTGAATGTGTGGTCGAAAATTTTACCTGTCTTCTTATAAGCATCGAGATGTGCGGGCAATGTTTCTATTCCTTATTGCTCGAAAAGGGTATTGATTTGGTATTATTTAATCAAAAAAGGTGGCTCGTTAAAGAGGGCAAAGTGTGATTGATAGTTCTGAAGCCTGAGCAAGCAGTGGCTCCTGACCTTTAAGGGAAAAAAAGAAGCTCGAGTGAACTAAATTTCACAATATAAGAGGAAAAAAAGAAGAAGATAATTGGGTTTATACTAGTAAGCTAGATATGCGTGACAATTTCACAATCTAAGGGATAGCTTGATATGCCTGAAACAAACAGTGGCTCCTGACTTTAAAAAAAAAGGCATGAATGAAATAAATTTCACAATATAAGAAAAAAATAAGATTATCGGGGAAATACTACTAGTAAAGGGATATAAGCTAGATATGCTTGCCAATTTTTAGTGTAGCAAGTAAAATTATATTTAGAATTCTATTGTTAATTGTATTTGAAATGAGTGTTTTTAGGATGAATGACGCCTCCTTCGATTAACATCAAAAAGTTCAAGGCTTATTATCTTTGCAATGGCAACATTTTGTTTCCTACTTTTGTATCTTAGTGATAATTGACCTTTTTTTTCTTTGAAATGATGCTATTTAAATAAATGCAACAGTTTATGAATGATCTAATACCTAAATTGCATTTTCTTTCAAGGTGAATGAGAGTTTTCCTTTTCCTATTGCTCTTGCATGGAAAGGTTCCTTCCCTCCTCAAAATGAAGCTATGGATGCTCAGCAAAGTGCAGCTGTATTTCCCAAGGGAAACCCATCCCTAGCGTTAAGGCTTTGACTTTTTATAGGTCCTATACATTTGATGTTGATGCCATTTATACTGGCGTGAATGGTCCTTGCTTTTCTCCCAAGATCAGCACATATACGGTACTTAAATTATAGGACCAAAATGGTTTAACTATATAGCTTCAGAATAACATGTTTGAATTGGGTATGAATATATCCTGCGTTCTGATTACTTATACATAATCTTGCAGATTGGGCCTTTCAAAACTTCTAATGGAGAGCGTGCCAAGTTGAAGATTAAAGTCCGGTTAAATCTGCATGGAATTGTTTCTGTTGAATCTGCGACTGTAAGTCTGCAAGTAGTAGAATTTTTATGTAGCAATTCTTAAACCTCAGATGGACGATTATGAATAATTTTATGTTTCATAGATGTTGGAGGAGGAAACAGATGTCCCAGTGGCTGTGAAAAGTGCAACCGGAAAAGAAAATACCCCAATGGAATTAGTTGAAGCAGCTAATAATGGCTCGGCAAAAGTTGATATTAATATGCAAGTTGCTAATAACACAACTAATGGTGATAGTGCTGAAAATGGTGAACTAGTGTCTGAAGATAAACCTGTACAGATGGAAACAGAAACCAAGGTAACATGAACTCTTAGATATTTTTGGTTGGTTAACTAAAACCATGATGATTAACAGAAACTTGTACTTTCTATTTCAGCTTTAACACATAGTAATATGCATGTTTTCTAATTTTTGCACATTTTTTCGTTGTGGTATTGGTGTATCATCGTTACATAAAACTATTGTTTTGGAATAATCAGTGCTAAAGATATGACATGTCAACTTTCATCCTTGGTCTTTCGCATAATAAGTGCGAGAGTAGTTACATTAATTGCTTTATAGGTTGGCTAAGATATGGCCATTTTATTGGAATGACAGAAAATGCATGTTCAAAGTTCCCAAAAAATTTAGAAAATACTGAATCTATTTGTGTGAAATATGAAAGAGCTAAGGTCAATATTTGTCTGATTTTATAGAGTCAAAAAGGAGATTAGATTTAAGATAGTTCAACTTAAGGACAAAGAATAATTATTTTATTTCAATTTGAGGATAATGAAAAATGACATATAGGGCAATTTTTATGTATCAAGATAGAGTTATAATTTAAATTTAAAACTAATTTCTATCATTTAATTCAAAATTTATAAACATTATTATTTTAAAGGATATTTTTTACCCAATTTAAGTAAAATGTAGACCTGGTTTAAAATAATATAAATTTAAGTTCATTAATATGAATTGAGTTGGTTTGAGTACAATTTAGACTTAAGGATAGGAATTGGGTCAATGTTGTGCCACATAGACATTTTAGGTGCCACATTAAGAGTAGTTACGGCTGTCATAAAAAAGGTACTTTTAGTTCAATGTTTTGCAATTGAAGGTAACTTTAAGGCACACATTTAATGTCCAAAGATGTCTTTTTTTAAACCAAGATAAAAGAGATGTTAGCATCTGCCCATTGCAAAGACAGCATATTTATAAAATTTATCTCATAATACTTGTCTTAGGGTTATTGTATGATGCGAGTTAATAGTTGAAAAAATCATAAACAATTAAATGTTAATTGTAATAAAAAGGCCCCGATTGGAATTAAAGGCATTGAATGTTGAGCAAAAAAATTAAATGAAGATATAAATAAATTTAAATTCAAATTTAAAGTTAATATTATAAATCTTATGTAATGATGTAGGAAATTAAGAACCTAGAATCAGTACACAATCTAGGATTTGATATAAAATTAAAGTATATAAATTTCAAATTTGTGAGTTATCAATTCATAATTTTAGGAAGAATTTGTCATTTTTATTGTAAAAGTAACAATATTATTTTTTGATTCTAAAGAATAACTTAATTATCAAAACTCTAAATTGTGCAAAAAAATAATAATTAAATAGAAAAAACTATTAATAATGATTAAGTCACACAACTTAAAAAAATTTGGTGCATATCTTTTAAAATTCCAATTGCTTAAACAAATTAAAATAAAAAACAAAGATAGAAATTACCTAAAGAAGAACTAAGGCTTGTACTGTTGCAAGAAAACTCTCTCCTTAGTCACTGCATTTGCAAAATACTCGAAGAATATATCTCATAAATACATAGATGAAAATAGAGAAAAATTGAAAATTTTATTTTAATTTTTCATGAGTTTGTTTTATAACCTACGAGACATAGAATAAGAAATTCATCTTCAATTAATTTTGATTTAATAATATCAACTTTTTCATAATCAAATAAAAGGCCTTTTTCAAAACAATATACCCATTTATGTACCCATTTTGAAAATACCTCAAACATCATGTGATATCTCCCTTTGAACGTTGGTTTCTAGTTTTGATCCTCCCAATAATTATATTGTGGGATGGGTAAAGGTTTACAGTTACTAAAGAAAATTTAAAAAGAAATGCAAACTGATAACACATAAAAAAAATATAATCCATATGTTATTATGTTTTAACTTAGCAGCAAAAGTAACTCCGCAAAAGTTTGTTCTTTTATCAATAGTTATGCTGTAGAATGGCTAAAGTTTTAGAGTTGCTAAAGCATTTGTTTTTAGTGGGGAAGTTCTAATGCAAATTGAGGATGAAATGCAAAATGAAAAGCACAAAATATATATTTCACTTGTTATTTTCTTTCAACTTAGCAAAAATTTGTTACTTAATTCTAAAATTTTATAAGGAAATCACAACTCTAGTACACAAATATAAGAATAGAGAAAACTTGAATTATTTGATGAGATTCATTCAGAATCAATAAGCTCACTTGTATTATAGTAGAAATCCTTCTATAGAAAATCCAATTATTCATTTACTTGCGGACCTGACAAAATAGAAAAGCAGTCCCAAAATATATACAGATGCAGCGCAACGCTATAGCAATTTCACGAAATGTAGGATTGTAGTAATCAATGAGATCTTTAGGCGGCAACAGCTGGATAGTATATAGGGAACAATAGGAACAATGAAAGCTGGTGTGAGCATAAATGATAACAAATGACAGTTGGGACTGCCGCTGGTAATGGGAGACGAAATTGCATCATGTAATTTGTCATTTGATAAAGTAGTTAAGTACTAAGTGATTAAATATAGTTTTGAATCCTTCTTCCATTAATTGTAGCTATCAATGGGGATGGATTCCATTTCGTGTAACTAGCCATCAAGTTATATACTAAATGATTAAATGTTAATTTGAATTTAAAGCAATGACAAAATGATGAAATAGTTTAGTGTTCAATAAAATTGCTATCTCGTTTAAGTTGAATTTAAATTTATAGTATAATAAACAGGTCTGTTCAAACTTAAATGTAATAATATTCATGATATGGTAGTTAAACATTAAATAAATTTGGTGTTGAGTTTTAAATTATGATTATGCCACGTGTCATGTGATAGCTATTAATCATATTTTAGTTCAAATTAAAAATTATGTGATGTGCTGATCATATCATAATATTCAAAACATCTCCTGGAATCATGAACTCAGTTATGTATAGAAAGAATACGTTATATAATAATGCAAGTGAAACATGCTCTCAAGCAAATGCATATTAGGTATGACAGACCTAAATTCTATTTGATTTGAATCCGAGAGGTTAAGCTGACATTGAAATGTATGTGGCTGTTTGCTTTGCTATTATTTGAAATATAGTGTTATTTAGATTTTTGTCTGTCTCTTTGAATGAATGTAACTTATTACACGTATTGCAGGTATGTCCCAATGATGAATGGTGGAACTGATCTTATACTCTCTTGTATTTTTTTTTCTTCTCTCGTCCCTCTCAAAGTCTTTTGACCATCAAGATGGATCCTATCAAGATATCAATGAATTTGCCTTGCATCGTTTTAGTAGTCTTCTTGAATTAAAATTTCATTTGAATTGCTGCTGTGTTAAGATGGCATAAGATACTTACCGTCTAGAATATATCATGTCCATCCAATCATCAATTAACCAAATATTTACCGAGACAAAATGATGAATTTCCTGTTGAATATCCATGGAGGAAATTCATTTGATTTGAATGAATTCTCAGTGTCTTTGGTTTCTTGCTGCATTTGTCTCATCCTGCCTCCTCATGGTCTATGCAGGCTGAAACTTCTAAAACGAGGGTGAAGAAAACGAATATTTCAGTTTCTGAGGTGGTCTATGGAGCAATGACTTCTGCAGAAGTGCAGAAAGCTGTAGAGGAGGAGTTCGAAATGATCCTTCAGGATAGAGTTATGGAAGAAACTAAAGATAGGAAGAATGCTGTGGAAGCATATGTATGACATGAGAAACAAGGTTGAATATATAATCAATTGTATAAGAAATTGAAAGCGTTGTTTAAGCCATTTCATTTCCCATCCATCTAATGTGGTTGTTCTCCCTCTCCATGCAGCTTAATGACAAATATCAGGAATTTGTAACTCCATTAGACAGGGAGGAGTTTATTGCGAAGCTTCAGGAGGTTGAGGATTGGCTTTATGAGGATGGTGAAGATGAGACTAAAGGTGCTTATGTTGCGAAGCTTGAAGAATTGAAGAGAGTGAGTAGTCTTTTTGATATTAATACAATTTCAATCTGTTTCTTTGAACCTAATTATCAAAAGTTATATGGAAGTGCAGCAAGGCGACCCCATTGAAATGCGCCATAAAGAGTGGTCTGAAAGAAGGCCAGCAATCGAGCAACTTGGTCATTGCATCAATAGTTATAGAGAAGCTGCCTTGTCTACAGATACTAAATTCGATCATATTGATATTGCAGAAGGCAGAAGGTATGCTGTTTCACGACTTTATCGGAATGCCATCCTTATCTATCTATCAATCTATCTATCTGCGTTGTGAGTAATGTTCATCTGTTTTGGCTTTTGATTCAAAGGTGGTGAGTGAGTGCTCAGAAGCAGAATCTTGGTTGATAAACAAGCAGCAGCAACAAGACGCCTTGCCCAAACATGCAACCCCTGCTTTGTGTCTGCTGATATTAAGAAAAAAGCTGATACATTGGACAGGTAAATCACTGTTCCCATCTTGGTTTCTGGAATTAAACTGTATTCTATGAGATACGTTCATGCTGTGCATACACGCAACTCTTGCTTTTCATTGGAATGCAAGTTTCTTGATACCATTTTTTGGAAAACTTTTAGTAAATTCATGGAATATGTCATTTACTCCTCCATGATTTTGATGTGAAAAAAATCTATATGCAGATTTTGCAGACCAATTATGACCAAGCCCAAGCCACCACCTGCAAAACCAACAACCCCATCTCAAAGTGAGGCTACTTCTCCACAGCCTCAAAGTCCAGAGCAGATGTCTCAGGAGCCCAAGAATGGCGGAGGAGATCAGCATTTTGAAGGAAACAGTCAGGCCACAGCTTCTGCTGGTCCTGAACCTATGGAAACTGAGGTTGCCGCTTAGCAAATTGTGGAGATTGTACCATAGCCATGTGAGCAACAATATCTACGTCATATTTTACATAGTGCTTAATTTTTATATTTGAACTTTAATTAACTCCTTGCCCAAAAGAAGCCTTTCGTGATCAAGGGGGATGCATTATATTCGTGTTTCAACTGTCTCGATAATGTACTGCATCCAGAGCCAAATTTGTTTGCAAATGCCAATTATTTGTGTAAGTCATGTCTTAATATCTAGATAGATGTGAAAAGCTATTGCAGTTCAGTGAGAGAAATTCATTCATGGTTTCATCTGTTGAAATGTTCAAGTTAGGGAGTCATTTTATTCTGATAGATTGCTTTGGGACTGCTAAATATCTAGAGGAACATTAGTTTTATATCACAATTTACACATGCGTGGACTCTCGCATGCATTTTGGTGACAAAAAAAAAAAATGACAGCAGTGGCTCCAAGGTTTTATTCATTCAGGGCAGCTGCAGTGATTTGAAAATGTAACGGCAAAGTTGAAGGGGAAATTACTGTTTAAAGTTTGAAAAGTTGTGATGAAATAATACACAATTTTCAGACTTTTAGAAGCCCTGCCACTCTCAAAATAAGTTAAAAAATGCAACTTTTTAATCATAGATTTTTTAAATTGTGGCTTCCCTTCAGCCATCTTTTGGATAAGCATTGCTTAAGCTATTTGCTTTGAGCTTAACTAAGATCTTTGGAGTCATATCTTGACACATTAAGATTCTATTCCTTATAAATCATCAGTTCTTTGGAGACCCTCAACATTTCTTTCTATACAAATTAGATGGTGAAAGATGGACGGGTTAATTTTTAAAGGTATAATTTTGCAATTGGGTTACAGCTTGACCCATTGCATATTATTAATAATTTTAATGATAACAAGTATATGATTGGATGAAATTAATTAATTATTTTAAAATATTTTTGAAAATTCATGAGACTACATCTTAATCAATTAAATCGAGAAAATCAGTTCAATTAGGATTGGGGTAGTTTGAAAATTTTCATAGGAATTGTATAATTGGTAAAAAAAAGCTCATAAAATGTAAATAATTGTTAAAATATTTTTATCTCATTTATTTTATTTTTGAAATATTTTATCATATTTAATTTATATTATTTTCAATTTTCATAAATTATTATTATTTAGATAATTTGATCACTTATTTTGAGCCTTATCGATTGCATCTAGTTTAGTTTATTTTTCATTACATTAGTTAATTTTCATACTTGATCTAATATTTATCTATTTATTTTAACATGTGATATAATTTATTTATTCAGTGATCTAAATTATCTTTTCTCTCTCATATTAATAATTTCATTTGATTTTTATAATCCTTCATGCAAGGCTGATTTTGGTATAAGAAATTTAATTTAATTTATGTCATATCATTTTTCTTATTTAATAAATTTTCAAATTCAGATATTACCTTAAATTATTTTCAAATATACTTTATTTTATTTTGGCATGGTTTGGTCGGCCCTATGATTGTTTTAATTGATTTAATTTGTATTTATGTCAATCAATTTAGTTTAATTCAAATTCAAATAATCTTGAATTAATTATACTTTTTTTTTTTCCTATTTTAGGAAATGTAATGGTCGACCTCATTTATTTTTTATTTAAATATAAACCATGTTTAAAATTAAAATTTCTTATTTTGATTTGCATTAATTAAGAATTAGTCCATGTATGAAACTTGTTGGCAGACCCCTTCTTGTGATTTATTTGATTTATTTCAAATGGCTTTTCTTTATTGATCATTGATTGATTAATTATATTATATCCATCATTTATTAGACATTAACTCATAATTGAATCATATTTATTATTTTTTTATTTGCAAATTAATTCAAATCCCTTTTTTTTAATTAATCTCCTCATTAATGAAGGATTATTGTTGATCTCCACATATATGTCATACGTCACAAATCAACTGATTTTGGAGGTGCAATCCAAAAAATACATCAACATCACCAAAAATGGTCAAAATGATCAAAAACGACATCGCCATGTTTAGAACGTCAAATCGAGAATATAAATATCAGATAACTCGACATCAACCGATCGTTATCGAAATATCAACGATATGCATACATATAAGAGTCAAGAGTGAAGATAACCAAACGACTGCTCGTGAAATCACGCCGTAGCTTCAAAACATCGAAAACTATCAAATGAGATTGTCAATTCGCAGTTTGCAAATGTCAAATGATCATGAAGACGCAAATCGTGAAATCATACGACGTCACCAAAATCAACTCAAATGACCTTCAATCGACGAATGGAGTTCACCATCACGTTCATAATATAGAAACCGCTTAGAATATTAATATTGCATTACCACGATCAATCATGCTCTCGAGTAGAACGCCGCATGTATATCAAGTCGAGGAGACGCAGTAAACGCACTCCGTTTAAAATTGAATCGTTAGCTTCAAACATCAAAATCTATAAAGATCGTTTCACCAATTTACGAGACGAAAATGACGAAAGCTGACACGACTTTGAAATAAATTGACTCACTGATTTGATTGAACCAATGACCTCCTGACGCAATGACTACGCCATGTAAATAACAAAATAACCTTAGATTGATATATATATATATATGTTGACTATGTGATTTTATTAGCATAAAATTCAATTAAAGGCATTTTATTCATTTAAAAATTAATTTAAAAATAAACCTAACCTAAATCCCTCTCCAAGCAAACCCGAACCGGCCCTATTCCCATTTGACCCGACCCGAGCATTCTCCTTCACACACGTAGACAGCCACTCGGCCGAAGAGAACGCACGAGCTCCCCTTTGTCCGTTCGAACGATCCCGCTCGGCCTGCCTCCTCTATGCGCGCGGGATTGCCGTAACCGCTCCGGGGTGAGTCCTTCTCCAAGCGCTCCCTCCTCCCTTTCTTCGACCCGTTCAAACCAAGAGAGGGCTTCTTCCGATTTCCCTCATCCAAAATCGCAAAGGGCCGAAGCTTCGTTCCTCCAAAATCGAACTAGGGAAGCTCTCTTCCTCTTTCGACTCTTCCTCTTCTCACAAGCAAGGTAGGCCGAATTTTTTCTTCCCTTTCCCTCAAATTCACTTCGACTCTCTGATTTACCTCTTTTTCCACCAAAATCGAAAATTCAATCTCTCATTTCGCTCATTCTCCACCAAACTCGAAAATCCACCATGACGCGAGTTCTTCTTCGCATCTCCATTTTCGCCTCTTTCTTAACCTTCTCTTCCTCAGAATGAGAAGAACATCATCAAAGTGGTTCTTCTCTTTTTGACGCCTAACCTTATTTTCTTGCCGATCATGAACGTAGAAAGATTAGTGAAACGTGATATGTGAATGTGAATATATACGATATGTTTCTTTAGATTTGAAGGCATCACGCCATGAGGAGAACGGATGAAAACTGAAAGAAGAGACACCTCGCTCATGAGGAGTGATCGAGTAAGCCAACATCCGTTAGACGTCTCTCTGACGAAATGTCAAATTTTGTCTAATTTCTGGATTTAAAAAAAAAATAAATGAATACACATCAATCTGATTTCTCTTTCATTGGTTTCAAGCCGCTAAACACATGCAAATGAAGATGATTATGGTACAGAAGACACCACTGCTACGCTTCAGATGGTGAAAAGTTTTAAAATACTCACGCACTCTACACGAGGATGACTGAGATGTCAAATTTGTCGACCTTTTAGACTTAGAAAATAAAATAAAAAAAGAGTCTAAATGGAATTTAAATAAAAGACTTCAATTAAAATTTTGAGCATAATAAATGTGAAGTTACAAATGCATAAAAGAAATACAACGGCTTATAAGGAGTCTGATAATTTGCTTAAAAATACAATCATACAACTTATCAATGAGCATATTTCATAACCTTTCTAATGAAGGTTTAAATAGTGTTATAATATGTGTTTGAAAAATAGAAGTAGTTAAGTAAAATACACTGTGTTGTAAAGTATTAGCACCAAATGATGATGGAATTTATATCAGATTTCAAATGAGATTATGTTCAATTCAATAGCTCATTAAGAACAAGAATCACTGATATGTATAAACATGGATCTTTAAAGATAATTTAAATAGAGTTCATCATCACGATGCATGAATTGAAAACAGATAAAAAAGAGAAGTTTAAAGAAATCTGATAATGAAGTTGAAAGTTCAACAACAAGCATGTAACAAACTCCAAAGAAATATGATTGCACATGTTTCAAAGTTTATAGTTTTACTGTTAAACTTATGCAGCTTTTAAATATAACGATGTGACACTTTCATATATTATGAGATATGTTCACATCCAACTAGTTTATATATATATATATATATATATATATATATATATATATATATATATATATATATATATATATATATATATATGAACAACTTAATATAATATGTAGCTATATTCAAGGCAAATATTCTTTCAACTATATATATTTTAAAATTCACATAGCATTTTAAAAGAAACAAATATTCGTGCATATGCTAAGGCAATCACTTTCTTGATATAGATATCTTGAAATACATGTAAGAGCTTGAACAAGAGAATGAGTGCTTACATATATTTTAAAGTAACCATATGCCTTGTCCAAGTGCTTCAAAGCTTTCAATGAATAAATTGGATACTTGCAAGATATCTTTATATTCAATTCATCAATTTCCAGGATAAATTTGTAAAAGGCATGTACATACTAAATCAAAAAATCAAGGACTTCCTTCAATCAAAAATTAAAATAATTTATTCTAATTATATTTTCAAAATCAATGATTTCATTAATTAGATAAAATTAGCTAAGCTATAAACACCTGCATGTGCTTGGGCATAGAGATTTCAAGTGCAAATTTTAATATCTGAAAAGGCTGTGTAGGCTAAATTAGAGTTAAATGAAAATACAAAATCAATCTCATAATTCAAAAATAAAATTACCTAAATTACTAATCACCCGCATGGGCTCCAACACTATGCTGAGTGCTTAAATTCAAGTGTCAGGATGCGCTGTTTTTTCCGCTTTAATCTTAGATCAGAGGTTAATAAAACCTAAAAATCTATAATAAGAGTTTCAAATTAGTGAAATATCTGAGAAGTTGATTCTATGAGATGACAGTAGATCTAATCCTCTGTTAGTGGCTAAACAGAGTTGACAGGATATAAAGCTCTTAAACATATTCTAACTAAGTAATTTTTAAGTAGCAATCTGAAACTGCTTAAATAGAATTCTATTATTGAAAGTTTAAATCAAAACTCAATCTATCCACCTTTCGCAACTATTTGTCGGAGGTGACAAATTAAGATAACTCTAGCTCACAAAGGAGCTATGTCAAATCAAGTATTCTGCTATGTTCACTCTCAATCAATATCACGCCAGCAGGGACTTGGGTTGTGTCCTTGACACTAGCTTGGCCGAGTTCCAAATAAATGAAAGCAGAGTCCTCTGATCGGGTGGTTTGGCTAGTTAGGCTCCATTATATTACGATCACGACCGTAGTCCATATGCTCCCTAATGACTCTGCCCTTTGAGTTGTGAATCATAGCTTATACTTGATAAAGCAAATATCCCTCTATCAGCTAAGGTAGACTTAAGCTTGTCTCCTTAGACAAACACCACCCCAGGTCTACAAGAATTTCTTGGACGACGTAACCCATGTGTTGCTGATAAGGATCCTTCGGTTAGGTTGGGTCGACTACCTCCCCTGACTAAGTAGACTAGGGACCACGATAACTCGGGATGACGGAATCATGAGATCTAGATCGGGAACGCCATCATTCCCCTAACCATCAGGTTTAAGCTAAAATGATGAATTTCATAATCTTAAATTCTCAAACTCCACATGCTGCTATGATACGCTACGCATTAAGCAATCTAATGATTAGCCTTAATCGAAAGTTCTCTCTCACTTATTGAGAGGGGTAATTAACTATAAGGGCTTGCGCCTATAGAAAATCTAGAACCAGATTTAAAGTCCTCACCAAATGAGAATGAAATCTGTGGGTAGTGTTTTATCTACTATTCCATCTCCTTCTAAAAATTACACCGATACTTCAAATCACACTCTCTTCAATTCAAATTGTCGAGAGGTCGGTGGCAAATTTTTGGAGCCACTAGATTTCTGGCGACTCCACTGGGGAAATGATTCTCTTTCCATCTTTGACTAGTCATATATGTGCTATAGTAGCAATAAAATTTTGAAAATTCAAAATAACAAAATGGTGATTTAAGTGTAATAAATTCAATATGAGGCTCTATGTAGAATGAATCATTCCGTAGAGTATATCTTTATTACACTGTTATTTTGTTCTGTAGTATCTCTACATCTTGAAAGTATAGGGTGAAATAATAATTAATAATTACTAATCCTCATCTTTCACTTTTGAATGGATCTACAAAGCGCCCTTTCACCATGCTAGGTCGCAAACATCTACCTTAATGCGTCATCAACACAGAATGTCGGCTACCGCTCAATAGCTTGAATTTTTGCTATTGTATGCAACACCGGCGTCCACCGTGGTACATTCATCCAAGGCCGGAAGGCCTCAAGTTATTGAAGCTCCTACTAGCCATGTGCGCCAACCAGTTCAAAAGCCAACCGCTATCAAGGAGTTCTCAGGATAGAGAACTTCAGTTTTCAAAAGGCTAGGTCAATCCGAAGCTCCTATGATGAAAAGAATTAGTGGGAAAACTGTGTATTTAATGCCTCGTGGTATAGTTACTGCGCCGATTGAACCTTTTGTATCCAGAAAGCATGATCATGAAGCTTCTTCATCAGGGAGCAAATTAACCAGAAGACAGAGAAGAAGGAGAAATGCTGAGCTGAGGGCTCAGCAGATCCCCTTTGAACGACCTAACGAATAAGCGATACTGCCACCAGAAGCGAGTATCCCTATCGATATAACTTTGACAACCTAAAGTGGGTAAAAAGGAATAGCTCTACTGGTGAAGTAAAGTAGCCTTTTTAGAAGAACCAACCACATCAAGCTCCACCACCACAAAGAAGATAGCCTGAAACACTGTTTGTCAGGATACATAAAGTTCTCAAAGTAGCCAAGGACAAAGGCCTAATGAAAAGAAGATTTCAGAGGCATGTGGTGATAGAAAATACTGAAGCTCTACCAAGAAAGTTGTCATCTCTTCTGGTAACTACAGCCGACGCCGTGGATGAGCATCGAGTGACACTGGACCTGTGTCCAAGAATCCACCAAAAAGGTCCCGTGAAAGAAAGCATATGGAGGCCAAGGCCCCATAATGAAACCAAAATGGAAGAGGTGTGACATCGATACATATACTCAAATCTATCTCAAAATAACTCATCGTGGATACCCAAAAGAAGGGATATCATTGATTAAAGACATGATGGTCGATCGGGAGAATTTTTGGGGATCCCATCATCGATCAGGTTCACCCCCACAAGAGAAGGTTGACCTTGATTGCAGTCCTTTAATAGAAGAAGTATTTGTTCTACACATTAGACCAGAGATCCATTGGAAACGTTGATCATTAAATTCATGTGCATAAAGAAAATAATGAAGAGGACACTATGGAAGTCGAAGTTGTCTATATGGTTAGAGATATAGATGAACTCTTCGCTCAGGGAACTGAACTTGAATTCGACATTTATGAAGATGAGTCTTCACAGAAGTAAATAGAAGATGGATCTTCGATATTTACTGAAGATGAAGAAGAGGAAGACCAGAATGAGAAAGAGATCATGGGTGTCAAGTTGTCTATATGGTTGAAAAAATGATCCGTACACGCTTTTATACTCAAGATCGATATAGCAACAACAAATGCTCAAAATGCACAAGGAGAAGGACAATCAAGTTCTTCCCCTGAAAATGAACAAGGAGCAGAACCACAACGAGAAGTAGTAGAAGAAGAAGAGTATATACTTATTGACGCTATGGCTAGCTAGAGAGCAAAGAGAAATGCAGTGTCAAATGGAAGTCAAAGACAAGGAGATTGCACAACTTAGTACCAAAATGAATGATATGATGGTACAAATGAACATCATGATGGAGATGTTGTAGAAGAATATCACATCAAGTATAAGAATGTGTCCGCTAATCAACAAATAATAATACAACTTCTATACCACTACCACCATGGTACCTCAAGCTCAGAATACATGCTATGCATGAAGTGAGAAGTTAACCCACTACCTCTCCACCGACAATTCAAAATCGGCTACACCGAAGAACTGCCGCCTAAAACAATAATCAACAAAAGATAAAGGCCATAGCCTCGAGTACGCTAAAAGTCGTGAGTAGTGGTCGCCTTACCCAACCGGAATATGACCAAGTGTCGTACCTGAAAGGTTACTCAATGCTAAAATTTAATACTTTCAGCGGGCTTGGTAATCCAAAATAACATGTAGTCCAATTTAAGGCTACTTGTGGTAGTACATGAGGGAACGATGCATTGCTTTTTTGCCTATTTGTCAATAGCCTGACCTTAGCCGCTTTCGAATAATATGCAAAATTATCAAATGATTCAGTTAAAATATTTGCTGAATTAGAGACTATATTTGTGAAGGGGTTCGCTTATACAACCGAGAAAATCACAATCACTGACCTTGCCTTGCTAAAAAGGAGAAAAGATGAGTTAGTGACAAAATTCATAAGTTGTTGGCGTAACCTAAGTATGAAGTGCAAGCATTAATTGGAGGAAGAACATGCGATCCAATTGCTAATGGCCAATATGGATGATAAAATGGCACCATTTCTATGCATGACATCGATTGCAACATTCCAGGACTTGCTCGATAAGGTGGCTAAATTTGAAAAGTTGAATCGCTCTAAGTCTGAAGTCTATGCAGATAAATCAAAGAGAAACAAACCTTCAGACTCAAGAAGAAATGAAATTCATGCCGCTTCCTATAGATCAAATGGCAAAAAGTGGGTGATATATAATGTAGATAAGGAAAGCCAATGTACAATGATGCTAAGGGAAAGAAGCCTATTTATTCTAATCCACAGCCAAAATTAGTATTAGGAGGTAATGATAAACCTCAAACTTTTCCAAGTGGTGGGGAGCGTCTAAAATAAGCAACAGGAGATGATGAACAAATGCAACCATCTCTTAAGGAAAAGATGAACAAAGAATATTCCTTTATAAGGGATAGTGTGGATAAATTATTTCAAGTAGTCAAAGCTGGTCTACAGTTACCATAAATTAAAAGGCCTAAAGAAGCTAATTAAGTTAACAATCCAAATTACTTTACCTATCATCGGATGATCAGTCATCCTATCAAAGATTGTTATGTCTTCAAAGATTGGCTAGAAAGGAAGTATCGGCGAGGTGAATTTACACTATCCGACAGTGTTCTAGTCAACCCTAAAAGAGAATCTACAAGGATGATTACATCCTCTTCCGTATCATCCATCAAAGACAAAAAGAAGGAGAAATTAGTTCTGACTAAAGAATGATAAACAATAGTATCCAAAAAGGCCATGAAAATGCTGAAGCAGCTAAAAGACGTCCCTAGTGTTAAGTGGAAATCACCACTTGAACCTATATTTGACTTAAGAGAGATGCCTAAACCAAGTATTTGGGCTTCTCAATGACATTTTGATAAGGCTACTTCGTCATAGCATGAGAAGCAATCTACTAAATGTAGGCCTCATAAATCAAAGAAGCTGACTAAGAAAAAGAAGATCAAGAAGAGAACTACAACTCAAAAGATCATTAATAATATAAAGGAGTATCACTAGCCAGCAAGATAGCCATTTAGACTTGCAGACTTTATGCCTAAACTTTGCATTACTGAATTAGATGAAGAAGATAATGATGAATCTTATCTAGTAAAGGCATGCCGAATCATCTACGTGATGTCAGATATTCTTCAACATTAGTTACTCTGAAATGACAAAGTCAGACAGACTCGACCAACACATCAAAATCCTTATCAAGAAAGCAAGAAATGCCTGAGGAGTTAACATTTGAATTTTGTTTAATGACTCAACAAGATAATAACAGTTCAGATGAAGATCTATGTTTTCTTGATGGAGAAGTGTAAGACTCCATACCATCACGTATGAAATGTATGACATTGAAAAATGAGCCTAACCCTTTTGGCCAATCTTCCAAAATAAGAAATAAATTTGAAGAAACTACCTCTTTAAAAGAATCTAAGCAAGATAAGGTGATTCAAGTTCAGTTGAGAAGTGATAAAGTCTTACCACCTTCATCAAAGAAGGGAAATGCAAATAAAGACAAAGGTGAACAAATTGAAGTCAATGAGGATATCATTCCCAAAAATCTTAGAGTGAAGCCTAAATCAAGAAAAAAGATAGACTATAATATTCTATCATATCTGAGAAAGATCCTTGCACAACTGAGTGTGTATGAAGCTCTCTTGATGTCAAATGACCTCTGAGAAACTTTGATACAAGCTCTCAAAGATCTGGAGAGTTATGAAGCATTGCAAACTCAAGATCTTCCAGTAATCACATTTTCTGAAGAAGAACTTCTGTTGAGAATGACAGATCACAACCGTCCTCTATATGTTACTACAGAGAGTGATGGCATCTCAATCAGCCAAATATTGATTGATCCAAGTTCTTCTATCAATCTTATGAGTCTAAAGGTATTAAGAGGATTATCACTTGATATCCAACATCATGGGAGAGATAAGCTGATGGTTCATGGTTTCAATGAGAAAGGGAAAAAAACTTTGGGTTCTTTTATTCTCCCACTCAAGTTCAGGGATTTATATACAGAAGCCAAGTTTCATGTAATTAATGATGATACATCATTTAGAGCTCTCTTGGATCAACCATGGCTGCATGAGTATGACATGGTCCCATCAACTATGCATCAATGTATGAAGTATCTGAAAGATGGAGAAGAATTTAGAATTTTCGATAACCTACAACCATTCTCCGTCAATGAAGTAAAGATCTATGAAGATGCAAAATATTTCATTCCTAAAGAGCCTAAGCTAATAGAGCCTCTTGAAGTAGTATCATCCACTTCAGAAACTAAAAGGTAATTTCACAAAGTGAAAGAGCAGAAGCAAAGAGGAAGAAAGAAGGCAATACCGACTCTCCCTAAAGCACTTAATTCTACACCTTAGTCAGGAAAATCAGTTCCTCATTTGGGAAGTGACACGAAAGAAGAAGAAGATATGCCTGTCAAACTTAAGAAAACTTATAAGCTTTCAAGAAAGGTAGAGTATGAAATAAGTGATTTCTCGACTATGACTTGAATCTACTTATGGAAATAGAGTTCGGAGGTCGCATCAAGGAGGATAGCTCAGAAAGTCGATGACTCCCTCAAAATTATACCCATCCCACAATAATACTTCAAAGAAATCACTCCAATGGAGGTTTGTAATATTGAAGAATTGACAATATTCTATGTGTCACCATTGAGCGAGAGTGGCAGAACATGAACTCTATTTTACAAATCTGAAGAGTCTCAGCACAATTTTGATCACCTCAACATGAAAATTATGATGAGATAGTACAAGAGAATACCAATATACTATCATAAATTATGAAGAATGATGCATAAGCTTGGAATTCATATGAACTACTAAACATAGAACCCAAATCTTTAACAAGATGTGGAGCCAAAGAAGTCCTCAAGCATTGTGAAGAAGTGATAAGTTTATCACTAAAGGTCTGGGGTTCATCCACAAATCTCATCAAAATAGAGATTATTATAATATAATAGAAGCTGAGATAGAAACTCATAGTGATGAAAAAAGATGATTCCCATGAAATTCTTCTTAAAAATGATGAAGAAGTAGAAGCCAAGCCCGCAATTGAAGAACTCAAAGATGCTGAACAAATAGATACTATGGATGAACTTAAAGAAATCAACCTAGGGGTTGAGTATAATCCCCATCCAACTTTCGTTAGTGCCCTTCTGCCTGATGAGAAAGTTGAAGAGCTAAAAATACTACTTTGTGAATTCAGGGATTGCTTTGTCTAGACATATTTTGAAATGTCAGGCTTATCCCCTGATGTAGCAGGTCATAAATTAGCTATTAAACCAGATGTGACATCTATTAAACAAGCTCCTAGATGAATGAGATTGGAGATTGAATAACAAGTAATTGCAAAAACTAAGAAGCTGATCAAAGCAAGCTTCATCCGGGAGGAGAAGTATGATGATTGGATAGCCAACATTATCCTAGTTAGAAAGAAGAACGACCAAATCCATCTCTGCATTGACTTTCGGGACTTAAATAAGGCATGCTAAAAAGATGACTTTTCGCTTCCAATATTAGAACTATTGGTGGACAACACTTCCAACTATGACATGTTCTCATTCATGGACGGATCGTCGGAATACAACCAAATTAAAATGGCACCTGAAGATGAAAAGCATACATCGCTCATAACACCTATTATTTACACTCATGCCCTTTGCTTGAAAAATGGAGCTACATACCAAAGAGCCATGACACATTTTTTTGATGAGTTGATTCATCAAAAGGTGGAATGTTATGTTGATGTTTTGGTGTGAAAAGCTTAAAGAAAATCACTTTAAAGACTTGAGAATTATATTGAGAGAATCAATATGATCTCAAGATGAATCTAAAATGTGCATGGGTATCCTGAAAATTTCTGGGTACATATGTACATAGGTATTAAAATTGATCCGCTAAAATCAAGGCAATTGTGGAGATGCCTCCACCAAGAGTTTCTCCGCTTTCTTTATAAGGACAGCTTGCATTCATCCGTCGATTTATATCAAACTTATCAGGACACTGTCAACCATTTGCAAGGTTAATGAAGAAGGACGCTCCATTTAAGTGGGACAAGGAGTGCCAAGAAGCCTTCAATAACATTAAAAGCTACCTATTAAATCCACCAATCCTTGCAGCGCCTACTCCTAGGAAGCCCCTATACACAGCTACATTAGAAGAGTCCCTTGGAGTATTATTAGCACAACATAATGAAGAAAGCAAAAAAGAATGCTCTTTATTATATCAGTCAGAGGTTGATTGGAGCAGAAATGAGATACTCTCCGATAGAGAAGCACTATTTAGCATTGATCTTTGCAGTCCAAAAGCTCCATTACTATATGTTATCTCACAAGATTACCCTCATCTTAAGGATTGATCCACTGAAGTATTTGATGACAAGACCAACATTGATAGGTCGCTTAGTAAGATGGGCAGTATTGCTTTTACAATTCGATATCACATATGTTTCACAGAAAGTAGTGAAGGGACAAGTTTTAGTAGATTTTCTAACCACATCTATCCCTACAGACTCTTCTCTTAATGATGATTTGCTCGATGAGCAAATTATTCTCATTCATGAAAGAGAAAAGTCACAAATTTGGGAAATGTACTTTGATGGAGCCTCATCGATCAAAAAGTCCAATATCTAATTTCCGAAGAGCAAGAGAAATAATCAGCGTCGTCTTCATAAGACTAGAAGGAGGGATAATGAAATAATCATATGGATTGATTGAGCCAAGAACTAATAACGAAGCTGAATATGAAGCATTAGTGGAGGGTCTTGAAGAAGCTATTTTCATAGACATTCAAAACCTGCATATTTTTGGTGATTCTGAGCTTATTATAAATCAAGTACTTTGCATCTATATAATCAACAAGCGTGAGTTAGCTATCTATATAAGCGAGTTCTTGAGCTAATTAAGCAGATACCAAATATCACACTAACTCGAGTCTCTCGATTCGAGAATAGTAAACCCGATTGCTTGGCAAAATTAGCTAAGAAAATGAAAAGTATGAATGGTGATTATGTCAAGATTGACATATTTACCCAATGAGTTCTAGAGCCAAGAAAAGTATCAATTCTAGGTAGAGGGTTATCAAATCAACCCACAAGATGCACTCATGTTCTCCTCATACTCCCAAAATCAAGAAGTTGTACCAAGAAGAGCTAAGAATGACATTGCCTCGTAAAAGCAAAGTGTGAAGCCTTTAGAGAAGAGTCATGATTGAGGCAACCCTTCATCGACTACTTTAAAGAAGAAAATTACCAAGTAATAAATCACTACCAAATTGAGAAGAGAATGCTACGCTATGCTTTCTTCAACAACACTTTATATCATAGATCCTTTGAAAAAATGTGGCTACGATGCCTAGATGTAGATGAAGCTAGCAAAGTGATGGTTGAAGTTCATGAAGGACTTTGTGGTGCACATCAGTCAGGTCCCATGATGGTAGTAAAGATCAAAAGGATGAGCTATTATTCACCATCTATGGTGAGTAACTATATAAATCATGCTAAGAGGTGCCATGAATTCCAAGTACATGAGAATATAATCCATCAACTTTCAAATCTATTACACCCAACAATAGCATCCTAGCCATTCGAATGTTGGGGTATAGATATAATTGGACCAATTGATCCACTGTCGTCAGCTGGACATCGCTTCATCCTAGCAGTGATTGATTATTTCTCCAAGTGGGCTGAAGATGCTCTATTTAAATAAGTTACTACTGACCGAGTGATCAACTTCTTCGTGCATAATGTGGTCTATAGATTTGGAGCCACAATAATTTTTGATAATGGCACAAAAGTGCAAAGATTTATAGATTCATCGATCACAAAATTGATTGGTGATACTCTTCAATATATAATCCAAGAGCAAATAAGGCTTTCAACAAGACATTAGTCAAATTGCTCAAGAAGATTCTCACTAAAAATAAAGAGAATGACATACCAAGCTAGTATAGAGGCACTATGGCATATCAAACTACCTATGACAGACTAAAGCCACTCCATTGGTATTTGGAATAAGCAATTCTTCCGCTTGAAGTTGAGTTACCTTTCACTTAGCCATATCCACAATCTAATCAAGATCAAAATGCTCATCCGAGAATGGAGGAACTCGACGCTTGATGAAGTTAGATTACAAGCTCATCAAAATATGGAAGTCTATCGAAAGCAAGATGTCCGGGATTTTGACCATACGGTCTCTCAAACATTCCAAAAGAAGAATTGGTTGGTCTTTGAGAAGACCAATTATCCCCAATCAAAAATTTGGTGGCAAATTTGAGCCTAACTGGGAAGGCCCTTTTGTCATTGAAAAAGTATACCAATGAGGGGCATACTAACTCATCAACCTAAAGGGTGAATGACCAATGCTGCCAATTAATGGTCAATACTTAAAAAAGTATTATACATGAGGAATATATTTTTGAAGTACAATAGAAATTCTCCTGCAAGATAGGGACATTTTTTTTTAGTATATCTATTTAGGTCAACATCACGCTCCATGCCAAGATCCTTGAATAAATATATTTGCCCAAGATGAAAGAACTTTTCCATGAAAATTCTCCTGTTACATAGGGGGCATTTTTTAAATTTCTATACATAGATGAAATCAATATTGCATGTTAAAACCCTCTTAAGAGCATATCAATTTAAATATTGATGTAATTGCTTAATTTCATCTTGAAAGCTCTTTTAAATGTGCTTTAGAATTCCCCTTGCAAGCAGGGGGCATTTTTTTAGTTTATGTTAAGTTTATTTGAGTTGACATTGCGCCATAAGATGAGATCCTCAAATATATTCTGATTCAGGTTGACATTGAGCTTTATGCAGAAATCCCTAAATACATTCCTAATTATTATTATTAAGTTGCAGAGTCTTGCAGGAATAAAAAAAATCTATTTCTCTACATAAAAAAGCAACCCTAAATGTTAAAAAAAAATTACCTCCCAGTTGTCAAATGTTAGAGATCGAGTCAAAAGAACTCCCAATTTCAGAAGCTTCAATTAGTTAAGTTGGAAAAACATCAACCTCTACATCCTAAAGTCTAAGACACAGATGGGTTCTAAAGGTCGAACTCAACAAGCCTATAAATGGTTGAGTTGCTGACACTTTTTTCACTCAACAAGCTGCAAGAAAATGCCACAGTGAAAGAGCCCCCGTTCATCAGTCTGATGACAAAAGTTTAGACTCATCACAGCTTAAGTTGAAGACTCGAGTAGGTTCTAAAGGTTGAACTCAATAAGCCCAAATGTGGCTGAGTTGTTGACGCTCTTCTCACTCAACAAGCTGTAAGAAAAGGCCATAGTGAAAGAACCCTTACTTGTCAGTCCAATGATGATAGCTATTCAATCTCAAACCAAATCCAGCTTAGAGATTAGAAGCAACCATAATCCAAGAGATCTTTCTATTTGATCGATGATAGATCAAGATAATTTGAGGGAACTCTCAATTTAGAGCTACCTTAAGTCAACCTTTATATTGTTTGCAGGGTAGTATTTCAATTTATTCTTAAATGATCTGATCAAGCTCAAAGCATAAAGCACAAGATCGAAGAAGCAATTCTATATTTCATACAAAGCCGATGGCGAACTAAAAGAATTTTATGGTTATCCGCCTGTTAAAGCACACGTTGCTAGACTAATAACTCAACATTGACCCTATATAAGCCATAAAGCTGGGTCATTTGTATGTACCCTTCAGCGAATCTATCAATGTAGCAAGCATAGGATTCATGGAGTGCATATACTTCCTGACAAGTCAATATGGACAAATCAGGTCAATCCTTCATCAAGTCCATCAAGCTTAAAGATAGGATAGAAGGAATTTCAAATCCGACTAAGCACGGATAAACCAATTACCCAGTAGAATCCTTCATCATAAATAAGCCAATTCCTCCATCAAATCCAATCAAGCACAAAACTAGGTTAGAGGAGACTCAAATTTGCAAGGACATAAAAAAAAAAGATCTTCGGCAAAGCCATTGAAGTTGAGAGTAGATAGTGTAAGAACTCTTATCTATCTGACAAGTTGATTATGACAAATTGGTCACGCCCATCATTTGGCATGTCCTAAATAAGGCAGCATACTAATGTCAAATCCTATCAAAGCTCCGTAAGCTATTGTAATCGAAGCTAAAATGATCCAAGTTTTGTGGCCAGCCCAAAGGGTCAACCAATTTTCAACAAATGTGACTCTCTCCATGCACGAATCATATTTGTTGGGGGGCATTTGTTGACCTCCACATATATGTCATAAGTCAAGTCAAGCCCATAAATCAATTGGCCGAGACTTGAGAGTGACGACATCGGGGTTCAAAATGCCTTTATCATCAGAAAAATGGTCAAAATGACCTCTGATCGATGAATGGACTTTTCCATCGCATTCAAAACATCAAAACTAGTTAGAATATAAATATTTCACAACTCGATGATCAACCGATCAAGCGATCAAGTCGTCAATGCACATGCATACATATTAGAGTCAGAAAGCTGTAATGATGACCAAATGACCTCCATTATTGAAACAAATCATGTCGTTAGCTTTGAAGCATCAAAACTATCAAATGAGACTATCCATGCTTAATTCAGATGAGTTTGTGTAAATGTTGAATGATTTGAAGTGATAACGTGTAAATTGAGGCTGAAATGCACAGGAGGTCACCAAAATCAAATCAAATGACCTATGATCGATAAACGGATTTTGCCATCATGTTTAGAATGTCAAAACTGGTCATAATATAAATATTGCATGACTTGATGATCAACTGATCAAGTGCTCGAGTAGTCAATCCGTCTGCACGCATAACAAAATCAGGAGGCATCGATGCAAGCTAAATGATCTCCGTTCATGAAATTGATTATGCTCTGTTAGCTTCGAAATGTCAAAATCTATCAAATAAGACTGTTCGGACCCATTTTAGATGAGTCTGTATGAAAATTGAGTGGTCGACGACTTTATGAAATTGACTCAATTTACGACTTGAACCAGCCTCAATGTGAAAGCAGACTAATTGTGAACAATGGAATAGCCTTACATTGATATATATATTGACCATGTGGTTTTATCGGCATAAAATTAATATTAAAGTCATTTAATCTATTTAAAAATCAATTTAAAAATAAACCTAACCTAAATCCCTCTCCAAGCAAACCCTAACCGACCCTATTCCCATTTGACCCGACCCAAGCCTTCTCCTTCATGCACACAAATGAGCCATTCAGTCGAAGAGATCGCACGAGCTCCCTTTTGTTCGTTCAAACGGTCCCGCTTGGCTTACCTCATCCAAGCGTGGGATCGAACTGCAACTGCTCCCGGGTGAGTCCTTCTCCAACCGCTCCCTCCTCCCTTTCTTCGGCCCTTTTAAATTGAGAGAGGGCTTCTTCCGATTTCCCTCATCCAAAATGTGAATGGTGAAACTTCCTCCTCCCGAGGAAGCTCTCTTCATCTTTTGATTCTTCCTCTTCTCTTCAAAGCGCAAGCAAGATAGGCTGAATTTCTTCTTCCCCTTCCCTCAAATTCACTTCGGCTTTCCGATTTCCCTCTTTATCCACCAAGACTGAAAATCTACTATCTCATTTCCCTCATTTTCCACCAAAAATGAAAATCCACTCTCCGATTCCCCTCATTTTCATAAACCGAAAATCAACTTTCAAAAACCCCATTTTCCTAATTCAAATTTCAAATTCACGTCGCCGAAATTGGAGAAGAACACCGTCATGAGGTGAGTTCTTTTACCGATTTTCGATTTCTCCCACCTTGCAGTATACTTCCAATGTTTGCTTCGCCGCAACCAGGGAAGATTACCGATCATCAGGAAGTTTCTTCTTTCAATTTTCGACATCACACTTGTCGCATTACCTCTTCAAAGTCGCTTCGCTACAACCAGGGAAGAACACCATCATGAGGTGGGTTCTTCTTTAGGTTTCCGGCTTCACCTCCCATTTTCTTCCCTTTTATGACCTTTCTCTTCGCCGTGACTGGAGAAGAACACCGTCATGAGGCAGGTTCTTCTCTTAGTTTTCGGCATACCCAACCTCATTTTCTTACCGATCATTGCAACATGCAGAAGGATTAGTCATAACATGTGGGATATGTGAATGTGTATATATACAAGCTTGTATTTCTTTGCAGGTTTGAATGCCTCGTCATGCTCATGAGAGAACGATAAGATGAAAAACTAGCTGCGGTGTCACAAGACACCGCTCGCTACACCCATGAGAGCATACCGAGTAAGCCAACATCCATTAGATGTCGCTCCCCATAGACAAAATATTGTCAAAATTTTGTCTCATTTCTAGACTTAGAAAAAAAAATGAAATGAATACACATTGCACTGCATTTCTCTTTTTGCAAGTTTCAAGACCCCATTAATGCCCATGAGGGTGTAGTGGGTGTGAAGACGGTTGTGGTGTCACAAGACACCGCTCGCTATGCTCGTGAGGGTATACCGAGAAAGCAAAAATACTCCCGATGCAGCCCCCCTACACGGGGATGGCGATAGGAGGCCGTCGAAATTTCATCGACTTTTTATACTTAGAAATAAAATGAAAAAAGAGATAATCAAAGAGTCTAAATAGAATTTAAATAAAAGACTTCAATTGAAATTTTGAACATAACAAATGTGAAGTTACAAATGCATAAAAGAAATACAAGGACTCAAAATCACATAAAATTTTTTGTGCCTCTTATCTTTTTATTTTTTGCTCTCTTTCCGTTGTTGTTATTTTGATATAAATTTATTCAAGTCTCTTCTTCACTAACTTTTATAAAAAATTTAAACTAAGTTATAACTTGATTTAGGGGCTATTTGGTTGCTTGCATTTACAGTGTAAAGTAAATCGAATGCAGAGAATCTAACTTTTTAAGTGTTTGGTACAGTACAAAGTAAAATTTCAATATATTTGTAGCATATTTGAAATGCATTAGAATAGTCTTTTGGGTGTATTTGGAATTCGCCTAATTTGGGTGAATTCCAAATACACTGGCTAGTGTAAAGTGTTTTAATTTCCATTAGTCGTTTAGCCGACGCCCTTCACTACCTAAAATCGTCCTACCATCCCACCTTCGCCCATCCACTATAGCTATCATTAATAATTGCTCGCTTATTATCACCAGTATCTGCATCGGTCACCGATCTCAGCTCTTGCCGTACATCACCCCCATCACATCGATAAAATAATCTTAAAAATACTTTACATTACATTTATTTTAACAAAAAAAAAAAAGAAATTCATACATTTGTAGAGTTTTTAATAAAAAAAGTTAAAGTAATTGAAATACACTGTATTCAATTTACTTTACACTCTAAATGTAGGAAACCAAATAGCCCCTAGTGAATTTCTATTGGTTGATACCATTGTTGACCTAGATGTATGCTCCATCAATCAAGTCGAGTTCACAATTCGAATTCGACGGACTTCGGATGCAATGATGTGCAAATCATTGAAATACAGTTGACGTCATCGAAACCAGTCAGAATGATCTCCGATCGACAAATAGACTTCACCATCACATTCAGAATATCAAAATTGATTAGAATATATGTATTGTATGATTCGACGGTCAACCGATCAAGAAGAAAATCCACCGATACGTCGACGAATATATCGAGTTCGAGAAACTGTGACGATGCCCAAACGATCTACGTTTGTTAAATTGATCACACCGTTAGCATTGAAATATCAAAACCTATCAAATGAGACTATTCACACTCAATTCAGATGAGTTTGTGTGAATATCGAACGATCAGAAGCAATGATGCGCAACTTTGAACTAAAATTGACTCGATTCGGCTCTAACTTCACTCAAATGACCTCCGATCACAAAATGAAGTGTACCATTGAGTTCAGACTGCTAAATTTTCTTAGGAAAGACATCCATATTGTATGGATTTGGCTTCGGCAAAATTTGCATAAATTTTAATATTATGTCACAAAAAAAAATCAGTTCACAAAAAAATAATAATAACAAAAGAAAATCGATATTTATTCTTGATTTCACTAAGCTTAATTTAAATGATTGATTATTCCAAAATTAATTCAGAATTTCTATGTATATGGTATGGAGTTAATTGAGAGTGATTCCTCCCTAAACAATCTCAATTTTGGCATAGAATTTTAAAAATCCTACCTAAATATATAAGGAAAGTAATTAATCAGCAATTAGGGCTCCTTATTCCCGATTTTCCTCCCAAGACAAGGAGGCCAAGATTTTCAGCACACACACCAAAAAATCCCTCTCTTCCACCTGTCTTTGGTTGGCACACAACCAAAGTCGAACATCACTCCAATCCTCGTTGTCTTCACAAAGCCTCATTCGACATCTATACTATAGCCATTTCTTTTATACCCACCGAACCAAAGCCATCTTTCCTTCCCATCGACATCTGTAGGAGAAGACTCCAAAATCCTGCAACTCCACCATCTCTCCCGTCCTCCTTGTTCAACAAGACAAGAGGAGCCTAAAGCTGACATCCCATCACAATAACCCGATTCTCCCCACTTGCATGTCACAACCATCTCACTAAAAAGCACGCATACCCATTCTCACCCGATAAGCCTCACAGTAGATCCCTCTCTTATTCCCATTTCAGTTATACTATATTTTATTCTTAGCCATCCCACTGTATTGCCACTATACCTAAGTTATTAGCAGCAAAGGTAAAACAATAATGTAGGATGAAAGATTATCATTTTCTATTGTTTAAAGGTTAATTTCGCATATCTGACCCTCAATACACATCTCCCACCCGCTACTCTGAAATCTCGAAAGCACCCTTCCTCCCTTACAAACAATGGCAACCAAGAAAGAACTCCGTCATCAAGCGGGTTTCTCTCAGTTTCAACATTTCCCCCATCTAATTCCCTCCTTCTCCGGTTTCCCTTCCACACAAACAACAGCTACCGAGAGACAACTCCATCATTAACTGGGTTCCTCTCAGTTTTTGGTGTTTACCACATTTTCCTCCACCTTTCCTTTCCTCTTGGTATACCCTTCCCAATTTCCTACTCTGATCATTCCCTTTTGCCGCAGCCAAGAGGTAATTCTATCATCAGGTGGGTTCCTCTCTTGATCTTCAGCATTTTCCCATTCCCTTCCTTCCTTTGGGTTCACCACTCCAATAAACTTCTTATATGATTGAGTTTAAATTCCAAAATTTATCTTTGTGGTTGGTGGTAGATGTGTAAAGAAAAATGTGAAAATTGTATATATGCTTGTACTTTTTTATACAGGTTTGAAGGCCTCGTTATGCTCATCTGGGCGTGATGAGATGAAATTTAGCTGTGGTGTCGCAAGACACCGCTCGCTACGCTCATCAAGGCGTACCATGTAAGCCAAATGAGATGTTTTCCCCATAAAATCCAAATTTTGACTAAGGACTTGAAAAAGGGGAGAAGAATATTTGTTATATTTACTTTATGCGGTGTGATTGAAGGCATTATTATGCTCATCGCATAATATGATTGAAATTCGGTCGAGGTGTTTCAAAACACCAACTGTCATGCTCATCAAGGTGTGTTGAGTAGACCAAAATAATTCTGATATAACCCCCTACACGGGGATGATGCCAGAATACTGCCAAAATGCTACCAAAATTTGGATAAATTTTTGGGACTTAACAAAAAAAATTATGTAACATTATATTAAATATAAAATATAAATTCCTAAAGAAATAAATTGGAAATTAAATATAAATAAACTTGAAATGAATTTGAAAGATACTTGAGTATAAATAAAATTTAAAATCATATTTCAAATAAGAAAATAGGGATCAAACTCAAGTGAACCTATAAAAAGTAAAAAAACTTGAATTTCTTTGATATACATGAACCGAAACTCACAAGAGACTTAAGATAAATTTGAAGTCCAGTTACTAAATAAATAGGAAACTTGATCTCAAGTTGTGGATAAATTCATATTAGATATGAAGTCCTTTTATATGAACAAATCATATTTATATCAAACCAAGTAAATATCTCAATTGAATATTAAATAACAAATTATTGATGACAAATCTAATTGTCCATTTATAAATTGAGGAGTATAAAATTTGGTAGCTTTCTTATAAGCACAAATTCAATTAGGCAACTCATAATCACTCATGAATGTAGCCTTTAAAAGAACCATTTGGACATTGTGTTTAAAATTTAAATTGATACATATGAGAATTGTTGAGTGCTATTTTCAAGTTAAAGTGAAATAAAATGAATTTCAAAAGATATTTTTACTAAAGATGAGCAACCTGTTGGCAAGTATAACTGAAGCTCATTAAAATTACAAGCCAAAAACTATTTGAGAATTGGAAAATTCAATAAGCAATGCCACCTGATTCACAACACATCGCACAAGTGAGTAGAAGGCATTAGTTAAAGCTTCAATTAAAACCTTGCATATATTATGAAATAGGATTAAAACTCAAATTTAATATTTTAAAATTATGCAAGTATTTCTAAATACACTTGCATGGGTCCTGACACTTATACCAAGCATCCAAACTTGTGTCTGAGGATGCTGCACAAGTTTTTTTTTGTTTTAAAGGAGGAAGAATGATGAAATCAATTCAAATTTTTATGACTATATGCATGTAAATTAATAAATGTCTTCATATGTTAAATCAAGTCAATGACTCCAAAGAATATGATCATAGTATGCCTAATCCTCTATGTTTGAAATAGAGTTGACACGGTCTATTAAATAATCAACTTCTAAATAAATTTAAATTACATGATAGCATAAGACCTAATCCTCTATATTTATAATATAGTTGATAAGGTCTGTTATGATATCAATTTTTTGAAGAATTTAAATTACACATAAGTCATAGGCCCGATCCTCTACTAGCAAATAAGTTTAGCTGATAAGGTCTACCCCGATGATGGTCGTGTTGAATAAAAATCTCAACTGGAGGGGATATTATTATCAAAATATACTTGAGCTATAAATTAATTCATCATAAAACTAAAATTTAACTAAGTAAATATATGAATTAAATGAAATTGATTATTTACATGCTTAAAGCAAATAATTCATCCACTAATCCACCATCATTTGTTGGGGATGACAGATTAAAAAAACTCTAGCTCACAAAGAAGCTACTGTCTAGTCAAATAAATCAATATATTCAAACTTAAATAATCTCATGCTAGTAAGAATGTGGCCTGTGTGCTCTGTTCGCGTGGTTTGGCCAGTAGGCTCCACATATGATACGGTTATGACCAGAGTTCTCTGATTGGGTGGTTGCCACCAAATGGTGTCACTATATTACGGTCACGACTGTAGCCCGTATGTTCTCCATTGGCTCAGCCCTTTGAGTTATGAATCATAGGGTATAATTGATAGGCACAAAGCCCCTCTATCAACTAAGGTAGACTTAAGCCTATCTCCTTAGATAAACACCACCCCAGGTCTACAAGGATTTCTTGGATGATGTAATCCATGTGTTGCTGATAAGGATCCTTCTAGTCGACTACCTCCTCGACTAAGTAGACTAGGATCATGCCCGTGATGAAACCATGGGATCTAGATCGGGCATGTCATCATTCCCCGAACTATCCGCTTTAAGCTAATGATGATGAATTTCATAAATTCTAAATTTAAACTCCACATGCTGCTACTATATGCTTACATTTAGAGATCTAACGACTAGCCTTAATCAAAAGTTCTCTCTCAGCATTGAGAGGGGTAATTAATTATAAGTGATTGTGCTATAGGAAACTAGGAACCATATCTAATATCCTCGCAAAATGAGGGTGAAATATCTGGGTAGTGTCTTATCTACTATTATATCTGCCTTCTAAAAATTTCACCGACACATTAAATAATGCTCTCATTATCAAGAGATCGGTGATGACTTTTTGGAGCCCACAGATTTCTAGCTACTCCGCTGGGGACTGGTTTCTCTGTCCATCTTTGGCTAGTCAAATTTGGAGTATAGTAGCAGTGAAGTATAAGTAATCCAAATAAAAATTTAGTCATAAAATAAAATCTTTAATGAACATTATAGTTTGTTGAGCATGATTTTATTTGCTTGAAATTTTCTTTTGAATATGTTGTTTTATTTCTGTTATGCTGTAACTTTGCATTTTGAAAGTGTGAGGTAGTATTTATTTTTGATTATTGATCCTCATCTTTTATTTGCGCAGATGGATCTTTAGAACAATCCATTCATTGTGAAGTTGAGCCGCAGGTCTAACATTCGTCTAGCTAATGCTATCATCAACATTGGAGATGCTGGAGCTACCATTCAATTTGGTTGTGTGGACTTTCCAACAATTACAGCTAAATCTAATGTCACGCCAATTCAGGATACATCTGCATGTCGCGCACATCAGCCCGTGCAATAGAGAAAATTTATTGAAGTAGCCACTACTAATGCTCCCCAAAAGAGAGCTTTTGTGTTTCAAAGATTGAGATATTCTGACACTCTAACTATGAAAAGAACTGTTGTCGAAAGTCTCAATCATGTCTGTCACCACTCTGCCAATTGAACATTTCCTACCAGGAAAGCATGATCATGAAGCTTCCTTATTTAGAGAAAAACTAACAAGAAGGCAGAGATGAAGGATGAATAATGAACTACGAGCTCAATAATTATTGTCTGAACATCAAGCTATGCAATTAGCATCAGAACCAGAAGCGAGTATTCCCACCCAGAATAAAATCGAGAACCTAAAATGGATAAAAAGGAATAGCTCTACTGGTGAGTTGAAACAATCTTTTTAAGATCCACCACTACATCAAGCTCTGGCACCCCAAAAGAAAAAGTCTAAAACCTTTTTTCGCTAGAGTGCATCGAGTGCTGAAGGTTGCCAAGGAAATAGGCTTAATGAAAAGAAGGGTTCAAAGGCCTATGATGATTGAAGCTGATAATGTTTCATCTGGTAGAGTACCACCTATTGTGAACACTCATGATCGATTCAAGCAAAACCCATATGGTGAGCATTGAAGCATGACACCCAGACCATATGTCAGGTAATCCGCTTTCGAAAGGTCTTGATGAAAAGGCAAGCAAGCTTGGAGGCCAAGGCCCTAAAGAGAAACTGTTGATAATAAAGAAAGAGATGTGACATCTGGTTTGCACTCCCAAAAATCTGCCAATGATAAGAACAAAAAAAATGGGTACAAAAGAAAAAAATCTTATGATGATGAATTACAGGATGATCGACACCCAGACAAACATTCCAAGGAATCCCATCACCGGTCAAATTGAATCTCCATGAAAGAAGGTTGACTTTGATCATAGCCCTCCAGTTGAAGAGAGGTTTGTCTCAAATATAGAGCCAGAAATTCACTGGAGGAGACATTCTGAAGTCAAATTACAAGAAGATGAAGAATATGATGATGATACTATGGAAGTGGAAGTAGTGTATATGGTACAGCAAGTTGGAGAACCATCTAGTGCATGATAACAACAATATAGATGGCATGGAGCCGCACCTCCTATTCATATTGAAGAACCAGCTCTTGAGCAAATAGAAGGAGGAGCTTCAAGCACGTCCTCAGGTGATGAAGAGGAGGAAGAACTAAAAAGAGAATAAGATAACTCTCTCTTTGCCAGCACTACCACATTAGCCCAAATGCAGAAATGAATGCAATGACAGATGAAGGAAAAAGGATAGGGAGATCATCCAATTAAATGCAAAGATGAACCAAATGATGGAACAAATGAATGTGATGCTATAAATGATGTAGAGAAATGCGACGATAGTGTCAGCATCTACTCCACTTGCCAACCATTCCATAGCTAATGCTACATTTGCTGATCCACCAGTTGATTCAGTGCCTCAAACTTTTGGAGAACATAATACACTTGAGGGGAGATATGAAGTCAATCAGCTAGCTTCTCAACCCATCCTTCAAGATGTGCCTAACATATCTGATCCTTGAACAACTCAATTGGAAACAATTATAAATGAAAAGATCAAAGCTATCATTGCTGTTGACTAGGCAGAAAAATTGGTAAGCAAATGTCATCCATACCTGGTAGAGTATGATCAAGTGACATACCCTAAAGGTTATTCAATGCCTAAATTCAATACATTCAATGGCAACCCTAGACAACACCTAGCATAAATTAAAGCAACATGTGGCAATACAAGAGGCATGATGCACTATTATTCCGTCAGTTGTTAGTAGTTTAACTTCAATTGCTTTTGAATGGTACGCTGAATTGCCTAATGACTTGGTCAAGACTTTTGCTGAATTAGAGATGATGTTCATCAAGAGATTTGCCAATGCAACTGAAAAGATTACAATTGCTGATCTTTCCTTAGAACGTGAAAGAAAAGATGAGTCAGGGACTAAATATATTTTACGTTGGCAAAATATGAGCATGAAATATGAACAATAGCTAGAAGAGGAACATGCAATCCAATTATTGATGGGTAACATCGACGATAAGATGGCACCATATTTATGTATGGCCTCTATCTCAACATTTCAGGAGTTATTGGATCGAGTGGAAAAGTTTGAAAAGCTGAATCGCTCAAAACCTGAGGGTCACTCAAAAAAGTTAAAGAAGAATAAATTCTCAGACTCAAGGAGGAATGAGTCTCAAACAACCTCCTACAACTTGAGCAGTGGAAAGCGAGCAACTTATAATGTTGATAAAAAAAATAGCTCGCTTATGTGAATGAAGGGGGAAAGCATCAGTTAACCCCCAATCAAAGAAATCAATGAGAGATGATGAGCGAGTGCCATCATCTCTAAAAGATAAGATGGATAAGGAATACTCTTTCAAGAGGGAAAGTGTGTCTAAGTAATTTTGCCAAGCACTTAAAGTAGGATTAGAATTGCTGGAATCCAAAGACCCGAAGAGTCAAGTCAAACTGATAATCCAAAATATTGTCCATATCATCGGGTGATTAACCACTAGATTGAAGATTGTTATGTCTTTAAGGATTGGCTGGAGAGAAAATATAAAAGGGTGAATTCACACTATATGATTGTGTCCTCGTTCATCCTAAAAGAGAATCTGCCAGAGTGGTTACGTCCACTTTAGTACAATTGATGAAAGAGAAAGCGAAAGGAAAAGTAATACAAGAAGAGCAATGGGAGACAGTAGTTTCTAAGAGGATCATAAAAATGCTAAAGCAGCTAAAAGATCTCCTAGTGTTAAGTGGAAATCACCACTTGAACCTATATTGGACTTAAAAGAAATGCGTAAACCAAGCATTTTAGCTTCTCCATGGCTTTGATAAGGCTACTTCATCACAGCACGAGGAGCAGTCAGCTAAGCGTAGACCTCATCAATTAAAGAAGTCAGCTAAGAAAAACAAGATCAAGAAGAGAATTATAACTCAAAAGATTATTAATAATCTAGAGGAGTATCATCAACCGATGAGACAGACTATCAGACTTATTGATTACATGTTAGGACTTTGAATCATTGAGTTAAATGAAGAAGAAGATAATAATGAATACTTGCTTCCTAGAGAAATATGTCGTTATTTTTGCGGTGTCGAACAACCCCCAATGTGATCTATGCTTGGATAATTGGAATTAAGCAGCTTTGAAAAATACAATATGTAAAAAAATTCAAGAAGTTTATCCCGCTAAGCAGGATAACTCCTAAGCCCATAACATCAACGTCATGCATGATGATGCGATAAATAGAAGATAGTTTAGAAGAAGACTTATGTTTTCCTAACGAGGATGAGTCTGAGCCTTCAAAGGCATCCCAAATGGGCCGCTTGAAGCTTGGCAATGACTCTGAAGCATCTCGTACAATCCTCTAGGGTAGATGGTGACTCCGAAGGAGCTACCTCATCTGAAGAGTCTGAGCCAAATAAAGTAGTCCAAGTGCAATTAAGGAGTGGTAAGATACTACCTCCTCCATTAAGGAAAGGGTCATCTAATAAGCACAAAATCATAAATGAAGACAAAAATATTGAAGTTAATGAAGATATCATCCCTAAAGACCTTAAGAAGAAATAAAATTCAAGTGGAGGAATCGATTATAATATCCTATCGCATATGAGAAAGATCCATGTACAACTGAGTGTGTACGAGGCTCTCTTGATGTTGAAGGACCTTAGAGAAATGCCGATTCAAGCTCTTAAAGATCCAGAGAGATATGAAAAATTTACTAAATGATGCATGATTGAAGTTTTGCAAGCTCAAGATCTTCTGATGATCACTTTCTTTGAAGAAGATCTTATGCTCGAAACAACAGAACACAATCGCCTATTATATGTAGCTGCAGAAAGTGTTGGAATTATGATCAATCAAATTTTAATTGACCCAGGTTCATCAGTAAATCTTATGAGTCTATGAGTACTTAGGGGGTTGTCCCTAGACATTCAGCATCTTGGACGAGATAAATTGATGGTCCATGGCTTCAATGAAATGGGGCAGAGGACTCTCGATCTTTCATTCTACCACTTAGGTTTGGAGAACTCTATACCCAAGATAAATTTCATGTGATAAATGTCGACACCTCATTCAAAGCTCTATTAGGCCATCCTTGGCTCCACAAAGATGGTATGGTTTCGTCTACTCTACATCAATGTATGAAGTATATAAGAAATGAAGCAGAACACATAATTCTCGACACTATTAAGCCATTTATAGTTCATGAGGAAAAAATTTATGAGGATGCAAAGTATTTTCTTTCAAAAGAAAGTAAACCTCAGCAATCTACAACTCCAACTTCAAAAACTATAAAGTAACCCAAAGAAGAGAAAGAGCGAAAAGGAGGAAAGAAGACTGCATTAAATCTCTCTAAAAATTATGACATATCACCAAAGCTGAAGAGACATGTTCCTAATTTGGGTAGTGATACAGAAGGAGAAGAAGATATTTTAGTTGAACTGAAGGAGAAATGTGAGCCTTTAACAAAGGTAAATGAGATAAATTACTCTGATTCTGATTATGATTTTGATTCCATCTATGCAAGTGAAGTTCAATGTGTCTCTTTTAGAAGGGTTGGTAATCTATTAGTATCAAGTGATTCTAGTTACACCGTTCCTCCCTGATATTTCAAAGAAGTCACATCATGTGATGTTCACAACATTGAGGAACTAAAGATCTTTTATGTACCTCCAGTACCTGGGAGCAACAGATTGAAAATTTCATTATATAGATCTAAGGAATGCCAACACTATGATTATGAATGACTTGTTCAGTACTCAGAGTCTGAAGAGATGATACCCACAAGGATGCCGAAATACTATCCTCTAAAAATTTGAAGGATGATGCACAAACTTGGAATCGATGTTGGAACTGATAGATGGAGAGCTCTCTTCTTTGATAACTTATGGAGTTTAAAGAGTCCACAGAACTCTCGAAGAAGTGATAGTTATACCACTAAAGGTCTTGGATATATCCAACAAAAGCATCATCAAAGGAACACTTGCTATACAGTAATCGAAAGTGAGATTGAAACTAAAATTGAAAAGATGACTTTCATGAAGTCGTTATCACAATTGATGGGGAATAGAAGCTGAACCGGCACTTGAAGTACATGAAGATGGTGGGCAGACGTCTACCATGGATGAATTTAAAGAAATTAATTTGGCGATTGAAGAAGAACCCCATTGAACCTTTGTTAGTGCCCTTTTTCTTGATGATAAGGTCGAAGGAATGAAAGCATTGCTTTGTGAATTGGGACTGCTTTGCTTGGACATATTCTAAGATGCCTGGCTTATCCCTTGATGTGGTAGTTCATAAGCTAGATATCAATTTTGATTCAATACTAGTCAAACAAGGTCCTAGAAGAATAAGGCCAGATGTTGAAAAATAAATGATCGTAGAAACAAAAAAGCTAATTGAAGCAGGCTTCATTCGCGAGAAGAAGTATGTAGATTGGATAGCCAATATCGTTCATGTAAAGAAGAAGAATGGTCAGATTCGAGTCTACATCGACTTTCGAGATTTAAATAAGGCATGCCCAACAGATGATTTTCCACTCCCTGTGTCAGAACTGCTAGTGGATAACACCTCAAACTATGACATTTTCTCATTTATGATGGATCATCAGGCTATAATTAGATCAAGATGCTCTGAAGATGAAAAATATACATTATTTAGAATAACAATTGGTATTTATTATTATATAGTCATGCCATTCAAATTGAAGAATGCTAGAGCTACATATCAGAGGGTCATGACATGCAACTTTGACGAGTTGATTCATCAGAAGGTAGAATGATACGTTGATGACCTCATCATTAAAAACATTGATAAAAAAAGATTACCTTAAATATTTAAGGATTGTCTTTGAAAGGATCAGAAAGTATGATCTCAAGATGAATCCTCTCAATTATGCTTTAGGGTTTTCTCAGGAAAATTTCTTGGATATGTTGTAAGACATAGAGAAATTGAGATTGACCCCATTAAAATCAAAGCGATCGTGGAGATGCCTCCACCGAAGAACCTTCGCCAGCTTCGCTCTTTACAAGGACAACTCACATTCATTTGATATTTTATATAAAACCTATCAGAAAGATGTCAACTGTTTGTGAAGCTAATCAAAAAGAACACCCCATTCAAATAGGGCAAGGAATGCCAAGAAGAATTTGAGAGAATTAAAAAGTATCTACTCAATCCGCCAATTCTAGCAGCTCCTATCCCAAAAACCTCTTATCTTTTACACCACAGCCTTAGAGGAGTCCCTCAGAGCTTTACTTGCAACATAATAAAGAAAATAAAGAAAATGTGTTATAGTACATCAGTTGAAGATTAGTAGGAGTCGAAGTACACTACTCTCCAATAGAGTGGCATTATTTGGCACTAATATTTGCAGTTCAGAAGCTTCGCCATTACATGCTTTCTCATAAAAGCACACTAATCTCAAAGGTTGATCTGCTGAAGTTCTTGATGATGAGACCGACATTGATAGGTTGTTTAGCTAGATGGGTAGTACTCTTATATTACAATTTGATATTATGTACGCACCCTAGAAAGCAGTGAAGGGACAGATCTTGGCAGACTTCCTTGCTGCGCATCCTATCCCAACTGACTCACTGCTTAATGATGACTTGCTTGATGAGCTAATTCTGTCTATTAATGAAAGATGAAAGCTGCAGATCTAAGAGATGTATTTTGATGGAGTATCATCGATCCGCCAACCTCCGAACCTACCCAAGGTGCGAGCCGGTATTGGCCTCATATTCATAACACCAGAAAGAGGCATCATAAGACATTCATATGACTTGATTGAACCTTGAAACAATAATGAAGCCGAGTATGAGGTTTGATAGCGGGTCTTGAAGAAGCTATTATCATAGGCTTTGCAAGTTTTTGGAGACTCTTAGCTGATCAACAATCATGTCTTGGAATCTATAAGATCACTAAGCTTGAGTTAGCTTATTACCATAAGCGAGTTCTCAAGCTAATGACACAAATTTTGAATTTTACATTAACTCGAGTCTCTCGATCTAAAAATAGTAAAGCAAACTGCTTAGCTAAACTAGCCAAAGAGATGACAAGCATGAACGACGAGCACATGTTGATAGAAATCTTCACCCGTCAAGTTCAACAGCCAATAAGTCTATATTCCATGCAGGTAGAGGGGATATCAAACTTAAATCTGCAGAACATAATTCAAATTACTCATCATTCACCCAAAGAATAAGTACAAGAGATAGAAAATCTCAAAAGTACTATAAAGAAATCATGCGAAGCTTTCATAGTGGAAGAGCTTGATGATTGGAGATAACCCTTCATTGATTATTTCAAAGAAAGCAAATTGCGAGCTATAAATCATTGGCCATGCAAATTACGAAAAGGATCCTATGCTATGTCTATGTTAATGATACATTGTACCATAGATCCTTTGAACAAATGTGGCTGTGATGCTTAGGAACGAATGAAGCCAACAAAGTTATGCTTGAAATTCATGAAGAACTTTAAGGGGCACATCAATCAGGTCTTAAAATGACAGCAAAAATCAAGAGAATGGGATTGGTCATCGATGGTAAAAGATTATATTGATCATGCCAAAAGGTGCCATGAATGCCAAGTCCATGGAAATCTCATTCATCAACCTCTGAATCCACTGCATCTAACCGTCACATATTGGCCATTTGAGTGTTGGGGAACATATATAATAAGTCCTATTGATCTACCATCGTCAGCGTGCCATCACTTTATCTTAGCAGCAATCGACTATTTTTCCAAGTGGGCCGAAGCAGCTCTATTTAAAGAGGTTACTAGTGATTGAGTCATCAAATTCTTCATTCATAATGTTGTCTATAAATTTGATATACCACGATGAGTTATTTTAGATAATGGCCCACCGCATTCAAGAGTGAAAAGTTCTATAAATTCATTGATCGATACAAAATCGATTGGCGATATTCATCAAGTTATAATCCAAGACCCAATGGTTTGGCAGAAGCTTTTAATAAAACACTGATTAAGTCACTCAAAAAGATCCTCATGAGGAATAAAGGAGAGTGGCACATCAAAATGCTCGAGGCATTATGGGCATATAGAACTACTTACAAGACGCCAACTAAAGCCACTCCTTATGCCTAAACTTTTGGAGTCGAAGCAATTTTGCCACTAGAAGTTGAACTACCATCACTTAGAGTAGCCATCCAGTAAAATCTCACTCAAGAGGAGAACACATGTTTACAAATGGAAGAGCTTGACATGCTTGATGAAATTAGACTTCAAGCCCAACAAAGCATAGAAATTTATCGAGCAAGAATGTCTAAAGCCTTCGATGGAACAGTGCGCCCTTGAAATTTTCAAAGAGGAGAGTTGGTCTTAGTGCTGAGAAGACCAATAATCCCTCACAAAAGAATCGATGGTAAATTTTAAGCTAATTAGGAATGCCCTTACATCATAGAGAAGGTATACGAAGAAGGAGCATAATAGCTTGTTGATTCGTGTGGTCGACGACCTATGCCACCCATCAATGCTCATTATCTCAAGAAGTATCATGTATGAGTGAAACATGATTGCATGATTGGATAAATATTATATTCATGACTCCTCACATGATATATATGAAAATAGCACTAAAAAATTCTCTTGCATTGCGAGAATGCATTTTTGAGTTGCAATGAAATTCCCCTTGCAAGATAGGGGACATTTTTTATTTTTATTTAGATTGATATCATGCTTTCTATCGATATCCAAGATGAAAATATGTATATATGATGATCGACAATAAGTCTCATCTAATCATAGCTCAAAATTCCCCTTATCACATAGGGGGCATTTTTTAAATTTTTATATTAGAAAAGCACTTATGCATATTTTGGGTTGACATCACAACTCATGCTGAAATCTCCAAATAACATTTATAATTATATTTGTTTAGGTCGCAGGTGGCTATGTGAATAATAGGAAAGATCACATTCACTTAGAGCATGTAGAAGACAACTTTGAATGCTAGTGCTATCTATCTTCCAAAGCGGATCCAACTCAATAAATTTAAGCGATCTAGATCTTGAGAGTTTTTCCAAATGATTGACAAATCAAGAGAGGATCTGAGGAGAGGTTTAAGAAACCACAAAGCATAAACCTATATAACTTCTTCAATGAGTCTAACAAAGTAGCAAGCACAGGGATGAAGAATCTATCTTGGAGTTCATAAAAAGCTTATAGCTGAACTAAGAAAACTTTATAGTCAACCAATCCACTAAAACACCAAGTGTTGGATTGACAACTACTTTCCATAGACCTAATGCTCATCTTAAAGACTAGGTTGCTAGCTCGCATCCTTTAACAAGTTCACTAAAAGTAACAAGCAAAGGACCGAAGGTATGCACACTCTCCTGATAAGTCAATTCTAACAGATCAAGTTAATCCTTCAACAAGTCCGCCAAAAGCAACATGCAAAGGACCGAAGGTATGAACATCCTCCTAACAAATCAATTTAGACAAATAAGGTCAAATCCTTCAATAAGTCCACCAAAGAGATAAGCAAAGGATCGAAGGTATACGCATCCTCCTGGAAAGTCAATTAGACAAATCAAGTCAATCCTTCATCAAGTCTGTTAAGCTCGAAGCTAGGACAAAAGGAATCTAAGCCACAAAATAAATGAAATTCTACTTTCACAAAGCCTACTAAGCATGAAGCTAAGGAAAATGAGGATTAAAGACATAAACCACTAAGATGAGACCTTCTTCAAGCCCATGAAAGCGTTAAGCATATGATGGGAGGTATCTCTCTTCGTACCTCATGAGTCAATAAAGACAAATAAGGGAAAATATTGCATGGTCAACTAGTTTGTAACAAATATGATCCACTTCATATGTGCACCATATTTATTGGGGGGCATTTGTTGACCTACATATATGCTCCATCATTCAAGTCGAGCTCACAAGCCAAATTCGACGGACTTCGGATGCAACGATGCGTAAATCGAAGTTAAAATACACTCGATGTCACAAAAACTAGTTAGAATGATCTCTGATCGATGAACAGACTTCTCCATCACATTTAAAATATCAAAATTGATCAGAATATACATATTGCATGATTTGATGATCGACCGATCAAGAAGAAATCCACTGATGCGTCGAAGCATATATCGAGATCGGGAAGTTGCTACGATACCCAAATGACCTCTATTCATGAAATTGATCATGTCGTTAACATAAAAATTTTAAAACCTATCAAATGAGACTATTTACGCTCAATCCGAGTGAGTCTGCATGAATTTCGAGTAATCAGAATCAATGATGCGCAACTTTGAACCAAAATCGAATCGATTATGCTATGACTTCACTCAAATGACCTCCGATCGCAACATGGGGTAAATTTTAAAGTGCTAAATTTGCTTAGGAATGACATCCATATTGCATGGATTTGGCTTCAACAAAATTTGTATAAATTTTAATACTATGTCGCAAAAAAAAGTCCAAAAAAAATAATAATAAAATCAGATATTTATTCTTGATTTCACTAAGCATAATTTAAATGATTGATTATTTTAAAATTAATTTAGAATTTCTATGTGTATGGTATGGATTTAATTGAGAGTGATTCCTCCCTAAACAATCTCAATTTTGGCTTAGAATTTTGAAAATCTCTCATAAATATATAAGAAAGTAATTAATTAGCAATTAGGGCTCCAAATTCTCGATTTCCCTCTCAAGACAAGGAGGCAACCAAGATTTTTGGCACACACACCAAAAAATCCCTCTCTTCCACCCATCTCTGGTTGGCACACAGCCAAAGCCGAATGTCGCTCCAATCCTCGATGTATGCACAAAGCCTCATCCGAAATCTATAATCCGCTGCTCTTCCCATACCTCCAAAATCCGGACAAGATCCTGACCTCCCATACAACAACCCGATTCTCCCTACCTGCACGTCACAACCATCTCACCCAAAAGCCCTCATACCCATTCTCACCCGATAAGCCTCACGGTAGATCCCTCTCTTATTTCCATTTCAGTTATACTCCATTTAAATTTTAGCCATCTCACTGTATTGCCACTATACCTAAGTTATTAGCAGCAAAGGTAAAACAACAATGTAGGATGAAAGATTATCATTTTCTATTGTTTACATGAAGTTAATTTTGCTTCATATCTGTTGACCCTCAACTGCCACATCTCCCACCCACTCCTCTAAATCCCGAAAGCTCCCTTCCTCCCTTACAAGTAATGACAGCTAAGAGGGAACTCCATCATCAGGCAGGTTCCTCTCAATTAGCGTTACCCCCATATAATTCCCTCCTTCTATTATTTCCCTTCCACACAAACAACAGCTGTCGAGAGGTAACTCCATCATCAGGCAAGTTCCTCTTAGTTTTTGGCATTTCCCACATCTTCCTCCTCCTTTCCCTTCCCAATTCCCTACTCCGATCATTTCTTTTACCGCAACCAAGAGGTAATTCTGTCATCAGGCGGGTTCCTCTATCCATCTTTAGCATTTTTTCATTCCCTTCCTTCCTTTTGGTTCACCACTCCAGCAAACTTCTTATATGATTAAGTTTAGATGTTGAGATTTATCTTTGTGGTTGGTGGTAGATGTGTAAAGAAATGTGTAAGAATTATATATATAAGCTTCTTTATGCAGGTTTGAAGGCCTCATCATGCTCATCAAGGCATAATGTGATGAAATTCAGTTGTGGTGTCGCAAGACACTGCTCACTACACTCATTAGGGCGTACCGAGTAAGCCAAACCATCAAATGTTGCTTCCCCTATGCTGAAATGCTACCGAAATTTTGACCAAATCTAGGACCTATAAAAGTGGGGAATTTGCTTTATGTAGTGATTGAAGGCCTCGTTATGCTCTTCATGGCGTAATGGGATTGAAATTTGACCGAGGTGCTTCAAAACACCAACTATCATGCTTATCAGGGTATGACGGGTAGACCAAAATAGTTTTGATAGCCTCCTACGCGGGGATGACGCCAAAATACTACCGAAATACTGCCAAATTTTGGATAAATTTTTGGGACTTAATAGAAAAAAAATGATTTAACATTATGTTAAATATAAAATATAAAGTCCTAAAGAAATAAATTGAAAATTAAATATAAATAAACTTGAAATGAATTTAAAAGAGATTTGAGTACAAATAAAATTAAAAATCATATTTCAAATAAAAAATTTGGGATCAAACTCAAGTAAACCTATAAAACTTGAAATAAACTTGAATTCCTTTGATATACATGAATCAAAACTCATAAAAGACTTAAGATAATTCATATTGGATATTAAATAAGCCTGATTGGGAAACCTGATCTGGAGTAAAGGATAAATTCATATTGGATATTAAATAACAAATGATTGATGACAAATCAATTTATAAATTTAGGAGTATAAAATTTGGTACATTTCTTATAAGCAAAAATTTCAATTAGGCAACTCATGATCACTCATGAATGTAGCCTTTAAAATAATATATTTGGACCTTGCATTTAAAATTAAAATTGATACATATAAGATTTGTTGAGTGCTATTTTTAAGTTAAAGTGAAAATCAAATGAATTTCAAAAGAGATTTTCACTAAAGATGAGCAACCTATTGGCAAGTATAACTAAAGCTCATTAAAGACTACAAGCTAAATAATATTTGAGAATTGGAAAATTCAAAAGTAATGTCAAAGGATTCGCAACACATCATACAAGAGAATAGAAGACGTTAGTTAAGGCTTCAATTGAACCCTTGCATATATTATGAAATAGGATTAAAACTCAAATTCAATGTTTTAAAATTATGCAAATATTTTTAAATACACCCGCATGGGCACCGACACTTATACCAAGCATCCAAACTTTGTGTCTGAGGATGCTGCACGAGGTTTTAAAAAAAAGAGAGGAATAATGATAAAATTGATTCAATCTTTTATGACTATATGCATGAAAACAAATGAATGTCTTCATATGCTAAATCAAGTCAATGAAAGATATAAGTATTCAACTCCATAGAATATGATCATAGTAGGCCTAATCCTTTATGTTTGAAATAGAGTTAACAAGGTCTACTAAATAATCAACTTCTAAATGAATTTAAATTACATTATATCATAAGACATAATCCTCAATATTTATAATGGAGTTGACAATGTCTGTTATAATATCAATTTCTTAAAGAATTTAAATTACACACTACTAGCAAATAAGTAGAGTTGATAAGGTTTACCCTGATGATGGTCACATTGATTGAAAATCTCAACTGGAGGTGATATTATTATCAAAAGATATTTGAGCTATAAATTAATTCATCATAAAATTAAATTTCAACTAAGAAAATATCTGAACTAAATAAAATTGATTATTTAAATGCTTAAAGCAAATAATTCATCCACCCACCCAGCATCGTTTATTAGGAAAGACACATTAAGAAAATTCGAGCTCACAAAGGAGCTAATGTCAAGTAAAATAAATCACTATATTCAAACTTAAATAATCTCATGCCAGTACGGATGTGGCTCGTGTTTTGTGTCCACCTGATTTGTCTAGTAGGCTTCACATATGATGCTGTTACGACAAGAGTCCCTTGATCAGGTGGTCCACCAAATGGTGCCACTATATTACGGTCATGACTATTGCCCGTATGTTCTCCAATGAATCAGCCCTTTGAGGCACAAAGCCCCTCAATCAGCTAGGGTAGACTTAAGCTTATCTCCTTAGACAAACACCAGGTCTACAAGGATTTCTTGGATGACGTAACTCATGTGTTGCTGATAAAGATCCTTCGGTCAGATTGACTACCTCCTCACGACTAGAGGATGACTCGGGATGATAGAACCATGAGATCTAGATTGGGCATATCATCATTCCCCCAACCATCCACTTTAAGCTAATGATAATGAATTTCATAAATTCTAAATTTTAAACTCCACATGCTACTACTATATGCTTGCATTTAGCAATCTAACTACTAGCCTTAATCGAAAGTTCTCTCTCAACATTGAGAGAAATAATTAACTATAGGTGCTTGCGCTTATAGGAAACCTGGAACCATATCTAAAATCCTTGCAAAATGAGGGTGAAATCTCTAGGTAGTGTCTTATCTACTATTCCATCTGCCTTCTAAAAATTTCACCGACACATTAAATCATGCTCTCATTGTAGAGGTCGGTGGCGAATTTTTGGAGCCCACAACCATGACACATTGACATTAAAACATTTGCCTACATGATCTGCTCAGATTGATAAAACATTAAGTGATTGTCTAAATGTACGTGATTTCAACTCTCTTATGTGTAATTTTAACAACAATAACCTTGAGTTTGATTAATGCCTCTATATAGTGGGCACCTATCATAAGTGATGGACGTTGTGTTGGTTAATGTGCCCTTTGGTGAGAGGCATGTTTAGCATTGGTGAAATAATGAAGGTGGTTTAGATCATAATTACTTTTATATTATATTTATTTTATATTAATTTAATAATATATTACACTAATTATGTGCTAGTTTATAATTATCTTACATTAGCTTTGGCATGCAACAAGTTTTTTTCATCTTTCATGTCTTATTTGTGTTCAATTGTATTTTTTATATTAGATTATGTTGTTAAGACCATTGATATTATCTTATCATCTCATTATTAATTTATTTTAAAAACAATCATATCATAAATTCATTAGATCATTTACTCATTTATATAACATATTTTTAATTACATTATAATTACCTATCAGTCAAAGGATAATTACTTTCATCCATCATTTTTTGCAATTTTTGTTTTAAAACGATTCATGTTTATAGTTTGGTTAGATCTTTGTCATTTATCATTTGATATTTTTATAAATAAGTAGTTTTTTTGGCTAAATAAGATTTATAACTTTTAAAAGAGAATATTCTTAAATTTGATAAGTCATGCCTTCAAAATTATCAAAGTTGAGAATGGCATATATATATATATATATATATATATATATATATATATATATATATATATATATATATATATATATATATATATATATATATATATATATATCATTTTTTACAACTAATCATAAAAATATGTTCAGAAGTTTAAAATTGTTCTATAATTTATATAAATGAGGATATATTGTGAATAATGATTAAATATTTTATTCATTATTTTTTAAAATTTTAAGAGAGTATTTTTTTTCTTAATTCAAAAGGCATAACATTCCATTTGTAATGTCTAAATAGAATGATAAATGTCATCATATATCTATCTTATTTCTCTTTATAGATTTAAAAGTATCCTAATTTTAAATCAAATTTAAAAAAAAATCTTCATAAGAAGTTATTTGCATGAAGTCATTTCCTAAAATGGATTCCTTATCTTATTAAATAATTTCTTTTTAATTCAGGGTATGATAATGTATCCATTTCAAGACTTTATTTCATGGTTTATAGTTACTAATGTTTCTTTCCTTTTTGACTATAATCATCTCATAGAATATTCCTTATCTTATTAAATAAATTCTTGTCATTTCTTGTTGGGGTGAGTTTTGAGTTTTCTTATGTATTTAGAAGATAATGATATCTTTTATAATGTAATTCATATATGCTTTGCTGTGAATATGAGCAACGAGATTGAGAATTATGTTGCTTTTATTGATAATTAGTTGTATAATTACAAAACATTTACACATAAAAGTCTTATGCAATGTACATAGGGAAAGATTATTACTGTCGTCAGAAATATGTTGATTAAATTCATAAACATTTCTATAACCTTCTTATAGTTTTTCTAACTCATAATTGACCACCCTATTAATTAGTTTTTCTTGAGATTCATTTAAGGTCTTAATTTCTTTGTTGAGATGATTAACTTTATGTTTTATATTTATAATTGTCGACTTCACGGGATGTTGGTTTTATATTTGAGTTCTCAACAACTTGAAGTGCTATCCTTTTTGTTTATAATTGTTGACCTCACAAGGTTTTGTTCTAATATTTAAGTTGCCAACTGCACGGAGTTAAAATTAACAATCTCACGGGGGTGTCAGTCTTATATTTAAGTCGCCAAACACACAAAGTATTGGTATTTTTTTGCATTCCCTTTGGTAATTCATGAAGCGATCAAGGCGAGTATAAATGATTTTTGCTCATATACTATGTTGAATCGATTATCAGTCACATAAGCAAAATTAATAGCATGAGCCGACACGCAGCTCCCAGAGTGAAATTTACTGAATTATTAGGCGAGTTCGTTAAAGTTCCAAATCACCATATTTTTCTAGTATATAATTAAGAAATAACAGTAAATTAGGCGAATAAGAAAATTTTGTTACTTCATAATAATGACTAAATATAAAATAGAAAGAATATGAAAAGCAAGACTTATTTCATGGGTTGAAACTCTTTAAGTCTCTCCACCTAATTCGGGATATATTCTATCAATAATGGGACTGTAGCATATATGTTCCTTGGCCGACTTGTAATGTATGTTCCATCCCATGTATGGGCGAGTTTGTCCAACACATTTCGACGAGTTGCCATGTCCATCTTCTTCATTACTAAGTCACAAGGCTGCAAATACTTTTCTTTAAGGTGGTGGTTGTAATTTTTAGCCATCCACCTCTTCTTCTCTTTTTTTCTTAATGATGCTTCAATCCTTAACTCTTATAATAGATCAAGTGTAGTTTCCATGGCTTTGGCGTTTGACCTCTCCCACTCGCTAGCTTCTTGGTCTATCTCAATGATTGTCAAAATCCTTTGACTGTGAAGTTCAAGCTCGACTGGTAGTATGGCCTCCGTTTTGTGCGATAAGGCAAATTGTGCATGTATAGTTATTGAGGTCAGCGTTGTGTTAAGAGCCTAGAGCATGACAAGTTAAGTGTTTACCCATTTTGTCTTGGAACCTTCTACATTTTTCTTTAGTAAGTTGAAGATCTTATTATTCATCGCTTCCACATAGTTGTTGCTTTGAGGATGCTGTACCATGGTGTACTTCAACTGAATTTCTTGTAACTCATGAAATTCTCTTTGAAGTGAATTATAGTATGTTGTCCATTATGATCGACGTCGATAGCCTGTACTTGCAAATAACATCAATCCAAATAAAAATTTGGAGTACCTTAGCAGTTATCTTGACGAGTGGCTTTGCCTCTATCCACTTGCTAAAATAGTCAATTATGACGAGTATAAACTTTCTTTACCCACTAGCTATTATTATAGGTTTTATCAATTCTTGTCCCTAAATGGCAAAGGGCCAATGACTCGTGATAGGCTGTAAAGGTTGTAGTGGATGCTGTTTCAGAAGAACAAACTTTTGACATTACTTGCACCTCTCTCTGAATTTTTCTGCATTCTTCCTTAGTGTGGGCAAAAAATACTCTTATTACAGAATTCTGTGGGTGAACTTCTTTCCTCTATAGTGACTTTCACACTTGCTAGAATGTATTTTCCAAGTACTTTGTTTTGTTCACTTTAACACTTCTCATGTTAAGTGAAGTCATAAATCTCCTAAACAATTCACCACCAATTAGTAAGTATTGGGTGATTTTGATTTTAAACCTCTTTAAATCTTTGATTCCTTCTTCGAGCTCCCTTATTTGTAAGTATTGTTTGATGGGGTTGATAAAACTAAGTGAATCTTCATGATCTATCTACATAGACTCATCTTTCTTTATTCTTAGTGAGCAAGTTGAAGACCAGTCTGCTCTCAGGGACCACTTTCTCTTGATAATAAGTCAATGAGTTGGTTATGCTCTCTAAGTACAAGTTGATGACTAGTTCACTCTCTAAGGGATGTCAGTTTTATATTTGAGTTCCTAATCACATGAAGTGCTAGTCTTTTTGTTTATAATTGTCAACCTCACAAGGTGTCGGTTTAATATTTAAGGTGCCAACTGCACGAAGTATTGATCATTTTATTTATAATTAACAATCTCATGGGGTATCAGTCTTATATTTAAGTCCCTTTTATTTGCATTCCCTTTGGTAATTCATGAAGCAATCAAGGAGAGTATAAATGATTATTTGCTCATATACTATGTTGAATCGATTCTCACTCACTTGAGATAAATTAATAGCATGAGTCAACACGTAGCTCCCAGAGTGAAATTTATTGAATTGTTAGGCAAGTTAGTTAAAGTTCCAAATCACCATATTTTTTTAGTATATAATTAAGAAATAGTAGTAAATTAGGCGAATAAGAAAATTTTGATACTTCATAATAATGACTAAGTATAAAATAGAATGAATACAAAATGCAAGACTTATCTCATGGGTTGAATTTCCAAATCACCATATTTGTCTAATATATAATTAAGAAATAGCAGTAAATTAGAGAATAAGAAATTTTGGTTACTTCATAATAATGACTAAGTATAAAACAAAAAGAATATGAAAAGCAAGACTTATCTCATGGGTTGAATCTCTTTAGGTCTCTCGCACCTAATTTAGGATATATTCTATCAATAATGGGACTGTAGCATATATGTTCCTAGGCCAACTTACGATGTATGTTCAATCCATTTATGGGCGAGTTTGCCCAACACATTTCGACGAGTTGTCATGTCCATCTTTTTCAGTACTAAGTCACAAGCTTGCAAAAACTTTTCTTTAAGGTGGTGGTTGTAATTTTTGGCCATCCACCTGTTCTTCTCTTTTTGTCTTAATGATGATTCAATCCTTAACTCTTATAATAGATCAAGTGTAGTTTCCATGGCTTTAGTGTTTGACCTCTCCCACTCGCCAGCTTCTTGGTCTAACCCGATGGTTGTCAAAATCTTTTAACTGTGAAGTTCAAGCTAGATTGGTAGTATGGCCTCTGTTCCATGTGATAAGGCAAATTGTGCATGTCTAGTTGATGATGTTAGCATTGTGTTAAGAGCCTAGAGCATGACGAGTTAAGTGTTTACCCATTTTTTCTTGGCACCTTCTACATTTTTCTTTAGTAAGTTGAAGATCTTATTATTTGTCGCTTCCACATAGTTGTTGCTTTGAGGATGGTGTACCATGGTGTACTTCAATTGAATTTCGTGTAACTCATGAAATTCTCTTTGAAGTGAATTGTAGTATGTTGTCCATTATGATCAATGTTGATAGCCTGCACTTGCAAATAACATCAATCCAAATAAAATTTTGGATTACCTTAGCAGTTATCTTGATGAGTGGCTTTGCCTCGATCCACTTGCTAAAATAGTCGATTATGATGTGTTTGAACTTTCTTTACCCACTGGATATTATTAGAGGTTTTATCAACTCTTGTTCCTAAATGGGAAAGGGCCAATGGCTCATAATATGTTGCAAAGGTTGCAGTGTCTGCTGTTGTAGAAGAGCAAACTTTTGACATTACTTGCACCTCTCTCTGAATTTTTCTGCATTCTTCCTTAGTGTGGGAAAAAATACCCTTATTACAGAATTTTGTGGGTGAACTTCCTTCCTCTATAGCGACTTTCACACTTGCTAGAATTTATTTTCCAAGTACTTTGTTTTGCTCACTTTCTCTTACACATCTCATGTTAAGTGAAGTCATAAATCTCTTAAACAACTCAGCACCAATTAGTAAGTATTGGGTGATTTTGATTTTAAGCCTCTTGAAATCTTTATTCCTTCTTCAAGCTCCCCTATTTGTAAGTATTGTTTGATGGGGTTGATAAAACTAAGTGAATCTTCATGATCTATCTACATAGACTCATCTTTCTTTATTCTTAGTGAGCAAGTTGAAGACTAGTCTGCTCTCTGAGAGCACTCTCTCTTGATAATAAGTCAATGAGTTGGTTATGCTCTCTAAGTACTTATTTAATGTTAAAATATTCTAATTTTGTAATCTCTACTTATGATACTTCTGAAGTGATTCATCTTTGACCTTATAATCTCCATTTACTTGTCTCACCATGTGCTACAGATTAGAATGGAAGACGATATGCTGAGCACCAAGTTCTCTAGTGAAGCTTCGCCTTACTAGTAAAGCCTCATATTCATATTAATTATTAGTTACCATGAAATTAAATTTAATTGATTGAGTCATGGTGACACCAACTGGACTTTTTGACACAATATTTACTCTTCATACCTTACTCGTCAAAAGAATCATATACATACAAGTGCCATAAAGGCTCTAGATTGACTGTGACATCATTTGAATCACTAAAATCTATAAAGAAATCACCAAGTTCTTGTGCCTTGATTGTTATCTTAGGTGATTGTGATATATCGAACTCACTTAAATTCACTGACCATTTCCTGAGTGATCTAGTATAGTAAGTACAAACTTGATCAACTTATCGGTAATGACCTAAATTGAATGAGCTTGAAAATATATTCAAAGTTGTCATACTGATATAATAAGTGTGAGCGTGAATCTTTCGATGATAGGAAGTGTAACTTGGTACCTCTTAATGACTTGTTATATAGTAGATTGGCCATTGCCTTCTGCCTTCTTCTCTAGCAAGAATAGAACTAACTAAGTCTTCTTCAACTCCGAAGTATAGTAATAAAGTATAGCTTTTTTTTTGACTTTGCAATCATGGTGGAGATGCGAGTAAACTTTTTATGTAGTAGATGGATTTTTTGCAATTCAGAGTCCATTTAACTTCTTAGTGTCTCTGATCTCTATGAAGAATGACACACATTGTTCTCCTACCTTAGAAATAAATCTATTCAACCACTTGACTCTCCCAATGAATTGTTGAACTTCTTTCATCATCTAGTGATGACATGTCAAGTGTTGCTTTAACTTTGTTGGGGGTGAATTTTATGCCCTATAGGGTGATCAAGAATCGTAATAATTTTCTCGAGCTCATGCCAAATGTACACTTTAGAGGGTTAAGGAACATATTGCATTCCTTCATAATGGAGAAAATTTCTTCAAGATTTTTAATGTGTTACTCAGTCCACTTTCTCTTGACTAATAGCCCATCTACATAAACCTTTATATTCTTCCCTTCAATTCTTTGAATATTGTTTGGCCATCCTCTGATAAATCACTCCTATGTTCTTCAATTTGAAGGGCATGACTCTATAGCAATAGATCCTTCTCTAATGATGAATGGCATCTATCATGAGTCAGAAGGGTGCCTCCATATTTGATGGCAACCTAAAAAGCATCCAAAAAACTTATCACAAAATAAGTTATTATCGAGTTGATGAGTGTGTCTATTCTAGGAAGTGGGTAACAATCTTTCGGACAATGTCAAGTTCAGATTAGTGAAATATACACACATTCTTATCTTTTCATAGAACTTTTTTAACATCAACATGTTTGACACCAACTCACGGTACTATAATTCTCTAATGAAGCTAGCCTCTAGTAGCTTGGCGACTTCCTCCTTGATCAGCTTGACGAGTAGAGTTGTAGTTTTCCACTTTTTTGTTTTATTGTTCGAGTGTCCTCCCTGATATTAAGCATGTGGCAAGTGATATTGATGTCAATGCTCTGCATCTTGGTAATGGTATAGGAGAATATGTTGATGTCTTTCTAGAGAGCTTGAATAAGAGCTTCTTTAAGATTGCAATTGATAGTGGTGCTAATTATGAGGAATCACTCAAGATTTGATGTAGTCAGCACTTCTTCGATTTCCTCAGGGATCTCCAGTCTAGTGTGTGTGATCTCCAATTGCAACACCTATTCTACCATATTAGAGAAGCCTAGGCTCTCAATTGACTCAAATTTTCCATAATAATGATTTTCTCTCCTTATGGTGGGAATTTGACTACTACATGGTAGTTTTCAACAATGATTAGCCAACATTAGTGTTGTAGGAGGTGGGTGTCTCCACAATAATAAAATTGGCTATACATGTAAATCTCTTTTCACTTTCTCCCTATGTCATTGAGAGAGTGATTATTCCATCAATCTCCCATTTTTTCTCTACAAAAGTCATAATGTAGTCCTCCCATAGGGATGAATTTGGAACTTGCCAAGTAAAATACATATTTGAAAATGATATTGATTGAGCTACTGATGTTGATCAATATGCTTTTGCTCTGAAGATTGGTGGTCAACATCATGATGATAATTGCATCTTTATAAGGGTTGGCAACTACAAGCCAATATTTCTTTGAAAAGCTTATATGACCTATCAAAGTGTTCATTGAACAATGCCACGAGTTGACATTCCCAAACTATATTAATTTAAGGCTCACTCGCCTTGATGACTCTTCGTCTCCTCCAAAGATAGCTGGCATAACTCTTGTAATATGAATTGTGTGGACCAAGAAGGGTTCATTGACCGTCTTGATAACTTCTTTTACTAGCCTCTCCATGAACTCCTTGAGCTTTTTAACCTTTATAAGTACATCTACTACAGTCCTTAGATGGAGACATTCTTCAGTGTTATACTCATGGTTGTGATGATAGATGTAGTATCTGGAGCAATCATAAACCCCATTCACATTCAATTGGTGGTGGCCACTTGAAATATTCTTTATTTTCAATGGTCACTATTAAGAGGCTATATGTATTTAAAAATTTTCAAGTTTAAACTTAATTTTAAACTTTGAAAAGTTAGTTGCAAATATAAATTTATTTCTTGTGAATGAGCAAAGCAATAAACCAAGCTAAGTGCGAAAAAATAAATGTAGAAATAAATATTTTTAAGTGGTTCGGTCAAACTCAAAAATCGGCCTACGTCCATGTGTAATCATAATGATTAGGAGTTCACCAATTAAAATAAGATTATAATAAATCTCACATACTTTTTTTACACCGAGTAAGTACAAACCTAATAACATACTTTCCTACACCGGGCAAGTACAATCATAACAAATTTAAGAAACAAAAAATACAAGTAAATATTTATCTCTCAATTTTAAACTAATTTACACTCATGCCTACTAAGAAATAATAAGACAAATAAGAAAGAAGCTCAAATCTTTTATTTCTTCTTTTCATAATAAGGTATGAACTATTATGAACTTTAAGCAACAAGTATGAAACTATTTGTATTTAAAAAATATTTACACAAAGTGAGATGATGCCTTTAATTTTGAGCTTAAAAATAATTTACTTAAAAATGCTTAAACTAATTTGAATTTAGAATCACTTGCACGAAGTAATAAACCAATGAACTTATGAAATAAGAACTTTAAAATAAGCAAGCAAATATGAAAGTGTTGACCTCACTTTTGGTGTGGTTGACAATCACCACTTTAGACTAAGAATCCAATCTAGGCACTATGGCACTCTTAGAACTGACACTTCTAGTGGTTGGATGAACACCAATTCTAAACCTAGAAGACTCATAGGGCTCAACCCTAAGGTAAGACTTTGACTTAGGTTAAGTTTGACCTACTTTCCCCTAATTAAAACCAACTCATAGGCTTAGGCCAATTTTAAACCAAGTCAACTTTAACACTAGATACAACCAAATTAGGTTGCCAAAACCAATCACCATAGCCTAGTGAGTTAGTGGACCTCATAAGGCCCAATTAGCCTACTTGACCCATATAGGTCACCATGACCCAAACAAAATCAAAACCAGATTGGCTTTTGAATGAACATTTGAAACCTATAGACTCCAATTCATGCCCAATTCAACCTAATCAGATTCAATTTGGCCAATTGGTTAAGTTGGCCCAATATGACTCATTTGGGCTTAATGGGGCTAAACCCAAAATTGATCAAATTCATTTGAAATTGAACTTACCCAACCCCTCCTAGACCATTAATTGAACTTGATTAAAGCCCAATTATAATCCAATTAATTCAATCGACTCACTTAGGCCAAGTTGATCCAAGTTAGCTTAAAATCCTAATTTCAATCAAAATATGATTCAATCCAAATTAGATCCAATCGAGGCTATTAATTAATTCTAAACCAACTTGATCATATCCCAACCATTAATTAATTCTAATTGATTCAATTAATCTAATTGGCTCACTTGACCCAACTTAATCGAAAATCCCAAATTGAGTCAAATCTTATTCAACCCAAATTAGATGAAATCAATCATTCCAATCATCCTTAAAATGATCATTGATTATGACCAATCATCCAATTACAAATAATTGAGCCCATTTGAGCCAATTAGTCCTCTTGATCCTAATTAAACTAAAAGGTCAAATCGAGCCAAAACTTAATCTAAGACAAATTGGATTGACCTAATGTCACCAAGCATTCCCAAGTTGATGATTGAACACTTTTCAATCAGCAATTGAAGCCAAATTGGTAAACCTAACTCAATTGACCCATTTAGCCCAATTTGACCTATAGGTGGTCAAATTGATTCAAAACTCAATCTTATCTAAATTAACTCAAATCAAAGTATTCAATCATCTTCAAATGATCAATCAAATATGACTCAACTACCCATTTCAACCTAATTTGGCCAATTTGATCAAATTGATAAACTTAGCCCATTTGGCTCATATGAACCCATATGAATCAAATTAAAATCCAATTCAAATTGAACCAAATAAATTGCAACAATAACTTTTAAATCATCATTTGAATCTAACTAATATTTTTTTTGACCCAATTTGGTCAATTAATTATCTTAACCTAATTAAACCCAAATTGACTTATATGAATTCAATTGAGTCAAACCTAACCAAACTAAGTATAAACTCAAACTTGGCATGACTCTTAAACCAAACCCTCCCCCCTCCCCTATAAACTCAACCCAGGTGGACCTAGTTCAATCCAAACTAAATGAACCAAAGGATTTCAAATAAAAGAAAATCCAAAAAATGGAATAGTCCAACCCCTCTCTTTGACCAAAGCAGCACCCTTAACATGGTTCGAACTCACTGATACTAACTAGGCCTAACCTAAAGCTATTGGGCTCAACCATTGACCAAGGTGAATTCACTTTCACCTTGGATATCTCTTGGTTCATTAACCATAGGCTGCTCACTTCATGCTAGGCCACCAAACTCCTCTAACCATTAGAAGAGGCCCAACACATCAGTCTTATGCCATTTTTTACCACCTGATTGTCTGACCAATTGATAAAGCTTGAACACTCTCTTTGGGGTGGTTCACTAAAAGAAGGTTTTACACATCCTACCCCCATTCAAACTCAACACATACACACTCCTCATGACCCTATAGTCAGTTGCCCAATTTTCTAGAGCTCTTCATGCATCCCACCGAACAACGCCACCCAACTCTACTAAAACTCAACCAACATCAAATTAACTATTTTCACACCTTCCCCTAGCTCCGATGACTCAAAATGAATCGAGCTTCACTCGATTCAAGCACAAAAAGCTACTCTGACCAGCTCTAACAAGGTTAGCGATAGTGCTTGATCTATAGACCAATTGGCAGGGAGGCAGTGCATGAATTCATCAACATAGATTCATCTTCATTGGATAAAGCTACCTCGATCATTGAGCCACCATTCATTAACTTGGGTGAGGTAATTTTCTCAAATTATAAAAAATCATAGGATCTTTGATCGTTTGCTAAGTGATTGTGAATATAACATGAATCAGAATGTAGAATTTTCCTTAAAATTTTTCTTTGATCGATTTAGAATCTTTTTTTCTCAGAACAAGTAGCAAGGGACAAATGGCATCCTTCTCTTGTTGGAGGTTGATGAAAAATCATTAACTCGTTCCACATGATTAGAATGAACCATTGTGATAAATCACGTTAAAAATTATTCAATTTAATCTTTTAAATTGCATGATTAATTATGGAATTTCAATATGTGATTGAAAGACTAAGATAAAATTTTTCCTGCCGCCATTGAGTCACTATGCCACACATAATAATTTAAGTTATGAATAATGTGGTGCCACATGTAAAGTGCTAACATTGAGCTGACTGTGCAAATCAATTAATTAAGTTTAAAAATCTAATTAAATGATTATAAATTCAAAAATTATAATTAATTATAAGAAAATAAAAATAAATAAATAAACCTTCTATGGAAAGCTTAGACATAGGAGAACCGAGAAAAGAAATAAAAGTCCTAATTTTATTAAGTGTACAATGACTAATTTGGGTTTGAAGATTTTCTAATTAGTAAAATTAAGCACTAATTACTTAGCTAATTAACTTGAAACATTTTGTGATTGTTTCATAGGATGATTCCTATCTCCCATAATTATTTCAAGTTAATTGGTTGGGTACTTTGGTAAATCCAAATTTTCTAACTCTAAAGGATCATATTGTGCATTTAATAAATTTATATAATAATAAAAAATTATGAAAATCATGGAGGAGTCTTAAATATATTATAGAATGTTAATGATGACCAAAAAAAATTAATTCGGAACACTAGTTCTACTAATTTCTCATAATCACTATTAACAAAAATTTTTATTTAATTAAATTATTAATTATCTTAGGATTTAAAAAATTCATAATAAGTAGCCTAGGTCCATAAAAATTATGATCAACCCTTCTTACTACTAAATTAGCAAAGTGGTTTTTAATGAAATTAAAATCCCTAATTGATTTTGGGTATATTAAGTGTAATTAATAATTTTGGGTATCTCTCATTTCTTCAATTAGTCTTTAAATATAAGCACAATTGCATTAAAACTTTGAAAACATGTTTATTTATGTTCAGGAATTTTCTTAAAATTTTTGGGCTTATATTTAAGGTATAATTAGATTTTTGGGTTCTTTCGATCTTAATTGACTAAAATTATTAATTAATATTAATTGATTTATAAAAATCATCTAAATCATTTTAAACCACTTAATGAATAGAAATGGGTTAAGGGATGACCCTAACCTCTTTGTCTCCTTAATAGGATTAAATAATTCAAATTTTAAAGTTGGCAGTTAATGAATTAAATTAAACCTACATGTGATTCTTCTCATATGAAAAGCCTTGGGTTTTAGTGACTTTAAATAGGTTGTTTAGTGATGTTTAATTGCTTTTCTTCATTAACTTTATAAATGTATATTCTTTATGTTTCATGCATTTATGTGTCATGAATTTAAAAAGAGAGATTTCATTAAATTCATGTCTTGAACTAATAGTGTGGCTATTATCACTAATAAGTTCTAAATTATTTTCTTTAATAAGTTTAAGTATTTATTAGTGTAAACCTAAATTAATCATGATAGGTAAAACATAAGTGTATACCTATATGTATGGTTCATATGCATGAAAGGTATATAATCTGGACATATTGGGAGCATGAGACTTTAAATAGGCAAGTGATTCTTAGATTTCACCACTTTCCCAATTTAATAATATGCACGTACCTTTAAGTTTCTAGTGAAATGCATAGTAAGGTTAAACTATTTTCAAATCTTCAAGCATCTTATCTTTTTCATAATTCATCCTCATACATACATATGCGGATGTATGTGAATAATTAAGTATATAGTTTGGACATCCAGGAGTGTGAGACTTTAGGTAGTCCCAAGGGGGTCTCAGATTACCTAACTTATGTGGTTTAACAACGACACATACATGTATAAATTTAACATACTAATGTGAGTATTTATGTATAAGGAATTCTTAAATCATTTTCTCTACAAAATTCATGCATACATTATATGTACATATGTCCTTAAATCCTATCTTGAATATCAATAAATAGAACATATAAATTCATTCATACATCAATACATGGAATTTCTAAATGATACACATATACATTAAATCCAATTACTTCACTAAAATAAAGAGAAATAAGTTAATATTTAAAATGAATATTAAGCGATGAAACAAAGTTAAGAGAATACTACCAAACCAATAATAGTTTAAATCCATTAATCTTGGGATGACTTTCATATTATTATGATAACATTTAAGTCAAAATCCAGATATAGGACTCAAGAAAACAATTTTATAGCTTCATTAAGATGATTAAAAGACATAAAATCCACTTTTAGGTTAAACCTAAGGTTAGGGTTCAAGGAGAACTTCACTTGGGCTTCTTACTCTTTAAAACACTAAATCTAAGTGAAGTTAAAATAAATAAAGTGGAATCTAAAATTCATTTTAAGAAATCACTAATCATTTAAATTATAATTCCCCTTTAATGGTAAAAATTAAATAGCTATTCTCACATCATAATTCAAATATCAAAGCTTAGTTTGTCACACCACACTAGCTCTAACACCTAGTCTAGAATACTAAGTCAACACTATTAGAGCTAAGTTAGGATGGTGCTTTATTGTGGAATAAAATTTTATTTTGTGATGTAATAGTTTATACTAGATGTTAGAGTGTATGTGTGTTATCTGAATGTTAGGGTGACATTAGGCTAACGTTGTTTCCTATAGGGGTTTTTGCTTATGTGAACATTGTAATAAAATTTATAAATGCATATGTTCATAGAAGCTTCTTATGTCTCTAAACATTATTCATTAGGATAGGTGGCTTGGTGAGCCAAGATTGGGTGCCAAGATGGAATATAACTGCTTGATGTGTATGTATGTTCATCAAATCTCTTTTTTGAAAGAGTGGTTATATTTCAATTTCTATAAAAATATAATTTTTATAATTAGTTTAGAATGATTAGTGGCTAGAAGACCATGACCTAGGAGGCCTTGTGATGCCTAGAGTGCCCAATTCATAAATATGAAGATGAAGATTGAAGACCCCCATTATTTCTTTTAATTGTATTTATAATCCGAGATATATAAGGGTAGAGCTTGGCTACCCATCTATTTTTTTTTCAAGGAGTATGGTGGTAGTTGACTGCACCAGCCTCTTATTCTTTTAATCAATGTTAATTGATTGGCTTGTTTATATTGATAGTGCAATAGAAATGGCATGCTTTTCCTTGGTTTCTTAAAGTTTGAATGCTTTGTTGTATAAATTATATATGATAGGCTCTTTAAAGACTTAAATTTTTCTACCCCATTAATCAATTACAATTATAATTTCATTAGCTCATAACCTCAACTTAAAGCTTACGCATTTAATTAAGATAAAATATTTGTCAATTCTTAGTTCTTTATTATATGTTATAAGATCATGCATGCATATTATTTCGTTCCTTGCAAATTGGGGTTCTCCACTCTTGCATGATAAGGGATAAAGCTTAACCTGTGAGAGTAGTTCCCTTATAGTGGAGAACACCTCTTCTCTCTGATTTAGTCAATAACTTTATTTCATCATGCATGTAGACATAAGATTTTCAAAGCCTTATGTCAAAAAAAAAAATTAAATAAAATTTTTAAAATTTATTATATTAGTTTAAGGCATGATTTTCATATTAGTTATAATTTTATCTCTTAGGGAGTAAGTTTATGATTATAAATGATAATATAAATCGCATTTAGGATAGGAAGTCTAGGCGATTGTAATTCTAGAAGAGTTTGGATTAGCTCATTCTCTCTAGTGGAAGTGAACTAATATATTCAAATTTTATCTAAGTAGAATTAAGTCAAGCTCTTGGCTTGTGTTAGAGTATTTTAGACATAGATTTATAGGTAGACCATTTCTCCATTACTATAAGTGTAAATCCTTACCTCTTATGCATTTTCATAATCTTGTGTTGTTAAAATCTAAGTTCTAGCCTTCTGAAATATTAACTTAAATAATCATAATTCTCTACTTAATAAAAATATAAAGTCTCACTATAAAATAGACTTAAGCATTTACTAGGCTTCCTAGTATCATGAGCATTTACTGCTTATCCTCTTTCAGATCTTGTTAAGAACTCTTCTTGCTCGAGCTCTCCCATTTGATTTTCTAATGATCATTAATCCTTTGACATTAAACTTTGAAAATCTTTAGGGACACTAATTGACTAATTTAGTGGAGAGCATTCTTAAAAATCCTCATTTCTTAAGATGTAAATTAATTATGGAGTCTTGCCTTTATAGGGAATTTAAGAACTCATCTTTACTTTATCCATATAAAGTAGGAGAAAAATCTTTGGTATACGTTGACCCATCAGCCTTAGGAGTCTGTATTAGATGATCGAGTCCATCATAGAATGATGTTTCTATATTTCAAGGTAGTATATGATTTCTTGATGTTGCACTCGATTATTTCAATAAATCCCCCATAAGATCTACGTAGTGTCCCTCATCACTAATTTTAAGCACCATAAAAAGCCTTAAAAGGATGATTTCAACTTGAAATAATTTGAAGAACAATTTCAAGAATAAATCTTTAAAATGCTTGGATAAAATGAGATAAAAATATTTTAAATATGAGTGTTTATGCAAAATAATAGTTTCAGAAAAAAAAATTTAACAAGAAAGTCACAAAATATTTTAGTCCAAACAAAACTTCAACTTTAAAATAAAAGATGATTAAGGTAAGTCAAACACCTTTACTCAAGTCCTTTGTATTTGTGAAACAATGAAAGCAAGACTTGATATAGACTTCTCTAAGTCTTGAAAGAAGCTTGAAGAAGCTGATGAAGATCTCCCCTTTGAATGTGAATGAAGAGATGAATATGAGAGAGGAACTTCAATAGTTGAGTCCACAAGCTCACTTCAAGAAAAAAAATTGCAAGGGTTTAGCCAAGGTGAGTTTTTTCAAGAGAGTTTAAGCTAGGTGAACACTTATTAAATAGACTATGATCTATTAAGGGTTTGACCAATGGAAGAGAGAAAGAAAGGGCAAAATGCATTAGAAAAGATTTTAAGATTTGAAATTATAATCACTTGATATGAATTCAAATAAATTCAAATCACATGGATTAGTGGCCAGTCAAGGCATGAGAGATAGGAAACAAGATTACTTGACATGATTAAACAACCACAAGAATAAATTAAAACATGCAAGGTTCTACCAAGGAAGGATCAATTCAAGAGACAAAGTAATTAAGGCAGGTTTTGGGTTTTGAACAACAGAGCACATGCAATAATATTTGAATTCAAATAATTTCGAAGTCAATGTGGCTAGCTATGCAAGAGGAGGGACTTGGATTAATGCACTTGCTAATTAATATGGGATTTAATAAAGAAAGGATTTGAATTGATTTAAAATAAAATAAATGCAATAAGAACAAAGCATGGAATGGCCATATGGTTTCCATAAGGAGTTATATCATGAATTAATGTAATAGATAATAGAGATGAATTAATTAATTAATTATACAAGAATAAAAAAATTAAGCCATGAAAATAAATTCGAATATAATAAGTTAAAATAATTCCATGAAGATTTCGGCCAAGGGGGGGTATCCTTAATGGAATCAATCTATCAATCAATTTAAATCATGGGAGATTAATTATGAAGCTTTTTAAAATATAAACATGATTTAAATAAATTAAAATCAATTAAAGAGGGTAGGCCAAACTAATTTCCAAAATAAAGAATGCCAAAATGGAAAATGTAATAAATCAAAGTCAATTTAAATTCAAATTTAAATAATTAAATTAATTCATGTTTAATAAAAATAATCAATTAAAGCACTTTAGCGACTGGCCAAAACATGCCATAAATAAATAAAATATATTCGAAAATAACTCAAGCTAAAATCCAATTTGAAATTAAAAAATATTTAAATTTAAAAACCATTAAATAAGGAAAAATGATTTTGTCATTAAATCAAATAAATTCCCCAAAATTTCTCATGCCAATAGCATAAAAAGTTTGGGCAAATATAACATAAAATAAAAATCAAATAAAATTAATAATATGAGAGAGAAAAAAAGATAATTTAGATAATTGAGTGAATAATTAAATTCTCATCCTAAAAAAATTGGAAAAAGATTAATATAAGTATGAAAGCTTATTAATGAAATATGAAATAAACTCAACTCACTTAAAGATGTGATGGATATGGCATAACCTTATGATAGTATTCAAACTATCCGGAAAGAATAATTTCAAAGAATATTGAAAATTTTGATGCAAATAAAAATAAAAAATATATAAAAATTAAAATAAATGATATGAAAAAATTTTAGCAATTATTTTTATGTTAATGAGCTCTTATTTATCTTATATTGCAAATCCTAAGAAGATTCTCAAACTACCCTAGTTTAGGCTAATCTGACTTTCCAAATTTGAATGAACAAATTGAGTCTCGTGAGATTTCTAAAACACCTAAAATAAGTCATTTTTTCATCCAATCATATATTTATTATCATCAATCAATTTCATAAGTAATGTGGTCAACACTCTCTACTAACTTGACCATTGATACTCTTAGCAAAGTTATGACTATGGGTTGTAAATACTTGCCACGTTGGTGACTGATCGCTCATAAAAAATACCTTCAAGAATGCACTCCACCATCTTTGGATGAGATGGGAATGATTATATTTTTTCATGAGGCAGATTGACATATATATTCAACCAAATTTTCCATAATATCATGTTAGGGTTTATTTAGATCTGGGTTATACTTCCTATGGACGAAAGACTCCATAGTTAATTACCCCTCTTACTACAATAAGAGAGCACTCTTGATTAAGGTTGAAAACAAACATATCTATTTGTTGACCTCACTTTTGGAGTGAAGACTCATCCTTTCCATCTTAGACTTAGGTGTCTTCTAAGCACTAGGATCACCTTAGTCATATGACACTTCTAGTGAGTAAGGCAATATTAAATCCAAGCCTAAAGACTTAGGAAGACATGCCTTAAGCTTAGGTTATGTCGTAGGACAAATAAGTTCTACCTATCTTATGGCCTAAACCAAAATCCATGCTTGTCCACTCATTCAAAACCAACCTCAATCCAATGCAATCAACCTTAAATTATTTCTTGTCTAAGCTCCAAGCCAAATTAACTTACCCCTTAACCTAAGTTAATTCTATCATCATCCTATGGATCCAACCCAAAGCCTATTCAATTGAAACCAAATCCAATTGATTTTCACAAAAGTAATCCAACCTTTCAATACTCCATTTAAAACTCCTCCAATACAAACCAATCAAACCAATTCAATCAAATGAATCCAATTAACCCAAACCGGCCCATTTGACCCAAAAGGTCCAAATGAGTCAAAATCCCATTAAACCCAAATCAATTACAATCAAAGCCATCAATCAACTCTAAATCCATCATTGAACTCTTCTTAACACCCAATTCAATCCAATTCAACCCAATCATCCCATTTGGTCCACTTGACCCAAAGTGGCCTAAATGACCAAATTGATTAAAAGTTCAATCCAACCCAAATTGGACTGAATCAACCCATCCAATCTCCTCTATGATGATTGTTGATCATCCTAGATTGTCCAATTGGATCAGACCAAGCCATTTGATCATTTGATAAAGTTGACCCAATTAACTCATATGGGCCAAAATGAACCAAACATCACTCCAACCTCAATTGATTGAAACTAATAATTCCTATCAACCATAAATTGATAATTGAACATGACTCAACCACCAATTGAATCAAACAAAGCTAACTTGGGCTCTTGACCCAAGTTGATCTAATTTGACCTAAAGGGCTAAATTGGGCCAAATCTCATTCCAAACCAAATTGATTGAAACTAATGCCTCTAAACAATCACAAATTGATCATTGAACATGATCCAACATCCAATTGAATCCAATTTGGTCAAACCAACCCAATTAACTCATTTAGCCCAAATTAACCTAAAGGATTCAATTGAACCAAACCCTTCCAAAATCTAAGTTAATTCAGACCAACACCTACAATCATTCTCAAATGATCAATTGAACCTAAACCAACATTCCACCCAAGCCAATTTGGACAATTCGACCAAATTAGTCAACTTATCCATTTGACCCATATGAACCCATATGTGTCAAAATCAAATACACTTCAACTTAAACCAAACCAATGTCATTAATACATTCAAAATCTTCAGTTGAACTTACATAAGCCACTAATTTGATCTAATTTGACCAGTTGGTCAACCTAACCCAATTGAATCTCATTTGATCCATATGGGTCAAATTGAGCCAAACCTATTCAAACCAAGTCCAAACCCAACTAAACTTGACATGGCTCATCACTAAGTCACCATAGGTCAACTCAAAAGGACCCAACCCATGGTGAACCCAGTTTGGGTCAAAACCCATGAACCAACCCACCCAAATGGAATAAAATCCCCATTTGGATGGTCTCACCTACTCACCAACCCATGACAACCACCTTTAGCTCATTTTGGACACTAGGACCATCGACCCAACCTGAATCCAAGGCTATTGGCTTTAACATTGGGTCATAATAGGGTGAGCTTACTCTTAGCCCACCATTGGTTCACTTGTGGGAGAAGGTACCCTTCATGCTATCTTTTGGAACTGCATTAGGCTCTCAAGACCCTACACCTCAGCAGTCCCCTGCCATCTCCAGCCACCTACCCTGACCGGATGATTGCCAAAGGCTGAGCTAATCTCATCCCTTGGTTCACTTGGGGTGGAGAGTATACTCCTCCCCATCCATTCAAACTTCACAAAGAACATCCCTAGGTGATTTTGAGTAGTCCTAGAGCCTTCCTAGATCCCCTAGTGCACCCCATCATTGGAGAAATCAAGTTTCATTTGAAACTGAGAGCCCCGTCCATCCTACCTCACCTGAACTCCACCAAACTTTAATTAACTCTTCCTACACCTTCTCCAAGCTTTGGTGAGTCTAAATGAATCAATTCCCAATTGATTCGATCACCGGAGAGCACTCTAAGATCAACTCTAGCAAGCTTAGTTGTAGCATTTATGTTGACCTCCCATATGTGCCATAAGTCGAGTCAAGCCCACAAGCCAAATTTGATAGACTTCAAAGCGATAATGCTCAAATCGAGGTTCAATAAGCACTGTACATCACCAAAAATAGTCAAAGTGACCTCCGATCGATGAACATACTTTATCGTTGTGTTCAGAGTGTCGAAATTGATCAAAATATAAATACTTTAAAAATCTAACGATCAATCAATTAAGCGCTCGAGCTATCAGTGTGTCGATGCGCATATCAAAGTCGGAAGCTTTGATGATGTCTGAACAACCTCCGCTCATTAAATTGATCACGCCGTTAGTTTTAAAATATCAAAAACTATCAAATAAGATTATCGCACTACTCAATTTGGATGAGTCTGTGCAAATGTCGAGTAATTTGAAGAGATAACATGCAAATCGAGGCTGAAATGCACTGGATGTCACCGAAATCAATTTAAATGACCTCTGATCGATGAATGGACTTCACTATAGCATTCAGAAATTGAAATTGATCAGAATATTAATATTTTAAAATCTAATAATCAATCAATTAAGCGCTCGAGCTATCGATGTGTCGACATGCATATCAGAGTCGAGAAGCTGCGACGATGTCCGAACGATCTCGGTTCATGAAATTGATCATGTCGTTAGCTTCAAAACATTGAAAACTATCAAATGAGACTGTACACGCTCAATTCAGATAAGTCTATGCAAATGTTGAATGATTTGAAGTGATAACATGCAAATCGAGGCTGAAATGCACAAGACGTCATCAAAATTAACTCAAATGACCTCCGATCGATGAACGAACTTACCATCATATTTAGAATATCAAAATTGATCAGAATATAAATATTGCATGACTTGATGAGCAACTGATCAAGCGCTAGAGTTGTCAACATTCTTGCACGTATATTGAGGTTAGGAGGCATCGACGGAATCAAATGACCTCCGTTCACAAAATTGATCATGGTCATTGCCTTCAAAATGCCAAAATATATCAAACATGACTATTCAAGCTCAATTTGAATGAGTCTACGTGAAAATTGAGAGAGCGAAAGTGATGACACGCATTTCAAGCTAAATTGACTCAATTTGGCACCAACTCAAATATATATTATATATATATATATACCATATATATATATATATAATAATTATATAAATCATATATATATATATATATATATATATATATATATATATATATATTGACTATGTGCATTTTCTAGCGCGAAATCCAAATTAAAATCATTTAAATTAATTTAAAATTAATTTAAAAATCCCTAAATTACCTCCACTCAACAACTATTCCCCCTACTTTCAGTTTATTTAATTAAAAAAAATCGAAATACCACTGCCCCCATTTTTCTTTCCATTTTGGCAACTTCCCTATTATTCTCTCCCACATTTCTCTCTGATTCTCCTCTCACACACAAGTAATTCTCCTCCCGTTTTTACTGAATTTTCCTTCGTTCAGACATTTCTGCCACCATTGCTAATCCATGGAAATCACATTGCCGGTGACGCACGTCTCGCAAGACCCATCAGCTGACCTGCGCGCTTCCAAACCAATCAGGCGACTCTGTTGCGCAGCCTGACACGTAGGAGTCTCGCTAACTCAGATGGCCCCATGCCCCATTGTATTATCCATCATCCCACCGGGTAAACCCCGTCCCACTAGCTCATGCGCGCTCCATGTCTCACTGACCCACGCTCAGCCTCTTCCACGCATAACCGACGCATTGCCATTGATCCCGCCATCGCCCCCACACTGTTCCACTACTGCTGCTCTCTTTTCAAAAATCATGTGCGATGATTCTATTGACCGGCGGTTCTTCCGACTGCCACGCTCGCTGACCAACCCTCCTTCTCCCGTGAAACCACGGTCCAAAATCCACAGTCCAAGCCCACAACCCACTCTGCGGGTCTGCCCAAATTTTAAAGACCCAAACTCGCGTTCTATGTAATCCACCAGACAAGCCCACAACCCTTCCTGTAAGCTTGTAACCTCCGCTGCACCACAAATCGGGGAAAAATATCATCAGCAGGTGAATTCTTCTTTTGATTTTCGGCATCGCACCCTCACTTTAGCCGTCTCATTTTCGCTGCACCGCAAATCGGAAAGAACATCATCAGCAGGCGAATTCTTCTTTCAATTTTTGGCATCATACCCTCGCTTTAGCCATCCTGCCAACAAGAATTAAGAACATCAAGAGTGAATTCTTCCTTTGATTTTGGCATCGCACTCATCACCTTACATTCCCAATTGCATAATTAACCTGTTCCTTTGCTTAGCCTTGCAGCGCACCAAAAATATACGCGTGAACATGTGGGATCTATGAATGTGAATATATATACATGCTTGTGTTTCTTTGCGGTTTGAAGACCTCGGCTCGGTGGAGTGGAGATGAAAATAGGTTGTGGTGCGAAGACCACCGCCACGCCGCCAGGTGCACCGAGTGCCACCACTTGTTAGATGTCGCTCATAAACCAATCGCCAAAATTTTGTCTAATTTTCAACTTGAAAAAAGGTGGAATATATATTACATCAGTATGTCTTCTTTTAGGTCCCCTCATTGTTTCAGATGAATGAGATGGTGAATTGGCTACGTCATAAGACACCACTTGCTACCTAGCAAGGTATATCGAAAAGCCAAAATACCCTCGACACAAACCGGGGATGATCTTTGAGGCTACAAATTTTAAATAGCTTAAAAAAAGGGGAGGGTAAAATGAACTGACTTAAGAACGCTAACTAGAGAAACCTGCAGCTATTTTTAAAATTAAAAGCATCAAACAAGGAAAAAGGGGGGAGCCTTTAAAGCAAATTTTAGAAAGAGTAAAATATTCATTTAAAATCTACGTGAAATTTAGGGAGGCTAATATTAAACTCACAAGCTTTAATTGCAATTCCTTATGACTTAAATTGAAGCGATAAAGTGAGTTCTCTTTTCTTGTAAATTCCTTAAAATTAAACAAACTTTAATTAAAATTTGAGGGGGACTAATGCCAAACTCATAACAAACTTGCAATAAACTCAAAATCTAAGGATGAATCCAAATTGGGTTTAATAACTTTTATATGAATATGGAGGTGATTAATATGCTAGCTAATAATCATAAGTGGGGCTAAAGAAACAAACATTGAAATCGGCATAATTTATCAAAATTGATGTAAATTGAGTATAATCAAGTTGGAAAAATTACAAAAAGTAAACTAAGTGCTAGTAGTGTGTTAAACTGCAATCTAAATTACAACGCCTTTTTCGCCACCGGATCTACAACCTTTTGTACAAGCAGACAGAAGGAGATACTAAATTAAAATCTACAAAAATCATAGAGCTTCCTTTGATCAAAAATTAAGGAATTTCATCTTAACTCTAATTTTCAAAATCAATGATTTCATTAAGTAAATGAAATTAGCTAAGCTATAAATTCCAGCATGTGCTCGGACATATTGATTTCAAGTGCAAACTTTAATGTCTGAAATGGCCGCACAGCTAAATTAGAATATATTAAATATAAATATGAAAAATATAATAAGATATTAGATTAATTTACAATGTCTTCTTCACCACCGGATCTGCAATCCTATGTACAAGCAGACAGAAGGCGATACTAAATCAAAATCTACAAAAATCATTGAGCTTTTCTTTGATCAAAAATTAAGGAATTTCATCTTAACTATAATTTTCAAAATCAATACTTTCATTAAGTAGATGAAATTAGCTAAGCTATAAATTCCTGCATGTGCTCGGACATAGAGATTTCAAGTGCAAATTTTAATTTCTGAAAAGGCTGCACAAGCCAAAGTTAGAATTAAATAAAAATCTAAAATCAATCTCATAATTCAAATAAACACTATATAAATTCTTAAATACACATGCATGTACCCCGACACTACGCTGAATGCTCAAATTCAAGTGTCTGAGGATGCTACGTGGGTTGTTTCCCGGTTTAGTCATACGACTAGGTCCGGGTTAACAAAACCTAAAAAAACCTATAATAAAGTTTCAAATCAGTGAAATATCTAGAAAAATAATTTTGTCAGGTGATAGTAGATCTAATCCTCTCTTAGTAGCTAAATAGAGTTGGCAGGATCTAAAACTATTAAACATATCCAAATTAATCAAATTAATTCAAATTGAGTGTCAATCAAAAAATTATTTAAATGAAATCCTATCATTAAAAGCTTAAATCAAACCCAATCTATCCACCTTCCACAACTATTTGTCGGGGGTGACAAACTAAGAAAACTCTAGCTCACGAAGGAGCCAAAGTCAAATCAAGTGTTATGCTATGTTCACTCTCAATCAATCTCATGCCAGAAAGGACGTGACCCGTGTCCTCTGACTGTGTGGCTTGGCAAGTAGGCTCCACATATGAAGTAGGTATGACCAGAGTCCTCTGATTGAGTGGTTTGGCCAGTCCGGCTCCATTATATTATGATCACGACCGTAGCCCGTATGCTCTCTAATGGCCCTACCCTTTTAGTTGTGAATCATAGGGTATACTTGATAGGGAAAATAGCCCTCTGTCAGCTAAGGTAGACTTAAGATTATCTCCTTAGATAATTAACTAAGCATAAACACCTACATGTGCCCCGACACTATGTTGAATGCTTAAATTCAAGTGTCTGAGGATGTTGCGTAGGTTGCTACCTGGTTTAGTCTTAGGACTGGGTCCGGGTTAACAAAACCTAAAAACCTATAATAAGAGTTTAAAATTAGTGAAATGTCTAAGAAACTGACTCTGTCGGGTGACAGTAGATCTAATCCTCTGCTAACAGCTAAACAGAGTTGACATGATCTAAAGCTCTTAAACACATTCAAATTAATCAAATTTTCAACTCAAATCAAATATCAATCTAAAACTTCTTAAATGGAATTCTATCATTAAAAACTTAAATCAAAACTCAATCTATCCACCTTCCATAACTATTTATTGGGGTGACAAATTAAGAAAACTCTAGCTCATAAAGGAGTCAATGTCAAATCAAGTGTTCTGCTATGTTCACTCTCAATCAATCTCATGTGCAGGGATGTGGGCATGTGTCCTCGACCGCATGGTTTGGCCAAGAGCTCCATGAAGTAGTTATGACAAGATTCCTCGACGGGTGGTTTGGCCACCGCTCAATTATATTATGATCATGACCGTCTGTATGCTCCCAATGGCTCTACCCTTTGAGTTGTGAATCATAGGTATACTTGATAGGGCAAACAGCCCCTCATCGCCTAAGGTAGACTTAAGCTCCTCCTAGACAAACACCACCCCAAGTCTACAAGATTTCTTGGATGACGTAACCCATGTGTTCCGATGAGAATCCTTCGTCGACCACTGACTAAGTAGATTGGGAATCCCGGGATGATGGAACCATGAGATCTAGAATGGACACATCATCATTCCCCCAACCATCTAGTTTAAGTTGAACTGATTTATTTCATAAATCTTAAATTTTGAAACTCTACATGCTACTACTATACATTACGCATTCAGCGATCTAATGACTAGCCTAAATCGAAAGTTCTCTCACTTACTGGGAGGGGTAATTAACTATAGGGGCTTGCGCCTATAGGAAACCTAGAACCAGTTCTAAAGTTATCACCAAATGAGGATGAAATCTCTGGGTACTGTATTATCTACTATTCCATCTGCCTTCTGAAAATTACATCAACACATTTAAAATACTCTTTTCATCGAAGAGTTCAGTGGCAAATTTTTGGAGCACACATATTTCTGGAGACTCCGCTGGGGATAGGATTCTCTTTCCATCTTAGGCTAGTCAAATTTAAGCTATAGTAATAGTAAAGCATGATTAAATTGCTATTTAAAATCAATCATCAATGAAATTAAATTCAAATCAATCATATTCTTATGATTAATCTATTTGTTCTCTATATCAATGGATCTTCAAAATACATTATTCATCTTACAACTAGGTCGCGGAGCTAATATCCATTTGGCTAATGGTGTTGTCAATACTAGAGATGTTGGAGCTACTATTCAATTTGGTAGTATAGACTTCCCAACTATCATTGCAGCAAATAATCCTCCACTAGAAGCATCTGCATATTGTACACACCAACATGTGCAATGGAAGAGGAAATTGGAATGAACACTACTGCTACTGAGGTTCCTCAAAAGAGAGCCTTTGTAATTAAAATATTGATTCATTTTGAGATGCCATACATGAAGAGAACCTTCATTGGGTAGAAAGTTTCAGTCATACCTGTGAATGTGCCAACTCTGCCAGTTGAACTTTTCGCATTAGGAAGGCATAATGTTGAAGCCTCCTCTTCTAGAACAAAATTGAGTAGAAGACAAAGGAGAAGAAACACTAAACTGTGAACTCAATAGTTGTCGTCTGAATCGCAAGTCATACAACCAACCTTACAACCAGAAGCGAGTATTTATACCTAACAATAAATTTGAAAATTTTGAGATGGGTGAAAAGGAATAGCTCTACTGGTGATGTTAAGTGGTGCTTTTGGGCTCAACAACAGTCAGATTCAACCTTTAATGAATAAATAATATGAAACTCTATCTACTCAAGCACATAGAGTTCTAAAGGTTGTTAAGGAAAAATATCTTATGAAGAATAGGTATTAAAAGTCAATTATCAAAGAAGCCAAAAATGCTCCACTACAAAAGCTACAATTAGTGGTAGTAAGAGCTCAAGACTGTTCTAAGCAATTCCTACACGGTGAACATCGGGGTGTGACACCTGAACTACATGTCCAAGAATCCACCGCCGAAAGGTTCCGTTAAAAAAGGAAAATAAATATGGAGGCCAAAGCATTGAGAAGAAGTAGCGATGCAAAAGCTTCTTCATGTGGAAGCAAGTTAATCCAAAGATAATGGAGAAAGAGAAATGCTAAACTGCATGCTCAATAACTTTTGTTCAAGCAAAAAATTGTACAACCAGCTGCGGAACCAGAAGCGAGTGTTCCAACCCATAACAGGTTTGATAGCCTAAGATGGGTAAAGCAGAACATCTCTACTGGTAAAATCAAATAGGCCTTCTGGACCCGATAACGTCAAGTTCCAGTTTCTCCAGTGAAGAAACTCAAGATGTATATGCAAGAGTGCATCGGGTCCTCAAAGTTGCTAAGAAGAAATGACTGATGAAAAGAAAATATGAAGGTCATATCCTTAGGGAGACTAGATTTGCTCCTCCAAAGAGGCCTCCTCTTACATCCCTGGTAAAATATCTACTAATTCAAGTCTCGTACGGTTAGCATCGATGGGTGACACTTGGACCACATGTCCAAGAATCCATCATCAAAAGGTCCCGACAAATAGGTGAGCAAATTTGGAGGCCAAAATCTCCAAGTGAAATTCTCTTACAAATAGACAACAACATGACATCTAGACTATACTCCCACAAAATCCACTCTTCATGCTAAAGTATTTGGAGCTAAAGTAGTCTTGCCACTTGAAGTTGAACTACCTTCACTTTGAGTAGCCATTCAACACAATCTCACTCAAGACAAGATTGTATGTCTACGAATGTGAGAATTTGATGGACTTGATGAGGCCAAGCACCAAGCTCAACAAAATCCAGAAGTCTACAAGCAAAGATGTCCAAAAGCTTTATCATTATATGTTATCTCACAAGATTACCCTCATCTCAAGGATTGATCTGCTAAAGTACTTGATGACAAGACCAGCGTTGATAGGTCGCTTGGCAAGATGAGCAGTATTGCTTCCACAAGTTGATATCACATAAGTTTCACATAAAGCAGTGAAGGGACAAGTCTTAGTAGATTTTTTTGCTGCACATCCCATCCCTGCGGACTCTTCTCTTAATGACGATTTTCCCGATGAGCAAATTATGCTCATTCATGAAAGAGAAAAATCACAAATTTAGAAATGTACTTCGATGGAGCCTCATTGATGAAACAAGTTTTATCTCTAAATTTTCTAAGAGCAAGAGCAGGAATCGGCATCATCTTCATAACACTAGAAAGAGGGATAATGAGATGATCATATGGATTGACCGAGCCAAGAACTAATGATTAAGCAGAATATGAAGCGTTGGTAGCAAGTCTGAAGAAGCTATTTTCATAGGCATTCAGAACTTGCATATTTTTGGCGATTCTTAGCTTATAATAAATCAAGTACTTGGCATCTATAGAATCAACAAGCTTGAGTTAGCTTTCTATCATAAGCGAGTTCTTGAGCTTATGAAGCATATAAAATATCACACTAACTCGAGTCTCTCGATCTGAGAATAGCAAAGCCGACTGCTTAGCAAAATTAGCTAAGAAAATGGCAAGTATGAATGGTGATTATGTCATGGTCGCATATTTACACGATGAGTCTTAGAGCTAATAAAGTATCAATCCTAGCATGTAGAGGGGTTACCAAATTCGACACAGCAAGATGCGATTCAGGTTGCTCCTCATACTCCCCAAAATCAACAAGAAGTTGTTCCAATAAGAGCTAAGAATGACATTGCCTCAGAAAAGCAATGTGAAGCCTTTGTTGCAAAAGAGTCACATGATTGGAGGCAAGCCTTCATCAATTACTTTAAAGAAGGCAAATTGCCATATAATAAATCACTAATAGCTCAAATCGAAAAGAGAATGCTACGCTATGCTTTCATCAACAACACTTCATATCGCAGATCCTTTGAACAAATGTGGCTACGATGCCTAAGTGTAGATGAAGCTAGTAAAGTGATGGTTGAAGTTCATGAAGGACTTTGTGGTGCACATCAGTCAGGTCCCAAAATGGTTGTAAAGATCAAGAGAATGCACTATTATTGGCCATCTATTATGAGAGACTATATTAATCATGCTAAGAAGTGTCATGAGTGTCAAGTACATGGGGATCTCATTCATTAACCTCCAAATCCATTACACACAATAATAGCATCCTGACCATTCGAATGTTGGAGTACATATGTAATTGGACCAATCGATCCACCGTCGTCAGCTGGACATCGCTTCATCCTAGCAGCGATTGATTATTTCTCTAAGTGGGCTGAGGCTACTCCATTTAAAGAAGTTATTGCTGACCGAGTGATCAACTTCTTCATGCATAATGTAGTCTATAAATTTGAAGTGCCACGTCGAATAATTTCTAACAATGGCACAGCCTTCAAAAGTGCAAAGATTTATAGATTCGTCAATTGACAAAAAATTGATTGGTGATATTCTTCAATATATAATCCAAGGAAAAATGGTTTGGCAGAGGCCTTCAATAAGACATTAGTCAAGCTGCTCAAGAAGATTCTCACTAAAAATAAAAGAGAATGAATGGCATACTAAGCTAGTAGAGGTTTTATGGGCGTATCGAACTATCTACAAGATGCCGACTAAAGTCTCTCCCTATTCATTGATATTTGGAACTGAAGCAGTTCTTCCACTTGAAGTTGAGTTGCCTTCACTTTGAGTAGCCATCCAGTACAATCTAACGGAAGATCAAAATGCTCATCTGAGAATGGAGGAACTCGACGTGCTTGATGAAGTTAGATTACAAGCACATCAAAATATGAAGTTTATCGAGCAAAGATGTCGAGGGCTTTTGACCATACAGTGCGGCCTTGTACATTCCAAAAAGGAGAATTGGCCCTCATGCTGAGAAGACCAATTATTCCCAATCAAAAATTTAGTGGAAAATTTGAGCCTAATTGGGAAGGCCCTTTTGTCATTGAAAAAGTGTATCAAGGAGGGGCATACCAACTCATCAACCTAAAGGGTGAAAGACTAATGCCACCAATCAACGGTCGTTACCTGAAAAAGTATTATACATGATAAATACATTCCCAAGTTACAACAAAAATTCCCCTACAAGATAGGGGTATTTCTTTTAGTATATCTATTTAGGTTGACATCGTGCTTCATGCCGAGATCCCTAAATAAACATACTCCAGATGAAGAACTTTTTCGTGAAAATCCCCCTATTACATAAGAGGCATTTTTAGATTTTATATACAGATGAAATCAATGTTGTACGTTAAAATTCCCTTTAAAGTACATCAATTCAAATGTGGATGTATTTGTATATTTCCATCTTGAAAACTCACCTAAATGTACTTTAGAATTCCCCCTGCAAGATAGGAGGTATTTTTTTAGTTTATATTAACTTTATTTGAGTTGACATCGTCCCATAATACGAGATCCTTAAATATATTCTGATTCAGATTGACATCGAGAATTATGCTGAAATCCATGAATATATATATAATTATCATTGTTAAGTTGCAGAGTCTTGCAGGAATAAAAAAGGATCTATTTCTACGTATGAAAAGACAACCCTAAATGTCAAGAAATTTATCCCCCACATTTTCCAAATTCTGGAGATCAAGTCAACTCCATTTTGGAAGCTTCAATCAATTGAGTTGGAAAACATCAATCTCTACATCCTGAAGTCTAGGACACTAATAAGTTCTAAAGGTTGAACTCAACAAGCCATAAATGGCCGAGTTGTTGATGCTCTCCTCACTCAACAAGCTCAAGAAAAGACCACAGTGAAAGAGCCTTCATTCGTCAGTCTAATGATAAAACTACCAATCCACTATAGCTTAAGTCTAAGACTCGAGTAGGTTCTAAAGGTCGAACTCAACAAGCCCAAATATGGCTGAGTTTCTGACTCTCTCCTCACTCAACAAGCCATAAGAAAATGCCGCAATGAAAGAGCCCATCGGGTTCAATGATGATAATGCTCAATCTCAAACTAGATCCTTAGTGATTACAAGCAACCAAGATCGAAGAGATCTTTCTACTTGATCGATAGATCAAGGTACTAGGAAACTCTCAATTCAGGCCTGCTTCAAATCAATCTGCATATTACCTACAAGGTGATATTTCAATCTATTCTCAAATGATCTGATCAAGCTCAAAGCACAGATCAAAGCCTATCTCCTCATCAAGTCCATCAAAGCAAAAAGCACAGGACTGAGGAAGCAATTCCATTGTTCATACAAAGCCGATGGCCAAACTAAAGAATTTTGTGGTTATTCTCATTAAAGCACGTTGCTAATAACTCAACATTGACCCTATATAAGCCGAAAGGCTAGGTCATCTTTAGGTATCCTTCAATGAATCTGTCAAAGAAATAAGAAAGGTTCATGGTGTACATACACTTCCTGACAAGTCAAGGTTGATAAATCAGGTCAATCCTTCATCAAGTCTGTCAAGCTCAAAGCTAGGACAGAAGGAATTTCAAATCTGATCAAGCACGGATAAATCGATTCCCTAGGGGAGTCCTTCATCAAAATAAGTAGACTAATTCCTCCATCAAACCCAACCAAGCATGATGCTAGGGTGGAGGAGCACAAATCTGTAAAAACATAAAAGAAAGAGATCTTCAGCAAAGCCATTGAAGTAGATAGTAGATGGTGTAAGAGCTCTTATTAACCTGACAAGTCTATTCTGACAAATCGATCAAGCCTATCATTTAGCATGTCCTGAATAAGGTAGCATACTAATGACAAATCCTACCAAAGCTCTGTAAGCTGTTGCAATCGAAGCTAAAATGATCCAAGCTCTGTGGGTAGGCTAAATGGTCAACCAATTTTCAATAAACATGAATCTCTTCACACACGAATCACATTTATTGGGGGGCATTTGTTGACCTCCACATATGTGCCATAAGTCGAGTCAAGCCCACAAGTCAAAGTCGACAGACATCGGAAGCGATAGTGCACAAATCGAGATTTTAAATATACTAGATGTCACCAAAAATGGCTGAAATGATCTCTGATCGATGAACATACTTCACTGTTATGTTCAAAATGTCAAAATATATGAGAATATAAATACTTAAAATCTAACGATCAATCGATTAAGCGCTTGAGTTATCAATGTGTTGACGCATATATTAGAGTCGGGAAGTTGTGAAGATGTCTGAACGACCTTCGTTAATTAAATTAATCACAAAATTAATCACACTATTAGCTTTGAAATGCTGAAAACTATCAAATATGTTCATCCACACTCAAATTCGGATGAGTCTGTGCAAATGTCGAGTGATTTGAAGTGACAACACACAAATCGAGGCTGAAATATACTAGACATCGCCAAAATTAACTTAAATGACCTTTGATCGATGAATGGACTTTGCCATCATATTCAAAACATTGAAATTGATTAGAATAAAAATATTTCAAAATCTAACGATCAATCGATTAAGCGCTTGAGCTATCAATGTGTCGACATGCATATCAGAGTCGAAAAACTACGACAATGTTTGAACGATCTCAGTTCATAAAATTGATCACGTTGTTAGCTTCAAAACATCAAAAACTATCAAATGATGCTATCCGCACTCAATTCGGATGAGTCTGTGCAAATGTCAAATGATTTGAAGTGATAATATGTAAATCGAGGCTGAAATGCACAGGAGTCATCAAAATAAACTCAAATGACCTCCGATCGACGACTAGACTTTGCCATCGCATTCAAAATATTGAAATTGATTAGAATATAAATATATCATGATTGATGAGCATAAGCCGAAGTCAATGCACTGCACATATCAGGTCATAGGCATGAGAATAAAATGACCTACGTTTGCAAAATTGATTGCACCATTGGCTTCAAAATGCCGAAATATATCAAAAAGATTTTTCACACAATTCAAATGAGTCTATGCAAAAATTGAGCAAGCGAAAGTGGCGACATGCATTTCAAGCTGAAATTGACTCAATTTGGCACTGACTCGAGCCAAACATCCTCCAATCTTGAAACGGACAACACCATTGCGTTTAGAATAATAGAATTACCCTAAATCAATATATATATTGACTATGTGCATTTATTGGCATGAAATCTAAATTAAAATCATTTAAATTAATTTAAAATTAATTTAAAAATCCCTAAATTATCCTCACTCAGTAACTATTCTCCCTACTTTTAGTTTATTTAATTCAAAAAAACTGAAAAACCACTCCCCCATTTTTCTTTCCATTTCTGGCAACTTCCCTCATTATTCTCTCCCCACATTTCTCTCTCATGCATTCTCCCTCTCTGCACCCAAGGTAATTCTCCTCCCCTTTTTTTCTGAATTTTCCTCCATTCCATGTGTTTCCACGCGCCCGGCTCACCAATCCGCTAAATCCTTCTGGCGCCGCGCGTCCACAAGCTCATTCTGCCGACCCAACCGCTCCATGCGAATCTGCATCCAGCTCTACCCATGACTTTCGATCCTGCGCTCATTTTTGCCAGCCAGCCGCCATCCTCGCGATCCCGACCAGCCGTTACCGCCCTCGCTTTTGCAACCTAGCGCCGCCAGCAGACGCTCCATCTCGCCGACCCCACCCACATATTCGTGCGACGACCAGCGGTGACCCGCCGTTGATCCGGCTAATCCGTGGTCCACCATTCGTGTCAAATTTTCCGCCTTTTTGTAAAATTTTGCGTGCGGTTTGTTGACCGACCTCTGTTCCGCCCTCCTCTCGCCATGAAACCATGGTCCAAAATCCACAGTCCAAGCCTGCAACCCACTCTACTCTAGCTCACCCCAGCCTTCAAATTAATCCTCTGCAATCTGATACACAAGTCCAACCCTTCCGTAAGCTCACCTCCGCACAAATCGGAATAATATCATCAACGTTAGTTCTTTTGATTTTTGGTGTGTCTTATTTTAGTCCCATTTATTTGCACAAATCGGGAAGAACAGTCGCAAATTCTTCTTTCGATTTTCGGCGCCGCACCCTTGCTTTAGTCCTCCCGTTTTTGCTACGCCACAAATTAGGGAAGAACATTGTGAACACACGAATTCTTCCTTCGATTTTTATCGTCCCACTCCTCACCTTACATTCCCAATTGCATACCTAACCCTGTTCCTTTTCCTCTCCTTGCAGCATGCCAAAATATGTGTCAGAACATGTGAGATCAATGAATGTGAATATATATACATGCTCGTGTTTCTTTGCAGATTTGAAGACCTCGTTGTGCTCAGTAGGGCACGACGAAATGAAAAAATAGGCTGTGGTGTCTCAATACACTGCTCGCTACGCTCAACAAAGCATATCGAGTAAGCCACAACTTGTTAAATGTCGCTCCCCCTAGATAAAATGCTATTGAAATTTTGTCTAATTTCCAGACTTAAAAAAAAAGGGGGAGGATTATATATTGCATTGTATGTCTTCTTTCAGTCTGAAGGCCTCATTGTGCTTAGTAGGATGCGATTAGATGAAAACTGATTGTGGTGTCAAGACACCACTCGCTATGCTTTAGGGCATCGAGAGTAGCCAAAATACCGTGCTACATGGGGATGACTCTGGGAGGCTGCCAAATTTTATCTAAATTCTAGACTTAGAAAAAGAGGGGTGAGAATGAATATATATTGCATTTGTCTTTTTTTCACGTTTAAAGGCCTCGTTGTGCTCAATAGGGTACGACGAGATGAAAACTCGGATGTGGTGTCGCAAGACACCACTCTATTCAAGAGGGCGTACTGAGTAAGCCAAAACACCCCCGATGCAGCCCCCTACACGGGGATGATGTCGGGAGGCTACCAAAATTTTGTCTAAATTCTAGACTTAGAAAAAGGCAGGGGGGAGGGGGAATGAATATATATTGCATTTGTCTTCTTTCAAGTATGAAAGGCCTGTGCTCAGATTGTGAGATGAACGGTCGAAACAGACACCACTCATGATCATATAAGTAAGCAAAATACCCCGATTACACAGATGATCGAGGTCGCTAAAATTGTCAAATCTTTTGACTTAGAAAAAAGGGGATGGTAAAATGAATTGACTTAAGAATGCTAAGTAGGAAAACCTGCAGGTAATTTTAAAACTAAAAGCGTCAAACAAGGAAAAAGGAGAGCCTTTAAAGCAAATTTTGGAAAGAATAAAATATTCATTTAAAATCTAAGTGATATTTGGGAGGCTAATATTAAACTCACAAGCTTTAATTGCAATTCCTTATGGATTAAATTGAAGCGGTAAAGTGAGTTCTCTTTTCTTGTAAATTCTCAAAATTAAACAAACTTTAATTATAATTTGTGGGGGACTAATGCCAAACTCATAACAAACTTATAATAAACTTAAAAATCTAAAGATGAATCCAAATTGGGTTTAATAACTTTTATATGAATGTGGAGTTGATTACTATGCTAGCTAATAAGCATAAGTAGGGCTAAAGCAACAAACATTAAAATCGGCATAATTTATCAAAATTGATGTAAATTGAGTATAATCAAGTTGGAAAAATTACAAAAAGTAAACTAAGTGCCAGTAGTGTGTTAAACTATAATCTAAATCAAAACGCCTTCTTCACCACCAAATCTGTAACTCTTTATACAAGCAGACAAAAGGTGATACTAAATCCACTTCTACAAAATTATAGGGCTTCCTTCAATCAAAGATTAAGAAATTTCATTCTAATTATGATTTTCAAAATGAATGATTTCACTAATTAGGTAAAAATATCTAAGCTATAAGTTCATGTGCTCGGACATAGAGATTTCAAGTGCAAATATTAATGTCTGAAAAGGCTTTGCAGGATAAATTGGAATACATTAAATATTAATATGAAAAATCTAATAAGATATTAGATCAATTTACAATGCCTTCTTCGCCACTGAATTTGCAACCCTTTTACAAGTAGATAGAAGCGATACTAAATCAAAATTTGCAAAAATCATAGAGCTTCCTTTGATCAAAAATTAAGGAATTTCATCTTAACTATAATTTTCAAAATCAATGATTTCATTAAGTAGATGAAATCAAGTAAGCTATAAATTCCTGTATGTGCTCGGACATAAAGATTTCAAGGAAAATTTTAATGTCTGAAATGGCTGCGCAGGCCAAAATTGGAATTAAATTAAAATCTAAAATCAATCTCATAATTCAGAAATATACACTATATAAATTCTTAAATACACTCGCATGTGCCCTGACACTACGGTGAATGCTGAAATTCAAGTGTCTGAGGATGTTGCACGATTTCCCGGTTTAATCATATGATTGGGTCTCAGTTAACAAAACCTAAAAAAGCCTATAATAAGAGTTTTAAATCACTGAAATATCTGGAAAACTAATTTTGTCAGGTGACAGTAGATCTAATCCTCTCTTAGTAGCTAAACAGAGTTGACAGGATTTAAAACTTTTAAATATATCCAAATTAATCAAATTAATTCAAATTGAGTGTCAATCAAAAAATTGTTTAAATTAAATCCTATCATTAAAAGCTTAAATCAAACCCAATCTATCCACCTTCCGTAACTATTTATCGGGGTTGAAAAACTAAGAAAACTCTAGCTCACAAAGGAGCCAATGTCAAATCAAGTGTTCTGCTATGTTCACTCTCTTAATCTCACGCGTCGGTGAAGTGGCCTCGTCCTCATTGGCAGAGGATGGGCTCCACAGATGAAGCAATTACAACCAGAGTCCTCTGATCGAGTGATTTGGCCAATCCAACTCCATTATATTATGATCATGATAGTAGTCTGTATGCTCCCCAATGGCTCTGACCTTTTAGTTGTGAATCATATGGTATACTTGATAGGGTAAACAACCCTCTGTCAGCTAAGATAGACTTACGATTATCTCTTTAGATAATTAACTAATCTATAAACTCTCGCATGTGCCGAGACACTATGCTGAATACTTAAATTCAAGTTTCTACGGATACTGCGTGGGTTACTACCCAGTTTAGTCTTAGGACAGGATCCGGGTTAACAAAACTTAAAAACCTATAATAAGAGTTTAAAATCAGTGAAATGTCTAAGAAACGGATTTTGTCGGGTGACAGTAGATCTAATCCTCTACTAGCAGCTAAACAGAGTTGATAGGATCTAAAGCTCTTAAACATATTTAAATTAATAAAATTTTTAACTCAAATCAAATATCAATCTACTATTGCTTAAATGGAATTATATCATTAAAAACTTAAATCAAAACTCAATCTATCCACCTTTTGCAACTATTTGTCGAGGGTGATAAATTAAGAAAACTCTAGCTCACAAAGAAGCTAATGTCAAATCAGGTGTTCTGCTATGTTCACTCTCAATCAATCTCACCCTAGTGAGGATGGCCTGTCCTCATTTGTTGGCCAAGAGCTCCACAGATGAAGCTATGACCGAGTCCTCCGATGGGTGGTTTGGCCGTCCGGCTCCATTATATTATGATCACGGTGTAACCAGTATGCTCCCAATGGCTCACGCCCTTTGAGTTGTGAATCATAGGGTATACTTGATAGGAAAACACCTCTGTTAGCTAAGGTAGGCGGCCATCTCCTTAGACAAACACCACCCAGTCTACAAGGATTTCTTGGGCGACGTAACCCATGTGTTCCTGATGAGGATCCTTCTGTCAGGTTGGGTCGACTACCTCCTCTGATTAAGTAGATTAGGGACTACGATTTCCCGGATGATGAAACCATGGGATCTAGATCGGGCACGTCATCATTCCCCCAACCATCCGGTTTAAGCTAAAATGATTAATTTCATAAATCTTAACTTTTGAAACTCTACATGATACTACTATACGTTACACATTCAGCGATCTAATGACTAGCCTTAATCAAAAGTTCTCTCTCACTTATTGGGAGGGGTAATTAACTATAGGGGCTTGCGCCTATAAGAAACTTGAATCCAGATCTAAAGTTCTCACCAAATGAGGAAGAAATCTCTGGGTAGTGTCTTATCTACTATTCCATCTACCTTCTGAAAATTATATTGACACATTTAAAACACACTTTTCATCGAAGAGGTGGTGGCAAATTTCTGGAGCCCATAGTTTGGTCCCTAAAGACATCGACGAGGAGGCAACTCAAGATCTTCTGAATAGGGCTTTGTCTCTTCAAGATGAAGCTACCTTAGTCGACGGACTGCCAGTCTTGAGTTCCGGTGATGTAAATTCCAGTAAACCATAGAAAATACCCTAGGTGTTGGTCATTTGTGAAGAAATTTGTGATTTTATGCGATTTTCACCATAAGATCTCCTTAAATATTCTCCCCATAAATTTTGTAGTCGATCTCGGCATCCCATGAGCTCCGACGAGCTCAGATCGAGTGGCAAAAAGAGGATGATGTTCATCTTTTAGCACTCAGGGGATGACAGATCATCGGCCATCCATTCCATGTGGTTAGAATGGATGGTCGTGATTTAAACCATTAGATTTTTTGGTTTAATCCAATAGGAATCATGGGATTAATCTCTTCCATCCAATCCGAGATCAGACGGTGGGGATAAAATTACGTCCACCGTCGCTAACTTAGCCTCCATGGGGGACGTTTCAAGTAGCCTATCCCATGACACCACATGAAAAGCGTCACCACATTAGCTCTCATGTGGCAACGACGGGTTAAGGGATTAATTAGGTGTTAAAAATACAATTAATTAGCTATAACTTCAAAAATTCATAACTAATTATAGAAAATCCAAAAAGATATGAGTAAACTTATTTTGGAAAGGGTAAATAGACGAGCATTTAATAAAAATAAAATTTATAAGTGTTTAATTAATGAAGAATTCTTAATTAATAATTGAAATTTATAATAATTACCTTAATTAAGGCCTAATCATTTGGCCAATTGATCCCAAATTTGGTAAGTTAATTCCATGGGATGTCCTCTACCTCCCATAATTTTCTTCGGATTTATTAGCTATGTAATTTAGAAAATTTGAAATTTCAATCTTAATTACCCTCCTTAATCAATTTAATGATAATTAGAATTGTTAAATAGTAAAATTTAAATAATTAGTGATGGTTAATCACTGTAAACAATGAGACAAATGAGGGAAAATAATTAGGGCCTCCTTCCTAGTTATTTTCCTAAGTGTATTTCCATTGGAGGGATAATTAATGTATGGATTAATTTAAGATTAATTACGTATATTAGTGGGATGTTAATTCAAATTAAAATGAGAATTGCTTCAAATAGTTCAGATTGAATTCATGGGTACCTCTTTATGTGTTTAATAATATAAAGAACCTTAAGAAACATATGGTTAACCCATGGGTGTCAGAAAATCATATAAGTACTTAATTAGATTCTTCTTTAATCTCATTAACCCTTAATCATGATCCTAATTACATTAGGCCCTTTAAGTGCATTGCAAATTTTTAATTTCTCATTGGCATATCATTGGAGGCTCATGATTAAGTAGTTAATTAAGTTAAAGAGGCATAGGAAATGGAAATTAAATAAATTCCTTAATGATTTGAACTTAATTACTTTTCCTTAAACACATTAAGTCACTAATATGGGATGGGGACAAAACAACAAATATTATCTCTCCTCATTAATTTTAATAATTTAAATCCAAAATTAAACTCCATAACAACTTTGGTTGATCTTAAATAGTTTTATTCAACTTGATTGTCCTTAGGAATTAATGTGATTGAATGTATTATGAGGCAATGCTCAATTATTCCCTTTCAATCATTATAAATTTGTATGTCATTTGATATCATGCATGCATGTTTCCACATAAAAGAATCAATTAAATTTAATTATGTGTAAGTTTCTTGTGTTGGATTAATCCTATTATATGTGTGGCTATTATCACTAATAATTTTTAAAATTACTTTCCAAAATTATAAATTAATGATGAAAATTTAAATTGATGTTGGTTATAAATATTATATGTGACTTACATTTGTTTATAGCTTAAACATGTTAAAGTATTATTTTATTTTTCATGATTCATGTGTATGTTTACATGCGTTTGAATGTTAATAAGTATATAGTCTGGACATCCTGAAAATATGAGGCTTTAAGTAGCCCTAAGGAGGTCTTAGATTACCTCACATCCCTTATTTAAACAATGACACATACTTACTTAATTTCATTCACATGTTTACATACATTAGAATTTGGATAAAGCTTTACTTTACATGAATAAAAAAATTTGCTAACATACAATCTTTTACATGACTTTCATTCTCATGGTTGTGTATACATTCATATGTATTTAAGAAAGCAAGTTTATAGTATGAACATCCAAGAATACGAGGCTTTAAGTAGCCCCAAGGAGGTCTTAGATTACCTCACTTCCCTGGTTTAACAATGACACGTATTTGGTTAAATCCTTAATACATGTGTATGCATACTTAGCTAAAGAATCCTCCTTTCTACCAAAAATATATGCATTCACAATCATTTAAGTGTGCCAAAAATACATCGCATGTATAGGTATGTTAAGTTCAAAGCCATATGCATGTTATTGATAATGAAAAGGAATAATTTAACATTATCCATGTGATAGTAATTCAATCTTATTAATCTTAAGATGCCTTTCATGTTTGAATAGGATTATTTAAGATTAACTCAAATTTAGGATTAATAAAAAAATTAATAAATCATTCACCAAAAGAAACCAAAAATCATAATAACATGCCTTTGAAAAGTAACTTAGGGTTGGGATGAAGAGGGTCGAACCTCTTTCTCTCTTTATAACAATTAGATGTTAAGTAAAAATCAAATGGAACAAAAGAAAATACAAATAGAAATTAATCAATTCTTTTAATGACTTGAAGTGATACCACTCCTCATGTTTAACTTAAGCAATTCCAAACCTTAAACAATTATGAATCTAAAGCTTAACTAAGACATACAACACCAAGCCTTAGCACACACATTAGAATACTAAGTCATCACTTCTAGCTCTAAGCTAGGATGGTGTATGTTGTATATATTTTTTTTATGATGTAATATTTTAGACTGAATATTAGGATTATTTATGTGTAGAATGGAAGTCAGGCTGCTATTAGCCTAATGGTTTTTTTGTATGAGATTATGCTAAAGGTGTAGATAAAATAATAAATAAATATTAATACTTTAGCTTCCAGGTTGCTTATGCCCCTTTACATAATCCACATTAGGACATGTGGGCTTGATTACCCATGTGTAGGGTGCTAAGTCCATACTTAGGGAATATAAACTGCTTGGGTTTGTATGGTTGTTTAAATAACATCTATTTTGTAGGTGTAATTAGATTTTATTTTTTATAAAAATGTAATTTTTGTAAATAGGATTAGTGCTATGGGTTTTAGAATGAACAGTGGCTAGAAGGTAAAGTCTTGGGAGGCCCTATGAAGCCTTGGAGAAAACCAAATCAAGAAAAGATGAAGAATGAAGACCCCATAGCATTTATTCAATTATAATTGTATTGTAATGTAATTAAATTTCTCACTCAACAACCCTCTTATTCTTTCATGAGATCTATAAATGTTTGATTATTGTGTTTCTCTTGCGTAATAGAAATTGCATATTTTTTTATAGATTTCTTAAGCTTGATGATTGAATGTGTCGCCTGGATGCGGTAGGCTCTTTAGGATAAAATTAATTTTTCTACCCCCCATTAAATAACTCATAACTAAATTTTTCTTAAGCTTGATTATTCAATATTCCAACATCATGCATGGCATCTTGCTTCACTCTTGAATAAGGAGGGTCTCCACTCTTGCATAATAGTGGAATACTTGACTTGTAAGGGCATCCCTTGTAACATCTCCTCATACTGATTTAGCCAATAACTATATTTCATCGTGCATTTGGCATAATTATCCCAAGCATTTTTCCAAATGAATGTGTCAAAATTATTTATAAATTTATAAAATTTTGTGTTTAGTCTAAGTCATGTCTTCATGCTAGTCATGATATAGTCTCTTAAGGAGTGAGAGTTTAGGACTCTAATCTCCTTCCTAATTGAATAACAACCCAACTATCTTGCACATATAAGACCAGCCTACATGGTTTTAAAGCAAAGGAGGTGTTAGCTGGTAGCCACTCCAAGAGGTTGTAAATCTAGAAAAGTAGGGATGGGTTTATCTTCTCTTGGGGAGGTAAACCACAATGTCCTTTTTTTGCTTAGATTTAGGTCATGCTTTTGACTTATACTAAAACATCCTAGATTTAGGATCCGAGGCTATTTATTTTCTTTGGGCTATTAGTATAAGTCCTCGCCTCTTATGTATTTTCATAATCTTATGTTGATGGACATTAGGCCCTAGCCTTCTAATAAAATTTTGACTCAAATAAAAATAAACTTTCTTTCAAATAAATAAAACCTCACCATAAGATAAACTGAAGTACTTACTAGACTTTCTAATACTATGAGTGCTTCCTACTTATCTTCTCTTGGAATCTAAAGTCTTTCCAAATTGAAACTTCCCACTTGATTTCCAAATATACACAATCCTTTGATTGTCTAATTTTGAGGTCTTTGGAGATATGATTGACTACTTTAATTGAGAGTATTCTTAGAAATTCTACATTTCTTAGAATATAATTAACTATAAAAACTTACTTCCATAGGGAACTAAAGAATCTGACATAAAATAAATCCTACTTTACTTTTTCATATAAAGTAGGGAACCCCATATAGGAGAATTTTATTACAATAAAAAAGGGTTACAAGATCTTTAAAAGGTGATAAACTCATAAGCTACTGCTCAAAGAGGTATAATCAGCATAGAGAGTAAATCCCCTATCTAAATACAACCAAAATAAGAGAAGGAAAATATAAAAAGGAAAAAATAGCTAAAGGGACAAAAAGGCACAAGAATGAGAACCATAGGTCAGTCCTCAACAAAAGCTTATGAAAATATGAGCAGCATATGCCAGATCCAGATAATGAACTTGCAAAAAGGAACCTGCAAACATCTGAAAGGGAGTTAGTACAGCTAAAGTGGTGCAAGTAAAGAAAACTAAGAAGGCTTGGAAAAGGAAAATATATTTAGATAATAGAGTGAAGGAAGGGCTCAGGCTCAGTCACCCATGAAAGGGGCAACCACAAACATGAGCATCCAAACCTCCAAAGAAGGGTTGCATCACAATTACTGCTACCAAATAGTTTATGAGTGAAATCATCCTAGCCATCATAGCCTACAAACCAGGGGGGAGTGGGGCAATTATTGTAAAGAAAATAATCTATAGCACCTGCATTCCATGCTTAAGCTTGATTTGATGCAGCCAACCAAATACACCCTTCAACATAGCTTGGTAAGAAGCAGCCAAAAAAATACAGGCACATAGGGAGATCAACAAGCCAGTAAACCCAAACCAAAGATGAGTCCACCTATTAAAAGCAACATCATTGTAGTAATTATACACCATTTTATCCAAAAATGACCTCAAACTACAGTGAAAAACATATAGCCCAGTCACAGGGACTGAAGCTAACCAAGCAGCAAACAACATAACAAACAACCATATAGAAAAATAATAGAAACAATCAACCTGCATAACAAAATAACCCATTAATCAATTCAGTAGATAAACAAAACCACAGAATAGAAAATGGAGTCAACTGAGGTGATAGTAAACAACTCCAAAGAAAAAAATAGCCATAAAAGGAATCCATGAAAAAACTGTTGAAGATTGCCTTCAAGTAAAGGGTAAACTTGTCAGCAACTAAGCAAACAGTAGCAACAGAACTCGAAAGAAAGGAAGGGCAAAATAGATGCCTACCTTGCAAGACAACCGTAATAATCACATCAATTAAAGGAGAAAAAGAAATAGTAGTCATATTCAGCAAAGAACCTAAAAAATCATCCGAGTTAAGTAGGAACAAAACCCAACAGATCTAGTGAGACAGGTAATTGGTCCAACAGATAGGGCTATCAGTAGTGAAAATATAACCCAGCAAAAAGAAGGGAAAAAAAAGGGAACTGATAACCAGTAGATGAGGATTAGGGACTAAATACCATCAAAACAGGATAACCAGCAAATGCAGCAGAAAAATGAGAAGGAAATAGAATAGATCAAAAGAAACATAAAGCGTAAAATACAATAGTAAAACACCAAGCTATATATTATTTTTAAGATAAAGTAATCCAGAGTTATCCAGATTAGTCAATCTCTGCAATTATTTAGGAAGACTGAAAAGATCAAAAAGGGTGAGCCCATCTAGTCTAGCTCCAAAAGTGGCAAGATAATCAACACAAGCATTTCCTTCACGCTAGATGTGAGTGATTTTAAAGTAGACTTGAGAGAAAAGAGCTCTTGTATGGTTAAGAAAAAGAGCAGCATAACCTAGCTGTCCTAGAGAAATAGGAAAACCCACAGAATGGCCAACCTGAAAATGGGAAGCATCAAAAAAAGATTGCAGAAAGATCTAGCCAAAAAAGGACTCAACCAGGATTGGACAAGCAGGTCCCAATAGCCACCATCTACAACAACAACCTATACTAGCATAGTAGAGAATGTAAAATAGAAAAATAGAAGGGATAACAACAGTAAAAATCATAGACATGAAGACTAGCCCAAACTAATAGAGGATGAAAATGATAACTAATAGATCCTAAAGCTTAGGAAAAAGCCATATCTCAATAGGAAAAAGAATCATAAAAAGTTTAAAATTTTCTAACATAAGGCAATCTAGTTTTATCAAGATTCACAAGCCCCCTCAAAAGTGAAGGAATGTCATCATTAGAGAACAAATTCAAAGAGGAGGACTTGGTTCCCCAATTAGTAAGAAAATCAACACAAGAATTACATTCCTGATAAATATGAGAGATTTGATAATCTAGGTTGGCAAGAAGCCTCCTAGTCTGGTTAAGTAAATAATACACTTCAACATTTCCATGAGCTCCCAAATTTAATAATTCAAGAAGAAGGAGAGCATCAACATCGAACCAAATCTTCTGAAATCTTTTCTATAAGCAGACAAAAATTCCATAGTGCAGACCTTTAAGCTCAGCAAATAATACAGAACATGGTTCTAGAGGAGTAGCAAAAGAAGAAATAACCTAACCACTATAATCTCTTAAAATCCCCACAACCAAAAAAGCCATTAGAAATCGAGCCATCAGTGTTAACCTTAATGACATGATAATTTAGCTTCATCCAGTATATAATTTTATGATTAGGAGCAATACCATAAGAAGGAGGATTAATCCCAAAGTTCAAAGCCATATATTTGTATCCTTTGAAACTTAGGGAAGTAAGAAGGTTAGCTTTATAAAGAGACATAACTTTACATTTGGCTCTAGCAAAATACGATGATAGTTCATAGATATATCATGATGCTTAGCATCATTTCTGTCCAAACAAATATACCACAGAATAGTAGTGACTAGAACAATTTTGACATGGCCTTTAGGAGTATAAGAGAAAAAACTTTCAAGAAGTTCAATAATAGAAAATGAACCATCGAAATGAAAACTATTAAACAATTAACAATGACACGTATTTGTTTAAATCCTTAATACATGTGTATTCATACTTAGCTAAAGAATGGAATCCTCCTTTCTACCAAAAATATATGCATTCACAATCATTTAAGTGTCCCAAAAATACATCGCATGTATAGGTATGTTAAGTTCAAAGCCATATGCATGATATTGATGATGAAAAGGAATGATTTAACATTATCCATGTGATAGTAATTCAATCTCATTAATCTTAAGATGCCTTTCATGTTTGAATAAGATTATTTAAGATTAACCCAAATTTAGGATTAATAAAATATTTAATAAATCATTCACCAAAAGAAACCAAAAATCATAATAACATTCCCTTAAAAAATAACTTAGGGCTGGGATGAAGAGGGTCAAACCTCGTTCCTCTCTTTATAATAATTAGATGTTAAGTAAAAATCAAATGCATCAAAAGAAAATATAAATAAAAATTAATCAATTCTTTTAATCACTTGAAGTGATACTACTCCTCATGTTTAACTTAAACAATTCCAAACCTTAAACAATTATGATTCTAAGCTTAACTAAGACATACTACACCAAGCCTTAGCACACACATTAGAATTCTAAGTCATGACTTCTAGCTCTAAGTTAGGATGGTGTATGTCGTATATATATTTTATTTTATGATGTATCATTTTAGACTGAATATTAGGATTATTTATGTGTAGACTGGATGTCAGGCCACTATTAGCCTAATGGTTTTTTTTTTGTATGAGATTATGCTAAAGGTGTAGCTAAAATCATAAATAAATATTAATACTTTAGCTTCCAGGTTGCTTATGCTCCTTTACATAATCCACATTAGGACATGTGGGCTTGATTACCCATGTGCAGGGTGCTAAGTCCATACTTAGGGAATATAAACTGCCTGGGTTAGTATGGTTATTTAACTAACATCTATTTTGCAGGTGTAATTAGATTTTACTTTTTATAAAAATGTAATTTTTGTAAATAGGATTAGTGCTATGGGGTTTAGGATGAGCAGTGGCTAGAAGGCAAAGTCTTGGGAGGCACTGTGAAGCTTTGGAGAAAAACCCAAATCAAGAGAAAAAGAAGAAAGATGAAGAATGAAGAATCCCATAGCATTTATTCAATTATAATTGTAATATTTTTTTGTAATCTGGGTTTTCTAAGGGTAGAGCTTGGCTACCCAATTTCTCTCTTTTCTTGGGTATACGGTGGTACCCGGCCACACCGGCCTCTTATTCTTTCATGAGATCTATAAATGTTTGATTGTTGTGTTTATCTTGCGTAATAGAAATTGCATATTCTTTATAGATTTATTAAGCTTGATGATTGAATGTGTGGCCTGGATGTGGTAGGCTCTTTAAGATAAAATTAATTTTTTACCCCCCATTAAATAACTCATAACTAAATTTTTCTTAAGCTTGATTATTGAATGTTCCAACATCATGCATGGCATCTTGCTTTACTCTTGAATAAGGAGGGTCTCCACTCTTGAATAATAGTAGAATACTTGACTTGTAAGGGCATCCCTTGTAGTGGAGAACACCTCCTCCCGCTAATTTAGCCAATAACTATATTTCATCATGCATTTAGGCATAATTATCCCAAGCATTTTTTCCAAATGAATGTGTCAAAAATATTTTTAAATTTATAAAATTTTGCATTTAGTCTAAGTCATGTCTTCATGCTAGTCATGATATAGTCTCTTAAGGAGTGAATTTAGGACTCTAATCTCCTTCCTAATTGAATAGCAGTCAACTATCTTGCTCATACATAAGACTGACCTACATGGTTTTAAAGCATAAGAGGTGTTAGCTGGTAGCCACTCCAAGCGGTTGTAAATCCAGAAAAGTCGAGATGGGCTTATCCTCTCTTGGGGAGGTAAATCACTATATCCCATTTTTTGCTTAGATTTAGGTCATGCTTTTGACTTATACTAAAGCATCCTAGATTTAGGATCTGAGGCTATTTATTTTCTTTGTGCTATGAGTATAAGTCCTCGCCTCTTATGCATTTTCATAATCTTATGTTGATGGAGTATAGGCCCTAGCCTTCTAATAAAATTTTGACTTAAATAAAAATAAACTCTCTCTTTCAAATATATAAAACCTCATCATAAGATAAACTGAAGTACATACTAGACTTTCTAGTATTATGAGTGCTTCCTACTTCTCTTCTCTTAGAATCTAAAGTAAGTCTTTCCAAATTGAACCTTCCCACTTGATTTCCAAATATACACAATCTTTTGATTGTCTAATTTTGAAGTCTTTGGAGATATTATTGACTACTTTAATTGAGAGTATTCTTAGAAATTCTATATTTCTTAGAATGTAATTAACTATGAAAACTTACTTCCATAGGGAACTAAAGAACCCAACATAAAATAAACCATTCTTTACTTTTTAATATAAAGTAAGGAAAAAAATCTCTGGTATATGTGAAGACACATCTATCTTAGGAGTTCTTATTAAGTGATTAGGTCCATTATAGGGTGATATTTCTATCTTTCAAGATGGTAGATCATACCTCAATGTCATACCCGATCACTTCAATAAGTACCCCCTAAGATCTGCATGGTGTACAACGACTAGAAATTAAAACACCACACTATAAAAAATGCATTGGTGTCTTAGAGGTATAGTATGGTTCAGATGACCATCTAAAAGGAAATAGAAGTGTAATCTCGATCAAGATCCCATGATTTTTCCATCCTGAGATTATGTTATTCTAGGTTACCAACATCAAAGGGACATAGTAGTAATGTCAATAGAATCTAATTAGTAGCTATGGGTTACCTCATTTTAGGTATACCAAATAGACTTAGAATTATAGTGTAAATGTAGTAAGAGTGTTCACATGGTGAATAAATTATAAGATGTTTTCACATGATGAACATGTAGATGTTCACACAGTGAATGAATAATAGGCTAGGTTTATATCCCTTTATAATGCCAAAATTAGGCTTGTCCACATGGTGGATGGATATGAATTTGTTTGCATGGAAAACAATTATGGGGTATTCGCATGGTGAAAGGATAGAAGAATAGACTTACATACCTTTTGGAATGCAAAATGATGGATATGAATTTGTTCACATGGTGAATGAATTATGGGGTGCTTGCATGGCGAACAGATAGAAGACTAGACTTACATACCTTTCGAAATGCCAAAATTAGGGTTGTCCACATGGTGGATGAATATTAATTTTTTTCATGTACATAATGAATTATGAGTTGTTTGTATGGTTAATTGATTGAAGACTGGACTTACATACCTTTTAGAATGCCAAAATTAGGGTTGTCCACATGATGGAAAAATATGAATTTATTCATGTGGTGAATAAATTATGGGGTATTCGCATGGTGAATGGATAGCCTGCGCTTACATACCTTTTGGAATGCCAAAATTAGGGAGAACATATATGAATTTGTTTATGTAGCGAATGAATTATGAGGTGTTCGCATGGTGAATAGATAGAAGTCTAGATTTACATACCTTTTGGAATGCTAAAATTAGGGTTGTCAACATGGTGGATGGATATGAATTTATTTACATGGTGAATGAATTATGAGGTATTCACATGGAAAATGGATAGAATACTACACTTACATACCTTTTGGAATGCTAAAATTAGGGTTGTCCATATAGTGGATGGATATGAATTTGTTTGAGTGACAAATGAATTATGAGGTGTTCGAATGTCAAAAGGATAAAATACTGGACATACATACCTTTTAGAATGCCAAAATTAGGGTTGGAGTTTTATTTATTATTATAATTATAATTTATTTAAAGGGTAATGCCTAGGCGCTAGAATACAGTGCCTAGGCACCTCTGCTTAGGTGGCAGTCTATATGATAGGTGTACATGTGAGCTGTGAGGCCCAACACCTTAGCACTGCATGGGTAGAGCTATGACATTGACATTATTGGTCTTTTTAACTGTTTGAATAGTGTTGTAGTGTTGCATTGTAGTAGCAAGGTGCTTGTCAAGATTCTTGATAGTTGTATAATTGATTAAAAGAGAAATGGCAACCTTATTTTAATTGGTGTCATGATGTTGCAATGCTTATTGTATGCATCAATTATAAGATTTATTATAATTAAATTTATATTTTTGACTGTACAATAACTGATAGGATGGGATAACGAGTGCCTCGATGCAGCATGTGGGAATCACGAGATTGTGCTATGTTATACAACCTGAGAGGCCAGTGCCTCAATGCCATGTTTGGGCATTACGGTGCTGAGTTTGATTTATAAATAGGACCCAAGGTTGTTAATAATTTTCATTCAACAGTCTCTTTCTTTAATGATTTTCTTTCTCTCTCTCAACTCTATTCTTCTCTTAAATTTAGATTTTTCATCATGCCTCTTAGAAGGGTTGTGAACAGAAAAAGATCATCTAGCGATGCCTACATATTCATCAATGCTGATGCCGAGGAGCGATATTAACATGGCCTCATCCATAAACACTTGATCCTGGAGAGGAGCTTCCAAGATCTCGATGGTAGTGCCAAAGGGGTGATCATGAGATGAGATTGGGCCAAGCTAGCCTACGATAATTGCCCGTGCATCATCTCAGTGATTTGTGAGTTCTTCACAACACATGAGAAAGCCAAGAAAATAAAGCATACATTCGGAGAAAACTAGTAAGTTATGATAGTAGTGCTATAAATGCATATTACAATTTCCAATATATTGATTACGATCAATATTTACTTATTATAATGATCATCCTGATTTTAATGAGATTCTCCATTTTCTTTCTGGGAGAAATACAAATGTACAATGGAAATGATGGGAGGAAAGAATTATCAACTTTCATGCCACCAGTCTCACTACTGAATGTAAGGCTTGGCCCTATTTCATTTCTAATAAGCTTATGCCCACTGGTGACATTTCCAAAGACAGGGCTATTTTAAATTTTGCTATTCATAGGGGATTTACTATCGATATCAGGAAGGTTATTTATAATTTTATTTATAATATGTTGAAAGGGAGTACTACTATTGGGTACCATCACCCTTCTTTGATTTATGGTTTATACACTGTGGTGTGGGTGGGAAATACTCATTCGCTCCTCTAACAAAGAGGATAATTTGGAGATTTCTATCAAGGTTTGAAGTGGGGAGAGTTCTGCTTTCTGTCTTGAAGTCCTTGGACAAGTCCAAGAAATTAACATTCAGGTAACGGACTTAAGAAAAATGTGGATAAGAGTAGTCATAGGTAAGAGATTTTGGAGCATAAGTTTGATCATCACATGGATCAACTGCAGGTGCAATTCTCTTACATTGCCCAGTTTAACACTATTCTGGTCAACATGTTCTAGAGTTGCAATCTTGTAGATCCAAATCAGGTCTCCTTCCCTATGGCACCTCAGTATTAGCATTATGTATATACTCCACAGGTATCAGGCAAGGAGGAAGAAGAGGGTGATGAGTATGATTATTAGCATCCCTCATTTTTGTATTTTTTTCCTTTTTTATATTTTAAAATATTTTTTAATTTAGAAATAAAAATTTTCTTTTTATTATTTTGTGTTATATGGTTGTATATGATTAGTTTGTTGATTTATCACTCCAGAATTTAAATACAAAATATTTGAACACATTTATAAAATATGAAATATGAGTGATAGCAGCATTGTAAACTAGTGCCCTCGTGTTATGAACAGATTGAAAATCATAAAGTTTGGCAATGTAGTACTAACATGTGTTGGGGTGATATTGTACTGTAGAACTTCAAGTCACTTGTGTTAGGAGATATAAGTCCATAAGGTCGAGGAATATTATGCATTTTTTTATCAAAATTATTCTAAGTCATATTTCCAATGCCAAGTAAGCATGGCATCATAGTGCTGATGCTATGGCATTGCGGTGCTGGGGTGATTTCGGTAAGATGCCAAAGCTTGGTTCTTGGGTGCTATGGCACTGCCCGTTATAATAAGAATGAGAGCACAATGTTACTGCATTGAAATTCAGTACCAAGGTGCTATGAGTCAGAAATTAAGTTTCTTGTGAGATTTTAGGAAAATATTTAGAAATTTTTGGTAGCATTTCACCATAGCAGTGCTAGATTTCAAAATCATAATGCAAAGCACTCTTCTTATTTATTCTAAATCTAATATCGATGGAGAGGAGGGGTTTTCATCTTGCGTCGAAATGAATGTCAACGATGGAGGTCTTCAAATATCTAACCTTCTTTTCCTAATTAGATCTAAAATCAATGGTGGGATTATAATTTAAACATGCTTTTTTAAAATATAAAATGGCATAAATCTTTACCTGATGCAAAGAGAGGATCTCAGAATAAAAGAAGATTGTCAGGAGCACGAGTGTAGTCTAGTATGGGAATGTAGTGAGAGTAAGAGTGATTAGAGAGAAAAGAAGAAGAAGAAGTCTGGTGGGACTAGACACTCCCATCTATAACAATGTTTCTTGTAACTATTCACTCTCAATAGTCAGTGCATCATCTAGGCACCAAAATCATAGCGCCACGGTATTGTATTGTAGTTTTGATAGTTAGCTCGGCGGTTATCCTTTAGAAGGCTAGCAGACCTTGGCATGAACACTACAGTCAGCAGAATATATATATATATATATATATATATATATATATATATATATATATATATATATATATATATATATATATATATATATATATATATATATATATATATGTGAACAATGACAAGTTGATTGATTTTTGAAATTGTGTTTGTGCATCTTCACTTCCTTTCGTCGGACTAGTTATCTCCTTTCTCTATATTATCTACTCACTAGAATTTATCATTAGAGAGTTCTTAAAGCATGAATTCTTTGAAGGTTCTCTTCCTTGAATTGTTGTTGATAATAGCTAGGCAATTTCATTATATATTTCCACATTGACATGGCTATTTGCCAATTCCAACAATTCTATGAGAGTTTTGGGTGACTAAAGCTCAAGTGCATTTTTGAGAAGAACTTCCTTAAGACCTTGAACAAACATAGCTTGTGCAACCACGGGCTTTAGATTCTTAACATCTAGCATCTCCTTCTGGAAATAAGTTATGAACTTCTTAAGAGACTTGCCAGACTCTTTTCTCATTTTTACAATAGAGCTTGTGAGCTCTTCAACGGCTTATGGGATCTAGCAAACTATGTTGAGAGCATCCTCTTAAACTCAACAAAGGAGGTGATGACTCCTATTGGTAGGCATGAGAACCATCTGAGACTTGACTCTTAAAAGTGTTTAAAAAAGTTGTCACTTTATTACATCATATAGATTTGGTAGCTATGTGGTGGACTTGAAGTATGTAATATTGTTGGTGGAGTTAGTGCAACCTTTATAAAACTCCAACTATAGGATCTTAAACTTGTGTGGAGGGCTAGCTTCTATAATTTTCTTAGATAACGTGTTGATTTGATTGATGCTTGTTTACTCCTTCTAGATATCCTCTTTTTCATTCATCTAGTATGATTCACCATTAGCACTTGGTGTTCCAAATAATTCTCTTCTCTGCCAATGAGTTCAATGAGTTGCTAAATGTGAAGAACCTTCATTTCTTTTACTCTCAGGCTTTCATTCTTCTTCCATGGTTGCCTGAACTAGGAAAGTGATCATGTCCTCTATGTTCTTCAAATGTTTTGTGTAACAAATTATTGATTGCTTGTTCCCATGCCTATCAAATTGTCCTGTGCTGAATGACCTACTTCACTTTGCACATAACTTTTAGTTCTCTACATTATCCATGCTCATTGCACCTAAAATAATGTTGAATTCAAATCTACTTATGGTATGAAGCATAACCATCTAGGCACTTGAGAAGCAAGGTTAAGAAGAGTAGGACAAATAAACTAAAATAAGCATAGAAAATATAATAAATTCCACTATGTTTGAAGTTGTGAGTACAACGTTTCCTCTCCATATCTTCTTTGAGAAAAGTATAAGGGGTAGTGTAAGAATAAAAGTACATGAAATTAGAGAAAGCCAAAATTCCCTCCTAAAAAATCCTCCTTTTTATGGGATTGATGGGTGGCCAAATAATGAAGGTATATATCAACTAAGCCATTTACATAAAGAGGAACTCATGGAGACAGGTGCTCAGAGCCGGGTTGAGAGTTCATTGGATGTGGTCTTTGATGTTTTCAAGATGAATCATTTGAGTGTGTCCCAAGTGTGTAATCACTCATATATAAGTGGACATTTTGTCTAAGGTGAGCTACTGAATGCTAGTTGCTTAACTGGAGTAACCTCTCTATGCATTCACCCTATTTGGGATGAGTCATCATAAATGAGGTTTGTCATTGTGCTCTATCCATTTAGACCAAGATTGTCTACTTCCACACTCACCTCATTAATGAGTCATTGTGAGCATAGTTCAGTTGTACAAATTTGGCTTATTGCTAATGGTCTTTCATTGTCTTTGAATATTCGCCAAGTCTACTTATACTTTTTGAGTATACAATACTTGCTAAAACTAACGTTTATTTTCAATCAAATTGATTTTTATTTTATTAGAACTATTGTCCATGTTTGCATAATTTATATTATTGATGTCTCATAAAATTTAATATCATATATGCTTAATTTAAACATTATATTTGTTAAAATTAAACAATAAATTTGAGAAAAGTAAGTATTACTTTACTAGAAAGTTTATTTCATTCTAACTAAAAATTTTTGGTCAATGAGATCAAATTTACACAAATTTTATTATGACTTAGAGTGCATTTGTGGGAGCAATGTGATAGTGGTGTGGTGCTAAAATGCACCGCTATGCCATTTGGAAGCTATATAATGATTGTATTTTGACTATTTTTGAGAAATATGAGATGAAAAAGTTATGTTTTCCAACTTAACTTGGCTACCTATTATGGCGACTAGAAAGTTGTAGTTTGACTTTTATAATATAAAAGAATTTATATACCACCACATCTTTTCCATAAATTAGCTTCTTTTATAGTAGCTCCACCATTACTTTTTCATACAACTGTTGTTGTCCCAATTAGACCCTTAAATGTCATTGATAAAATCATTGTCTAACTCAATAACTAGAATACTAAGCAAAATAATATTAATAACTAGGATACTAAGCAAAATATTATTATTTTTAATTGCACTTAATTTGCACGAAAGTTCTTATTGTATACATGAATTTATAGAGTGATTGTGAGTTTAATCAAAAGTGATTTTTTTCAGTCACCTCTAAAGTTTTAAAGAACTTTGATTATATGAAGTATTTTATTAATTAGAAAATTTGTAGTTATACATGCTTGGTATAGAAGAGTATATTGGGGTTATACTCACATAATTTATTAATTATATTAAGGTCATACATGCTTGATGTAAGAGAGTATATTAAGGTTGTACTAGCTCAATGTACAGAAGGGTATATTGGGTTACATTTGTCCAAAAAAAGATTGTGTCAGTGTAGGGATTCTCCACCCATTGAAAATGATTTTTATTTTTAGTAATGGGTTCCTAATATGAATGTTGGCTAGGTGTGGACATAAGCATTGAGGTTTTGTATGAACCACATTACAATTGATTCTTCTTGTTGTATAATTTATTTTACATTTTTTGCACTTATTTATTTATCTATGAAGGATTTATATGATGTAGTACTTTATTTAAAACTCTTTTGCTAGTATAATCATAAAGTAAAAGTACTCTTATATGGTGTATTGTTTCTTCATATTTAGTTCTTATTTTTAAATTCATTTATCTTAAAATTATATAATTGTATAAAATTTAAATTGGTGAAGAAATAAAAATTTTAAAGAGCCTCTTGCCATGCCTTCACCTTACATGCAGTATGTCTCCAAGTAAGTGGATGTAGTAGCCTTTCCTACAAATGATGATAAGATTGTGGTCAAATTTTTGAAGAAGAATAATTTCACAAGATTTAGTACACTTAATGTTATAATTAATGATAAGGAAAAGCACTTTGTAGCAAACAATTTACTTGTATTAAAAATAATATGGGGTGTATCAAAATCATATCATTTTCAAACTAGTGGATAAATGGAGATTTTCAATTGAAAGTTGAAGTGGGCATTATAGAATACAATGGGCAACAATAAGAAGGATTGGTCCTTAAAGCTAGATGATGCATTGCAGGCTTACAAAACAACATATAAAATATTCATTTGCATGTCTTCATATCACTTGGTTTATAGAAAAGCTTGTTATCTGCCAATAGAGCTTGAAAATAAGGCATTAACAACAACAACAACAACAACAAGCCTTTATCACATAAAGTGGGGTCGGATACATGAATCCTTCATCTCCATTGTGTCCTATTATGTGTCAAATTCTCATTTAATTCAAGTATACTAAGGTCATTTTTTATACTTCTTAACCAAGTCTTTTGAGGTCTACCTCTACCTTTCTTAACATAAGGCAAATCTAATGCATCTACTCTGCTAACCGGGTCATCGGACGGCCGACGCTTTATGTGGCCAAACCATCAAAATCATATCATTCTTAAACTAGTGGATAAATGAAAATTTTCAATTGAAGGAGGACTTAGACTTATACAAAATGTGTTGTCATATAATTCAAGGTATACGCTTTTTCAAAAAAATAAAATTAAATTAAGATCAAAATAGTTTAAGCAATTTATAGTTATCCTTATGGGTAATTGGAATCTAGAAAGGATGTTTCAAAATTAAAGGTCAACGTTTAAAGCCATACTTCAAAAATAATACTAAATAGAAAATTTTAATCATCTTCTTAAAAGAGCCTACAATCTTAAATATTAAAGAGCTACATATGGCTATGAATATTTAATTAAATTCTTATTGGGAGGTAAACCAACATTTCTATCATTGGGAATAAAAGGAATCAAGAAGGGTGCAAGTAATTGTAGTCATTTAATAGAATAAAATGATGAGTGAATGAACTGCCATGTAGGCAATTTGTTTTCCTTTAATTTTCAAATTTCTCATCTGCATAATCTTATTTTAAATTTGGGTGGGGGTGTTTGGGATGGCTCATCTATCTGTACTTTAGTGTACTTCTTGCTTGACACTTCATTACATGCTCACTTTAAGTTTTTGTATGTGTGATCTAGTCTTGTTTTGTCACCATTTTAAGATTTTATTTGTATATTAATTTTACTATTAAATTTGTCATCTCTAGTAAGTTTATTTGGTATATTTTGTATTTTATGCTTTTATAAAATTTTAGAAAGTAGGATGAGTGTGAGAATTAGAATTTTTTGAAAAATAAATTTTCATAGTAAGTTGAATTTCTGTATGAACTATTGTAATTAGAGCATTATTTATTTATCTATAATAAAATATAAAAATATTGACATCCATCCCAATATCAATAATTAGGATCCCTAATCCAAGATTTGGAGCTTCCTACTTAGACAATTAGGACAATATATTTAGTGACTAGGCATGTAACCCTAATTAAAATAGAAAATAAAAACAAATAAAAAGAACCAAAATCAAAATCAAAATTAAACACCTTAAGGTAAAAGTCTAGGTCAATCTTGTGGACCCCACTAAAACTTGACCTAACCTAATTAGACTTGATGAACCCAATCAAATCTAAACTTAATAAAATTTAATAGAAATTAAAATTGAATATATCTAAACTAGAATCTAACTTCAATTGAGATAATTGTCTTGATTCACCTAATTGACCTATTTAAGCTCAAAATTAACAAAGTTCAAGAAAAATTAAATAAAAATAAAATAAATATAAATTAAATCAAATCAAAAGCATAAAATCAATATATAAGCATAAATAAATTTAAAACTAAATTGAGATAGGGTATTAAGTGGTCTACCAAGTCATTTGAGATATTAGTTAACTAATCAAAATTTAATCAAATTGAGCCTTTTGAAAGGCTCAAATACATCAAATAAATATATCCAAATATAAATATAAACAAATTTGATTCTAATGAAGACTCAAATGAGTTAATTGAGTCACTTTGTTCATGTGAACCCAAACGAGCCCTATTGAGCCCAAATCCAAATGAAAATGAAACTAATTCAAATTAAACACTTCAAAACACTTCAAAATCATAATTAAACATAATTTGATTCCTCCTTGAGTCTAATTTGAATAATTTGGTCATTTAGCTCAAGTAAACTTAATGTAACCTATTTAATCTAAAGTTGAGTCAACATATGTCAAATTCAAAAATTAAACTCAAATTAATCTGAACACTCAATTAGATATAATTGAAGCCCAAACACATCTTGGTTTAAGTCAAATGTGTCATTTGATTCAAATAAATCTAATTTAACACATTTAAGTCAAAATGAGCTAAATTAGGTTAAGTTCAAAAATCTAATTGAAATTAAATAAAATTAATCAATCTTAAATATTAAAAATGACCAATTAAATAAAGTTAAACCAAAGTCTAAGTCTTTAAATGACCAAACAGGCTAGGAGATTCAACTTGACCCATTTAGGTCAAATTAGATTAAATCACATTCAAATCCCATAAAGTATGGATCAGTTGATCTACAAATCATTGCAATGAATAACCAACAATAATTTAAACCTAAATTAAAATCCAATTAAACAAATGAGCTCAACATATCTCAATTCAACTCATATCAAACTTAAATGAAACCATATCCAATGCACTCAACCTAAATGAGCTCAAACCAACCCATAGTCCAAAATAGCTTAGCTTGAACAATATTTCAACAATCCAAAAAAGAAAAGCAAAAAAAACTAAATGATGAGGTGGATAAGTCAAAATGCAAACATGAAGTCAAGAAACTCCATTCTCTCTCCATACCTCATCCATCAATCCACTTAATGGATAAAAATCCACTACCAAGAAATTTGACTCTTGGAAGGAGAGGACAAGCTTGAAAAACATCACCTCCTCCATTGAAGATCTCGACCAAGCATCAAGAAAAGAAATAAGGATTCTTCTCCTCATTCTAAGAGTTCCAGCACACTCTTGAGGTAGATAGGGAGTGAGTTGACCCTTCTCTCAAGTTCCTTGCCATCAACGAGTTGGAAATTGGCCGAAGCTGGCATCAAAGGTGATGGCCATGTATGAAAGTGGGAAAGGAGTGATTCTCCCTCACAATTTTGATGACCCCTACACATTTTAGGGGATAAATCGAGCCCATATAAACCATCACCAAGGTTTCCTGCTCGACAAGCTAGAGTTTGACCAAGGTCGATGACAAGGAGTGTAGCTTTGTATCCATGATGGTTGGCAAGGAGGCAACTTGATTCCTCTTCACCAAAGGTTCATCCCAACCCAAAGAAGGTGTTCGAAGTGCCAACGCCACTAGGCATCAACTTTGGTAAGGTATGTCCTCAATCTCGCCACCTTCCCTCTATGGTTTCAACCTTTATGAAACAAATTCATGTGTGGATGAAATCAAGTTGCACACATCAATTGTAAATCGATCCATGATCATTTTGCAATCAAAACCATGTGAAACTATCACTTAGAATGCCGGTGATCGAGCCGTAAGAGCCAAAGACTCTTGGTCCTCGTCAAGAGGTTGGGGATGAAATCACCACCATTTATTCTTTTTATTTGGATTAGATGAATGTGATTTATAAGCGCAAATTTGATTAAAATCCTTAAGGAATTGTGGAACGAATCTAGGCTGTCCGATCAAGTCCTAATCAAAACCCCATATTTTGGGTTGGCATGGATCCACCATGGTCTAATGGTGTGTTGCCATGCTAAAAGTGATGCCTATTTAGCATCACATTAACACTGACTAGGATAAATAGAGAATTCAAAAATTTTCTAATTTAAATGATAAAAATGCACTAAAAGTTGAAATTTTTTATAAAAGTTATAATATTCAACTAAAAAAATACAAATAAGAGCTCTATAGATTCATCTCTTAGAGAGGAATTTATTAAACCAAAATTCTCTAATTTTTATTTGATAGTTTTTATTTAATTTGAGTTTAATTGAAAGACATCAAACCCTATTAAAACTTAGAATATTAATCCAATTAAATAAAAAAATTACATAGAATAAAATTAAGGTCGAAATTCACCTATCATAAAAATTTTAATGATTAATTCTAAGTGGATTAAAAGAAAAAAATTTTCTAAGTGAAAAATCCTAATTTAATGAAAATAATTAATTTAAATTTGCAAAAATTAAAGAAAATCAAGGAAATACCTTAAACATTGTGAATAACATCAATGAACTTATGAAAGATTTTTAACCTTCCAAAAGTTATTAAACTCCAAAATCACCTAATTGAATATTAATTCAATTAATTAATTTAATTAATTAGGCTAAGCTTATTAAAGTGTAATAAATCAAATAGAAATCTAAAAAATCTAAATAAATCCTCTTTTGATTCCCCTTTCAAAGAAGAATCTTAGAAAATTAGATATACTAATTCTTAATATTTTAAACTTAATTTGAGTTTTATTGAAAAATATTAAATCTTAATCAAACCCTAAATATACCACTGATTGAGATGAAATTTTCGGGAAATAAAACTAACAAGAAACCCACATTTTCATAAAAAATATGAGTCAAAGGACTTTTGGATCATAAGTCCAAATTTTTTGAAATCATAAGGAAATTTAAATTCAATAATAAATAAATAAATCACATAAATTCTAAAAATTCACCAATTTCTTTTAAAACACTTTCTATAGCATCAGAGGACTTAAGAAAAATCTTTTAGCCCTCCGAAGTTAAGAAATCCTAAAAATCACATACTTTGGGTTAACGAATAATTAAAGTTTTTATAAAAATTAAACAACACAAATCAATTGAACTCAATAAAATTTAAAATCATGAAAATTAAATAAGGTTTAAATCAAACAAATCAAAATATATCACATAAATAATAGAACTTTATAACTTTGATAAATATTCAAATCAAACTCAATGAAATTAAGTATGAATTGTATATTGAATAAAAAGGAACATAATCAAATTAAAACCAAATGAAAATTGGCCAATCAATAAGTCAATAATAAAAGGAATAAATTTAATAAAATGAATTTGAAGTTGCAAATTGAATTTAAACCTTAACTAAATCAAGTAAAATGTAAATCAAATTAATTAAACTAAAGTAAAATAATTAAATTAAACCAAAAATCATTAAATTAAGTTAAGAAATTTAAACTCAATTAAATAATTAAATTTAATAAACTAAGTGAGTTGTGAAATAATTAATCAAAGTTTAAATAAAAAGATTAAATTAAATATCAATCAAATCATAAGATAATCTAATTAAAATATATTAATCAACTTAAATTTAAGATAACTTAAATGAAGATATAAAATCATTAAATTTAAATAAAATAAAACTCACTTAATCAATAGAAATTACATAAAACTTAATGAACTTAATAAAAATAAATGCAAACTAAAATAAATTTTTACATAAAATTTAAATAAAAATTTTAACTTTAATTTAAAAATGAATGTAGTAAAATTGAACATAACAATAAAATTAAAATTTAATATTAATAAAACTTTAATGAACAAACATAATTTGAATATTAATCAAATCAAATGTGCATTGATCAAACTAAAATTAATTTAGCTAAATTAATCAAATGAGAAATTGAAAAGAATGCATAGACTATTAGGTTTGACCCTTAGGTGAATCTTCACCCCTTTGGTGATAACTTCACTTTATTAGGATTAGGGTGATAAATAAATTAAGCTTTACCATAAGTGAAGCTTAATCTCTTTTTCACTCTTTAAAACCTAAATTCAAATTTTAACTTAAAAATAAATTAAAATTAGAAATAGAATTTAAAATCAATTAAATTATTTAAATTGGAACCCTTTATGGTAAATTAAACAAATCTTAAACCCTCTTAACTACTATTTTCTTTTTGAGTGACTTATGTTAAGACGATGATATATTTGTGAGGTGATGCTTTTATTTTATTTTATGGTGTATTGTTTGTCTAAATGACTAGGATTATTTGTCCGGTAAATCTGAATGCTATGACACTCTTTTTAGACTAACACTATTTTCTATAGGGGTTATTCTTAAAGGGATCACTGCATTAAATAAATTATAAATATTATTTGCTTGCAAGTGCTTTGCTTAGGTCTCTAAGTATAGATCATTAAGATAGGTGAGCTTGGAAACCACTAGTGTTAAGGTCATATATTTTTGATATAGATTACTGGTGTGTTCTTTGTTTTTTATAAGATCTATTTTGTAGGGTTTGAAAATTTATTTTAGAATTTAAATTTTAATTTGATCCTAAAATTATGTTAGGATCTATGGGGTTAGGATGAGTAGGAACTGATTGTACCCTTTTGATGATCCTTTGTGGAGCTTAAGGAAGTCTTTAAAGAAGGCAATGATCATAAAGTCAATTGAAGACCCCATAGATCAAACTTATAATTCTAGCTGGGCTGTATAAGGGTAGAGCTCTGCTGCTCACTTTTTTTTTTTTTGAGGTGTAGAATGATACTTAGTCACACTAGCCTGTTTATTTAATTTTTGTGTGATTTACTTTAGTCTATGCAGTAAAGCATTCATAGATTTTCTTTTGTGATTGATCTATTCTATAATGAAAGCCTGAATGCATTGGACTTTTAGGGAAAAATTTAAAATTTAATCCCTTTAAATTAAATCGACTAAAATATAAAAATAAATAACTCATAATCTCAATAATTAAAGTCTTATGAATAAAGATTAAAGCAACTAGAAACACCTAGAATTGTGAACCATGTTTGCATATTTTTTCATTCTTCTTGAATTAGGCTCTTTTCTCATTGTACATTAGGTGTCATATAAACTATGAGGATGACCATCCTTCCTCAGGGAGTTTGCCTTTTTTTTTTCTAATTTAGTCCATAACTCATTTCTAACGGCACCTCGTTCCCAAAACTTTAAAATAAAACTAGTTATCTAAAAATTATTAAAATTTTAAAATTATTGTATTAGTAAGAAGTATAACATGCTAGTTATGATCATATGGTTAGGGAGTGAGTTTAAGTTTTTAGCTTCAGTTCTGAATTAACAATAACTTAAACTATCATGCATTCATAAGATTGGACTCATGGATTTAAAATTATTAAAAAGTGTTAACTTATAATCCTACCAAGTGAGTTATAACTTTAGAAGAGTCAGGGTAGCCTTAAGTGAAAAGTAGACAATAAATCTCAAATTCTTATGATTAGATTAAGTTGAGCAGACTCATGTTAGAAGCGTCATTTAGACTTAGGGTATAAGGGTCCCATTTCTCTTTTGCTATGGGGATAAGTTTTCGCATCTTAGGCATTTCTATAGTCTTATAATGTCATAATTTAAGTCTAACTTTCTAATAAAAATATTAAATTTGATATCTAAATAACTTCATTTTCAAAGATGTAAAGCCTAACAACAAAATAAGTTGAAATGCTTATTAGGCTTCCTAATATCTAAAATTTTTCCTACTTATTCTCATTTGGCCTCTAAGAAGAACTTGTCCTTTTGAAGTTTTCCTTTTTGATTTTCTAATTTAACCTTCATGAAAAATAAACTTTGAAATCCATAGAAATAAAAGTCAACTTCTTTAATCAAGAGTATTCTTAAGAGAATTTCTATTCTTCTAAAATGTAATTAACTATAGGGGCCCACCCTTATAGGAAACTATAAGCCTAATATTATAATAAATCATGTTCTACTTTTCTATGCTCTTTTGAGTAAAAATCTATAATATATTATAGATACATCAGCCTTAGGAATCCTTATTAAGTAATCAAATCCATTATACGATAAAATTTCTATCTCTTGAAATGATATATTTATCTTTTAATGATGTATTTGATTGACTAAATAAGTACCCCCAAGATCTGCATGATGTTCCAAATAAAGCCTCCATAATTATGAAAACTTAAATCTCATATGCAATCCTTTTTAATTAATTAGTTGAATAAAATGAGCTAGTTAGATAATAAGTTGTATGGTTAACTACCTCTTTTATTTGTGATTTCATATATTATATATAAAAAAAATAAGCTAAGCTTAGTTAGAGTTGATAAATGGGTGTAACTATAACTCATTGAATAAACTAAATTTTTTTGAATGGTTATATACATGGATAATAACTAATAGCATGGGTTGGGTAGAGAGAAAAAGAGTAGTGAGTTGGTGTTTCCTACATCGTCCAACATCATATAAAAAAAGTTGTGAATCAACATTCACTTACAAAATGAAGCCCTAATATTTGGAGACTTAAAATCCCTTTTTAACAAACCTCAACAATTTTGAAACCATTTGTAAAAAAAATTTATAATGCGTATGATAAAATAATGAATTTTTTGAAGCATAAAAAAGAGTTTGGGGTTATGCTTGTTTAAAGATTTATTGCTTAGTGACAAACTATTTTTAGAAAATGGGTAAACTTATTTTTATAATATATGTATCAATATACATTAAATGTGACTTAACATGCTATGATTAAAGGTATGTGTTAAAGTACTAGTGTACTATACAATGGACTTATTTTAAACATCTGTTAATTTAAATTAGTTACAAAAGTTAGATTAAGGTTAAATAATGACCAATTTTGAACATGTAAGTAATAATATTTTTATACATTATGATATGATATCTATCTAAAATTTAACTTTTGATTTCTTTGAAGGCATTGCTTGAGGACAAGCAAATATTTAAGTGTGGATGAGTTTGAAAAATGAGAAAAGTATAATCATTATCCTTTCATTGGTTCAATGATTAGATATTGACTCTACATAATTTTAATGATTTGAAATTTAAATTTTGTAGGTGAACATTATTTCAAGTGAAATATAGTTAAAATAAAGTGATTATGAAATTTGACAAATTATAGAGCAAATGACACGATTTAGAAGGAATTTAATACCAAGGGCTTAGGCTATAGACCTAATGCATAACTCCAAAACTAGGATCTCAATAAGAGCAACAAATAGAGAAATTAGATCCCAAACACTAGACTCTAATGTTGAGGTGCCAACCCTTGTTCCTAGGAGCCCAATTTAGACACCTTAACACCAATTGATGTAGGATTTAATCGCCATAAAAAGAAACCTCATCACCAAGACACCAGTATGAAAATATCCACAAAATTTTCCTTTTTTAATTACAGCTCTTACTTAGTTTGGTGTCCAATTAGAACATTATTTAAACATCTTTCAGAGGACAAAATAAAAAATTTTACAATAAAATTTGGAGGTTTTTAGAGGGAACATGTTAGAGTTTCAAGCCACGAAATATTTTAGAGAACTTCAAAGTACAAATCAAGAGGTTTAGAAATGATAAAATGGAGGACGAAGCATGGAGCGAGAGCTTGCAAATTTTAGTGTCTTATACTTCCTCTCTATTTATTATTTTAGTTTTATGGCTACACTCTTTCAGTTTTATTCTCTTTTGATTTCATCATGAGCTAAGTTTTTTCTTTTTATGAGCTTTATATAGTTAAATATTCTTGTTGATTTATTCCTTTATCAATCTTATTTGATTTTTCATGCTTACTACATACTTTTTTAGGTGCATTGATAATTATTAATTCATATTATAAATTAATAATTTAGTATATCTATTTGAAATCTAGAAGAATATAGAAGTGGATGATGGATTCATCATGAACCAAATGTCATAGTGAATTTATGTTAGAGATCATTGCAGTAAATTCATGTCGTCATTATATGATATTGTATGTATTAACCATTTCTTCTTACATTAAATTTGTCTCCAAGAGATTGAGAGGTTATGTCAAAGAAAATAATGAGCCTAAGATTTCAATTGAAGATAGGTTCCACCCTTATGAAGTCTCAAAAAAATTTAATATATACTCATATTTTGTTGAAAAAAATTCAATACAAACATCCAAGTGAAATCCTGACCCTAGAACCTTAGCATGATTGCTTTCCTCCAATGAAACCTTCATTATTTTTAATAATAAATTTCTTAGTTTAGTTTTTAGTTTTAATTTTAATCTAAAACCATAAACGTATTTAAATCATCTAATAATATAGATTCAACATAATCTTACTACTTGAGGCTTAATTTTTATTAGATGGTGCTCATACTCATTCTTTATTTGTTATGATTGTATTCTATTATGTGTGTCAATTAATTTTACATAACCCTAGCCAAAAAATTGACTCGATTACACATAATCAAGGAGCATGCAAGTCATCTCTACCTCTTTCTTCAACTACATCATTATATGGCACATGAAGTTGATGCCCTTTCTTAAAGAAGAACTCACCCTCTACTCTAAGGTCACAATCCTTGGCTTTTCACCTTAGACTAAACCTTGAGACAACGACCCTCACCTATAGAGTTCTCACCACTAGGCAGTACTGTGGTTGGCTCATTGAGGAACAAATATGATAGAGGAATATGTAGTGGGACATAAGCATCATCGACAATATAGATGGGGACTTAGTTGGAAGCCAAAACAAAAGGATTTGAGTCCTCCTCTTCTTTGATGGTTAAAGATGTAGTGCAAAGAAACTCCTTAGCTCTTCTTCCTTCTCAGATGTGTTGGTGTTTATGTGTGGAGATGACACTTGGAAATTCATGGCCTCTTCCCTTTGCCCCATTAGAGTTGCCCTAATGCTATGAAGTGGATATGTGGAAAGAAAAAAATTCTTCATCTATGACATTATAAGGAGAGCATACTCTACAATATTTGAGAACCACAAAGGACCATTCATCCATTTAATATCATCAACACCTGTACTATCCAATAATCCAAGGAACTCACTTATAGGGAAATTAACCCAAGACTCCTCGAGATGATAAAGAACTAGCTCTCTTAATAAGAACTTATCAAAATTGGATGAAGAACACTTTTCTTTAAGAGTCGCCCCTGGCTATCCATCCTCTAGGTTGAAATAAAAAAGACTTATTGATTCCACTTGCAAAAAAAAAAATACATTTGGTTTAACACATTGCATGATGTAGGTTTGCAATAAATACTAAAATATTGCCACTGAAAATGGACTGTAGTGCCTCTAATGCATATAGCCATTACTGTTGAATGTGAAGTTAATGGCACTCATGGGTGGTAAGGCATTGTAGACTTAACATTGCAGCACCTACTGCCATAACCACCTCATAAGAGATAGCCTATTTTTGCCTTCTTATTGATTAGAAGAATCTCTTTGAACTTGGAGTAAGAAGGACAACATTCGCTAACTACAACATTTATCACCTTTAAAGACTGATTTTACTTTTGGCCCTCAACCACGACATCAGTTGCCTTATGATGGAAACACATATCCACATCTCCAAAGGTATTCACAGTGGACTTGACAAATGAATACAACCATACTTTCTCAAATGTAGAGAATGAAATTTAGTGTGCAAAATGACCCCTCCACCCTTTATAAGTAAAATACATGTAATGGTCACTTCAGTTGTCAGTTATTATGGTTACGAGGCATTTTTTTTGAAGAACAATCCTCATAAAGAATAGTGAATGCCATTTACTTTTTTTTCCTGTAGAAATGTATTTTTAACTAATTTATTTAATTCTATTTATTCTTCTTATAAATAGTTTTTTAAGGAGCAAGAGAATTAGATAACTAAATATATACCCAGAGTCTATATAGGGCACTCAGTTAAGTGCTCATGGCTACTGTAAAGTAGTCACATTTGGTAATCATGATAGCCATGATGAACTACGCATCGAGGATACTTGCTACAATAGGTGCAACAAGCGCATAATCAAGGTCTCAAGCTACATGACCTGCCTCATGAGATGGTCACCATTCGCCACAAAGTAGAATATTTGACTCCCTTGAGGCTCAAGTGGTCTTTAAATAAAGAGTTGAATGACCTTTTATGAGCACATCACTTCACAACATAGGTGGTCAGGGGTTTACAGTGGAAGTTGTGGGGAATCTGTCAGGATAGTTGGATTTTGCGCATCAAGGAGGGTCAGATGTTGCCTACCATCAATTTAATTATAACAAAAGCTTGATTTATTCCTTTATCAATCTTATTTGATTTTTTGTGCTTACTGCATACTTTGTTAGGAGCATTGATAATTATAAATTTATATTATAAATTAATAATTTAGGAGATATATTTGAAATCTATAAGAATTTAGAAGTGGATGATGGATTCATCATGAACCAAATGTCATAGTGAATTTATGTTAGAGATCATTGCATTAAAATCATGTCATCATTATATGATCTTGTATGTATTAACCATTTTCTTCTTACATTAAATTCATCTCCAAGAGATTGAGAGGTTATGTCAAAGAAAATAATGAGCCTAAGATTTCAATAGAAGATTGGTTCCACCCTGATGAAGTCTCCATAAAATTTAAAATATACTCATATTTTGTTGAAAATAATTCAATAAAAACATCCAAGTGAAATCCCAACCCTAGAACCTTAGCATGATTGATTTCCTTAAATGAAACCTTCATTATTTTTAATAGTAATTTTCTTAGTTTAGTTTTTAGTTTTAATTTTAATCCAAAACCATCAACTTATTTCAATAATCTAATAATATATATTCAACATAATCTTACTACATAAGGTTTAATTTTTCTAAGACGGTGCTCGTACTTATTCTTTATTTGTTATTACTATATTCTGTTATGTGTGTCAATTAATTTTGTATAACCCTAGCCAAAAATTGACTCGATTACACATAATCAAAGAGCATGAAAGTCATCTCTACCTCTTCCTTTAACTACATCATTATATGGCACATGAAGTTGATGCCCTTGCTTAAAGAAGAATTCACCCTCTACTCTAAGGTCACGATCCTTGGCTTTTTCACTTTACACTAAACCTTGAGACAAAGACCCTCACCTATAGAGTTTGGATTCACCCCAACATAGTAGTAGTAATAAATTTTAAATGATGGTTCTCACCTCACTAGGTGGTACCATGGTTGGCTCATAGAAGAACAAATATGATAAAGTAATATGTAGTGGCATATAAGCATCATCGATAATGTGGATGGTGACTTAGTTGAAAACCAAAACAAAAGGATTTGACTCCTCTTCTTTGATGGTCGGGTGCCTTTATAAAGAGGCAGTGCAAAGAAGCTCCTTAGCTCTTCCTCCTTCTCAGATATGTTGGTGGTTATGTGTGGAGTAGACACTTTGAAATTCATGGCTTCTTCTCATTGCACCATTAGAGTTGCCTTTATGCTATGAAGTGGATATGCGAAAAAAATTTATTCATCTATGACACTATGAGGAGAGAAATAAGCAACTCTACAATATTTGAGAACAACAAATGACCATTCATCCATTTAAGATCATCAACGCATGTACTTGCCACTAAACCAAGGCACTCACTTATAGGGAAATGAACCCTAGACTCCTCGAGATGATAAAGAACTAGCTCTCCTGATAAGAACTTGTCAAAATTGGGTGAAGAACACTTTTCTTTAAGAGCAGCCCCTGGCTACCCATCCTTGAGGTTGGAATCAAGAGTACTTATTGATTCCATTTGGAAATAAAAATACATTTGGTTTAACACATTGCATGATGCAGGTTTGCAATAAATGCTAAAATATTACCACTGGAAAGTAGACTGTAATGCCTCCAATGCATATAACCATTGATGTTGAATGTGAAGTTAATGGCACTCATAGGTGGTAAGGCATTGCAGACTTAACATTGCAACACCTACTGCCATAACCACCTCATAAGAGATAGCCTATTTTTGCCTTCTTCCTGATTAGAAGAATCTCTTTGAACTTGGAGTAAGATGGCCAACATTAGCTAACTACAACATTTATCACCTTTAAAGACTGATTTTACTTTTGGCCCTCAACCACTACATCAGTTGCCCTATGATGGCAACACATATCCACATCTCCAAGGGTATTCACAGTGGACTTAACAAATGAAGACAACCATACTTGCTCAAATTGTAGAGAATGAAATTTAGTGTGCAAAATGACTCCTCCACCCTTTATAAGTAAAACACATGTAATGGTCACTTTAGTTGTCAGTTATTAGGGTTATGGGGCATTTTGTCGAAGAACAATCATCACAAACAATAGTGAATGTCATTTACTTTCTTTCCTATAGTAATGAATTTTTAAGTAATTTATTTAATTCTATTTATTCTTCTTATAAATAGCATTTTAAAGAACAAGAGAATTAGATAACTAAATATATACTCATAGTCTATATAGATCAGTTAGGTGCACATGGCTACTACAAAGTAGTCAAATTTGGTAACCACGATGGCCATGACCAACTAGGCATCGAGGATACTTGGCACAATAGGTGCAACAAGCGCACAATCAAGATCTGAAGCTACATGAGCTGCCTCATGAGATGGTCATCATTCTCCACAAAATAGAAGCATGTTGGCTGAGATCAACTAAATGGGCCAATGGAAAAAAAATGATAAGATAAATGATAACGCCATTTAAATAATGGGATTTAGTGATATATATCAGTATATTTAGATTTTAGAGTATTGTTTTATCTGTTATGTATTGGCAGCATTCGCAGCATAATTTGTTGTAGATTGAGCTATGATTGGTGCTTCTACAGGCAAAATAATACATCTGTATTTCCCTTTTAATTTTTTCATTTTATTTAAGCATAAAACAACTACATTATTCTTTATGTTATCTTCCGTTAGCTTTTGTATTGGTAGCACATATCTATCATCTTAGATTAATATACAAACAATACACTCATAAAAATAAAATAAAAATATAGATGACTTACCGATTAAAGAAGATGATTGAGCACTAATTTTTTGGAGGATTAATATATTTAATACTCAAAATTATTTAATTTACATATTTTATACCTACCTTTCACAATTTATTAATGGAGTTCGCAGATCTTGCCGGATACCCGACCTTAGCCATTACTTAATCTACTTAATCTATTGATGCCTTCCTGGGAGCCATTTGTGGTTGTCCATCACTTGTATTTGTCATCTGGTCACCGCCCTCATCAATAAGATATACAGTGCTCAAGATTAAAATAATATTAAATATAAATATTTTTAAATATAATTTATTATATTTTAAATTATTATAGAATATTTTAGAAATTAAATAATATGATTTGAATGAAATATATATATATATATATTAAAATTATTAAATATAATAAAATAGATTATATATATTATTTAAATAATTAATTAAAATTTTATATTTAAATAACTTATTTTTTATTATTTTTAATATTTTATTTATTTAATTTATATATATTATTTTTAATTATTATTATAATGCAGGTGACAGTTGAAGAGCTTGTCGGAGCTTGAAGATGGGGAAATGGATGGTGCAGGCATGACTAAGCTCGCTAATGCAGGTGAGGGCATCAATGAGTCAAGTATGGTGAATTTAGGTGCCCCGATCTATGGATCCGACAGGTATAATGAATGGGGGTAGAGAATTTAACGGGCAAAATTTTTAAACTAAATCTCATTAGTGATTTTATTAAATTAAGAGATAAAAAATTAACAATAGTTCCGCCGATATAGGTAGGATAAAAAAAAATTAACAAATAGTTACGCTGCGACCTGACTCTTCCCTATTTAGTGAGAAACCAGAGCAAGCTCTCGGGTTTTGTTTCTCTTCGCCGCTTCATTCTTTTGCCGATCCACGATCCATGTTGTCGCCGGATCCAGCCACGCCAAGGAAGTCGCCGGCCAACGTGTCGCCGCCGTGGAAAGTAGCTTGGAAGGTTTATTTTCGCCGATTTAGGTATTTCTAACCCTAAACGAAAAAGAAATGTATTTTGTATGAGTTTATTTGGTTAGTTTAGCTAATTTTATGATATTCATGGAGATCGATCGATCCAAAATGTGCACGCTTTTGATTTAGGAAAGCTACGCTTAATTTATTTTCGCCATATCTGAAAATGTGCACCCGATCCAAAATTGCAAAGTTAATTTTGTTATTTAGAAAATGTGTATGTGTAGTTTAATTTAGGGTTTAGGAGATCGGATCGATCCAAATTACGCAATTTTATATGAAAGCTTCATTTTATGCAATGTTTTATTTTTTTTATTTAGGAAATGTGTATGTATAGTTTCATTTATACTATTTGTGCATTTGTTCTATCTTCTTTTTATTTTAGGTGTATGTTGAATTAAATTCTATTCATTATATAAAATAAAAAAAATTGTGTTCAGTAATGTGATTCTGTTCTTACTTTTGAATATTTTTTTTAATTCTTACAAAGTTTTATTTATTTTGTATTTTAAGAAGAAAAATAATTGTTTTATATATATATATTTGCTCTTTTAGTTGCAGTTTTGGCATTATATTTTGGTTTTATTTGTTTGAAGGCATATGGTTTGGTAGTTTGGAGAGTTGACTATGTGAAATATTTGCTCTTTTATTTTAAGAAGAAATGCTAACTATGTTGTTTGCCTCAACTAAACTAGGTCAAGATGTCTGTCGGTGAAGCCCCCCCCCACAGGAGGAGGCGACACCGAGGACATCGAGACTACGGTCCACCCGCAGTGTGCACCTTAGCATACCACGTATGACATGAGCAAAGACATCCCGATTCGACGCCATTTTCCAAAGTTATTTCTGTGCCAATATATGTGCTTGTTTTGCTAACGTAGTTTACGCATGCTCCATTCTCGAGTTTCAAGTTTTATAAGCCGCACACTTGTTGATGTTCAAGGAATCCCGTTAATCCCTCGATTCATGGGTGCATCAGATGTCTGGACAAGGTCTCGCAGATGCGCATATTGTCGATCATCACTTACTGACGTCATTAGTGGAGCGCTGGTGCCCGCAGACGAACACATTCCACTTTGCTATTGGTGAGATGACGATCACACTACAGGATGTTGCGATGATCCTGGGCGTTCAGATAGATGGCCCTCCTCTTATAAAGTGCGTTGTCGCTGGTGGAGGGAGACGATGGGGCTACGTGGCCGATCTGGATGAGTTGATTCATCCCGCCGTAAACCGTGTATCGTGGATCCGATCCATCCACATATCACCTAGCTTCATATGGTCGCGATGCACGACGTGTTTACCTTTACGATGGCTACGGTGGACTTTTACGAGATTCATACTTAGATCTACCGCTCCAGCAGCATATCGAGCATACACCGCTTTGTCATCGGGTCTTTTCTTCTTCCCGACACTGCTCAAAGGTCCACCCGCGATCTACCATTACTAGAGGATATACATTCTTTCGGTTTCGTTTTCACGGTTTTGCATATCTTTACTGAGAGAGGCAACTCAAGCAAAAGAACATAGCAGAGTTGTATTCATTTACTGTGTATGGGCCCTGGAGCACATTCATGCGACTACCTTACGTTCCCCTATCCTGCATTGATGGTCTAAGTGTTGGATGTCACGGAATGAAGGATTTGTTCGAGAATGCCGATCCAACATCGTATACAGGATGAGTTGGATGGACTTCGCAGAGACGCTAAATAGCAATTCATTTTACTTGTTTACGTCATGGAATTTTAATTTTCGTGAGTAACTTATGGTACATGTGTCATCCGGGAGCCATATGGACATCGATCCACACGCGCATCGATATATGTTTGCAGGAGAGAGATATGGCTACCGTGAGTACCACCGATTTGTTGGAAGAGGGTAGAGTGGCACCGCCGATCGCGGTGATCGCCGCATGCCTCCCATGATTGATGTTGACTGATAGATCCATCGCTTGTTCGTGTTGATGGACGAGGAAAGGCCGACGCTGATTGAGCGCTGTACCACCACTCATCGCACAAGGGAGCGACGCGTCGTTGGTTGTGACCGGATTCAAAGACGATGATCGGAGCCGTGATCAACCATTACGAGGTGGTACCGATCTTGGGCTTCACTTTATACGCCAAGGCACCGCGCTCGAACATACTACCCCCGTGCGCCTGGAGATCGTCTGATGGTAAGTCTATGTGAAATTACAATTTGCTTTCCCTTGTTACAGTGAAACCCTGATATAAATTTACTTTCTTCGCAGCGTGACCACATCCTGAATACTGAAGATATATTTCAACGCTATTTCGCGAGAGGGTGACGCAAATTTCGAAATCCATCGACGACATGATGCTATGCGTGGATCCGAGCGGAACATGCATATATCCGCCAGATACAAGGATATGTATATTCAGCACTTCGCATCGCACAGACAGATGCCGTGATGTGGGTCCATCATATACGCCGCTGGTGGCACGCCTACCTATCCATTCACGCCACCCCAAGATATTCATATCGTGATGCAATGTGGCTCTGATGAACCCATGGCATGCACCGATCCCGCTACATATGCTCCACCGCCATTCCACATGACACCGCCATATGCAAAGGTATTTGCTCATCTCTCGCTCACGAGATACCACATGTTACGACTTGGGATGTTCGCAACAACAGCAAGTGGACGAGGGAGGATCGCCGCAAAGATCATTTTGATCGGCCATGTCGACCACCATCTCATTACACTCCTCGGTAAATGCGATTCCACCGCTGTATATCGAATGACGATAGTTGTATTATTTTTTTAGCACTTTATGTCATCGTATCATTTTTTTATTTGTTATGTCCACTTATTCGATTCACCGACATACAATTATACTTTTGTTTGTTATCAATTTAGTTTTATTTGGTTAACTCACAACTATTTACTCATACAAAAAAATTAATACACTTACAATGTTTAATATTATCAAAAAATTATATGTATTCAACAAGCATTGTGTTAAGATCACACAAACGAGTGTTATCGTAATATTTTTAATTTTTTTCAACGTCAAATTTTTTACATCTCCAAATATTTAAAAAAAAATACATTTGCAAAAATCGGGCGAGAACCGTCAAAAGTTATCAACATAAAAGTTGTAAAATTTGTTATTATCTTTCCAATGATGCTAAACACGCCAAAATCCGACAACTTACGATATGGCCAAAAAAAGTGATCAATATATATTTTGCAACTTCACATCTCACACATTTGCAAAACCGCTCAACGGGCTAGATTCAGAAAGTCGTCAACATGAAATTGTAGAATTTTTCATCATCTTCCAACGACACCAACTACGCCAAATTCGACAACTAATGAACTGATATGTTCAAAAAACGGATTTAATTATTTTTTTAAAAAAAATTAATTAGCCTGGCCGTCAATCTGAGCCAGTCAAGCATGAATTTAATTAGCTAATTAAATCACTAATAAGGTTTAGTTTAAAAATTATGCCGAATTTAACGGGATGTTATTTTTTAAATTTATCATAATATTTTGAGTATTATCTGTAAATTTTGAAACCTTAAATATCAAAATGTGAATTAATGATTTACGCAAATCCTTTAATTTTTATCACCTTATTGCTCGCCAGCAACCAACAAAAAAAATTCATCGGTGAAGTTAGCCGTCTTTTCCGAATCGTCTGCCCGTAATCTCATCACAGTCAACAGCCTGCAATCTTCTCGACAAAAGCCTTCAAATTTCTATGCGACGAGCCTCCTTCAACGGTTGCCTGACGAGCTTTCTCCTTCCATATCTCCGCTTTCCTCTTAATTTCTTCCGTTCTTTCCCCTTTCCCCATAACAATCTCTACGCGTCTCCTCTGCTTCCACTAACCCATCTTTGTTCAACTCCACCTTCACCCCCGTCCCCCATGCCTTTTCCATCAGCCACGCGTTCGTCAGCTGGTCTGACCACTGAGGCACCGCCACTGTCGGCACGCCGCAGAACAAGCTCTCCACCGTAGAATTCCACCCGCAGTGCGTCACGAAACACCCCACCGCCTTGTGCTCGAGCACTCTTTCCTGCGAGCACCACTCCACCACCATCCCCTTCCTCACTCCTCTTCCTCCTCTTCTTCAGACTCCAGTCCTTCCCATTTGTTGTCCTTCCTCACCACCCATAAATAAGGTTTCGCTGTCCCTCAATCCCTTCCTTATCTCCTCCATCTGCTCGTTCTTCAGCACTGAAATGCTCCCAAATGAAGCATAAACCACCGACCTCTCCGCCTGCCTATTGAGCCAATCGACGTACCCATTCGTATCATCCGACTTAAACAAACTCCCCTCAGCCGTGTCCTCCAGCAGCGGACCAATTCCGACGATATTTACCTTATCAGCAAGGGATACAATGGCCGAAGCTTCAATCTCATCCGCCGAGTTCGCGATCACCAAGGGCTTTGAGCTCTGCATCGCAATTTCGGTGTCCAACGTCTCAAACATATCCCGAATGAGGTCGATGACCGCAGCGTAGAGGTCATCAGGCGAGCTTTGTATGATGAAGGAGGGAAGGTCACCGATCCTCATCGGAGGCAACCCGGGAAGGTTCACGAAGCTTAAGGGGTCGCTAACCGCGGCGGTGATAATGCCCTTGTAGTCGTGGAAGTAGTGCCAGTAGACCGCGAAGGCGGTGGCGGATTGGATACAGTAGAGGAAGGAAGGGATGCCGCGTTCGCGAGCAATATCGGCAGGCCACGACATGAAGGAGTAGATTATGCATGTGACGGGACGTCCGCGCGCGGCTAGATCGTCGACGATGGCGGCGAGGGTTTTGGAGCCTTGTTGCTTGCTGCGGGAATAGTAAGTTCTTCTGTCATGCATATTAGGGTCGAAGCCGTCATCATATCCATTGGAATATGGGATGTAAGCGAAGAAATCGTCGGTGCTTCTTGTTTTACGGCGGTGGGCGTTGACGGCGGTGGAGAAGGTGATGCGCGCCCCCGCTTCGCGGGCGAGTCGTTTGGCGAGGCAGAGAGTGGGGTTTATGTTGCCTTGGACGGGGAGGCAGGCGAAGAGGAAGTGCTGCCGCGCCATTTCCATTGACTTCTTCGAGTGGCTTTATGTTTGATTTTGAGCAGTTAGATTTTAGTTTATAGGGAGATAGGTGATCGAAGCTCCTTGCTTTGTTAACGTAAGTGATGACGACTGATAATGAGTATTCATTTTGAGATAAATTATTATTTATGGAGTTCGAATACATTAGTGAGTATTATTGCGTACATTAAATTATTATTGAGTTAAATTAGGAAGTTTGTATTGAAATTACAATAGAGTTAGTGATTATGAAATAATAATATTTTTCATAAAAATAATTATTTGTAACTTTCATTATTTTTATTAAATAAAAATATTTATTTTAATATTTTTTAATTTCCTTTTGAAAATTATGAAGATTAGACCTTTTTAATTATTCAAAATTATCTCGTTGTCTTGCTTATCGGATTACACATATTATATTATTGTTTACTCTCGATGAATAATTATTATGGATGAAAGTTTATTATAAAATTATAATAATTTCTGCAACCCGCATGACTTATGACAAAATGATATAATATTTTTTTATAAATATTATTTTTATATAAAAAAACTTTCGATTAAAAAATGTCCATCCAATAATTATTGTTCACATAATGGTTAGGACAAGCGTCGGGACAGATAAAAAGTTATCATAAATTGTTGACGGCTATCATTCGGTGGAATTATGTGTAATTTGTTACACCGATTTATACTTCAAAAAATAAGCTCATGATCTCATTTATTCTCTTATTTTTTTTATATATCATATAATTTTTATATATTTATAAATCTAATATCTGAATATTAAAATTTTTATAAATTATATCTCAATCTTTAATATCTATAAAAAATAATACTATTATTAACATTTTTAAATGAAATATATTTATATACTTTTCTATACATGAAAAAAGTATTGTATATATAAATATCAAATTTTAAGAATTAAATATATAAATAAATAAAAATTATATGTTAAATATTTAAATCTTTTTTTTATTTCTTATGATCTAATTATTTTCTTCACTCTCTCTATCATCATTGTTCAACACAGTTATTAGATGATTCAATTATTACATGATAAATTTTTCTTGAGTTCCTTCATCGTATAATACATCGTACACAAGATAAAATTTTTTATAATTGTTTGATTTTATATCTATAAAATTTTACAATTCGATATAATAAAAAATAATATAAAATAATACATAATATGAATGTTATAGTTATGTGAACATTAAAATTAGAATGGTACACATGTACTAACACATCCCCCCAGCAATTGCCATGTTATTTTTAACACTTGAAAATAGTCTTAACTATATTTTAGGCTAACGATTTCTTAAAGTCAGGCAATTGCTTCCATGCATCAGGTACATGCCTCCCTTAGGTTGAGCAGGTGCTTTCCATGAGCTGCATGAGTATTATTCTTAGATTAGGCTAGTGCCCTTTTGTGTTAGGTGGGTATTGGTTTTGAGTTAGGCGAGCTCTTAAGCTAGCGAAGCACCACCCTTTTGAGTTATTTGAGTGCACACCAAGATCCAAAGTGCTAGTCCTTATTGTTATCTCAAATTGTATATTTAGGTGTACATATAGTTAGTTACCTGATACTACTGCATCTTTGGCGGTTGCTTATAAAAAAAAAAATAATAAAAGAATTATATGAGATATTTATCAACTTAATCAATCAATGAAGGACATGATATTTTTACCATTTTCTAAATTTTGTTGTTAGGTAAACAAACTTGAAAGTCTAATTACAAGTAGTAGAAAAGCATTGGAGAAGAATGAAACTTGGAAATATTGAAGACTTTAGTCTTTTCAATTTTGTGTAGCTTGATTGTCATATTTTATATATTTATATGCTAGAATTTGTGATTTTGTGTCATGAAAAGTGGAAATAGTGAATATTATAATTATAATTAATTAATCATTAATAATTTTAAATGAAGGAGGTGGTTGTAGCTTTTGGATGGAGGAGTTAGTGGGATGGCACATGAAGTTGATTCCCTTGCTTAAAGAAGAACTCGCCCTCTACTCTAAGGTCACGATCCTTGGCTGTTCACCTTAGACTAAACCTTGAGACAACGACCCTCGCCTATAGAGTTTGGATTCACCCCAACATAGTAGTAGTAATAAATTATAAATGATGGTTCTCACTTCACTAGGTGGTACCATGGTTGGCTCATAGAGGAACAAATATGATAGAGGAATATGCAGTGGCATATAAGCATCATCAACAATGTGGATGGTGACTTAGTTGGAAGCCAAAACAAAAGGATTTGACTCCTCCTCTTCTTTGATGGTCGGGTGCCTTTATAAAGAGGCAGTGCAAAGAAGCTCCTTAGCTCTTCCTCCTCCTCAAATATGTTGGTGGTTATGTGTGGAGTCGACACTTTGAAATTCATGGCCTCTTCTCATTGCACCATTAGAGTTGCCTATATGCTATGAAGTGGATATGCGGGAAAAAAAATTCTTCATCTATGACACTATGAGGAGAGAAATAAGCAACTCTACAATATTTGAGAACAACAAAGGACCATTCATCCATTTAAGATCATCAATGCATGTACTTTCCACTAAACCAAGGAACTCACTTATAAGGAAGTGAACCCTAGACTCCTCTAGATGATAAAGAACTAGCTCTCCTGATAAGAACTTGTCAAAATTGGATGAGGAACACTTTTCTTTAAGAGCCTCCCCTGGCTACCCATCCTTGAGGTTGGAATCAAGAGTGCTTATTGATTCCATTTGGAAATAAAAATACATTTGGTTTAACACATTGCATGATGCAAGTTTGCAATAAATGCTAAAATTTTACCACTGGAAAATGGATTGTAGTGCCTCCAATGCATATAACCATTGTTGTTGAATGAGAAGTTAATGGCACTCATGGGTGGTAAGGCATTGCAGACTTAACATTGCAACACCTACTGCCATAACCACCTCATAAGAGATAACCTATTTTTACCTTCTTCCTGATTAGAAGAATCTCTTTGAACTTAGAGTAAGATGGCCAACATTAGCTAACTACAACATTTATCACCTTTAAAGACTGATTTTACTTTTGGCCTCAATCACTACATCAGTTGCCTTATGATGGCAACACATATCCACATCTCCAAGGGTATTCACAGCGAACTTAACAAATGAAGACAATCATACTTGCTCAAAATATAGAGAATGAAATTTAGTGTGCAAAATGACCCCTCCACCCTTTATAAGTAAAACACATGTAATGGTCACTTTAATTGTCAGTTATTAAGGTTATGGGACATTTTTTTCGAAGAACAATCATCACAAAGAATAGTGAATGCCATTTACTTTCTTTCCTATAGTAATGAATTTTTAAGTAATTTATTTAATTCTATTTATTTTTCTTATAAATAGCATTTTAAAGAGCAAGAGAATTAGATAACTAAATATATAGCTAGAGTCTATATAGGGCACTCAGTTAGGTGCACATTGCTACTGTAAAGTAGTCAAATTTGGTAACCACGATAGCCATGACCAACTAGGCATCGAGAATACTTGGCACAATAGGTTCAACAAGCGCACAATCAAGGTCTGAAGCTACATGACCTGCCTCATGAGATGGTCACCATTCGCCACAAAATAGAATATTTAACTCCCTAGAGGCACAAGTGGTATTTAAATAAAGAGTTGAATGACCTTTTTTGAGCACATCACTTCGCAACATAGGTGATCAGAGGTTTATAGTGAAAGTTGTGGGGAATCTAACAGGTTAGTCAGATTCCGCGCAGCATGGAAGGTCAGATGTTGCCTACCATCAATTTAATTATAACAAAAGCTTGGTTTAATATTTTTTAAGGGTTTTGAAGCTATTCTTATTTATATATTGTCCATTTATTTGCAAATTGATCGATTAATTGCCTGCATAACTAAGGGTTTAAAGCTTGAAATAGGACACTACAAGAATGAGAAAGTGAAAATCAACCGCGAAAATCTACGAGATTTGGTGGAGCTTTCCCTTTGTTAATAATGAACAAAATTTCGACAGTTTTGCTTAATTGTGGTGGAGCCGTGGAAGCATGTTGGCTGAGATCAACTAAATGGGCCAATGGAAAAAAGTGATAAGATAAATGATAAGGCCATTTAAATAATGGGGACTTAGTGATATATATCAGTATATTTAGATTTTAGAGTATTGTTTTATCTGTTATATATTGGCAGCATTCGCAGCATAGTTTGTTGTAGATTGAGCTATGATTGGTGCTTCTACAGGAAAAATAATACATCTGTATTTCCCTTTTAATTTTTTCATTTTATTTAAGCATAAAACAACAACACTATTCTTTATGTTATCTTCTATTAGCTTTTGTATTGGTAGCACATATCTATCATCTTAGATTAATTAATTAACTTGATTAAAATACAAACAATATACTCATAAAAATTAATATGACACTTAAATATTACTAGTCGAAGTACGAATCTTGATGTTAAAAGCAAGCTGATCCGAAGTTGAAACTAGTCGAGATCAAGCACTCAAAATATCATTGGAAACTTTGGGATATCAGTTAAATCCCTAAATAACTATTAACATGGAGTGTTTATAATCAAATCGAGCGTATTGACGAGTTGGATCTAACAAGCCCAAGATCTCATAATTCTAACTTCATTTGAGCATTCAAATACTTAAAATACATCAAATGATCAAAGGAATCATTTTGAGCCGTCCGATGAAGGAGTGGTTTGGATTTTTCATGTATTTACGAAAATGTCTTCTCTCTAATCTATAAATAGCCCCTCATTATTATTGCGGGCCAAAACTAAAGAGAGAGCTCTAAAACTTAAAAATCCTTCAAGCATAATCGTGCCACCACTCGACGATCGCCGACCACCCCGTCGACCACCAACCGCCCGGCCGCACTGCGCCCGCACGGTCATCACCATGCCGGCGCCTGCGGCGCCACCATCGGTCATTACCGCCTCATCACTGCTACCGTCTCAGATCCACGTCATCGCCGACATTCACCACCATCGTCACTGATCATCCCGATTCTGGCTGTCGGTGCCGCTTCGTCGTATATTGTCGCGCCGCCACTACTCGTCGGTCCATGAGCCATCGCCGCCATCTTTTCTTTGGTCATCACCATCGGCCGTCATCATCGATCGTGACCCCATTGTTCACCATCATCTACTTCCTACCAATTTTACACTCCATGGTATATTTTTTGTTGCACGATTTTGGGATTCTCATTGTCTCTTCTCATATACAATTATGTAATCACATATTAGGAAAACTTTGTACTCTGAAATAGATACATAGCGGAAGATTTTTACTGGGCTAGGCTTTGTGGTTTTTTCCCTCTTTTCGAAGTTTTTTCACGTAAAAATTCTGGAGTTTTATTATTAATTCTTACATTGTGTCTTTGGACTCATGAAGCTAGTGTAAACTTTTACTCTAAATCGGTTTTCTAGCAAATAGTTTGGCGCCGTGTGGAAGCGATTCATTATTTCATCTTGTATGGCGACCAAGTTTCCCAACAAGATCAAAACCACCATCGAGGTGGAGCATTTCAAGGTTTTAAGGAGCGCAAGCGAAGAATGAAGATTCATCAAACTTCATTCCTTCAGATTTTATCGAAAAATGGGGGGCAACTCTTAATCTCAGAAGATCGTCCATCTTAATATGGTAAGCATCTAATCGATTACCGTCCCAAGAAACAAGTCAAAGTTGGAGGATATTTCAACATTGAGAAGAGAAATAGCTTTACAAATTATGATTTTCCAATCATACTCATGAAAAAAAAGGCAAAGGTCAAGGAGCAACTTTGGCTACAACCACAAACGGATGTTTTGAATCGACATCTTCCACACAGGTTAACGTCATCGAGCAAAGACATTGACAAACAACCTCGGATAGGTCAAAAGCACTCTTTTCCGTTAACGCCATCGAGCAAAGACTCGACAAACAACCCGGATAGGTCAAAACTGCACTACTCCACGGTAGAAGTCAAATAACACTTTGACTAATACCTAAGATAGGTCAAAAGGTCCTTGGTGGACTTCCACCTCTTCCACAGTTAACGACAGAGTAACACTCACGACAACGTCGATAGGTCAAAAATCTCGGTTGATTCGGCCTCTTTCATACAGGTTAACGCATCGAGTAACACCACGAAGTCAAAATCCTTGGCGGATTCAATTACCTCTTCTATAGTTGCGTCGTGGTAACACTTTCAACTAAACCTCGGATAGGTCAAAATCTCGGTGATTTTGACCTCTTCCATACGGGTTAACGTCCGGTAACACTAACAAACAACTCGGATAGGTCAAAATCTCGGCAATTGACTCGACCTCTTCCATTCAAGTTGCGTCATTGGTAACACTCTGATAAACAACCTTGGATGGGTCAAAATTCTCAGCGGATTGATTGACTGTTCCATACATGTTGCGTCATCGTACTTTGACAAACAACCTCGGTTGGGTCAAAAATCCTCAGTGGATTCAATTCGATCTCTTCCATACAGGTTAACATCATCGAGTAACACTCTAACAACCAACCTTGGATAGGTCAAAAGCCATTAGCGGATTCAATTCAACCTCTTCCATGCAGTTAACGTCGGTAACACTCGATAACCGCTGTCACGGCGGTCCCTCCGTTCGCGACCACGCCACCGTGCGTGCAGGCAACACGTGGGATCCACGGCCGCCCATGGGCGCAGCGCTCAGCGCCAGAAGCGCCCGTAAGTGCGAGATGGGTCCATAACGAAACCTTGTCGCGCATTACCCGCACATCACGCTCCACTGGATCATAATCTTGTGCTCCCAAAACGTTAATGGACCCGCAAATTTCATTGAAGAATTTGTTATTTTCAATTATTTGGCATATATATTTTTGGATGATTGAGATAATGTCATATAAAAATATGGGGGAAATTGATATGACACTTAAAATACTACTAGTCGAAGCACGAATCTTGATGTTAAAAGCAAGCTGATCCGAAGTTGAAACTAGTCGAGATCAAGCACTCAAAATATCATTGAAAACTTTGGGATATCAGTTAAATCCCTAAATAACTATTAACATGGAGTGTTTATAATCAAATCGAGCATCTTGACGAGCCGAATCTAATAAGCTCAAGATCTCATAATTCTGACTTTATTTGTGCATTCAAATATTTAAAATACATCAAATAATCAAAAGAATCATTTTGAGCCGCCCGATGAAGGAGTGGTTTGAATTTTGCATGTATTTCTGAAAATGTCTTCTCTCTATAAATAGCCTCATTCTTCACATGAAGGGAAGCTAAAGAGAGAGAGCTCTAAAGAGCAAATCATTCAAACATAATCGTGTCATCACTTGATCGTCGGCAGCCTCCACCGCTTGTCATTCGCTATTCAACGCTGGCTGCCGGTCACCATTTGATAGTCATCGCCGACGGTCACCACCATCGTTGTCGGTCATCCCTGCCGACTACCGGCGCTAGTCGCCCATCAACTTCATGTTGGTCACGTACCTTCGTAATACACCCGTATCGCCGACCGTCTCCGTCGGCCGGATGGATCGACTCCGTGTTCACCATCATCTACTATAATTAATTTCATTGGCTATATAGTTGTTGTTGCTGATTTTGAGATTCTCATTGTCAGCCCTTCTCATATACAATTATGTAATCTCATATCGGGAAAACTTTGTACTATGAAATAGATATATAGTGGAAGATTTTTACTGGGCTAGGCACCGTGATTTTTTCCTTCTTTTCGAGGTTTTTCCGCGTAAAAATTCTGTAGTTTTATTATTAATTCTTCAAATATCTGTGTGTGTGCTGGACTCTACAACGAAATTAAGGCATAAACTTTTACTCTACTGTAACTGATTTTCTAACACTCAACAAAAATAAAATAAAAATATAAGTGACTTAAAAAGATGATTGAGCCATAATTTTTTTGGAGGATTAATGTACTTAATACTCAAAATTTAATTTACTTATACCTACCTTTCACAATTTTTGAGATCTAGCACCTGAGTTAATGGAGTTAGCTGATCTCGCCGGATACCCGCCCTTAGCGATTTCTTGAATCTATTGATGCCTTCCTGTGAGCCATTTGAGATTTCCTAGCTGCATTGCTGCCAACTTATGATGCATCCATATTTAAAAAAATAAGATACACAGTGTCCAATATATTCAACATTACAGAAAAATATTTAATTAAAATAATATTAAAAAAATTAAAAGTATATATATATATATATATATATATATATATATATATATATATATATATATATATATATATATATATATATATATATATATCTTAAATGATTAAATTAATAATATATATAAATATTTTTAAATATAATATATTATATTTTAAATTATTATAGAAAATTTTAGAAATTAAAAATATGATTTGAACGAAAAAAATTGAATAATAAGATATATTTATTATAAATAATTAAATTTATAAAAAATTATAATTAAATTTAAAAATTTATAATTGATAATAAAATTTATTTTTTAAAATTATTAAAATATAATAAAATTATATATATATATATATATATATATATTATTTAAATAATTAATTAAAAATTTATATTTAAATAACTTATTTATTATTATTTTTATTATTTAACTTATATATATTATTTATAATAATTATAATAATATTTTATCTAAGATATATCTGTGTTGTCTAGAAACCAGTCAGAGTGAAAGTTTCGTCTTGCTTTATTGTGAAGTCAAAGACACTTAGATTAAGAAAGAGAGACACTCAGGAATTTTTTAACGTGAAAAACCCTGAAAGAGGGAAAAAACCACGGCTATAAAAAAGCTTCCACTATGTATCGTTTCAGTACAAAGTCTTCCGATAACATTATAATTGCATGTATGGGGAGGAAGATATGTAACAACGATCAGGTTGTAATAGTTCGTTGGTGGAGATCTGCTTGAATCAGATAATTAGTGGTTATCATGGCGATGTTTGATCACGGAGTAATCTGCTTGTGCGATCTTTGAGGATCTTTGAAAAGCTCTCTCTTATATCACGCTTTTCTCTTCTTCCTCGCTTGGACTCTTCCTCTGCTTGGACTCTTCCTCTTCTTCCTTGCTGCTCTTTCTTCTTCCTTGCTTGGACTCTTCCTCTTCTTCCTTGGGTGATTGGCTAGGATCACGGCATGGCCGTGATGGTGTTAACCGTCTGGTGTCTCACTTCACTTGTTTTCCTCTTCACTTCATTTGTTCTTCCATCTCCCCTTTTCGAGAATGAAGGCCTATTTATAGACGGGAGGACTCATAAATTCATAAGCATACCACTCCCTCGACTGCAGATGATTCCTTTGATCATTTGATGTATTTTGAGCATTTGGATGCCCAAATGAAGTCGGAATTATGAGATCTTAGGCTCATTAGATCCGCTCGAGAGCCTTCGATTTATATACCACATTTGAGAGCTTTTGGGATTTAATTGATATAAAATTAAATGATTTTAAGTGTTTGATCGACGGTTTTATCAAAATCATATCGGCACATAGATTTGTCTTTGGTATTTGAGAGCCATCAATCTATCATTATGTTCGTGCATTATAGGTCGAGTCTTATTTGGTAGGAGCTTGCGGGCAAAGACATCGACCGGTGCATGCACGACGAGTCTGGAGGTGACGGTTGTAGAGCTCGTCGGAGCTTGAAGATGGGGATATCGATGGTGCAGGCATGACTAAGCTCGCTAATGCAGGTGAGGACATCAATGAGCAAAGCAAGGTGAATTTAGGTGGCCCGATCGATGGATCCGACGGGTATAATGAATGGGGGTAGAGAATTTAATGGGATGTTATTTTTTAAATTTATCATAATATTTTGAGAATTATATGTAAATTTTGAAACCTTAAATATCAAAATGTGGTTAATGATTTTGCGTATAATTTACGCAAATCCTTTAATTTTTATCACCTTATTGCTCGCCAGCAACCAACAAAAGAAATTCATTGAGGAAGTTAGCCGTCTTTTCCGAATCGTCTGCCCGTAATCTCATCACAGTCAACAGCCTGCAATCTTCTCGACAAAAGCCTTCAGATTTCTATGTGACGAGCCTCCTTCAACGGTTGCCTGGCGAGCTTTCTCCTTCCATATCTCCGCTTTACTCTTAATTTCTTCCGTTCTTTCCCTTTCCCCATAACAATCTCTACGCACCGTCGTCTCTGCTTCCACTAACCCATCTATGTTCAACTCCACCTTCACCCCGTCCCCATGCCTTTTCCATCAATACGCGTTCGTCAGCTGGTCTGACCTGAGGTACCGCCACGGTCGGCACGCCACAAAGTCTCCACCGTGAATTGCAGTGCGTCACGAAACCCCACCGCCTTTGTGAGCACTCTTTCCTGAGCACTCCACTACCATCCCTTCCTCTCTCTCTTCCTCCTCTTCTTCAGACTCCAGTCCTTCCCATTTGTTGTCCTTCCTCACCCATAAATGGGCCTTCGCTCTCCCTCAATCCTTCCATATCTCCTCCATCTGCTCGTTCTTCAGCACTGAAATGCTCCCAAATGAAGCATAAACCACCGACCTCTCCGCCTGCCTATTGAGCCAATCGATGTACCCATTCGTATCATCCGACTTAAACAAACTCCCCTCCGTCGTGTCCTCCAGTAGCGGACCAATTCCGACGATATTTACCTTATCAGCCAGGGATACAATCGCCGAAGCTTCAATCTCATCCGCCGAGTTCGCGATCACCAAGGGCTTTGAGCTCTGCATCGCAATTTCGGTATCCAGCGTCTCGAACATCTCCCGAATGAGGTCGATGACCGCAGCGTAGTGGTCATCAGGCGAGCTTTGTATGATGAAGGAGGGAAGGTCACCGATCCTCATCTGAGGCAACCCGGGAAGGTTCACGAAGCTTAAGTGGTCGCTAATCGCGGCGGTGATAATGCTCTCGTAGTCGTGGAAGTAGTGCCAGTAGACCGCGAAGGAGGTGGCGGATTGGTTACAGTAGAGGAAGGAAGGGATGCCGCGTTCGCGGGCAACATCGGCAGGCCACGACATGAAGGAGTAGATTATGCATGTGACGGGACGTCCGCGCGCGGCTAGATCGTCGACGATGGCGGCGAAGGTTTTGGAGCTTTGTTGCTTGCTGTGGGAATAGTAAGTTCTTCTGTCATGCATATTAGGGTCGAAGCCGTCATCATAGCCATTGGAATATGGGATGTAAGCGAAGAAATCGTCGTCGATTGCTTCTGCTTCTTGTTTTTGGAACATGCGGCGGTGGGCGTTGACGGCGGTGGAGAAGGTGATGCGCGCCCCCGCTTCGCGGGCGAGTCGTTTGGCGAGGCAGAGAGTGGGGTTTATGTGGCCTTGGACGGGGTAGCAGGCGAAGAGAAAGTGCTGCCGCGCCATTTCCATTGACTTCTTCGAGTGGCTTTATGTTTGATTTTGAGCAGATAGATTTTAGTTTATAGGGAGACAGGTGATCGAAGCTCCTTGCTTTGTTAACGTAAGTGATGACGATTGACAATGAGTATTCATTTTGAGATAAATTATTATTTATGGAGTTCGAATATATTAGTGAGTATTATTACGTACATTAAATTATTATTTTGAGGTAAATTAGGAAGTTTGTATTGAAATTATAATAGAGTTAGTGATTATGAAATAATAATATTTTTCATAAAAATAATTATTTGTAACTTTCATTATTTTATTAAATAAAATATTTATTTTAATATTTTTTAATTTCCTTTTGAAAATTATGAAGATTAGATCTTTTTAATTATTCAAAATTATCTCGTTGTCTTGCTTATCGGATTACACATATTATATTATTGTTTTTTTGTTTTTTTGGAAAAATTAAGGGCAGAGCCCAATTTCATTCCAATAGTATAAAGAGAAAATAAAAGTTACAATGGTCAAATAAAGACAAAGACAATAGCAAAGTTACAGCAAAAATCTGAAGGGACTCAGATCAGTAGTATCCGAAATAACAAACATAGAAGTGATGGAAGAGATCACAGAATGCAAGCAAAGCTGCCATCCAGAGGTAAATCAATAGCTCGACGACCCATAGAAGTAATAGTGACAAGAACCACTCCAGCCAAGATCTCCAAAGAACAGATTGGAAATTCCACCAGCGAAAATTCCATAGCTTAATCCGCTCACCACCGGGAGAAAGCCGATAAGCCAAAAACAGAACAGCATTGAGGAGTCTGGCATACCGTAGCCAGTATAAATCCAATCATCACAGCCATTTGAGATAATACAAGCAGAAAAACAAATGCCAAAACAGAACCACCTGCTGTCCAAAAAGCCACTATAAACTAGTATCCATTTAGAGCAAGAAAAACCTGGTTGCAGCCTTAAATGCATACTACCGATATCATCCATCACCTCATATGAAAGCTCTCGATCATCATTGTCCAGCCACGAAAAACCGACCCAGCCATCAAAATATCGGAAATAACATAGTCCCTCCAGCATAATATATAAAAAGATTCAACCCGGTCGGAAAAACCATAGCATAATCGAGAAACAAGTATCCTAGGATAATCCATGACCGCGACCATACATGACAATAAGAAGAACCAGAAAATCCCAAAAGAGAACAAGCATAAAGCTAAATATGAAAACCCGATAGCCTCCAATAATAGCAATCCAAAGAAAACATCCAGCACCAGAGTTAGAAGCTCAAAATCGGTCTTGTCCATCGACCATAAAAACCAATCCGACCCACAAGAATAACAAGAGAAAGCATGTGAATATTGGGGGTTAAGCAAAGTCCCTCCAAGGTGGTGCAATGTATTTAAAACTTCAACCGCTTCCTTAAATTTCCACCTTCTTAATTTAAAGGAAACCGGATCATTCGATTTTCCAACCATTCAAATGTATTTTCAGTATTGGTATGAAGCCTATGATTTCTTTCTTTCCATATACAAGTTGTTGTAATAGCCACAATTAGATAACATAATCTAGCCATAATATCATGATAGATATCGCTAATATCACTAAGGAGTTGAGGTAATGTAGTTGGCAAAAGGATGTAGGACCCACATGGAAGTAAAAGTCTAACCATCTTCAAGGATAATGGACATTCAAAAAATATATGATCATGAGATTCCATTTGACATTACAAAACAAGCATAAGCGGTAACACCCAACCCTCTAATTTCCAAGTTATCCGATGTTTTAAGACCTTTATGATATGCCATCCAACAAAAGAGCATAATTTAAGGCATTACCTTTAAACCATACCTCATGGGCCCAGCTTACCAAAGGTTTCAATTCGAGAATTCAGAATGCCGGTAGATTTTAACACTGAATCAGTATCCCATAGAAATGAATCTGCATCTTGGGTAATAGAAAAATTAGACAAATAGTTATAGCCATCGGCAGAAAAAGTTTGAATACCCAATGGAATAGATAATGAACCTCCAATGAAAATATCCTGAAGCAAAGCTTTTTCGGGTTTATCAAATAACCTAAAGCAATCATGTCCATATAATTCAACTAATGAAAAACCTTTGCACCAGGGATCAAAAAATAAGGACAATGTTGAGTTTGCACCTGGAACCAACTCAATTCTATTTCTGTAAAGAGAAGCTAAAAGCTTTAGCTCTTTCCACATAGGAGAGAATCTTCCTGAACCAGATTTCCATAAGGATATGTATTTACTTTTACACCATTGTGCAAATGGAGAAGTTTGATTGAGAAATTTCCACAAACATTTAATTTTGCATAGGAGAGTATCAATAATGCGGCCAATACCCCTCTATTAGGGCATTGCGGTTTAGACCAAGAAATTATGTGCAATTTTTTGGACTCCCCATTGTGATAAAAGAAATTGGCCATAATAGAAGAGATCCTCTTAAGAATGCATTTGGGAAATGATAAAGACCAGAGCCAATAGTTGAGATAGTTGTTCACTGAAGCTCTAAGCAATTGATATCTACCCCCAAAAGATAACATTTTACTTTTCCACCGCGAGCCATACTTGAAGCTTGTCAAAGATAGGATTGAAATGAAAGGATTTTAGCTTGCCGAGTTAAGAGAGGTAGGCCAAGGTATTTGAATGGAAAAGAGCCAACATTTATATTAAGTATCTCCCAAAAGGTTATAGAGTGACTAGATTTGGAAAACAGATTAGTGATTTTCCATTATTAATTTCAAACCCATGAAATCAAACACCTTTAAAACCATTTTTAAAGCCATAATAGAATTATTACAAGCTTTGCCCATCACCAAAAGATCATCAGCAAAAAGTAAATGAGAAGATAATGTATTATCAAGTGAGATAGGGGAAAAATTCTGTAAGTTAACCTGCTCCTCCATAAGACAAGAAAAAGAGTCCATGGCTATTGTAAATAAAGGTGAGAGGACACCCTTGCCTAAGACCATTAGTTGATTGAAAGAAACCTTTGATTTCGCCATTGAGTACAATAGAGAAAGGAATATCAGTGATGCAAGCTCGGATCCAATTGATGAATTTAGGTGGAAATCCGATTTGAGCCATACGATGAAGCAAAGCATCCCGGTTGATCATATCAAATGCCTTTCGAAGGTCAATTTTTGCTAAAAAGCAGTCCAATCCTTTAGTTTCAGAAAAGCCATAACAAATTTCATGGGCCATAGATATATTATCAGAGATGTCTCTTCCCTTTATAAATCTTGATTGAGCCAAGTGGATTATATGTGGAATGACCAATTTGAGCGATTGGCAAACTTTGGCCACCACTTTGTAAAATAAAGCGCATAATGAGATAGGCCTATGTCGATAGTGAGTTGGAATGTTTGATTTTGGGGATAAGGGTAATTAAGGTATGCTTGAAAGCTCTAGGTAATTTTCCCATATTGAAAAAGTGATGAGCAGCAAGAAGAAATTGTTTCCCCGTAATTTCCCAAGTAGATGTAAAGAACTTTACATTGAAGCCATCAACTCCAGGAGATTTATTTTCATTGAAACTATGAAGAGCTTCCAAAATCTCTTTATCACTGATATTGTCCTCCAACTAGACAGCCTGTTTAGCTGTAATTTGCTGTCCAATTGGGATGTTATGCATAGAAGGCTCAAAATGGTTGTGATGATTGAATAAAGCAGCAAAAGAATCACATATCTCCTTAGATAGTTCATCTGGTTTAGATATAAGGCTGAGTATCAAGACTTAATGTAATTGGTATTATATCTCTCCTTAATAGAACTATACAGAAATTTGATGTCATCATCAGCATATGTAAGCCAATGAGCCTTAGCTCTTTGGCCGGCCCAAGAAACTTCATTTTTAAGGAGCTTGTTATATCTCTCTTTAATGTTCTTGGCTTCCATCAAAAGTTGGGGATTAAAGGATCTCTTTCCAACCTAGTATGAATATCTTCTTGATCTTTTGTGAACTCAATTTGGGTGTTAATAGAAGAGGAGGCCCATCTTTGATGTTTAAGTAGAGTTTTGATAGTTGGAGCTTTTTGGAAAGGACATAAATAGGATCTCCATTAACAAAAGATTTCCATGCTGTATTGACTACATCAAGAAAGTTGTCATATTTGACCCAGTAATTCCTGAACATAAATCTTGATATAATATGAGGCTTATTGTCCAGATGTAAAATAAGGGGAGAATGATCAGAAGAAAGAGGACCAGCTACCCTATAATAAGATGCCGGATATTGATAAATCCATTTCATGTTACAAAGGATTCTGTCAATTTTTGAGTAAATAGGCCTGTTGATTTGTTGGTTTGACCAAGTGTAATATAATCCACTACTAGGGAGATCAATCATTCCACAATCATTTATGCAGTCTTTGAAATCCTGAAATTTGCTTAAAGCTAATAAGTTACCACCAGATTTTTCCTTGTTAGAGATAATACAGTTGAAGTCACCAATGATGAGCCAAGGATCGTGAGTATATGAGGCTATTTCCCTCAAAGAATTCCAAAGAGATCGTCTATCAGACATGTCATTGAATCCATAGACAAAGGTGAGATAGATTGGCGATTGGCCATATGAGAGAAGAGAACCATGAATAAAGCAGAAACAGAGATAGTATGAAATGAAGTGGTATTTGAGTTCCATTTGATCCAAATTCTGCCCCCGGGACTGCTTTCAAAGTTGTTTGAATTGCCTTCATTGTTGAACAAGGAGAGTCTGTTTAAAGATTGATTGTCCAAAAAAGTAGTGGATGATATCTTAGTTTCAAGGAGACAAAGGAGATCAAGTTGAGAATCCCTGATAATCCTTTTGCAATCATTTAGCCTCCCATCGGCTAGGAGACCTCTGACATTCCAACTGCCAATTCTGATATTGGTCATAATTTAATAAGGTAGGAGTATGGTGGGAAAGGGTTGGAGGGTGAATGGGTGGAAAGGTATATGTGGAGGTAATGGGGAGGGGTTATTTACCCCCTTTTTTCTTTGAATGAGTCTTAAAGCCTCCATTTTGGTTATTAGGGGGCTTGGATCCTTCTGCAGTTGAGGGAGTTTTATTAGGAATTTTGGCTATCAGATCAGGTTCTCTATGAAAGTTGGCTCGAAGGGAAGCTGCGGCGAGCAGTGAGAACTCCCTGAGAGTAGGAGCAAGATGGCTCAGAGTGTGATGTGATTTCTGGATCTGTATTTGGGTTATCAGCATTTTCCTCAATGTTTGTGAGGAAGCTGGGAGCTGGTTAAGGTCATTAAGAGAGAGGTTTAGAGGATGTTGTTCGAAGGTTGCATTTGGAACCAAATTTATGTGGTTGTTCAAGGCTTCAGGGTTAGGCAATAGACCTGGGGCTTGGTTGATAGGGGAAGTTTAGTAGTGCGGGGAGGCTGACTCTGCCACCAGCGTTGAGCTTTCTATTTGGGTTATTTGGGCACGTGTTATCTTCATGAGAGAAGGACTTACAATTTGAGCAAGCATTGGGTTTCCAGTCATAGATAACTTCCTGCTGAAATTTTCAGCCATTGAGGTTTAGCAAGAGAAAGGAGAGGAAGGGGTTATTTGGACACAAATCCTTGCAAAGGTGACATTTGGAGTTAAGTCTCGGCGGTAGAGGTATTCCCACCATACTTGCAACCTTAGAGAAGCCGGACTCGTTCCAACAACAGAGTGGAAGATTTGGCAGTTTAATCCAAAGTGGGATTTCAGATATATGCTCTTTGGACGGCCGAAAATCCCACGACCATTTTTGAAAAATGAAGGGTCTACCGTTTAAGAAACAAGCTCCTTGATTCCACACCAAATCATAATCTTCTTGGCATATGAATTTAAATAAGAAAAAATCACCTTCCATGGTAAGAAGTTCTACCTCTCCCTTAAACTTCCATTTCTTATGAACTGCAGCTAGAAGGGTGCCATAAAAGGTCTTTGCCAATAGCATGGCCAATCAAAGAGAGGCTCAGTCTCGATAAGTTGGATTCAGAGAAAGAGACTCTGAGCTAGGGAACAAAAAGAGATCGATTGACTCTTTTCATTTTGAGAGCCAAGTAAATCTTTCCACATTCGGGTAAATCGAGAGGGAGGTTGTCGAGAAGGAGGAACTTCTGAAGGATTGGAGGAAGGGGAAGAAAGTGGAGGAAGTGGGCTGATATTGGGTGGTGGACGCCATAGCGTAAAAGCGAAGAATGAGACCTCGGCAAAAGCGGGAGGCCGACCGGGAGAGAGAGAAGAAGAAGGTTACCTCAAACCGGAAAGGAGATTACCGGAGCCGTCGAAAGGAAGAATAGCCGTCGCCCGTCCCCACTTCTCGAGCCCTAGCTTCCGCATACTCTTTTTCCTCAGGAGGGAGGAAGTCTTATTATATTATTGTTTACTCTCCATGAATAATTGTGATGGATGAAAGTTTATTATAAAATTATAATAATTTCTGCAACCCGCATGACTTATGACAAAATGATATAATATTTTTTTATAAATATTATTTTTATAAACTTTCGATTAAAAAATGTCCATCCAATAATTATTGTTCAGATAATGGCTAAGTTAATGAAATTGGAACTAACTAATTGACACTAATATAATTGTTTATAAAATTGACTAGGTCATGCAATTTATCACGCATTTTTATAAAAAAAAAAAAAAAATCATAAAGAAAGTTTAACAAGTCTAAATTATAGAGAATAATCTCTTAAGTTGTCAACTCCACCATTTTCAATTACCTTGTCAAGCCTTTCACTCACCTTGGTGACCACCTTCCTATGTTGTCCACCAATCATGAGCTCTAATATCAAATCATGTTGTCGCCTATGTTGGGCCATTTAGGATGACCAATTTTGGTAGATGAGGGCTTTTCTAAGATGCATTAAAAGTGAAGGCAATAAGGATTGGCCAACACTAAATAGACAATCACCCACATTTTAGAATACTAGTTTCACCCAATTATAAATCTCTTCATTGAACTCCAAATCACATAAACTAAAAAAAAATTGTAAAGACTGAAGTCTAGTTGTGATCTAAAAAGTTTTACAAAATTTTATGAACCTCAAGTATTTAATTTAATTTATCTCTTAGGACTTGTCAGGTGAAAGTAATTATGCCAATTAGATGATTCTTCACTTAGAGTTATTAGAATTTAATATTATAATAGAGATAAACCTAAATTAATACTTGTAGAAAAAAGCTTAAGATGTCTATTACAATTTTGAAAATTGTTATAATTTTTTATGAAGTTTAAACACACAAAATAGCAAATTGGACACGACTAGGTTAGATTTAAACTAATTTAGTCATCTAGTCCAAAAAGACTAATTAGATGCATTCAATTGAAAAAATTGCATCAAAAATAATTTTTTTAAATAAAGGACAACTTAAACAAAATATCATAGAAAAAAAATCATAATAAGAATTACCACACAAAAAGTAGTTCGCTCATTCAAATAACCTTGGTAACAAGATCCCCAAATCCCATTTAACTTATTGGTTGGCCACCAAGCCCCAAATTCTTAGAAATTATGTCCAAATTTATGCATAAAAAATTCATTAACCAGCCACAAATGAGTATTATAAAACATCATAATTCAAACTTGAAAAAGAGAGAGACTGGTTGGGGGAGTACTCAATCTCTAATGCCTCCATTCATAATATGTTGCCCCTCCATTTAAAATAATTATATTTAATTAATTAATATTTAATTATTTATATTTAATTTTTATGATGCAAAATTACATAATTCTTACATATAAATATATTAAACATGACATGTAAGCTACATAAAATTCAAAGGCCAAAAGTCTCAAATTTTTTTAAGTTTCATTTTTTTCCCTAATGTTTTTCTACTCCTTGTGATTGGATATCCGAGTTTGGCTTCCATCCTTCTAGCCTGGAATTTTTTTATTAGACCTCATTTTGCTACAGTAGTTGCTTCTTATAGATTCTCTTAGTATGATAAGGTCATTTTTATTTATTTATGATGATTGATTTCAACTCGACTAAATATCATGAACATTTCCAACTACAACTTAAATAAAACACCAAGTGCAAGCATCTCTAATCATTGGATGTTGCACAAGGGTTGACTCATTTTAATGATAAGAGAATTATGGAATTACTTAGAGGAAGCAAAAATAGGGAATTGGAGGGTCCTTGTATGGATATGAAACACCAATATCTTATTATGATATTTTTCAAGTGTTTTTTTGATAAGTATTCTTATGGTGGGTCAGGTAATCAGCCTAATTGAATCAAATCAAATACCTTTATATATTGAAAAAAAATTAATTAAATATTATCTTTAGCAACTTAAATGATTTAAGTGGATTTACTTAAGCTAATGAACATAAACCTTAAATAAATAAATAAATGAAATTCAAATAAATCAAGTAATTAAAATTGAAAATAATCAAGGTTATCTAATCAAGTTAACTCATCCAAATTCATAAACATTAATGTAATGAATAAATAAGATCAAATAAAATGAACAATGAACATTTAATTAAATGAAATGAAACACTCTAATTTTTAACCAAAGGTTATAAACCAAAAGATCATAAACTCTAAACTTAAAAAAATATATTAATCAAATCAAACTCAAATTAAAATAAATCACTTAATGAATTCAAAAGAAGCTAATCAAGATACTTAGGATATTAGCTTGACCTTCTATAATGGATGAAAGTCCATTTTATTAAGGTTTAGGGTGTTGAATAGAATGGGTTCCACCCAAAGTGTGATTTATGTCATTCTTTATTCTTTAAAACCTAAATTTTAATTTTAACACAAAAGAAAATTTAAAAATTGAAAATAAAATCACAAATCAACCAAGTCACTTAAATTTAAACTGCCCAATGATAAATTAAATAATTATTTAAAACCAAATCAAAACTTGAACCCAAAATGTTTAGTAAAGTCTTACCACATAAGCTCATTTTTCTTCACACACTAGATTATTAGATCACCGACCCTAGACTTAGGTTAGGTCATTGTTCTAATATTCGTCGTAAAATATTTTTTTATTTTATGATGTATCATTTTAGAATGGATGGCTAGGATTGTCTTTTTGCTATTTCGGATGGTAGGACATTCTTTTTAGCCTAACATCATTTTCTGGAAGGGGGTTGTGGTATATTTAATAAATTATAAAAATATTGTTTGCTTGCAAGTATGCTTAAGTCCCTAAGGATAGCCCAATAGGACAGGTGGTCTTGGTACACAACTGATGATAAGCCCATATGCTTGCAAATATAACTATTAAAGTGTTATTTGTATTTCCTAATATATGTTTTATAGGGTTTAAGAATAGCATGAGCCTAGAATTAAGTTAGGATCTATAAGATCTAGGAATAGTAAGAGTTGATCCTACCAGTGCATGGTCTTAGTGGTCTCTTGTGAAGCTCATGGAGGTCCTAAAGAAGGTGATGATCTTAGAATAATACAATTATAGATCAAACTTTTAGTTTTAGGATGAGCTATATAAGGGCATGACTTTTTAAATCCTTTTTTCTCTTTTTTCTAGGGTATACAATAGTACTTGGCCTTATTGACCTATTTTAATTAAATTAGTTTTCGCCCGGGTTGTATAAGGCCATAACCTTGATTAAGAAATAACTTACTTTTCTAGGTTTCTTTTTGTGATGTGTTTCAGTGAAGAAATGCCTGAAACATTAGGCTCTTAGGAAAATTAAATTTTTTACTAAATATAAATAACTTGAACACCAAAATAAATAAACTCAAAACCTCATGTATATTAAGCTCTAAACATAACTTAAAAGCAACTAGAATTATAAGCTTTTATGAAATATGATAGCATATTATTCGTACTCCTTGAATTGGATACTTCACCCATTACACATAAGGGGCATCTGATCTCGAGGATGACCACCCTTCTTGGGGAAATGAGTCTTCCCTTTTGATTTGGCCCATAATCACTTCTAACTAGATATCATTATAGACATAAATTGTATACTTATGGCTTTTAAATGAATGTGAGTCAAAACACAAAAAAATAAAATTTGTCGCATTAGTTAGGTGTATATCATATATAACATGGACTTAGGGTTAGGAAGTGAGTTTAGGTTCATAGATTCATTCCTAAAATATAACAACTCAGCCATCTTGCATAACATGAAGATTGAACACATGGACTTAAAAATTGCTTAGGTCGTGTTAGCTGACATCCCTTCTAGGCGGGTGATAAGTCCAGTAGAGTCAAGGTTATGTTTGTTTTCTTAATTGAGAGAAAGAGCCGATAATTCCCAAAAGATAAACTAAGTCGAGCCTCTGACATATGTTAAAAGGACTTGTAAGCATAGGTTATGAAGCCTCCTTCTAGGAATAAGTCTCCAACCCTAGGTATTTCTATAGTATTGTGCTACTAAAATCTAAATTTTAGATTTCTAATAAAATATCAATTCAAACTCTACTAAATTTAATCTCAAAATATAAAGGCCAATGGTATTGAGAGCACTCCCTATTGAATTTCTAAATTAATCATTCATTTAAGACAAGATTTGAAATCCATAGATATAAAAAATCTATTTCTTTAATCAAGAGCATTCTTACGAAGAGATCCTTCATTCCTAAGATGTAATTAACTATATGGGCTTGCCTTTGTAGGGAATTGCGAACCCTGCAATAAAATAAAACTTGTTCTACTTCTTCATGTAGTTCAAGAGAAAATTCTCTGGTACATCGAAGACCCATCAGTCTTAGGAGTCATTATTAAATAATCAAATTCATTATATGATAATATGTTAATCTTTTAAGATAAAATATTTATCCCTTAATGACATTTTATTACCTAAATAAGTACCCCCAAGATCTGTGTCATGCTCTAAAAAGATAAAAATTTCAACAAATTTTTTTGGCGATTCTGCTGGGGAACAGATCATACAACATTCTTAACTTAGGTTCTAGAATCCTTCATTTATCATAGCTGAATGACTAGGTCCTAAAACCAACCCTTTAAAATTTTCAATAAGATTGGATCCTAAACTAAATAGCCATTTATATTAGACTTAATTTTGGATCAAAATAGATTTGATATCATGTAACAATAAAGAGAAACAACATTTTCAAAAAAATATTGAAAATCATCGGAGAAAGAAATTTCAAATTTTGAAAAAGAAAATCAGAAAGTCCTCTTTTTCCACAATTTTATATTAACTTTGTGTAAAAGCTAGAGAGAGTTAGGACAAGGTCCTTAAATTAATACCTTTTGTTTTTAATACATTCAAAGATAGCAAATACTTGAGAATGTATATTGAAATGAAGGAGTTCTTTCCATGTTTGAAGAAAACTCATGAAATTAAAAGAACTGAGTATGGTCTTACTTATTGCCCTCCTTACCACCATGATTGAAGCTTGAGTTGCATTCTAAAAGAATTAACTTAAAAGAAAATCATAAAAAGAGGGATAAGTATCATCTTAAGAGAATGTCTGGTTGACTCTGGGCAGAGGTTGACCAATAAAATCAAATATGAGCCTTCTACCTCTACAGAAGGCAACTAATACACACATGTAATTCAACTTTAGTCTTAATAGAATTATCTTTCAACAACCATGAGAAACTTGGAAATTAGTTGTTTATGCTGATTAACTAACTTGTGAGAGTGACTTGGAGATAACCCTTTATTTAGGCCCTCCAAAAACTCTAGTTCCCCTGATAAGATTGAAATAAAAGAAATTTAATCATATAAATTTAAATTGATGAGAATCCTCCCTTATAGGATGATTGATATTTCATAGACAAGCTTAATTAATTTTAAGGATAAATTCTAATGAAAAAAATCAATGAAGACTCAGATCTTTCTAAAATAATTTTCAAATCTCATGATCTTGAGATAATTATATAGATTAGGTCCTTATAGATGCTTATATGCTTTAGAGTGAAACTTTTGAAATATTAAAGTAAAGATTTCAGTTATGATAGGTCAATAGAAGAATACAATGATCCATTGAGGACAGAGTTGGCCATACCCTCCCTCCTTTTGTATTAGGGAAAATTATTTAAGTTAAATTTAAAATAGCAGAGTCTTACCGCCTCAAATAACACTGAAACAAAATGGCAAATAAGTCATCTCAAAAGAACAAAAAACTATTCATTTCAAAATTTTGATTATGGTGTTTTTTCCCATCATAGGGATGTTTCTTACAAAATTGAGCATCACAATGCTTTAAAAAAATGAAAATGAAATGAATCATTAATGAAGGTATTACATAATTTTGTAATTGGCCTTCCTTAATTATTAACAACTTTTGAAGTGACATTCCACTATAAGGAAATTCTAGGGTGATCTTCTGTAAGGAATATCTATTACTAAGAATTTTGAATAAAAGCAAAATCTTATATAAAAGTCAATGTGGAAAATCCTAAGAAATATCCAGAATGCTTGTTGAATCGCACATCGGTCAAGATCAATTATAAACATACATAAAAATGAGTATACACGAGCCCACTTTTAATCTAATTTTGATGAAATGGTGCCATTTGTATTCAATCAAGAAAAAAATGTTTTAAACTTAAGAAAATTTAATCTTGGAAACTCATCTTGAAAAATATAACCTCAACCACAATGTTGATTGAGATTGATAATTGAAGTGAAATCTTAGGAATTCAGGAACATCTTTAATGCTCTTGGATGGTCTTATCCAACCCAATTAAAATAAAGAAAAAAGAAAAAAATATCATTATGAAAAAAATATTCACATTCATTCGGTATTCATGAGATTAGAGTCCTTAATAATGTCATTTTTTGTTAGTCATGTAAAATTAAGGCACTACAAAAAGTGAGAAAAGAAGAAAATAAAGTTTAAAATTTGCTTAGTGCCTTACCAAATCTTATATTCAATCAAAGAATCAGAAAATGTCTTACTAAGTAATGTGGTCATTCAAAATAAGAAAAGAATTGGGTATGTAACGTGTTGTACCAAATGTTGCATTCAAAGAAAGAGTCGAGTGCGTCATGTGTCTTAGCAAATGTTGTCTTTAGGAAAAATATTAGCTGTAATGTCTTGCAAAAGTTGAAATGTGATTGAAATGTTGACAAAAAAAGAAAGAAATAAAAGAAAGAAAGAAAGAAAGATAGAAGGAAGGAAGGAAAATAAAAAGGATGGAAGGATTATATCCAAGATGTAAAGGGTGTAGTCTAATATTTTTGAGTATGTGAGCATTTTAACTCTAACTCCTTCATATCAAATACGATTGTGAGGGTTAGAAGTCAAAAGTAGCCCTAACTTAAATAGAAAAATAAAACAAATCAATTTTATACCTTCATCTTTAAATTTGATAAAAGGTGTAAGCTGCAAAGATAAAGATAATGGATTTGCCTTTTCAGGTATTCCTTTATATATCAAAAATTCCATCAAGTGAGAATCAATCCCTTGCAAGTGGCCTATAAATATGAGCCATAAAAAAAAGAGCTATGAAGCATTAAAGACACTAAGAAGTATGCTTAAGGTTTAGTTTTGTAGAGACATTGCAAGACGAGACTTGTTTAATAGTCAGGATTCTGACTTTCTCTTCAAAGGGACTTTAAAGTATTAAACAAAGTATTATTTAGATGTGTCAAAGACTTAGATAACTTTAAAGTTCAGGATGCACCCCAAGAACTTGAAGTGAAATTTAAATCCACAATTAACAAGTTAAGAGATAAAAGTTCAGAAATAGAAATTGATCTACAACTGACATCAATAAGCTCATGCTTTAGCAAGTGAGATATTGATGATCTAATCAATATATTCTTAGAGCTTAAGAAATTTTTATCTGGAATTAAAATGAAATAAATCCTTTATCTTTAGATGCAATAATTTATAAGTTCAAGATTAAGCTTGATGCCATTTAAATAAACAAAGTCAATTGATGAATGAGATCAAACTTCAAAAAAAAAAAAGCAAGAAGTTGGTTAATTAAAAAGTTGGTCAATGATAGCTTTACATGGAAATAAAATATTTTTTTGGTTAGCTAACATCATCACAATAATTATAATATATAATAAAAATAAAAGAAAAGGGTTAAATCCACATGTGTCAAATCTTGATACTCAAATAAGGCTTTATCTTGAAGATGGGTTCTTATTACCCATGCTTGACTTCAGAATCGATAAAGTTTTTATACATAAGATTATCCCCATCTAGAGATGACTTATCTGAATATAATTAAATTAAGATAACTCTTAAAAATAAAAAGCACATGACATTCAGAATCCCTACTAAGATATTCTGCTACATAATCATTTTGTTCAGTGTTAAAATGTGTAGATAATTTACCAAAAGGTCATGATAAAGGTTTTTGATAGCATCATGTGATGTTTTACTTTTGGAGATGTATGGTCACCACACAGATCTTAGGGGATACTTATTGAAGTGATCGAGTGCGACATTAAGGTATGATGTATTATCTCGAAAGATAGAAATATCACCCCACAATGGTCCTAATCACCTAATAAGAACTTCTAAGGCAAATGAGTCTACATATGTACCAAAGATCTTTCCCTACTTTGCATGGAGATGTAAAGCAAAGTTTATTTTATGCCAGGTTTTTTTAGTTCCCTATGGATGCAAGCTTCCTTAGTTAATCACGTCTTAGGAAATGAAAATTTTCTAAGAATACCCTCGATTAAAGAAGTCAATAAGTATATCCAAAGATTTCAAAGATAGACTGTCAAAGGGGTAGGTACTTTTGGAAATCAAGCGGGAAGGTTCAAATAAGAAGACTTGTTTATCGATTCCAAGAGGGAATGAGTAGAAAGCACTTATGATACTACAAAGCCTAGTAAGTGCTTCAATCTACCTTATAATGAGGCTTCACATTTTTTGAAAGAGAAAATCTACTTCTGTTTAAATTAAAATGTTGTTAGAATGCTAGGGCTTATAGTCCAACAACACAACATTATGGAAATGCCTAAGAGTTGAGGACTTATTCTTATAGCTTGAAGAAAATAAGTAGCTTCAAAACCTAAATCTAAATACAATAGCATAAGCTAAAAGAATGACCTAAGTCTAATCAAGAGAATGGTACATAATGATTTACCTCCATAAGAGAGAATAGACACATCCCACTCTTTGGACTTATGATGCTGAGTTACTAGGTAACACCTCACATGCTTTAAAACCATGTAGGTCAGTCTTATGTATATGCAATGTTGCTAGGTTGTTATTTAATTAGGAAAAGAGCTAAAATTTTAAACTCACTCCTTAGATATTTAGAAAATGATTGGCATGAAAACATTACTTAGACTAATGCTAAAATTTATAACTTTATAAACCATTTTAACACATTCATTTTGGACTAAGGTTTGAGAGAATTATGCCTATATGCATGATGAAATTAAGTCATGGGACAAATCAATTAGAGGAGGTGTTCTTCACTATAAGGGATTGCCCTCAAAGGTCAATCATATCCCCTATCATGCAAGAGTGGAGACCCTCCTTATTCAAGAGTGACTTAATATGAAATGCATGGTGTGATAACATACAACATTCAGCTATGGGTTTCTAAATATTTTATTTATCTTAATTAAGAGCCTAAGCTTTAAAATGAGAATATGAGTTGTATTAAAATTTAGTTATAAGTTTTTAGTGAGGGTAAAAAATTTAATTTTATTCTAAAGAGCCAACCGCATCCAAGCCACACATCAAATCATCACACTTTAAGAAACCTATGAAAACCATGCCACTTCTATTATTAATCTAAGCACAATAATCAAACATATGAATTTCATAAAAGAAAAGGAGGCCAGTGCGATCGGGTACCGCCGTACATCCCAAAAGATAAAATGGGGTAATCTAGCTCTACCCTCATACAACCCAATTTACAATTGGATATTACAATTAAAAATAAATTTTATGGGGGTCTTCAATCTCTTATCCTTCTTTCTTTCGTTTGGATTAATTTGCTCCAAGCTTCATAGGGCCTCCCAAGTTTTTTCCTTCTAGCCACTGCTCATCTTAAACCCGATAAGACTAATTCTAATCCTATTATAAAAATCACATATTTATAAAAAAAATGAAATCTAGCTACACCTATAAAATAGATGTTAGCTAAATAAGCATACAAGCCAAGCAATTATATTTTACATATTTGAACTTAGCACCCTGCGCTTGGGTAGCCAAGCCCACTTGTCTAAATTAAATCATGCTTAGGGGGCATAAAATAAAACAAAACACCATAACATACACCAACCTAACCTAAGACTAGAATTGGTGGTTTAGTATTCTAATGTGTGTGCTAAGATTTATTATGGTGTGTATTGACTAAGCTTTAATAGTGTGATTATCTATAATTTAAAATTATTTATGTTAAACATTAAGAAATATTTTACTTCAAATCTTGGAACAAATTGATTAATTTTAATTTACACTTTTCTGTTTCATTAATCTCTAATTATTATGAAGAGAAGAAAGGGGGTTTGACCCTCTTCATCCTTACCCTAAGTTATTTTCTAAAGGCATGTTATTATGACTTTGGTTTCTTTAGTGAACCATTTATATACATTTTATTAAACCTAAGTTTGGGTTAGTCATAAGGAGTCTTATTCAAACATAAAAGGCATCTTAGATTAATAAAGTTGAATCACTATTACATGAAGAACATTCCACAACTTCTTTCCACTATCAATAGCCGACACACTTCTTCAATTTTATTATATTATATATATATATATATATATATATATATATATATATATATATATATATATATATATATATATATATATATATTTGTACATGCAATATATACTTATATTTTTTCACACTTGATGATAATTAATGCATGAATTTGGTAGAAAAGAAAGATTCCATTTCATAATTAAGCATATGTAAACATGTATTAGAGATTTAAGGTTAAACTCAAAGTGGATTTTCTAAGACCTCCTTGGGGCTACTTAAAGCCTCGTATTCCTGGGATGTCTAAAATTTATACTTTCTAACTTAAGTACATGTAAACATATATACGAATATAGAAATGAAAATCATGCAAAGGGTATATAAAAGCAAATCTTTTATTTATGTAAAGCAAAGTTTTATCCCAAATTCTAAAATATGCAGACACATGAATGAAATTAAGAAAGTATGAGTCGTTAAATCAGAGAAGTGAGATTATCTAAGACCTTAGGCTACTTAAAGCCTCGTGTTCCTAAGATGTCCAAATTATATACTTTCCAACTCCAAACATATGTAAACATATACACGAACCATAAAAACAAAACAATCATTTACCATATTTAAATTATAACTAAATGCAAACTTTATTGAACATTTATAGCCAACATTAGCTTAAATTTTACATCATTAGCTTATAATTTTGAAAGTAATTTGGAATTTATTAGTGATAATAGCCACATTATATAATATATATCCAACACCTGCAACTTAAATGCAACCATATTCTTTTGATTCTCTCTCTCTCTCTCTCTCTCTCTCTCTCTCTTAAAAAAATATGAGCATGTGAAACAAAAGGCATGCACATTTATAATAATTGAAAAGAAGAAATTAAACATTGCCACATAACATATTCCATTACATTAAGTTCTAAGGACATTCAAGCCAAGTAAATATTCATTAAGACTAATCAATGTTTTTACAAGATTTGATTTTGATATTTAAGTTCTTAAAACCTAAAGAGGAGAGATGATACTCAGTATTTACCCCATCCCATGTTGGTGATTTGATATATTTTAAAAAATAATTAAATGGGTTTTATAAATTGATTAAGTTCAAATCATTAAGCACATCAACTTAATTACCCTGCCCTAAACTTCTTTAATTTAATTAACTACTTGATCATGAGCCTTCAATGATATGCTTTTAGGAAAGTAAAATTTGCATTGCAGCTAAAGGAATATAATGCAATTAGGCTCGTGCTTAAAAGTAAATTTAATTTAAGACAAAAAAATCTAAGTTAAATACTCTTATGATTTTCTCATACTAATGGGTTAATCATAATTTCTTTAATGACTTTATGTTATTAAACACATAAAGGGAAATTAATGGATTATGTTTGAAATATCTAAACTAATTATTTATTTTATTTTATTTCCATTTTATCGCTAATTTTTTAATTAATCCACTATTAATGACATGTTAATAACCACTTTACCACTCATTACTATTTTTAATTTTACTATTTATCAATTTAATTAATGAGAGTAATTAGGATTGAAATTCTAAATTCTTTAAATTACATGACAAATAATTCCAAGAAAATTATGGGAGGTAGAGGACATCTCATAGAATCATCTCACCATATTTAAAATTAAATAGCCAAGTAATTTGGCTTTAATTAAAGTAATTAACCTAGGCTTAAAACCCTAATTACGCACTCTTCACTACGCATGAATTAGGGATTTTATTTTTTTATTAATTTCTCCTTTGTCTAACTTTTCCAAAATGGGTTTATTTGTGTTTTTTAGATTTCCTATAAGTAGTTGTGTTTTTTTGAAGTTTTGGCCATTTAATTATATTTTTAAAGCCTAATTAACTATTAAATCATCGGCACCATGCAGACGTTGATGCGGCAGCTCTTTCCATGTGGTGTCATGGTATTGATAACATAAGTCACCAATGATTTACTCAAGGATGGACGGATTTCATCCGCCATCCATTCGAGATCGGACAACCGAGATTAATCATGTTATTCCAAAGAATTAAACCAAAATTTCTAATATGATTAATCACAACCATCCATTTTAATAAGTCAATAGATAACTTGTGATCCTACGAGCACCGAAAGATGGATATTGTCTACCTTTCCCCACTCGATTTGAGCTCACCTAAGCTCATTCAGTTGGGTTTGGCTCAATTTGATCCATATGGGTTAAATGGGTTCAATTGGGCTAAGTTGACCAATTTGACCAAATTTGGTCAAAATGATTATTTGGGTGAGTTCAATTGATCATTTGGAGTGAATGAGTGCAATTGGTTTGATTCTTAGATTTTAATTTGGCTCATATAGTTCAATTTAGGTCAAATGGGTCATGTTGACCAAATTGACCAAATTGGCCAAATTAGCTTGAGCATGGGTTATGTCTATGTTTAATTGATCATTAGTGATTGAGTGAAGTAGTTGATTTGAACTAATTTGGATTGTGGAGTGAATTGGTTCCATTTGACCCTTTAGGCCAATTTGGGCTAAGTGGGCTAATTGGGTTAGGTTGACTAAGTTGGATCCAATTGAAGGTTGGATTATGTTTGATATTGAATTAATGAATGGTTGGAAGCATTGGTTTCAATCAATTTTTTTAGGATTTGATTTTTTCCAATTTGACCCTTAGGCAAAATTGGGTCAAGTCCAATTAGCTTGATTAGGTTCAATTGATTGTAGTGGAGTGCTAAATAATGACTTACAATCATCAATGAAGGGGTTAGGTTGCTTTATTTGATCTAATGGGAGTTTAATTTGAGTTTTGTTCAATTTCTCCTTTTGTGTCATTTTGGGTCAAGTGAGTTGGTCAAGCCATCTTGGACAAATTGGGGTTATGAATTGTTGGGGCATGTTCAATGGTAAATTTGAAGTTGATTGGTGGCTTTAATAGCACTTGATTTGGGCTTAATTAAGTTTTGGCTCATTTGCACCTTTTAGGTCAAATGGCCTAACTTGGGTTGATCAAATTCACTTGGTTCAATTAGTTTAATTATAAGTATTGAAGTGAATTGAAATGATCTAATGAATAATTGGAGTGATTGAGAAAATAAAATTAGATTTAGTTTGAATGAATATGTTTGAATTGAGTTATAAGATCGTGGTGGAGTTAACTTGGATTAAGGTCCAAGTTAGTTTAGCTTAGAGCTTAGATTAAAAAAATAAATTCAATTAAGATTAATTAAATTGGTTTGAGGTTGGTTTAGCTCCATCCACATGAGCTTAAGTTTGGATGAGTGAATATGTATGAGTCTTGGTTTATGCCATAGGGTAGGTGGAACCTATTTGTCCCAAGGTTGACTCTGAGCTTAGGGTTGTGCCTTCTAAGTCTCTAAGCTTAAGTTTTAGTGTCTCCTTAATCACTGGAGGTGTCCTAAAACTACGAAAATCCAAATGTCTAGAAGGTTCCTAGATCTAAGATGGGGAGGATTAATCCTCACTCCAAAAGTGAGGTCAACACCTCACTCTTAATGAAGTGAAGTGTTATATTAAAAATCTTACCCAAAAATAAAGAAATAAAAAAACAAAAAAAAAAGAAAAGAAAAGTTATTACTACTTGAAAATGATCATATCACTACAAATGGATCCCTAAAATATATCTTTAAAGTAATTTTAGGGACTTCTAGTAAAAATTTAGAAGGATCAAAAGCAAATAAAAAAAATATTTATATCTATCTATGAAATATCATTTGAAGAAATCTTTAAAGAACGATAATCCAACTTAAGAAATTTTATCTCAAAATTATACGAGAATCGTAATATCTCAAACATGTTAATTTCAACCGTCTAAACTTCTCTATTGATTAGGGATAATAAGATATATATATATATATATATATATATATATATATATATATATATATATATATATATATATATATATATATATATAGCTTACTTATCTTTATTCTCATTAATTCCTAAACACTCTATCAATTATAGCTTTAAAGGAATCTCTTAATTTTTATTGAATCCAAATCAATAATGAAAATGAAGAGAAAGCCTTATAAGTTGTAGATTCATAAACTAATAAAAAAAATAATGCAATACATATCAAGTGTAGCTTGATTTACTTAGTCAATAAAAAAAATCAAGAAAATGCCATATAAGCTACATATTCGACAAAATATCCATTAGTTGAGAAGCATTGTTTGACTTTGGTTTTTACTGCCTAGGAAGTTGAAAGCTGCATGCGAGCTCAAATAGTAAACCTCTCAAGTTGATACCTTATGATGTCTTGCTTAAAGTGGATTAGACACATGATATAGCTATATATAACTTTAACATGATTGAAAATGATGAAAATTTCAAGCCTATGGCATATGACATATTATAGAATGGAAGTCCAAATATTTCATTCAAAAAAAAACTTTTTACTTATAGAAGATTAGAATTAAGTCACTAAAACCCATTTTCCTCACTCATGTCATCTATAGGTTATGAGCAAGCCTTTCATGGCACCTTTTCTATATGTATCTTGAGTTGGGGGCAAGCCCTTCATGGCACCCTTCTCTTATTTTTCTTGGGTTTGTAGTAAACCTTTGTACACCATTCCCATAGGTTTAGAGCAAGCCTTTCATGACACCATTCATACTATTTATTGGATAAGATTAAGACATTAAGACCCCTTTTCTATGAATTAGACTATTTAGGTTAGGATTAAGTCACTAAGACCCCTTTCCTATTAATAAAAATCTTGAGGTTTATGATTAAGTTATTAAAATTCCTTTCCTCAACCTAAGTTATTTTGGTTGGTTTAAGCCATTAAGGCCTTTTCTTAATAGCTAATTGAAGAGAAGTAAGTCCATTAGCAGGCATTCTTTCTGAAAGACAAGGATTAGGAATTAAATCACTCAGACCCATTTTCCTACTAGTCAAAATTTGAGGTTTTTGATTAAGTCGTCAAGACCCCTTTCCTCAACCTAAGCTATTTAGGTTGGATTAAGCCATTAAATGCTTCTTCCTAATAACTAATTAAAAAGATGTGAGTCCCTCAATATGCATTATTTCTAAAAGATGAGATTAGGAATAAGTCATCAAGACCCCTTTCCTCCATTTTAACTATTTAAGTTGGATTAAGCCATTAAAGGAGAAAGTCCCTTAGTATGCATCCTATAAAATGATAAGGATAGGATTAAGTCACCAAAACACCCCCTATATGGTTAGGATTAAGTCATCAAAACCCCTTTCCTACTAGTTTCAAGACCCTTTCCTCAACTAGAGCTATCTAGGTTGGAATTAAACTATTGAAGGCCCCATCTTATTAGCTGAATTTTACTAGATTAGGATTCAAGTCCTTGTGACCCTTTCTTTAGCTTAAAACAAAATAACTTAAAAAGTTGAAATAAGTCATTGAAGGCCACATTCCTATGAACTATTTAGGTTAGGAATTAAGTCCATGTGACCCCTACCTACCAGTCAAAATCATGAGGATTAGAAATTAAGCTGTTGAAAGCCCCTCTTCCTTAGCTTAGCTATTTAGGTTGGCATAAAGTATTTAAAGACCCCTTCCTAATAGCTAACCAGATAAGAGTAGATTCCCTAGTGGTATATTTCACTAGTTCAAATTCATATAGTTTGGTTAGGGGTAAGTATCCAGGTTAGCATCCTCTCCAACTATTACCTCTAGATAGAAGTAAGTATCCATAGTTGCATCCTGTCTAAGAAAATCTCTCTATTGAGTCTGTGTTTGGATTAGATTCCTCATTGAGTCTTTTTCTAATGATATCTCTATTCTTAATGAATCTAACTTTCTAAGAATAAATCTTTCTAAATTAAAACAAATTCATATATATTTTCACCTATCTTCACAATCAAACTCAAAATAAAATCTAAAATCAAAACCAAATATATATTTCAAAACCAAACTTAAATTCTTTCAAGCTTATGCTTATGATTTTGTTGACTAGTTTGATCAACACCAATATGTTCAATGTACTCTAGTCAGTTCACTACATATATTAGGGTTTATTGACCTCATTTTTGGGATGAGGTTAATATTATCCTTAAATTAAAAATTAAGACACCTATGCCTAGACTAGGAGCCTCCTGATTAAGTACTTAAGACACTATACTTAGTGACCTAGTGAGTTCTCATAAGTTTTGATCTAACCTAATGGGATTTGGTGGATCCAAACCCAACCCAAATCTAAACAATTAATTGAATCAAACACATTCCACTTGAAATCTAAATCTATTTGAGTTTAAAATAAGATAATAGAGTGGTTAACCCAATTATCTTACTTAAGCTCAAAATTACCCAAACCCAAAGATATTTGAATAAATTAAAAAAAATTATAAGTCAAATAAAAAAACATAAGTCATTATGGACTGAAAACTAAAGCCAAATGAAGGTCAAAGTTGGTCAACCAATTGACATAGAGTTGACTCATGTTGGTCCCACCAAGTCAAAGGTCAACCCACCAAATTTTGACCAAATTAAGTCATTTAAAAGATCAGAATCATAAAATAAATATTTTAAAATATGAATCAAATGATTGTCAACCCAATAAGGCATTATTTGGGCTAATCATATCACTTGATCTAAATAAACCCAAATGAACCTTGTTAAGATCAAAATTCAAACTAAATTAAAATTAATCCAATTAAAAATACTTAAAATAATTTGGCAATCATCATTGAACACAATCCAATCAATCATTAGGTCTAATTTGACCAATTTGACCATTTGACCCATTTGAGTTCAACTCAACTCATTAAGCTCAATTTGGGTTTAAATGGATCAAAATTGAAATCAATTTTAAACCAAATGAAATTGATCACTCCAAATCATTCCACACATGTGATTAAATATGATTGGAGGTTAAACACACTTTAATTGAGCCAAATTTGTCATTTAGCTCAATTAACCTTAACTTAACCCATTTAAGTTAAAATGGGTCAAATTAAAATAAAACCAAATTAAACATCACATGGCATGAAGTAATTGAACTCCAAATTATCCATTGGATAATTAACACTAATTAAAATTTAAATTTAAATCCAAATACAATTAAATCACTTTAAATCAATTTAAATCCATATGGAATTAAACTAAATCCAATCACGAGACCCACCTCAAATAGACTTGAGTTTAACCTATGATTCATCTTGGTTTGACTTAGCTAACCAACCACTAATTGAAATGAATGTTGTGATGATGCCAAAAGTTAAGAGATGCCATATAAGATGCCATGGGAGATGAGCCATAGCCAATGGAAAAAAGAAATAAAAAAATTTATGTAGAGTGATCAAATTTTGTTTGTCTCTCCTCCACACGTCATCCACCTCTTCACCATAACTGCTTTGGACTCTCTCCAATCCATTGACCAATCCTTAGAGCTAGCCTCCAAGAGTGGTAGTTACCATGGAAAAAACAAAATTGGCCTCTTCCATGGAGGAAGCTCATAGCTAAGTACTATGGGAGAATGGGAGAGCTCCTCTTATACTTATGTGTATCCCAACACACACCTAAAGGGAAGAGGACGTGAGATGACCACTTACCTAGTTGTCTCACCATCAATGAGCTCAAAGACACCATAGACTCCTCCAATGGAGGAGATTCTAGGCCAAGTGAGAGGGGGAGAAAGAGAGAGCCTCTCTCTCAATCCTAACACCACCTAAACATCCTTAAGAGATAGAAAAGTTGAGCTGAGTCCTTTCTTAGATTCCTCACCACCAACAAGCTGGAGCTCGACCAAATCCAACAGGAAAGGTGACGACCAAGCTTAGGAATGGGGAAGGAGTGATCCTTCCCTTCAATTGGACTTCTCTATACATTCAAGGGGAGGAGGCTAACTCAATCAAACTTTCTCCCGAGTCCCTTGCCACTGACAAGTTGAAGAACCATCAAACCTGATGGAGAAGGCGTAGAGCTTGGTCTCCATTGTGATTGATGGGGAGGCAAGCCAAAATTTCTTCACAAAAGCTTTACCATGATGAGGTGAAGGTGCTCAAAGAGTTGCAGCCATCGAGGATCAATGCTGGTGAGGTATGAGTTCAAACCGACCACCCTCATGCATAGCTTGGTCCTTTGTGAAGTCAAATTAATCCATATTGAGATCAAGTCATCTAGATAGGTTGGAAATCAGTCCTTCATCTATTTGCAACTGAAATAGTATAATTTCACCATGCATATCATCGAAGATCATCACCAAAGAGCCATGGCTCTCAATTCCTATATAATCCCCATTGCCTGTTCCTTTTTATTTGGAATAGACGGTCCTGATTTAATTGAACCGCTCAATTTAATCTCTTAAGAAAATCAGGATTGAATCTGAACATCCAATCCAAGATTGGACGGCTCCATTTGATCCCATGTGTGCGGTCAAAAATGAAAAGGGCCGTCTAGTCAATGCCAATTGGGTTAAGTAGAAAAATAGATTTTCTTACTTTAAAAATTTATAAAAAATCACTTGAAGTTCAAAAGATCATAAAAAATAAAATACTCAATAAAAAAATGTAAATAAAGGCTTTATGGATTCATCTCAGTGAGGAGAATCCGTTAAACTTAAAATCTCCAATTTTTATGGGATTTTATGGGCTAATTTGTTTCATGAAAACAATCTAGCTCAAATTGCACACAAATCATTATTCTAATCAATTTGAAACTTTGAGGAAATTGAAATTAAGGTTAAAACTTTCCTTAGTTAAATTTTTCATGATTTATTGGCTAGTAAATCTTAAAATACAAAATTTTGAAGTCATAGGCCTTTATTTAATAAAATAAATTAATATTAAATTAGAAAAATCATGTAAAATTATAAAATCAACTTGAATCATCATAAAAAACTTTAATAAATCTAAACAAATCATTAAAATTTACTGAAATCGCATAATCCTCAAAATGACCTAATTTGTTAATTAATTAATTAAATCAATCCAATTAATTAATCAAATTTCCAAAAATAAATCAACCAAATTTCCAAAAATTCTGAATGAACCCCTTATGGATGCATTTTCTAGGGAGAAATTTAAGAAAATCAAAGCGCCTAATTAATTCCTTTTAATTTAGGCTTAATTTAACTTTTATTGAAATGATTAAAACCTTAACTAACCTTAAATTACACATGTGATTAGGTAAAATTTTAAAGATCTTAAATTGGCAAGAAACTCCACTTACCATAAAAAGTTCAAGATCAAATGACTTCTAGATTATAAGTAGTTGAATTTCAAATCCTTAGGTCAAATTAAGTGAAATAATAAATAAAACAAATCATAGAAATTATAAAATTTTATAAAATAAACTTAAAACACCTGAAGAAAACTTTCCAACCCTTTGAAGTTAAAGATTTTGATTAATTACATACATAGGGTTTAATGAAATGAAAGAAAATAAAAATCAAGCTTTAAATTATTAATCTGATAAATTCTTAGTAAACCAATTAATTTATTGAAATCAAAACCTTTTAAATTATGCTTGAATTATAATATCAACTTAAATTAAGTGGATTCACTTAAGCTAATGAAAATAAACATTAATGAAATCAAGTAAACTTTAAATAAATCTAGTAATTAAAATTCAAAATAATCAAGTTAACTCATCCAATTTCATGAACATTAATGAAATAAATAAATAAGATCAAATCAAATAACATTTAATTAAATGAAAAGAAACACTTTAATTTTAACCAAAGGTTATAAACCAAAAGATCATAAACTCTAAACTTCAAAAAGAAACTTAAAATATTAATCAAGTCAAACTCAAAATAAAATAAATCACTTACTGAATTCAAAAGAAGCTAATCAAGATACTTAGGATATTAGCTTGCCCTTCTATAATATGTGAAAGTCCATTCTATTAGGGTTTATGGTGTTGAATAGAATAAGTTCCACCCAAAGTGGACTTTTGTCATTCTTTATTCTTTAAAACCTAAATTTCAACTTTAACACCAAAGCAAATTTAAAAATTGGAAATAAAATCACAAATTAACCAAGTCACTTAAATTTAAACTACCCAATGGTAAATTAAACAAATGTTTAAAACTAAATCAAAACTTGAACATAAAAGGCCTAATAAAGGCATGCCACACAAGCCTATTTTTCATCACACACTAGATTATTAGATCACCAACCCTAGACTTAGGTTAGGTCGATGTTTTGGTATATTGTATGATGTAAAACATTTTTCTTATTTTGTGATGTATTATTTTAGACTAGATGGCTAGGATTGTCTGCTCGTTAGTCTAGATGATAAGACGTTCTTTTTATCCTAACACCATTTTCTACAGGAGGTTTTGCTAAAATGGACTGCTATAATAAAATATATTAATGTTTTTAGTAGGTATGCTTAAGTCCGCACTGCCCAATTGGACGTAGGGCTTACCAACCAATGCTAAGCTCGTATGTTTGTAGATAGAACTGCTTGAGTGTTGTTTGTATTTTCTAACATCTATTTTGTAAGGTCTAGGAATAATAGGAGTCTAGAATTAGATTAAGATCTATGGGGTCTAGGAATAGTATGAGTTGACCCTATTAATGCATGGTCTCAGTGGTCCCTGTGAAGCCCGTGGAGGTCCCTGAAGAAGGTGACGATCAGAGAAGAAGACCACCAAAGATCAAACTTTTAGTTCTAGGCCGGGCTGTATAAGGGCAAAGCTCGTCTGTCCATTTTTCTCTTTCTTCAGGGTGTACAAAGATACCTGGCTGCATTGACCTATGTTAATTAAATTACTTTGATTTATTTAGGGTGTGCATTAGAAACAACTAATTTTTCTAGGTTTCTTTCTATGTTGTGCTTCTATGATGAATTACCTGGAATGTTAGGCTCCTAGCAAAACTAAATTTCTTCCCAATCTAAATTTATGTAACTTGAACAACAAAATAAATAAACTCAAAATCTCATGTTAATAAGCCCTAAGCACAACTTAAAAGAAAAAAAAAGAAATAATTAGCTTTTGTAAAACATGATAGAATATTGTTAGTACTCTTTGAATTAGATGCTTCACCCATTACACATAAGGGGGCATCTAACCTTTGAGAAATGATTACCCTTCTTAGGAAAGTGTGCCTTTTCTTTTGATTTAGCTCATAACCATTTGAAACTGCATATCATTGTAGACATGAATTGCATACCCATGGCATTTAAATGAATTGTGAGTCAAAACATAAAAAATAAAATTTATTATAGTAGTTAGGTGCATATCATACCAAACATATTCTTAAGGCTAGGGAGTGAGTTTAGGTTCATAGATTCATTCCTAAAATATAATAGCTCAACCATCTTGCATAACATGAAGATTAAACTCATGGTTTTAAAAATTGCTTAGGTGTTGTTAGCCGGCATCCCTTCTAGGTGGGTGATAAGTCCAAAAGAGTCAAAGTTTGGTTCGTTTTCTCAATTGAGAGAAAGAGCCAATAATTCCCAAAGTTAAGCTTGGTCGAGCCTTTGACTTATGCCATAAGCACTTGTAGGCTTAGGTTATGAAGCATCATTTTAAGAATAAGTCTTCAACCTTAGGCATTTCTACAGTCTTATGCTACCAAATCTAAGTCCTAAATTTTTAATAAAATATTAATTTGTATTTTACTAGATTCAATCTCAAAAGTATAAAGCCCAATTGAATTTAGAGCTTTCTCTATTGAATTTATAAATTAATCATCCTTTAAGAAAGCTTTGAAACCTATAGAAATAAAAAATTTAGTCTTTTTAATTGAGAGTATTCTTAAGAAGAAATCCTTCATTAATAAGATGTAATTAATTATAGGGGCTTGCCCTTATAGAGAACAACGAACCTTACATTAAAATAAATCATGTTCTATTTCTTCATATAGTTCATGGGAAAAATCTCTAGTACATCGAAGACCCATCAGCCTAAAGAGTCCTTATTAAGTAATCAAATCCATTATATGGTAATATATTTATTTTTCAAGATAAAATATTTATCTCATAATGATGTATTTGATTATCTAAATAAGTACAAAGATGCATGGTGTTCCAAAAACATAAAAATTCTAACATTAACCTCTAATTCTCATATTTGGATTAAGGATTTGTGGTGAGGACTTATCTAGGTTTCCTTTAATAATTTTTTAAGTCGAGAGTTTCAACTTCTTAATGTTTCCATTATTAGAGAGGCAACTTCAATGAGAATTCTTAAGTGTAATGAAGCCAACTTGACTACCAAGGTCATTAAGGAGATAATATAATTGTTTGTGTCAATGTAAGTTAGAGGTTTCATCTCTTAGTTCTCATAGGCTTGATCACTAATTCTCATATTTGGATAAATGATTTGTGTTGAGTTGTATAGGTTCCCCTTAAAAATTTTAGTTAAGAGTTTTAAGTTCTTAATATTTTCATTACTATAACGGTAAGATGAGTGAGAATGATTGGGTGTAATCAAGTGAACCTGGCTATTAAGATCATTAAAAAGATCATTTTAATAGTTGAGTTTAGAGGGCAAGCTATCCCCAATTTCATTTTCTCAAGGATAAGCTTAGGGAGTTTATTGTGCTTTTACTCTAGCAATTCTTGAGTTTCATGGTTTAGCACTACTCTTAATGTATAACTTAACTTTTCCAAGTTGATAGTGTCATTGTGATCTATGAGTTCATTTGAATTTTTTAGAAGAAACTTTTCAATTCCAAGGTAAGTATTAAAGTTTGGAAGGAGAAGATTTTTCTTAATAAGAAGTCAAGACTTTAGAGCTATGTCTGTATCTATTTATAGAATTATAGAATCTCTGAGATTGAGTTAGTTCCTAGTTGGGTAAGATCAACATTGCCATGCAATAAAAATCTATAATTTTATTATTACATTATGTAATGAATATTGCTTTTGGTATTAGTGGTATTGTACTTTGCCTTACTTTTTTATCATTTATTTTTGTGTGCACTTGCCACCACTATTTCTAATGGAATGTGAATGAGCGATGGTGGAATAATTATGAAAAATGATTTCGTTTGAAATTTATGCATTTTATGAGGAATGTAACGTTTACCTCAAAGTTCATGATTTTATATTTTAAATGCCTAACTATCCTTCAGCGATCTTTTACACTTACCATTTTTGTAAATGATTATCGCTTTTCTCTCACATCTCTTTAATCCTTATGTGCTCTCTTCTAACATATGGTGTGATCCTGAATGATGTCACAAAAGTGTTTTAGGACTATGAGTTCATCAAAAGTTTTATCATTAAATCATAGCTCACTAACATGGTGCATTAACCTTATTGTTTTCGGGATAAGAACTTCAAGGTGTGATCTCTAAAATGGGTGTTCCCAAGTGATGTAGAATGTTGCATAATTAGTTTTGTAAATAAAGGTTATATTTTATATTAGATAAATTGAGTGTTGTAATAATTTATAATTAAGATAGTGAAAGTCCAATTATAAGTACCTAAATAAGAGCATAAGCACATGTTATAAAATCTCAAGAAAGTGTCTAAATAAGATCTCAATCAAGGCATATCATGTAATCAATAGATAACAAATAAATATAATTTATAAAAGCAATGAATATATATATATATATATATATATATATATATATATATATATATATATATATATATATATATATATATATATATATATATATATATATATATATATATATATATATATATATATATATATATATATATATATATATATATAAGAGCTAAATAATGTGAAGGTGGTTGATGTATTCCTCCATTAATGAGCACCAAACCACCAACCTCCATTATCTCCAAAAAAACATTTTTTTCTCTCTCTCTCTCTCTTTTTGAATGATGGTTAGTTTAGCATTGTATATAGAGTTGATATATCATAAAATTTTGGAGCCTTAAAATGATAAAATTACTTCAAAACATTTATTTATATTTATGTTCGTGGTTTGTAGCCTAACTTAACCTTTAATTGGTAAAATTGATTATTCATCTTGTAAGTACTTCCTAGCATTTTCAAATCTCTTCTTAATTACCATCACACATACTTTTCATCTTAACTAACCTCTAATAGCTTCTATAAATCACTTAAGTTTTTAAACCTTCTCTTAAATTATTCTTATAATTCATGACCATGATTAGATGGACAACTATCTACTCATGTTTTCCATGCCATTATAAGGCCTTCAACAACACCAAATTCCATCAAAAACTTTAGATCATATGTTCATATATTAAAAAAAATACCATTCTTTGTATTTCTCTTTTGCTAGATTGCTTGAATCCCTTTTCCTAAAGAGATATTTTAAAATAGCTCAAACTAGCTCAAACTAGCTTGATCTTTACTAGTCTTAGTTTTCTCTCAATCAAACCTCTATAATAGCCTCACCTTTTTTCCACTTACTTTACATCATATTTTAACATTATTAACTAGTCAATCACTATAAAATCTAGCTATTTATATTACTTAAAATTTATTTTATGAAGTGATTTTTTAATATGGCCCTAACTTTCTTAAGTTAGACTAATCCTCACATTTTTTTTCCACTTTACACTACCCTAACTTCCAATCACAAACTTTAGATCATATATTAAAATATTAAAATAAATTTTTAAAATTATTTTTAGCCATTAATATTACCAAAAAAAATCTATACAATCACCTAGTTCCTTTAATAATGATGAGTTATGATTTTTTTCTTGGTTAGTTTAGATTTAACTTGCAGTTTTGATTGTGTTAGTAGACTGTCGATATCATGAAATTTTATGTTCTCATGCTTGCTTAGATAATGGTAAAATTATTTGTGAGTTTAATCACCAAAAATTTTATATGAGGTTGTAGAACATCATGTAGAGCCTTATATATATATATATATATATATATATATATATGATAAGTGTCTATATATATATCCATGTTTTAATGGACAAACTAGATAGCATGGATTGTGACAAAAAAATCTTATCCTATTTTTCACTAATAGAATAAATGTTTTTCGTTCAAGGCCGCAATGAGGACACCACTTATCTTCACCTCAAGGGATTGACACTAGATATCAGGCTATTCTTCTCTTCGATGTTATAGTGAGGAATCATTATTGCAAGTCTTCAAGTTCTTTAAATTTTAACTTAGCACTCTCAAAGATGATTTTATTTTGCAAATGATCATGTGAATATTATGTTTGCAATTCCCAATGACACTAAAGTGTTGAACTTACTTAAGCTAGTGGTGTTTAAGGATTAGAAGGTGAAGGTAAAAAATTAGGCACTATATGTGTAGAGTAAGGTAACATGGTCAAATCTAATGGCTCATCAACTCCACTTGACACTTCCATCATACCTTTGATCCCACTTAGCATCATCAAACCAACTTACTCTACTATAAACCCATTTGACCCTCCATTTCAAGAGATCATGATGATGGTTGTGGTCACTCTAGACGTGATCACCATGGCAACTTACTAGCCTTCGTATATTGGGATAGTTTATCATGGTTCCCCATTCATATGTGCATTCTTACTCTTTTATTGTTCAAGTGGTTTGATCATTTTTATAGCGTAACCATTGATGAGTTATTAGCATGAGAAATGGTTGAGAATAGGTTGTGGCCCAATCAAGTGAGTAGCTATGACAGAAAAGGAAAGGTTGTAACCTCTAAGTCTAAGAACATCTAGTGAGTCAACCAAACCATCATTCATGAGGTTGAGTATTATGTTGCTCTTTCTATGATTGGAAGCCTATAAGCTAGGATAATATAAATATTCCTCATATATCTAAGAAAACCTTAAGATTAATTTCTCTCATGATCTTCTCTTTGTAGTGAAAAGCGGTCATGTGATGAGTTGATAAGTAGGTTTCATCTTCCCTTTCCATTATAGAAAGTTATGCCATTGAGTTACCAAATTGAGGATGGAGAAGAGGGTTATGAAGAGGTCCTTATAGGAGGAAAATAATCTTCATCAAAATGTTGAGGCAAAGACTGAGACCTTAAGGACAAAGTTATACAAGGAGGCTTCCCTTGAAGTCATACTCACCAAAAATATTGCCCATGTCAAGTTGTTAAAAGACTACAAGGTTAAGAAGAACTACCAGGCTAAAGGTTGCACAATGTGGTATTATGAAGAAATAATTTTTTTTAAGTGATTGAAGACTTCATGAAATTCTCACTTGTGAGAAGTATGACACTGGCAATGATTACTACTTAATCAAGTTGATTAATCTTAAGAGCTTCTAAAAATGTATCAAAATAATACTTATTTTTATCAATTAATGATTAATAAGTCTTTTCAAGGCAATTCTAATGAAGCGAGTGCTAATAATGCTTCAATGTTTTTCTTCTACATTTTGTACTTGTATGAAAAAGAAAAAGCTATATGTACCTATTATAAATAAATAAAAAGATGGATTTTTTGTGTCTATATTTATTTTTTATTTTATATGCTATTTTACTGAGTAGTTCCTTAAATATTGACTAGATACTACTCTTATGTAATTGAAATATGAGTATGATTAAATAGTAGCTAACTCCTCTCAAGTCATACTTAGACTTTTGGTATTATGTTTTTAATAATGAGTCATCAACTTAGATGGCTCTTACTTTGTTTAGGACTTGGCCTTTCTAAGGATAAATATTTAGACTTGCTTAATAAAATATACCCAAGCACTTTTCAATATGACTACTGGCCATAAAAGAGAGAGTCAAGTTCTAAAGTTAGAGTTTATAGACCTAACGCATAACTCCAAAACTAGGAACTCAATAAGAGGAACAAATAGAGAAATTAGATCCCAAACACTATACTCTAATGTTGAGGTGCCAACCCTTGTTCCTAGGAGCCCAATTTAGACACCTTGACACAAATTGATGTAGGATTTAATCTCCATAAAAAGAAACCTCATCACCAAGACACCAATATGAAAATATCCACAAAATTTTCCTTTTTTAATTACAGCTCTTACTTAGTTTGGTGTCCAATTAGAACATTATTTAAACATCTTGAAGAGGACAAAATAAAAAAATTTACAATAAAATTTGGAGGTTTTTAGAGGGAACATGTTAGAGTTTCAAGCCACGAAATATTTTAGAGAACTTCGAAGTACAAATCAAGAGGTTCAAAAATGATAAAATGGAGGAGGAAGCATGGAGCGAGAGCTTGCAAATTTTAGTGTCTTATACCTCCTTCTATTTATTTATTTTTTTAGTTTTATGGCTACACTCTTTCAGTTTTTATTCTCTTTCGATTTCATCATGAACTAAGTTTTTTCTTTTTATGAGCTTTATATAGCTAAATATTCTTGTTGATTTATTCCTTTATCAATCTTATTTGATTTTTCATGCTTACTACATACTTTGTTAGGAGCATTGATAATTATTAATTCATATTGTAAATTAATAATTCAGGGATCTATTTGAAATCTAGAAGAATATAGAAGTGGATGATGGATTCATCATGAACCAAATGTCATAGTGAATTTATGTTAGAGATCATTGCAGTAAATTCATGTCATCATTATATGATCTTGTATGTATTAACCACTTCTTCTTACATTAAATTTGTCTCCAAGAGATTGAGAGGTTATGTCAAAGAAAATAATGAGCCTACAATTTCAATAGAAGATAGGTTCCACCCTTATGAAGTCTCAAAAAGATTTAATATATACTCATATTTTGTTGAAAAAATTCAAAAAACATCCAAGTGAAATCGACCCTAGAACCTTAGCATGATTGCTTTCCTCCAATGAAACCTTCATTATTTTTAATAATAAATTTCTTAGTTTAGTTTTTAGTTTTAATTTTAATCTAAAACCATAAACTTATTTAAATCATCTAATAATATAGATTCAACATAATATTACTACTTGAGGCTTAATTTTTATTAGATGGTGCTTATACTCATTCTTTATTTGTTATGATTCTATTATGTGTGTCAATTAATTTTACATAACCCTAGCCAAAAAATTGACTCGATTACATAATCAAGGAGCATGCAAGTCATCTCTACCTCTTTCTTCAACTACATCATTATATGGCACATGAAGTTGATGCCCTTTCTTAAAGAAGAACTCACCCTCCGCTCTAAGGTCACTATCCTTGGCTTTTCACCTTAGACTAAACCTTGAGACAACGACCCTCACCTATAGAGTTCTCACCTCACTAGGTGGTACTATGGTTGGCTCATTGAGGAACAAATATGATAGTGGAATATGCAGTGGAACATAAGCATCATCGACAATATAGATGGGGACTTAGTTGGAAGACAAAATAAAAGGATTTGAGTCCTCCTCTTCTTTGATGGTTAAAGAGGTAATGCAAAGAAACTCCTTAGCTCTTCTTCCTTCTCAGATGTGTTGGTGTTTATGTGTGGAGATGACACTTGGAAATTCATGGCCTCTTCCCATTTCCCCATTAGAGTTGCCCTTATGCTATGAAGTGGATATGTGGAAAGAAAAAAATTCTTCATCTATGACATTATAAGGAGAGCATACTCTACAATATTTGAGAACCACAAAGGACCATTCATCCATTTATATCATCAACACATGTACTATCCACTAATCCAAGGAACTCACTTATAGGGAAATTAACCCAAGACTCCTCGAGATGATAAAGAACTAGCTCTCCTGATAAGAACTTATCAAAATTGGATGAAGAACACTTTTCTTTAAGTGTCTCCCCTGGCTATCGATCCTCTAGGTTGGAATCAAAAATACTTATTGATTCCACTTGCAAATAAAAATACATTTGGTTTAACACATTGCATGATGTAGGTTTGCAATAAATACTAAAATATTACCATTGAAAAAGGGCTATAGTGCCTCCAATGCATATAGCCATTACTGTTGAATGTGAAGTTAATGGCACTCATGGGTGGTAAGGCATTGTAGACTTAACCTTGCAGCACCTACTGACATAACCACCTCATAAGAGATAACCTATTTTTGCCTTCTTCTTGATTAGAAGAATCTCTTTGAACTTGGAGTAAGATGGCCAACATTCGCTAACTACAACATTTATCACCTTTAAAGACTGATTTTACTTTTGGCCCTCAACCGTGACATCAGTTGCCTTATGATGGAAACACATATCCACATCTCCAAAGGTATTCACAGTGGACTTGACAAATGAATACAACCATGCTTTCTCAAATGTACATAATGAAATTTAGTGTGCAAAATGACCCCTCCACCCTTTATAAGTAAAACACATGTAATGGTCACTTCAGTTGTCAGTTATTATGGTTACGAGGCATTTTTTTTGAAGAACAGTCCTCACAAAGAATAGTGAATGTCATTTACTTTGTTCCCTATAGAAATGTATTTTTAACTAATTTATTTAATTCTATTTATTCTTCTTATAAATAGCAATTTTAAAGAACAAGAGAATTAGATAACTAAATATATACCTGGAGTCTATATAGGGCACTCAATTAAGTGCTCATGGATACTGTAAAGTAGAAACATTTGGTTACCATGATAGCCATGACGAACTATGCATCAAGGATACTTGTCACAATAGGTGCAACAAGCGCATAAGCAAGGTCTCAAGCTACATGATCTGCCTCATGAGATGGTCACCATTCGCCACAAAATAGAATATTTGACTCCCATGAGGCTCAAGTGGTCTTTAAATAAAGAGTTGAATGACCTTTTATGAGCACCTCACTTCACAACATAGGTGGTTAGGGGTTTACAGTGAAAGTTGTGGGGAATCTGTCAGGATAGTTGGATTCCGCGCAGTAAGGAGGGTCAGATGTTGCCTACCATCAATTTAATTATAACAAAAGCTTGATTTATTCCTTTATCATCTTATTTGATTTTTTATGCTTACTGCATACTTTGTTAGGAGCATTGATAATTATAAATTCATATTATAAATTAATAATTTAGGAGATATATTTGAAATCTAGAAGAATTTAGGAGTGGATGATGGATTCATCATGAACCAAATGTCATATTGAATTTATGTTAGAGATCATTGCATTAAAATCATGTCATCATTATATGATCTTGTATGTATTAACCATTTTCTTCTTACATTAAATTCATCTCCAAGAGATTGAGAGGTTATGTCAAAGAAAATAATGAGCCTAAGATTTCAATAAGATTGTTCCACCGATGAAGTCTCCATAAAATTTAAAATATACTCATATTTTGTTGAAAATAATTCAATAAAAACATCCAAGTGAAATCCCAACCCTAGAACCTTAGCATGATTGATTTCCTTAAATGAAACCTTCATTATTTTTAATAGTAATTTTCTTAGTTTAGTTTTTAGTTTTAATTTAAATCGAAAACCATCAACTTATTTCAATCATCTAATAATATAGATTCAACATAATCTTACTACTTAAGCTTAATTTTTCTAATATGGTGCTCTTACTTATTCTTTATTTGTTATTACTATATTCTATTACGTGTGTCAATTAATTTTGTATAACCCTAATAAAAAATTGACTCGATTACACATAATCAAAGAGCATGAAAGTAATCTCTACCTCTTCCTTTAACTACATCATTATATGGCACATGAAGTTGATGCCCTAGCTTAAAGGGGAATTCACCCTCTACTCTAAGGTCACGATCCTTGGCTTTTCACTTTACACTAAACCTTGAGATAAAGACCCTCACCTATAGAGTTTGGATTCACCCCAACATAGTAGTAGTAATAAATTCTAAATGATGTTTCTCACCTCACTAGGCGGTACCATGGTTGGCTCATAGAAGAACAAATATGATAGAGGAATATGTAGTGGCATATAAGCATCATCGACAATGTGGATGGTGACTTAGTTGGAAGCCAAAACAAAAGGATTTGACTCCTCCTTCTTTGATGGTCAGGTGCCTTTATAAAGAGGCAGTGCAAAGAAGCTCTTTAGCTCTTCCTCCTTCTCAGATATGTTGGTGGTTATGTGTGGATGACTTCATGACTTCTCATCTTGCACCATTAGAGTTGCCTTTATGCTATGAAGTGGATATGCGAAAAAAAATTTCTTCATCTATGACACTATGAGGAGAGAAATAAGCAACTCTACAATATTTGAGAACAACAAACGACCATTCATCCATTTAAGATCATCAACGCATGTACTTGCCACTAAACCAAGGAACTCACTTATAGGGAAATGAACCCTAGACTCCTCGAGATGATAAAGAACTAGCTCTCCTAATAAGAACTTGTCAAAATTGGGTGAAGAACACTTTTCTTTAAGAGCCGCCCCTGGCTACCCATCCTCGAGGTTGGAATCAAGAGTATTTATTGATTCCATTTGGAAATAAAAATACATTTGGTTTAACACATTGCATGATGCAGGTTTGCAATAAATGCTAAAATATTACCACTAGAAAGTAGACTGTAATGTCTCCAATGCATATAACCATTGATGTTGAATGTGAAGTTAATGACACTCATAGTGGTAAGGCATTGCACTTAACATTGCAACACCGCCATAACCACCTCATAAGAGATAGCCTCTTTTTTCCTTCTTTCTGATTAGAAGAATCTCTTTGAACTTGGAGTAAGATGGCCAACATTAGCTAACTACAACATTTATCACCTTTAAAGACTGATTTTACTTTTGGCCCTCAACCACTACATCAGTTTCCCTATGATGGCAACACATATCCACATCTCCAAGGGTATTCACAGTGGACTTAACAAATGAAGACAACCATACTTGCTCAAATTGTAGAGAATGAAATTTAGTGTGCAAAATGACCCCTCCACCATTTATAAGTAAAACACATGTAATGGTCACTTTAGTTGTCAGTTATTAGGGTTATGGGGCATTTTTTTCGAAGAACAATCATCACAAATAATAGTGAATGTCATTTACTTTCTTTCCTATAGTAATGAATTTTTAAGTAATTTATTTAATTCTATTTATTCTTCTTATAAATAGTATTTTAAAGAACAAGAGAATTAGATAACTAAATATATACTCATAGTCTATATAGTCGCTAGTGCACATGGCTACCGCAAAGTAGTCAAATTTGGTAACCACGATAGCCATGACCAACTAGGCATCGAGGTTACTTGGCACACAATAGTAAAAAGCGACAATCAAGGTCTGAAGCTACATGACCTACCTCATGAGATGGTCATCATTCTCCACAAAATAGAAGCATGTTGGCTGAGATCAACTAAATGGGCTAATGGAAAAAAATGATAAGATAAATGATAACGCCATTTAAATAATGGGGACTTAGTGATATATATCAGTATATTTAGATTTTAGAGTATTATTTTATCTGTTATTAATGGAAGCATTCGCAGCATAGTTTGTTATAGATTGAGCTATGATTGGTGCTTACAACAACAACAAGCCTTAATCCCACTAGGTGGGGTCGGCTACATGAATCCTTCGTCTCCATTGTGTCCTATTATGTGTCAAATTCTCATTTAATTCAAGTATACTAAGATCATTTTTATACATCTTAACCAAGTCTTTTTAGGTCTACCTCTACCTTTCTTAACATAAGGCAAATCTAATGCATCTACTCTCTTAATCGGGTCATCGGACGGCCGACGCTTTATGTGGCCAAACCATCTAAGGCGACTCTCCCTAATGTTATCTACCACTGAGTTCCTCCAACTTTTTCCCTAACATACTCATTTTGCATTCTATCTCTAAGAGTAAAGCCACTCATCCACCTCGAGCATCCTCATCTCAACACTTAACTTAGTCTTATGCTTTCTTTATTGGCCAACATTCTACACCATAAGTCATTGCAGGTCTTACCACCATCTTATAAAATTTTCCTTAAGTTTAAGTGGAACTTTTCTATCACATAATAAAGCCGATGTATTCCTCCACTTCAACCATCCAACTTGAATTCTACTAATAACATTCCATCTATTTCACCATCATTTTGAACAATAGAGCCTAAATATCTCAATCGCCACTCTTATTAATGACTTGATCACCTAAAGTCACAACATTATCACTAAAATTTCTACAACTAAAATTACACCCCATATATTCGCTTTAGATCTACTTAAACGAAAACCTTTAGACTCTAAAGTTGACCTCCATAATTCAAGTTTCATTGGACTCTCTAGTCTTATCAACAAGAAGAATGTCAAAAGCATACACCAAGGTACATCTTCTTGTAAATGCCTCAGTAAGAACATCCATAACTAAAGTAAAAAAAGATAAGGGCTTAATGTTGATCCTCGATGTAATCCAACCTGGGAAAATATTTTGTCAATCCTCCTTGTGTTTGGACACAAGTAATGCTCTAGTATACATATCCTTAATGACTTGAATATAACCAATATTAACTCCTTCTGTTTCTAGAACTCTCCAAAGAACATCTCTTGAGACTTTATCATAAGCTTTCTCTAAATCCATAAATATCATATGTAGATCCTTCTTACTTTCTCTATGCTTCTCCATCAAACCTCTTAACAAATGTATAGCATCCATAGTAGATCTACTTGGTATGAAACCAAACTGAAACTTCAGTATCATATCATAACCTATGCTCAATTACTCTCTCCCATAATTTTAATGTATGACACATTAACTTAATTCCTCTATAATTTGCACACTCTTGTGCATCACCTTTATTCTTAAATATAGGAACCAACAAACTTTTCTCCACTCATCCGTCTTTTTAGTCTTTAAAATAATATTAGAAAGATTTGTAAGCCAAGAAATTCCTTGATCTCCTAAATATTTTCACACATCTATTGGAATATTATCCGGTCTTCGCTTTTCCATTTCATAACTTCAGTTACTAATGATGATAAAAAATGAAATTCTATTTTTGTTTAGTATTAAGGTTGCTAAAATCAATCGTATTTTCGGATCGTTCATTGAAAAGTTTATCAAAATACATCATCCACCTATTTTCAATATCTTTTTTTAAGAAAAACTTTTCTTATTTTCATCTTAATCATCACTGACTATGTCTTTCTTTCTCTTATCTCTTTGGCTAACTTACGCATACATCTTTCACCTTCTTTGGTATCTATCATTGTATAAATCACTAAAACTAAATTTTTTCATCATATTTCTTAATCTCTACAGGTACTTTATATCTTTTTCTTGAGCTTTTACATCTAAATCAAATTTTATATCAATCTTATTTCTTATCTTTTTTTCGACTCATGATTGATTTGCTTCTACAGGCAAAATAATACATTTGTATTTCCATTTTAATTATTTCATTTTATTTAAGCATAAAACAACTACACTATTCTTTATGTTATCTTCTGTTAGCTTTTATATTGGTAGCACATATCTATCATCTTAGATTAATATTCAAACAATACACTCATTAAAATAAAATTAAAATATAGATTACTTACTGATTAAAGAAGATGATTGAGCTATAATTTTTTGGAGGATTAATATATTTAATACTCAAAATTATTTAATTTACATATTTTATACCTACCATTCACAATTTATGAGATACCACGGTTAATGGAGTTCGTCGATCTTGCCGGATACCTTAGCCATTACTTAATCTATTGATGCCTTCCTGTGAGCCATTGCCATTTGTCGTTGTCCATCACTTATATTTGTCATCTGGTCACCGCCCTCATCAATAAGATATCCAGTGCTCGAGATTAAAATAGTATTAAAAATATATATATATATATATATATATATATATATATATATATATCATAAATAATTAAATTAATATTATATATAAATATTTTTAAATATAATTAATTATATTTTAAATTATTATAGAACATTTTAGAAATTAGAGAATATGATTTGAATGAAAATAATAATAATAAAATATATTTATTAAAATTATTAAATATAATAAAATAAATTAAATGCAAATGCAGGTGAGGGCATCAATGAGTCAAGCATGGTGAATTTACGTGGCCGATCGATGGATCCGACAGGTATAATGAATGGGGGTAGAGAATTTAACGGGATGTTATTTTTTAAATTTATCATAATATTTTGAGTATTATCTGTAAATTTGAAACCCTAAATATCAAAATGTGAATTAATGATTTTGCGTATGATTTACGCAAATCCTTTAATTTTTACCAGCAACCAACAAAAGAAATTCATTGGTGAAGTTAGCCGTCTTTTCCGAATCGTCTGCCCATAATCTCATCACATGGCTGGCTATTTACATCTCCTTCAAATATGGAGGGAGCATATTATTAAGTGAGGCCGACTTATATATGTATCTTGTTGAGCTTGATGATCTCAGTGTTGGGTTAAAGTATATTTTGCTAAGCGTACTTTCAAATTTTGTAAACTTTTAATATGTGTTTTAAAGCGTTTTGTATCTGAGATAGAATGAGAATTATGTTCAAGATAGAAAACGATGAATGGCCATGATTCATTGCGCGGACAGATAACTCAACAAATATGCGAACTTCTAATTTGACATAATTTCTAATATGGTGATGATGGAGTCGACAAGAGCGGTGATCACCATCGCCTATCGATACACGCTCACAGTCGAGATGCCATGTCCCCACCGGAAGAGGGTTGAGTGGCATCAGATAGAGTGCGCCTCATTCTCGAGGATCGACGTTGACAAAGGATGGCGGATAAAGCGGATGTCGATTGGTTGATTACCACCACACACATCATCGCCGGGGAGAGACGGAGGGATTCTCATCGAGAGCTTAGATGAGGATGTGGATTGAAGACCTATTACCGATAATGCCGCTCTGATCGTGGCTTCATTTATCGCCACCCGACAGATCCCTCCGACCACTTACTACGCCGTGAGCACCGTATATTTAAGTCGATATAAGTATTCATCCGAATTCAATATTTATGTAATTTTACATACTATTTTTCGTGGTGGAGCATCGGCGACGGGACATCTTCACCCATACTGACTGGATGATCACATACATGGACAAGCGACGACGATATGAGACCGAATGAGCGTACATATCGGGCACATTACGGACGGTCTGAGGGTGTCGCACACCATAACTGGAGTGCCGAACCATCTACTTATGCAGATCCAAGTCCATCTACATATGCTGATGCAAGTCCTTCTACATATCAGCCTACATATGAGTCACCCACTATCTTCCACATAGACGATCCGACGAGCCAAGATTCAGATCGAAGGGTGACCATCACCGCGTGATCGCCCATCCGCTTGACTACTACACACCCTGGAGTGGCGATTCCATGTGATGTAGAGACGTTAGATATTTATTAGTATTTCATGTCGTATCACGTTTATTTTTTATCTATGTTATTCATGTGTCTGTACTACGTCTGTACTACCTTTGGTATATTTCATGTGCACTTTCTTTGAACTACTTGAATCCCAATTTTGGGAGGATCTGAATTCTCACATAAGTTGTGCTATACAATTTGCATCATTTTTTATTAAGAATATATGAGGGAAATGATGATGATTTCAGAAGATAACCATTATGTGCACCTGACAACGAGTTTACACTAATAAATCAAAAGAATCCTTCATATGTTGGGGTGTGCATTTGATCGATTTGGATAATTTTTATTTTTTGAATTGATTAGACCAAATCAAATAACATAACTATTTTGATTTATTCATTCAAATCTGTTCTTTTTTTTTTTGATGTACTGCAATTAGCTAGGTTTGATATCCACAATTATTTGTCAATTAATTGTTGTAGAATGCTAGGCTATTATATTCTTTAGCCGCCAATTAATGGTGACTAACTCAAGCTACCATCCACTTAGACCGGCTTCGTGGTTTAGCCACTGAATACTCAATTACGCAAGACAACCACACCATATCGAAACCGACGTGACGTAGAGAGTCACCCACTAATTGAGCGACTATACCTATTTTTATTTTTTTTTAATTATACTTAATTATCTAATTAAAATTTAATGATACTTGGTTTAAAAAAATTACCCCTCTTTTCCGAATCGTCTGCCCGTAATCTCATCACAGCCTGCAATCTTCTCGACAAAAGCCTTCAGATCTCTATGCGACGAGCCTCCTTCAACGGTTGCCTGACGAGCTTTCTCCTTCCATATCTCCGCTTTCCTCTTAATTTCTTCCGTTCTTTCCCCTTTCCCCATAACAATCTCTACGCACCGTCGCAACTCCTCTGCTTCCACTAACCCATCTTTGTTCAACTCCACCTTCACCCCCGTCCCCCATGCCTTTTCCATCAGCCACGCGTTCGTCAGCTGGTCTGACCACTGAGGCACCGCCACTGTCGGCACGCCGCACAACAAGCTTTCACTAGAATTCCACTGCAGTGCGTCACGAAACACCCCACCGCCTTGTGCTCGAGCACTCTTTCCTGCGAGCACCACTCCACCACCATCCCCTTCCTCACTCCCTCTTCCTCCTGATCTTCAGACTCCAGTCCTTCCCATTTGTTGTCCTTCCTCACCACCCATAAATAAGGCCTTCCGCTGTCCCTCAATCCCTTCCTTATCTCCTCCATCTGCTCGTTCTTCAGCACTGAAATGCTCCCAAATGAAGCATAAACCACCGACCTCTCCGCCTGCCTATTGAGCCAATCGACGTACCCATTCGTATCATCCGACTTAAACAAACTCCCCTCAGCCGTGTCCTCCAGCAGCGGACCAATTCCGACGATATTTACCTTATCAGCAAGGGATACAATCGCCGAAGCTTCAATCTCATCCGCCGAGTTCGCGATCACCAAGGGCTTTGAGCTCTGCATCGCAATTTCGGTGTCCAGCGTCTCGAACATATCCCGAATGAGGTCGATGACCGCAGCGTAGAGGTCATCAGGCGAGCTTTGTATGATGGAGGAGGGAAGGTCACCGATCCTCATCGGAGGCAACCCGGGAAGGTTCACGAAGCTTAAGGGGTCGCTAACCGCGGCGGTGATAATGCCCTTGTAGTCGTGGAAGTAGTGCCAGTAGACCGCGAAGGCGGTGGCGGATTGGTTACAGTAGAGGAAGGAAGGGATGCCGCGTTCGCGGGCAACATCGGCAGGCCACGACATAAAGGAGTAGATTATGCATGTGACGGGACGTCCGCGCGCTGCTAGATCGTCGACGATGGCGGCGAGGGTTTTGGAGCCTTGTTGCTTGCTGTGGGAATAGTAAGTTCTTCTGTCGTGCATATTAGGGTCGAAGCCGTCATCATAGCCATTGGAATATGGGATGTAAGCGAAGAAATCGTCGTCGATTGCTTCTGCTTCTTGTTTTTGGAACATGCGGCGGTGGGCGTTGACGGCGGTGGAGAAGGTGATGCGCGCCCCCGCTTCGCGGGCGAGTCGTTTGGCGAGGCAGAGAGTGGGGTTTATGTGGCCTTGGGTGGAGAAGCAGGCGAAGAGGAAGTGCTGCCGCGCCATTTCCATTGACTTCTTCGAGTGGTCTTGTGTTTGATTTTGAGCAGTTAGATTTTAGTTTATAGGGAGATAGGTGATGGAAGCTCCTTGCTTTGTTAACGTAAGTGATGACGATTGACAATGAGTATTCATTTTGAGATAAATTATTATTTATGGAGTTCGAATATATTAGTGAGTATTATTACGTACATTAAATTATTATTTTGAGATAAATCAGGAAGTTTGTATTGAAATTATAATAGAGTTAGTGATTATGAAATAATAATTTTTTTCATAAAAATAATTTTTGTAACATTCATTATTTTTATTAAATAAAAATATTTATTTTAATATTTTTTAATTTCCTTTTGAAAATTATGAAGATTAGATCTTTTTAATTATTCAAAATTATCTCGTTGTCTTGCTTATCGGATTACACGTATTATATTATTGTTTACACTATAGAAAATTTTACAATTCGATATAATAAAAAATAATATAAAATAATACATAATATGAATGTTATAGTTATGTGAACATTAAAGTTATAATGGTACACATGTACTAACACATCCCCCAGCAATTGCCATGTTATTTTTAACACTTGAAAATAGTCTTAACTATATTTTAGGCTAATGATTTCTTAAAGTCAGGCAATTGCTTTCATGCATCACGTACATGCCTCCCTTAAGTTGATCGGGTTGTCACAATCATGCTCTCTTAGCTACATGAGAGAAACTTCTAGAGAAATATAGAAGAAGGAAGACCCTCGAGGATTGGAAGCTCTACCAAAGTCTGCAAGAAGATGAATACTTCAAGAGAAATTAATCATGAAAGACTCTGTAAACTCAGATACGAAAGAGAATTGTAGAATACTCTAAATCACGATATTTTAATGTATTCTGGAATGTTCTCTAGTCAGAGAGGACTATAAATGGGGACCTCCCCCATTTGGAACCATCCAAGAGTTCTCAAGCAACTTATTGTATTGTAAAGTTCTTTGCTTAGTAAAGTATTTTCCTTACTCTAACATCTCTTCTCCAAAATAGTTTTCAGTGTTCTTGTCTTGAAAGTTACTTAGCGTGGAAGAGCGCTTAAGGCCGCATGCAGTTACTTGGGAAAAGCCTCCAGTATCAGATGAGCCAAGGTTGGAGGCATGGCTAAGACCGAAGAGCAAGTTGTTGGATAAAACCACAAATGTGGAATCATCTCAACAAGTTCGAGGTCGTGAAGAGCAACGCGTGATCCCCGCCGCATCTAAAGCCACATGGAAGGTCCAAAGAGGTGATCTTTGGCTTCACGCCTCGTGGAGGAGGCTATGAATGGGATGTAAGCCCAGATGGAAGATCTAGGCGAGAGAGTGAATGGCCTCGAGGAGGAGGACGTCACCATCCATTCGTCGATCAGAGACATGATCATCCAGTTGGAAGAATCCTTCAAGGATAAAATGGCAAAGATGAGGGAGGACCTAATGGGGGTGCAACGATCTCATGAAGAAGAGATGTATAGTCTACGTGCAAGCATGGAGGAGATGTGCGGGGACATCTCTTTGTGCAAGCGGATCCAGCAGCCATGCCGCCGAAGCAGATTGAGGTGCCTAAACCAAAGAGCTTTAGCGGAGTTTGCAACGTAAAAGAAGTAGACAACTTCTTATGGGGACTTGAGCAGTACTTTGGAGCTATGAGCATCCTTGATGAAGATGCCAAGATCCACCATGCTCTATCTTTCGACACCGCTATGTTATGTGGAGGAGAAGGCGAGGAGACATCAAAAAAGGTATGTGTACCATATCTACTTTTGATGACTTTAAGAAAGAACTCAAGAAGCAGTTCTATCCTGAAAATGCCGAGGACGAGGCTAGAGCCAAATTACGGAGGCTCAAACAAGTCTAGTCCTTGAAATCCCTGATATGTCAGACAAAGACTCCCTCTTCAACTTCATGGACAGACTCCAACCATGGGCTAAGACTGAACTTAGGAGGCGCGGAGTATAAGATCTTGCAACCCATCGGCGTAAAAGCTTGATCGATTATACCAAGGAGTCCACAACGCCAAATGAGAAGAAGAGTACTTATGTCAAAAGTGGGGGAGACAAGAGACAATACAAGGAAGAGTCAACCTCGGCCCGGGGAAAGGACAAAGGGAGGAAGAAGGATAACAAGACCAGACCACATAACAATTGCTTCCTTTGTGGAGGATCACATTGGGCAAGGGAATGCCCTTAGAAGAAAGCTTGAATTCCCTCCTAGCAAGTCATCACATGGGCAAGAAAGAGATAGCAAGTGGGATCCTTGCAATTATTAAATGGGATTCAAACTCCCCAAAGCCCCAAGCCAAGGGACTACTCTTGTGAAGATGGCCATTGATGGGAAGACTACCGATGCCATGGTAGATACCGACGCTTCTCACAACTTCATCTCTATTGAAGAAGCATGATGGCTGGGACTACAAACACTTGGAGGGGGAGGCTCCATCAAAGCCATCAACTCAGCGGCAAGACCCATTCATGGGGTAGCTCGTGGAGTTAAGACCAATGTGGGAGCTTGGTCAGGTACTCTAAACTTTTCTGTCATTCCAATGGATGACTTCAAAGTTGTTCTTGGGCTAGAATTCTTGGACCAGGTAAAGGCATTCCCAATACCATTTGCTAATAGCATGTGCATCATGGAGGGTAGTCAATTGTTTGGTGCCAACTACAAGAGCCATCAAGCCCGAGGCCAAAATGCTATCGGTAATCCAATTCAAGAAGGGCATTCGTCGGGAGGAGGAAAGCTACTTGGCTATTCTTCATGACAGAGATGATGAAGACCCCGAGTCATAGGAAGGCATGCCAATGGAGGTGGCAGCAGTGATTAGAAGAATTTAAGGATATCTCACCAGCAAAATTACCAAAAGAGCTACCACCTAGAAGGGAAATAGACTATCAGATCGAGCTGGAACTGGGGGCCAAACCACCAGCCATGGGAGCCTATCTTATGGCACCACCGGAACTAGAGGAGTTACGCAAGCAGTTGAGGGAGTTGCTAGAAGCAGGATTCATTCGACCTTCCAAGGCTCCATTTGGTGCCCTAGTCTTGTTCCAAAAGAAGAAAGATGGTTCCCTACGCATGTGCATAGACTATCAGGCACTAAACAAAGTAACGGTGAAGAATAAATACCCGATTCCTCTCATCGCTGACCTTTTTGATCAATTGGGGGATGCCAAATACTTCTCCAAGTTGGACTTGAGATCAGGCTACTATCAGGTGTGGATAGCAGAAGGGGACGAACCTAAGACAACATGTGTGACAAGGTATGGATCTTATGAGTTCTGGTTTTTTTGGCTTAACCAATGCTCCGGCAACTTTCTGTACTTTGATGAACAAATTGTTCCATCCATACTTGGATCGGTTCGTGGTCGTCTACCTAGATGATATTGTGGTGTATAGCAAGACACTTAAAGAGCATATAGAACACTTAAAGAAAGTATTCCAGGTGCTTAGGGATAATAAGCTCTACATTAAGAAGGAGAAGTGTTCTTTTGCCAAGCCGGAAGTAGCATTCTTGGGACATAGAATAAGAGATGGAAAACTCATGATGGAGGTCAACAAGCCATCCAAGAGGGAACCACCTTCAAAGGTAAGTGAGCTAAGATCCTTCTTAGGACTTGTGAATTACTATCGCAGGTTCATAAAGAGCTATTCTGCAAGGGCGGCTCCATTAACAGATTTTTCCAAGAAAAACAAAGCATGGGAGTGGGATACCAAATGCTAGGAGGCATTTCAAAATCTCAAAAACACCATCAAGTGAGCCGATACTTAGCCTCCCTGACCACATGAAGACTTATGAGGTACACATTGATGAATCCGACTTTGCCATTGGAGGAGTGCTAATGCAAGATGGACATCCTATTGCCTTATGAAAGCCGAAAGTTGAATGAGACTGAGCATCGCTACACTGTCCAAGAAAAAGAGATGACAACCATCATACATTGCCTAAGGGTATGGAGACACTATCTACTTGGGTCAAAATTCAATGTCATGACAGACAATGTTGCTACTAGTTATTTTCAAACCCAGAAGAAGTTGAGCCCAAAGCAAGCTAGATGGCAAGAAAACTTCCTAGGTAATTTGACTATGCTCTTGAATATAAGCCAGGGAAGGCAAATGTGGTTGCGGATGCCCTAAGCCGGAAGACCGTGTTAGGTAGCATTTCACAAATCTCCAACACCTTGGTGGACAAGATCAAAGAAGGATTGAAGGCTAACCCCCAAGCCCAAAGCATCATTACTCTAGTAAAAGAAGGAGGAACTCGACGATTTTGGATGGAAGAAGACATCCTTTACACCAAGGGACATCAGATCAATGTGCCAAGATGGGGCAACATCAGGAAAGATCTAATCAAGGAGTGTCATGACTCCCTATGGGCAGGACATCCTAGTATGCGATGAACTCTAGCTCTTCTAAAAACTAACTATTATTGGCCAGGGATGCAAGATGGAGTGGAAGAATATGTACAGACCTGCCTTGTGTGCCAACAAGACAAGACCGTTCAACAACAGCCAGGGGGACTGTTGGAGCCACTACCTATACCTCAGAGACCATGGAAAAGTGTCTCTATGGACTTCATCTCCACCTACCAAAATCAGAATGGGGAGCATTTTGTCATGGTGGATTTATCTTCATAGCTTCTCCCACACACACGAAGAAGCCGCAAGACTCTTCCTCCATAATGTGGTAAAGCTATGGGGGATCCCAAAAAGCATCATTAGTGATAGAGATCCTCGCTTCACAGGGAGGTTTTGGACGGAGTTGTTCAGGCTGCTAGGGTCAGATCTGAACTTTTCAACAAGCTTCCACCCCCAGAGTGATGGACAAACAGAAAGGATCAATGCACTTCTAGAGCTATACCTAAGGCATTATGTGAATGCCAACCAGAGAAATTGGGTGAAGCTCCTTGATGTAACACAGTTCTCCTACAACTTGCAGCAAAGTGAAGCCATTTGAAGTCATCATGGGACAACAACCCATGGCGCTCTCACCCTTGTCTCCGCCTATGAAGGGAGAAGCCTGCAAAGATTCAAATTTGCCAAGTCATGGAGTGAATAAAGGAGATAGCCCAAGCCACACTATAGGCTACAGGATGAAGAAATGGAGAAGAAGAAACTTGGAGTTCAAGGAAGGCGACTTGGTACTTGTAAAGCTTCTACCACAACAATTCAAGGCATTCCGAAGGGTATACAAAGGGTTAGTACATAAGTATGAGGGGCCTTTTGAAGTGGTCAAGCAAATAGGAAAAATCTCCTACAAGCTCAACCTTCCTCCAAAACTAAAAATTCATCCGGTCTTTCATATAAGTATGCTGAAGCCATATCATGAAGACTTAGAAGATCCATCGAGGGGAATATCCAGGCAAGCTCCCACAGCAGTGGTCACCTCTTTTGATAAAGAAGTAGAAGAAATAATGACTGATCGGGTAGTTTGCAGGAGAGGAGTACCAAACTACAGGGAGTATCTTATCAAATGGAAGGGAGTGCCAGATAGTGAAGCCAGCTGGGAACATGAAGATACTCTATGGAAATTCAAAGATAAGATACAACTCTATCACGACGGAGACATGCGATGAGGGCATCACAAGCTTAAGTGGGGGAGAGTGTCACAACCATTCTCTCTTAGCTACATGAGGTAAGCTTCTAGAGGAATATAGAAGAAGGAAGACCCTGGAGGATTCCAGAAGGTTCTACCAAAGTCTAGAAGGCCTTAAGAAGATGAATGCTTCAAGAGGACTCTAGAATCATATGGAATACTCTAGAAATTCTGTATATGCTAAGAGTAGTGTATAATACTCTAGAATCATGAATATTTTAATGTACTCTAGAATGTTCTTGCTAGTCCATGGGAGAGGACTATAAATAGGGGACTTCCCCTCCCATTTGGAACCATCCAAGAGTTCTCAAGCAACTTGTATTGTAAAAGTTTCTTTGCTTAGTAAAGTATTTTCCTTACTCTAACATCTCTTCTCCAAAATAGTTTTCAGTGTTCTTATCTTGCATTACGAAAGTTAGGTTGACTTAGCATCAGGGAAGAGCGCTAAGGCCGCATGGGTTACTTGGGAAAAGTTTCTCCGTGACAGGGTGCTTTCCATGAGCTGGATGAGTATTATTCTTAGATTAGGCTAGTGCCCTTTTGTGTTAAGTGGGTATTGGTTTTAATTAAGATTTACATTAATTTTTTATGCAAAAAAGGGCAGAATTTCCAAATAGTTGGGGTATTAAGGCCAACCAACGAGTTGAAAGGGATTTGGTGATCATGTTGCCTATGTTACTTTGGTGAGTGACTTGATTTTTTTAGTAATTTTTATTGTGAATTTTGTGTATCATTGTGTTGTCCTCTATCATGAAATTTATTTTTCACATAAGTTTTCTACTTGAAAGAATTTAATTAGTCCTTTAAAATGGTATGTTAGAGGTATGTTAAATCTGACTAGTTAAGGGAGAAAACTAAAAAAAAATACCTAGACTCCAAAACATTTTGTCGAACTTTTAAATCATAACTAGACTTCAATTTCTATAATATTCCTTTTGGTCATGTGACTTGAAGTTATGTGAAAGAGTTCTAATTGAATGAAGTTATAATTCCAAAACTTGGGTGATTTCTTGTTTAGTTGGATGGCTCTTATTGTCTTCATATTTTGACCCAATTATAGGCGAGACTAGCCTATGATTGGGTCACTTGGGGTGACCAATTTGGTGGATGGGAACTTTTTATTGATGCTTAAGAAAGTGAGGAAGGTTGTGGTTGGGTTTAACTTAGAATGAGTTTAGTATATGAACGTAAGAAAGGTTGGCTAACCACAAATAAACAATTACCCTAGTTTTGGAACATTAACTTAACATAATTAGAACACTTTCTAAAGAACACTAAATAAAATAAAATAAAATAAAATAAAAGTTTAGGGATTGAAGTCTAATTTTGATCTAAGAAGTTTCACAAATTTAACATATCTCATATATTTATTTTGAATTTTCTACGAGTACTAATTAACTAAAACTATCTTTGGATGATTGGTTGATTATTTACTTAGGGTTGTTAGAACTTGACATTACAATGGAGATGAATTCATATTTAACACTTGTATATGGAAAAATAGAATTTCTACTATAATTCTAAAAAGTTTCATAATTTTTTGTGGAGTTGAAACACACCAAACACCAAATGAAACAAGAGTAGGTTAAATTTGACATAGTTTTAGTCAACCATTTCAAAAGGACTAATAAGATGCTTCCAAGTGGAAGAATTATGTAAAAAATAATTTCTATAGATAGAGGAAAAATAAATATAACACCACAAAAAAATTCACAATAAGAATTGCAGCATAAAAATTATGTCACTTACCAATGTAACCTACGTAGTACGATCACCAAATTCCCTTCAACTTATTAGTCGACCACCAATCTCTAACTCTTTAAAAATTATCTCTAATTTTTTGTATAACAAAGTTACTATAAATCTTCATTATCCTATGCAAAAAAAAAGTTTTATAGAACATTATATGTTAAACTTAAAAAGGAGAGGGAGAGGTTAGAGGAGGGAGTGGTCCACTCATTTTCAAGCACCTCCCTCTATAATCTCTTGTTGCCTCCTTTTAAAATTAACTATAATTAATTAATTAGTAATAAATATTTACAATTTTAATAATTTACTTCTCTCAATTATCATGATATAAACTTACATAATTCTTACATATAAATGTACAAAACATGATGTGCAAGGTACATAAAATTAAAAATGACTACAATCTCTAATATTTTCAAATTTCATTCTTGCCCAATACTTTTATATTGCTTGTAATTAGACAATCGCACCCCCCCCATGTTTGGTTTCTATCCTTCTAGCTTGAGCCCTTATGATTAGACCTCCTTGTGCTACATCATTTTTCTTAGTACTTGAAGAACTCATCTTTAAAGAGTTATAGTCCAAGTAATCTACTACAAGCTCAGGTGCTAGTTTTTCTTAATCATCCCTGGTCAAATAAGTGCTTTCGTAGGTGGCTTTTCTCTCCATCTCATAAGGAATCATTGCTTTCTAAACTTATTTACCCCATTTATAATCCACTTCAAAGAATGTTAGGTTGGCACCTATAAAGAGTGATTTTGTATTACAATAAGAGAAAATTTTAGTGTATTTGGAAGTTTGCTAACTCCAATTAATAATATCCAACCATCCACATTAAAAATAGAGCCAATAAACCTTTCTTTTACATATGTATTTGTATCATATTTCTTAATGTTATTAAATGGATTACATGCTCTAACTTGCAACTTTTTAAATTGGGTGGAAGGATACCTCTAAGGGTAAATTCTTATTTACACATGACCCCACATTAATTCTTTAAAAATTTTATTTTTATTCGTAGTTTCAATATATTTCACATTAATAATATTTAATTATTATCTGGCAATTTCATGAATGATGTAGAAATCTTTTGCAAATAGAAATACTAATTTTAAAAATATATGTGAAGGGATGCTAGCAAGATCAATTAGTTTGTTTTGATTGTAACCATAGATTATTTTAAATAGTATCTTTTCTATTTTGAAGTATAAAGGTAAAATTGAAGGGGTAAGATTTACAAAGTTTACATCAAAAGCAATCTTCCTAACAGTAGGTGATAATAATATAATCAATTGAAAATTCACACTATTCTTCTAATAGGCTTTGGTTGGATCTCAAAACTATGGTTATGTAAAGGATTACATGTCTATTTTTGTTGAATTTATAGGGAATAAATTTATGATAGTTTTATTATGCTTAAATACATAGTTGTTCTCTCAACTATGATGAATCACATTAAGATCATAAAGCTAAAGCTTATTTTATAATATTAGGTTATGTTTATAAATAAAATATTACATCAAATGTGGTCTTTATAACTACCCAACTTTATAGGCAATAAGCACTTAGATTTAATGGAAAAAGAGGTATGATTCAACCAACTCACATGAAATGGCACAAAATAAGTTCTAACTTAAGATTCACCTTAAAGAATTATGAGCAGATATAACATTCATGGCATTGCCTCCATCTATCACCAACATACACCTCTTCTCATTACATATCACATACATGGTGAAAATATTTCTTCTCATCCAACATTCATCACTTATTACAATCACACACCTCATAACACTATGTTGGTCTCCACATTCTATATGTCTTTATCTAAAAGAGGAGTATCCTAATGAATCACTCTTCTTCTAATTGTTTAGTCTCATATTAATCAATGTAGTTGATTCTAGTCTTAAGGCCTATAAATGTGTTCATCCATTTCAGTACCTGTACATTCTTATCTTATGGTTGTTTTAGAAATAATGGCTAAGTTAATGAAATTGGAGCTAACTAATTGACACCAATATAATTGTTTATAAAATTGACTAGGACATTCAATTTATCACACATTTTATAATATAGAAAAAATAAATCATAAAGAAAGTTTAACAAGTCTAAATTATAGAGAATAATCTCTTAAGATGTCAACTCCACCATTTTGAATTACCTTGTCAAGCCTTTCACTGACCTTGGTGACCACCTTCCTATGTTATCCACCAATCATGAGCTCTAATACCAAATCATGTTGTCACCTATGTTGGGCCACTTAGGATGACCAATTTTAGTAGATGAGGGCTTTTCTAAGATGCATAAAAAAGTGAGAAAGTTTATAGTTGTATTTGAATTTGGGTTCAAGATATGAAGGCAATAAGGATTGGCTAACACTAAATGGACAATCACCCACATTTTAGAATACTAGTTTCACCCAATTATAAATCTCTTCATTGAACTCCAAATCACAAAAACTAAAAAAAATTTATAAAGACTGAAGTCTAGTTGTGATCTAAAAAGTTTTACAAAATTTTATGAACTTCAGGTATTTAATTTAATTTATCTCTTAGGACTTGTCAAGTGAAAGTAATTCTACCAATTAGATGATTGTTCACTTAGGGTTGTTAGAATTTAATATTATAGTAGAGATAATCCAAAATTAATACTTGTAGATAAAGCTTATGTCTAATACAATTTTGAAAATTGTTATAATTTTTTTATGAAGTTTAAACACACCAAATAGAAAATTAGACATGACTAGGTTAGATTTAAACTAATTTAAAAATCTAGTCCAAAAAGACTAATTATATGCATTCAATTGAAAAAATTGCATCAAAAATAATTTTTTAAATAAAGGACAACTAAAACAAAATATCATAGAAAAAAATCATAATAAGAATTACCACATAGAAAGTAGGTCGCTCATTCAAATAACCTTGGTAACAAGATCCCCAAATCCCATTTAACTTATTGGTTGGCCACCAATCCCCAAATTCTTAGAAATTCTCTCCAAATTTATGCATAAAAAATTCATTAACCATCCACAAATGAGTATTATAAAACATCATAATTCAAACTTGAAAAAGAGAGGGACAGGTTGGGGGAGCACTCAATCTCTAATGCCTCCATTCATAATATGTTGACTCCTCCATTTAAAATAATTATATTTAATTATTTATAATTAATTTTTATGATGCAAAATTACATAATTCTTACATATAAATATATTAAACATGACATGTAAGCTACATAAAATTCAAAGGCCTCAAGTCTCAAATTTTTTTAAGTTTCATTTTTTTCCTTAATGCTTTTCTACTCCTTGTGATTGGATATCCGAGTTTGGCTTCCATCCTTCTAGCTTGGGATTTTTTTTATTTCGAGTTCTAAACTTATATATTTTAGCTTAATAATGCCAAGGGTCCAAGTACCTTTTTTTCTAACTTAACCATTAAAAATCTATTGTAGTTAGAGTGAAAGTAAGTCCCTTGAAGACTACCATGACTATATTAGGATTATATTCCTCACTAAGTCTTTTCATAATGACATCTTTATTTTTCTTAGAAACTAATGTCTCTAAGAATTAATCATTCTACAGGAGAATAATTTCAGACATATTTATCCCTATCTTTTATAATAAAATTTATAATAAAAATTAAAATTAAAACTAAATCTAAGTCCCAAACTTCAAAACCAAATTCAAATTACTTCAAACTTATACTTGTGTTCCTGTTGATTAGACCAGTCAACACTAATATGCGTGATGTACTCTAGTCATTCCACCACACATATTGAGGGCATATTTGTTGACCTCATTGCTAGATGAGGTTAACATCATCTCTAAACAAGTAATTATGATAACTAATCTTAGATTAAGAGCCTCTTAATTAGGCACTTAGGACACTATACATAGTGACCTAGTGAATACCTCTAAGGTTTGAGCTAACCTAGTAGGATTAGGTAGACCTAAACTTAACTAAAATCAAAACAAATGATTGAAGCAAACACATTCTAATTAAAATTTGAATTCAATTGACTTTAGATCTAAGTAATTGAGGTAGTAACTTAATTATCCTACATAAGCTCAAAATTAACTAAACCCAAATAAATTCAAATAAAATCAAAATAAATTGGAATTAAATCAAATAAAAAGCATGAAGTCACTACATGATCATGAATTAATTTAAAACTAAATTCAAATGAGGGTCCAAGATGGTCTACCATTTGACATAGTGTTGACTTATGTGGGTCCCACTTAAATCAAAGGTCAACCCACCAAAATTTGACCAAATGAAATCATTCCAAAGATCAAAATCATTAAATGAACATGTTTAAATTTGAATCTAAATAAATCTAAATCTAGTAAGGCCTTAATTGGGTTGATTAGGTCACTTGATCTAAATGAGCCTAAATGGACTTTATGTAACCTAAACTTAAATTAAATTAAAATCAATTCAAATTGAATGCCCAAAATCATTTATAAATCATCATTATATATAATTCAACTAATTATTGGGTTTATTTTGATCAATTGATCATTTGACCCAATTAAACCCATGTTGACCCATTATGCTTAAATTGGCTCAAAGTGGTTTTGAATTCAAAATTAACTCATATGAAATAAAATTAATTGATATAAATCATCTCAAACACTTGGTTAAACACAATTAAAGCCAAATATAATTTAATTGATTCAAATTGGTCATTTGACTCAATTGAATTTTACTTAACCCATTTGGGTCAAATGGGCCAAATTTGCTTGAATCGAATCAAAACTCCATATGAGATGGGTCAATTGAACTTCAAATCATTCAAAGGACAATCAATAATAATTGCAATCATCATCTAATATCAATCAATTAAGAAAATTTAACTTAATTAAATCTAGATTAAATCAAACCTAAAAGTATCAACTTAAGACACTTAAGCCCAAACTAAATTCAAATGAGCTTATTTGACTCATGGCTCACTTTGAGTTTGAGTTAGGTAGTCAACCAACAATCTAAGAAGCATTAAGGTGGTGCCATAAAGCTAATAAATTCCAATGATAATAAAATATGGCATAGGAAGAAAGATAACTAAGAACTATGCATAAGAAGCCAAATCTAAGACACTTCCATCTAAACCTCCTCCATTCCTCATTTTAATCAGTTAATCACATTTTTGAGCTAGCCTCCAAGTGTGGCAACCACCATGGACAAATCCATTTTTAATTCTCCATGGATATAGCTCATGGCCATACATGGAAAAGAGAAGAGAGAGTTTCTCTTGGTAATCTAAGCACTCACACACATTTCTGAGGTGAAATGAAGGAGAGCGGACCCCTTCCTCAATTCCCACGCCATCGACAAGCTAGAGTTCAACCAAACCCACTCGCGAATGAGTGGAGCTTTGCCTCCACAGTGATTCATCAAGAGGTAGCACAATTCCTTCTTCCCAGGGGCTAGTTACATCCCAATGAAGGTGTTCAAAATGTTCCTACCATAGAAGATCGATGCTGACTAGGTATCCTCAAACCCAACCTCTTCTTTAGATTGGTTGGATACTTTGTGAAGCGAATTTGATCTCAAATGAGATCAAACTGTATAGATTGAATTAAAATTGATTCATGATTATTTTGCAATCCAAAGCATGTATCCCAATAGCTTAGATCACTAGAAATCAATTTCGGAGAGCCAATGACTCTTGGTTCTCTGGCTGAATGAAGAGGACAAAATATCTGCTGTCCATTCCTTATATTTGGAATGATGGCTGAGATCTAGCCACACCATTTGATTTAAATCCCTTAAGGATAGGCAGATTAAATCCCTACTATCTGATCAATTGATCGAACAATCGTAAATGATCCTGTGGTCTTTGCCAATTTTGAGCTGGATTTATATGGTGCTCACTACGTTAAATAGAAAATTCAGGATTTTTTGAGTTTAAAAATTACAGAAACATCCTAGAAATTTTAAAAATTCAGAGAAAATAAAATTTCAATCAAAATGCAAATAAGGGCTCTCTGGATTCGTCTCCGTGAGAGGAATCTGTTAAACCTAAAATCCCTAATTTTTATTGATTTTTTTAGGTTAATTTGAGTTTGATTAAAACAATCAGACCTAAATTAAACTCGAACCATTAATCCAATCATTTTGAAAATTTAGGAGATTGAAATTATGGTTGAAATACACCTTTAATAAAAACTTAAGGATTTGTTGGCAATTAAAATGAAACATATAAAATTTTTTATGCGATAAATCTTAATTTAATGAAATTAATTAATATTAAAATATTAAAATTATGAAAAAAATATAAAATCAACTTAAATCATTATAATGAACATTAATGAATCTAAAAACATCTTTATAACTCTTTAGAACTTAATAAATCTTAAAATGCCCTTAACTAAGGATTTATTAAATTAATTAATTCAATTAAATGGCCTGAACTTTAAAAAAGTATAATAAATCAACCAAACCTTCTACAATTCTAAATGAATCCTTTATGGGTACATCTTCGAGAGAGGAATCAAGAAAAACTAAAACTCCTAATTAATTTCTTCTTATTAAGACTTAATTTAGGTTTTATTGAAATAGTAATACCTTAATTAGTTCTAAAATATGCATTAGAATGAGATGAACCTTTAAGGAAATTAAATTGTCAAGGAACCCAACTTGCCAAAATATTTCAAAGCCAAATAACTTATGGATCATAAGTTGTAGAATTTCTAATCTCTAAGTCAAAATTAAAAAAACTGAATAATAAAACATCATATGCAATTCAGGTGCTTCTATAGCGTATAATGTCAATCCCATAGCGGATCAATTCCAATGAGCCATTCAAACTAGTCCTTTTTGTAATTGACTCTATACCTTCTTCAATAAATGCTGGTTCTTTGATCAAGCTTTGAATGACTTTCTAGTCAGATCTTTCCTGCATTTTGAATATTCAGTCTCATTCCAAGCTTTAGACAAAGGTGCTATTGAGATATTGGGCCCTTATGGTATCTCGTACATATTCCGATGCTTGGCCGAGCAATTAAGTCAACTTCAAAGTGGATTTGTTGTGCGAAGAGTGAGTTAAATGAAATAATAAATAAAAAAATCATATAAATTATAAAATTTTATGAAACTAATTTAAAACATCTTCTTCAATATTATAATACTTAAGAAAAATTTCTTCACCCTCAAAAGTTAATGAATTCAATTAATTATACATTTAAGGCTTATGGAATAATAAAGAATATAAGAAATTAACTAAATCTATGATTATGAAATCAATAATATTATAATAAATCAATTATTTAGCTAAAATAAAAGTTAATCAACTTCTGAATTTCTTATGTAAATAAGAAATTTAGTAATATTGAAATTAGTTGAATCCATTTAATATTAATGAATAACATAAGTTCAAATTTAAATAAGATGATGATGATTAATCAAATTAACCAAATCTAAATAACCTATAATTTTGAAATGGCTTAGAATAGGTTTGGTGCCCAAGGTAATTCATTTTCTAAGATTATGAGTAATAAACAAATTTTACTTTAAAAGATTCAATTAAATAATAAAACTTTAATGTGTAATATTCTATTGAAATCAAAATAAATGATAAATTAAAATTTTAAAAGTTAATGAATTCTCTTAAAGTTACGAAATTGAATTATGATGGATTACTTAAATGGTAAATCATGAAATTTAAAAAAAATAAAATTAAATATGAATTAAAGATCAACTTACATTGACTAAGTTAACCAATTCAAGTCAAATAAACATAAACATTAATGAAGTAAATAAATGAAATCAACTCCAATCAAATAAAGTAAATAACATGTACAATTAAATGAGCATTAAATAATGAATAGAGACCTAAGTCATGAAACTATACACATCTTACATAACCTAAAAGGTAAATAGCATAAAATAAGGAAATATAATCACTTGAAACCAAAAAGCACTTAAAAATAAACATCATATAAAATTTAATAATGATAGATAATTAAACTCTTAGTAAAGTTTAAGGAAATATTCTAAATCTTAATTAAAGATTATAAATCAAAAGACTATAAATCAAACTAATATATATATATATATATATATATATATATATATATATATATATATATATATATATATATATATAATCAATATAAAACAAAATTTTGAATCAAATCAGTTCATATCAAATCAAACAAAAATAGAAATTAAATAAAATCATGATAACATATATGTTTAATTAAGACTTAAAGAAATATTTTGAATTTTAATTAAAGATAATAGATTAAAATAAAGAATCTTTAGTCAAGGAAAAATAAATATAACAAGAATGAAGTCCTTAAATCTTAAATATCATTACATTTTATAAACTCTAAACTTAAAAGGAAAATTAAAACATTATTCAAATCAAATTCAACTTATAATATATCATTCAAATGAATTTAAAAGAGATTAATTAAGATACTTAAGATCTTAGTTTGACCCTTAGAATGGTTGGAAATCTCATCCTACTAGGATTTAGGATGTTGAATAGAATAGGTTTTGCCCAAAGTAGAATTTATTTTATTCTTCATTCTTTAAAACTTAAATTTCAACCTTAATAAAAAAGCAAACCTAAAAATGGAAATAAGCTCATAAATCAATGAAATCACTTAAATCATTTAAATTTAAACCATTTAATGGCATATTGAACAAATTCTAAAAAAAAAATAAATAAAAGAAACCAAACAAAAATAAAACTTTTCATAACTAGCTATCATATGGTATATAGTATGGACACCCAAGGTCACAAGACTTTTGGTCTGAAGGAGGCCTTGATACCTCAAACCTCTAGTTTAATAATGACACATAACTGTGAAATATGATTATAATAAGTGCAAGATTAAATTTTAAAGTAAACCAAAACTTGAACTTAATGGGCCTAGTAAAGTCATGTCACATAAGCCCCTTCCTCACACACTAGATTATTAGGTCACCGACCCTAAACTTAGGTTAGGTTGACGATCTGTGACATTCTGTGATGTTTTTCTTATTTTGTAATGTAATATTTTAGACTAGATGACTAGGATTGTTTTCCCACTAGTTTGGATGTTAGGTTGTTCTTTTTAGGCTAATGCTATTTTCTACAGGGGTTGTGCTTAATGGGACCATTGTAATTAAAATATAAATAATTGTTGTTTGCTTACATGTGCTATTAATGTTCTTAGGCATAGCCTAATAGGATTGGTGGGTTTGACAAGCAACTAATGCTAAGCCCATATGTTTAAAATATAACTACTAATGTGTTGTGCATATTCTCTAACAGCTATTTTGCAGAGTTTAAGATTTCATTTTGAAATTTAAAATGTAATTTAAGGGGAAAATTAGACTGGAATTTATGGTTCTAGGAATAATAAGAGCAAGCTTTATTAGTTGTTGGTCCCCTGTAAAGATCGTGGAGGTCTTTGATGAAGGTGATGATCCTGAAAGAAGACCTCCATATATCAAAACTTTTAGTTATAGGCTGGGTTGTATAAGGGAGCTCAACAATCCATTTTCTCTTTCTTCTTGGGTGCATAGTGGTACCCGATCACATTGGCCTATTTTATTAATTTAAATTATCTTGACTTATGTTGGAGTGCACAATAGAAATTATATGCTTTTTCTATGTTTTTTTATGTGTTTTATGATGAGATGCTTAGAATGTTAGGCTCCAAAGAAAATTAATTTTTTTACCTTACATAAATTAAATAACTTAAACAAAAAATAAAAAAAACTCATTTCCTCATTTAAATAAAAGCCTTAAGAATAACTTAAAAGCAATTGGGAACAATTAGCTTTTCTAAACTATGTAAGTATACTGTCCATTCTCCTTGAACTGGGTGCTTCACCCATTGCACATAAGGGGGCATCTGACCTTTGATGATGACCACCCTTGTTGGGAGAAGTGTGCCTCCTTTTTGATTTGGCCCATGATCACTTTTAATTGCATATCATTGTAGGCATAAACTGCATGCCCAAGACCTCTAAAATAAATTGTGAATCAAATTATATAAAAGATAAAATTCATTGCATTCATTAGGTGCATAATATGCCAAACATTATCTTAGGGATAAGAACTAAGTTTGGTTCTTAGCTTCCTTCCTAAATGAAACAACACAAACATCCTATATACATAAGATCAAACTTATGGTTTATAAAAATCGCTTAGGTGGTGTTAGCTAGCAATCCTTCTCGGTGGGTTATAAGTATAAAAGAATTAGAAATAGTTTCAAGTTTTTTTGATAGGACAAAAATTGATAATTCTTAAAAAATTTATATTAAGATTAGACTTTAACTTATGTTAAATGTATCTATAGACTTAGAGTATGAAGCATCCTACTGGAATAAGTCTTCAATCACTAAACATTTCTATAGTCTTGTGTTGCTAGAATCTAAGTCTTAGATTTCTAATAAAGTATTAATTCAAAATTTTATTAAATTTAATCTCAAAAATATAAAGCCCAATGATAGGATAGTTTAAATTATTACTATTTATTCTAGTATCTATAAGCATTTTCAACTTAATCCTGATTAGCCTTTGAAAAGAACTCTTTCTCTTTGTTGTGTTCCCTATTAAAATTCTAAATTAAACATTCTTTTAAGACAAGCTTCAAGATTCATAGAAATAAACTTCTATTTCCTTAATCGAGAGTGTTCTTAGAAGAATTCCCTTTTTTCTAAGATGTAACTAACTATAGGTGCTTGCCCGTATAGGCAACTATGAACCCATCATAAAAGAAATCATGCCCTACTTATCTATATAGTTCAAGAAAATATTTTGAATATCGATGATCCATTAGCCTTAAGAGTCCTTATTAAATAATTGAATTCATTATAGGATAACATGTTTATTCTTGAGATAATATGTTTATTCTTTAATAACGTATTCAATTACCCGAATAAGAAATTTATAAAATCTATGTGGTGTCTCTAAATTTTTTTTTTATACATGGACTAGTGAAGGGTTGCAATGATTATGATGGTTGTAATTAGAGTACTATAAATTTCTGGCATTATATACATCTTCTCATGAATTATTCATCATCTTTTCTTAGTGTGGGCTAGAAGTACCCTTGCCTCAAAATTCTATTAGTGAGTGTCCTTCCTCTTGAGTGACTACCACACTTGCTAGAGTGGATTTCCTTTAGAACTTTGTTTTGCTCTGCCTATTTCACACATCTAAGGTTGGGTGAGGTCACCAAATTTTGGAATATTTCTCCTCCTATTAATAAATGGTAGGCTGCTCTAATTTTCAATCTCCTAAAATCCTCTATCATTTCAACAAAATTTTCAATCTATAAGTAGTTCTTGATGGGGTCGACCCAACCTTATGAGTATTCATGACCTATCTACATCAGCTCTTATTCTTTGATACTTAGCTGGGCAAGTTGGATGACTGCGTGCTCCCTGAATCCACTAGTTATGGATAATAAACCAATGAGTTGGTTAGATTTTCTCACTTAACCAAGTCAGTGCTGCATGCACTGATGCGATGCTGCTTTGTGCATTGTACTGCATGATTGGGCCGCATGGATCTCATGTATAGTGGTGGTGGGGATGTGAAATTAGTGGGGACCCTCCGATCACAGATTGGATAGCACAAATTTTATCCTAGTTTTCTTAAGGGATTCAAATCATGGTGCTTCTAGATCATAATCCTTTGATTTAAATAAAAGGAATGAATTACTGTCATTTTATGTCCCCCATTTGCGGTGGAGACCAAGCACCATCCATAAAAAAGGTTTGATCTTCGATGATCTAGCCTACAAAAATGCAACTTTTTGATTGCAAAATGATCAGTGATCAATTTTTAATCAATCCATGTGGCTTGAACTTACTAAAGATCAACTTCATTTCATAAAAGACCAAAGTGACTTGAAAGGGAGATCGAGTTTGGCCATACCACATTGATGTTGGATCTCGGTGGTCCTTGGGGTTTTGAAAATGCTTGGGGGAATTAGTTGAAGCTTTTGGAGAAGAAACATGACTTGTCTCCCTCTGGATTGATATGGAGGTGAACACCCACCACCGCTCACTGGAGCTTAGTGTGGAGGATGATCGGAGTGATTTGGGAGAAGGGGGAGGTTCACTCCTGTTCAATTTCACTTAAGGAAGCTAATGGAGTCAACAACATGCTTTAATTTGGCTTATTTTCTCCTTTTATAAGTGGTCGAATGCCATTTCATTGACTTTGAAGGGAGGTTATCAACCATGGGGATTGGGGCTCTATCCTGATAAAAAAGACAGTGGGAAGGTCAAAGATTAGGGTTGAGTTAAGTGAAGGCTGCAAAGAAAGTAATCATGTATGGTTTGGAATGAATTGCATGCTTGGTGATTGTTGCTCTCCATGAACTCCATTATTTGCAACCAAAAAAATAATAATAAATAATAACCAAAAACATGAAGTATCTAACTCCAACTACACGACGCTGTAATCCTAGCACCTAGGTGCTGTCTCTGCTGCCTCTAAATTTAAAGAATCAAGAAATACTAAGTACTCCCATAAATATCCATCTCCATCAGTGACAACCACCTAAAGGGGAGAGCGAAAGCAGTTAAGAGAGTGGGAACAATTACGAGGATCAGTTTCCTATAAAAGGGTACAAGGGTACCTAGTTCTTCTTCTTCTTATCTTTTTTTTTTCTGGCCACACTTCTCTCTAACTATAGTAGACTCTACTGTATGCAAGTTTCACTTCACTGCATGCTCTCCTTCTTGCGCAAGGCAAGATTCTAGGTAAAACTCCAAATGAAAAGCTTCTTTTATACGATTCCTTACTCCATAGGAAAATCTTGAAGAATTCCACCATTGATCTTAGATCTGGTGTGAAATGAAGATCCTCCTTTCGTTAATCTTGGATCCAGAGCAAAGAAGAAGAAAACAATCACATTAATTACAAAATTTTATGCATTTTCAAGATAAAATGCTGTTGAAATCAATATTAAATTGAGTTTTAATTCACTAAAATATAGATTTAAAACTTTAAGATCTCCTCCGTCAAACTTGGTTGAAGCGTGAGATGAAAACCCTCCCTTCTTCAATCTTGGATCTAGAACAAAGGAGAATAGTGCATTTTGCACTAAAATATTTTGAAACCTAACATTATTAAGTAGTTATGCTGCCAAAATATATGGAGATCATTAGATCACATAAGAAAATTTTCTTAAAATAGAGTAATCTGACTCATAGCACCATAATGTTGATACCTAGCATCACGATGTTGAGCTCTTGGGATTTTGGACCCTAGCACTCCACTTTATAGTGCCATAGCTCTATTGTACAATGTTGATGTGTAGTGACCAGTGTCATGGCATTGAATATTATCTCCATAGTATTGCCTTCTTGGGTTTGAAAGTCAAAATTTCCACTTCACAACACCACAGTACTGTTGTATGGCACCACAACACTACCTTCTTGCATTATAAGGCTAACGTGTCCACCTAAAGTGTCATAGTGCTATGTTGAATGTGCTGAGGCATTGTAATTCTATTACCTAACACTACATTCTCTAATTTTAAAAGCCCAAGTACCACCTTCTAGCACAGAGGTGTTGGATTCCTGACATCTTGTTTCTACTGTTATAGTGCATAAGCGGCAACTTTACAGTGCCGAGGTACTAACTTTTTCATCTAGTTTTCTATAAGTTAGAAATTTTATTCAATTAAATTTATAATTTATAATAAAAATCTAAATAACAATTAAGCGTAGGGGATGGTGAATCAATATGTGAGACGATAAACAAATAATAACATATAATTTTTTTTTGTAAAAAATAAAATCTTATTTCAAAAATGTGCCAAATAAAATTATAATGGTATAAAAGAAGAATAAAAATATAAAAATAAATAAAAAAGAGAAAATACACTATCTTAGAAGTTGTAGTCATCCTCCTTTTTTTCTAGCTCCAACAAGGTGTTAATATAAGGGTGATAATGAAGCACTATAAGAAAAGGAACTGTACTCAGCTGACATTGAAGTTGTAATTTTGAAATATTTGAGCAAGTACTGAGTTGTACACTTTAATGTAAGAAAATTGCTATTGTTGTTAACCCATATGATAATCAAGTTTTTTTTCTTCAGTTTCTACTGATTAAGGGTGCTTTCGCTCACCCTTTTTCTTAATTCTGAGACTTCTCCTCAAATTTTTTGGAGTTGCTTGTTTAAAGTCTTGGAGGATTTAGTTTTGGAGAGAGGAATAAGTGAGCTTTATCATACTTTCTTGATCCAAATATTTCAATCATGTTTTAGTCAAAGGAGCCCTTTGTATAAGGATTTCTTCATTCGAGTCCCCGGAAGCACCAGCCGCAACATATAAAGAATAAATAAGAAAAGGATCACCATGCCATAGGGTAGTACTATCTTTAATCATATTATAAATTGAATTATAATATATCTTTCCTACATTTATAGTAAATCTCTTTTGAATGGCATAATTCAAAATGGCTCTATCATTAGTTACCTCACTGATATTACTAATGGGCATTAACTTGGAGAAAATAAAATAATGCCAAGCTTTAGCCTCGGCTATTAGGTTGGTAGTAGAAAAATTTATAACCTTTTTCTCTTTCCATTTATGCTAAACATTTGAATTTTTAATAGTGAGGAAACTAAGGATTTTGATCAAAGTTGAGATGGTTATTATTGTAGGAAAGATATTAATCATATAAATTTTTTTGCAAATTATAATATGCATTAATTATAGTACCATAGAATTATACCCATTTCTCACATACATAAACATTGTTGTCTTGGTGATTCTTTGCATTGGCAAAGAATTTCAACACTATAATGATGATGCAAGTGGCATTGTCATGGGTGAGATGCACCCAACCTCACTTATTAATGACATTTCATGCTCTCACTTGGATTGTGGAAGCTTCTATTCGGAATGAGGTACTCACTGATAAGGGCATGCTAGTGTCTCTCCTCCACATACACATTGATAAAATTATTAGTGTTGCTCTAGGACACCCTCTTCTTTGCCCTTTGGCAACCTTGAGCGACATATTTGCTATCTTAGAGCTAAGAAAAAGATGGAAAGAAAACATGTTGCAAGAATTCTGAGAAAATAATAGCTTTAGAATAAAAATTTTGGTAGCATAGGGGTCTTGTTTATAGGCTAGGCTGAGCATCGTGACATTATATCTATATCACCGAGGTGCTGGCCTCTTAATTTCTGAAATATGGGACCATTACCACATCACTCCAAATGAAGTGCCTAGGTGCCGACCACTCGATCAAGATGGTTACTATGCTGATCAAAAAGATCATTTATAATTATTTATTTCATTAATTTCATAACCACCCATATTTGAAAAGTGCATCAGACATAATGAAGTGCCATAACATTGGTTAAAAGTTTTTTCCTTTTCTGTTAAATGCTAAGCCTATCGCTCTTTAATGCTTTGACTAGCATCGTGGTGCCACTTTGGCAGCATAGTCAAATATTCAACTTGCATTTTATTATTCTATGTGGAGCCTCCACACCGCAATGCTAGGTTTATAACACTGAAGCATTGCCCCCTTAAATTTGAGACGTATATTTCTACCAGCCATCACTGGGGCCCTGGCTCACCCACGTTGAGGCACTAAGCCTTAGGTGCCGAAGTGTCAACATCTTAGCATCATGGCCTTGAACTCCTACCATTCCTTCTATAATGCTGAGGTGCTACCATGGGAATAAAAAAAAAGCAAATACCTTTCTGATTCATCATGTGAACACCCCTATAATAATGTCATTCCCAAGAGATGTAAGCCAAATCTATATGTTCCCAATGTGAACATCTAAACCTTTATGGCATTCCCAAGGGATGTAAGCCCATTCTATATGTCTGTAATGTGAACATCTAAACAAATTAGTTTCATTCCCAAGGGATGTAAGCCCAATGAATGAACTCCCCAAACATCATAAAAAGATGGCATAAAGCTTTAAAGGCATTTTTTTTTGAGCAATTAGATTTCTGGCGACTCCAATAAGGATTACTTGTCTCCATCTTTGATTGGAAAAATTAAAATAAGTGGTGCCATTATAGATTTGTAAATTTATCAACCATTTTCTTTTCAAAAGTTTAGGTTCCTAAAATTTAGTAAAACTTAATTTTGAATCTATGACTAGATGCAAAATTTTTGATGGCAAACCTAACAAATCTTGACTATCAAGTTGGGAAAGGATTCTACTATTAGATTCCCTCAAGCTGTGATCAACATTGATTATGCTGGAGCCACTCTTTAGTTTGGAATAATTTTTGAAGTTGTATAATTTGTATTGACTGGACCTATGGATAAATCCATTACTGAAGGCACTAAAATGCCAAAAGCATATAAGAAGCTATCATGCAAGTGAGCTGTCAAAAGCAGCTCTAATAGCATCTGCTAAAGAGAAGATGGTCATTAAGCTTAAACTAAAATCTATCATTATTGATCTACTCAATAATCCATCGGAGGAGCCTATCATTCCACAAGGTACTACCTTTGCTTAATGTAATAATGATCATGAAGCATCTTCTTCAGGCACGAAAATATCTAGGAGAGCTAAAAGAAAGTACAATGCTTCTCATAGAGCTACTGGAATACTTGTACAAATTGAACAATTAAAAGAACCACTGGTGGAAGCGAACATATCGACCAATAACAATTCCATGCTGCTCTGATAGGTCAAAATAAATATCCTTGAGGGATCTATAAAGATGTCCTTCTAGAATAAACACTTGAAGCCTATCTCACAAGAGTGTCCAAAGAAGGAGGAAATTATATCCTCTAAAATCTACAAAGTTCTGAGGGCTATTAAGAATTTAAATTTTCAAAGAAGAATTAAGAAGTTGGTGAGCTAGATCACCAATCCATCAAAGTCCTACTCTGAAAGAGACAAAAATATCTGATGATTTCAAACCCACATTGAGCAAAATCTCAAGACCTAGGGGTCTAATATTCACTGAGCACCGACAACATGCCCTTCAATACAAGGGTACTAAATAGGCAGTTGTTGGAAGGTCCAAACAACATTTATAATTAAGTCAATAACAATCACCCAACTTCAATACATTTAGTGAACATCAGGGTGTGAAATCTAGAATATCTCTCCATAGATCCACAACTAAGAGGTCCTGATCAATCTAGGTGGCTAAAGAACCCCAAGTCACCAAAAAAGAGACAAATCAATACGAGCTAGCTTAACTAGATAATGAAAAGGCTGAATCGCCTATCGTCAATTGGAAGCATGGATGTAAAAGTAGTCAGCCAATGGTTGATGTTGTGGGCAATCAGGTCTTTTGGGAAGATGATGACCTTTTGATTAATGAAGAAAAACAAGCTCCCGATTTCAAAAATAATAAAAATATCGACTGCATGGAAATCAAGATTGCTTGCATGGTTAATTCACATTTATGAAGTAGGAATATGGTACCTAAACATCCAAATGAGAAACAACATTAGGAGGGCCCAACTCACCAAAACAAAGCTCGAATGAAAGTTGAAGAACCTGAATAACTAACTAATGTTGTAACATGGTTACAATGACAAATGGGTTCTTAACTACAAAGAAGAGATCAAGAAGTCAATCAACTTAATAATTATCTCAATGAGATGAATGTTCTAATGAAAGCTATTTAGTTAGCTTAACGTAATAGTAACTGCAACACAGTAAGCACCTCCAAGAAATTCTAAGGAAATGCTCAATCAAATAGCCAAAATTGGAAACATGCAAGAATGCTTTATCGATCTTGCCAATAGATTCAATGCAACAACAAGAACCTCTAAGCAAAGTTATGCTAAGCACTCACCAAAATATTGATGTCATTACAAATTCTCAGGTGGAAGATCTTATTAGTCAAAAGGTCAAAGAGATCATTGCTTCAAAAACTGCTAAACAAGTAGTTAGAAAGGGCCGACCATATCGAGTTGAATATGACCAAGTACAATATCTCAAATGGTATATTATGTCAAAATTAAACACCTTTTAGGCATAAAAAATTCATGGAAGGACCTAGCCTAGTTCAAAGCTACTTGTGGGAATACAGGAGAAAATGATGCCTTACAACTTCAATAATTTATTAATAGCCTTACCAACACAACTTTTGAATGCTCTGCTAAGTTACCCAATGACTCAATAAAAACTTTTGTGAAATTAAAAACACTCTTTGTCATGACATTTGTAGAAGCAACTAAAAATAATAATTATTGCAGATCTCTCCTTAAAAAAGAAAAGATAAGATAAGAGTGTTACTAAATATATCAAAAGATGGAGAAATATGAGCATGAAATTTGACCAACAAGTCATAGAAAAACATACAATAGAACTCCTAATGGGAAACATTAATGATCAACTAGATCCATACTTAGCCATGGCTAGGATTAATACATTTCAAGAATTGTTGGATGGTATAGCCAAATTTAAGAGGCTACCTAAAAAAAAGGCCTTAACATTGGCTATAATAATAATTCCTCCAAAAAAGGAAAGCAACCTAAGTCTTATGATTTAAAGACATATGATGGGAATACAACATTCATATTTATAGTTGATAAAAAGGAAATGATGTGCAATAACCTCTTGACAAGTGGCAAAGCCTATCAAGGATAAGGAAAAAGGCCCTACTCTCCAAGAGAAAATGACCAACCATTATTCATTCAAAAGAGAATGTACTAGTAAAATCTTCAAGCATGCCCAAAATTTGGGATTGTAATTGCTGAAATCACATCAACCTGACCAAGTAGACAAAGTCAATGTTCCCAACTGTTGTTCATTCCACAGACACATAAGTCAGCCAAACAAAGATTATTTTATCTTCATAGGCGGGATAAAAAAATTATGAAAATGGGGAGCTCACCACATCTGACAGTGTATTGGTGCTAAAAGGAGAAAGTGAATGTTATGACAATACCCTCGAATCAAAATATGAAAGATAAATTGGTCGAGCTAGTAAAAAAATAGAATATAAATACTAATAGAGTCAAAGCCCCAATGGAAAAAGAAGAAGGTGGTTGGGAGACCTTCATCTTGAAGAAGACTAAAAGAATGATCAACATCCTTCTAACCATATAAGGCATTCGGTGGAAGAACTTCATGGAACCTAAAATATATCCAAGGACACTCTTGCTCAATAGGGGGCAATTTTTATACAGTACAAAGGGATAGATGAAAATAAATCAATCATCCTCATCAAAATCTCATAAATCAAGGAAAAAGAGGAAACCTTGAATACTATTGTTTGAAGCATAAAAGATGATCGACTCTTTGGTGGAGTATAAGAAACCTCCCCAAAGGTTAGTTAAGTTAGAGGAATATATGATCCACTTACAACTTGACATGAAAAATCTTGAAGAAGAGGTTTCAAGAGAAATGTGTTGAGTCATAAACATATGTAAAAATTATGATTTTAAACCCAAAGAGAGACATGCTACATGATTAAAACATCAGCTAACTCTAAGGAAGAGCTATACTTTCCCAAAGAAAAGCATATCAAAATGAAAGTTAAATTAGTATCGAAGAAGATATGTCCTAAACTAAGAAATAGTTTTGAGAGTTCTAAAAGTTTTAAAAATTTTGATGAAGAAAGTTTAGAAACTTTCTCGATGAAGATTTCATAGAAGAAGTAACTTTAATCCAATTAAGGAGTGGAAAGCAAATGTCTCTACCACCGTAAAGAAAACCTAAGGATAAAGGAAAAAAAAATTTTAAATTAATGAAGATGCCTTACTCCCACCACTAGTTAAAGCTCAAAAGGTAACCAAAGTGAGAGTGGACTATAAAATATTCTAGCCCATTTATGCAAGTTACTAGCTTTATTAATCTAAAGATGTACATGAGACATTAATTAAAGTCTTACAAAATGCAAATAATGTGAAGCCTTATTCTTTGAAGGGAGGATGAAAGAGGACTTAACCTCTCAAAAGACAACAACCATCACATTCAGTGATGATAAGTTATTGTTAGGGAGAATCAAACATAACAATTGAAAGTAATTATACCAATAAAAAAAGTATTGATTGACCTGGGTGCTTCAATCAATCTCTTAATAGATAAGATGCTTAGAATATTAGTTTTTCATGCTAATTATCTAGATAAATGTATAGTATTACTACAAGGATTCAATGAACAAGAACAAACCTTGAGATCTCATGTTCTACCTGCACGCTTTCAAAAACTATATGCAGAGGCTAAATTTCATGTGATTGAAGCTAATGTTTACTACAAAGCATTCTTTGGTAGGAAATGGATTAATGAATACAACATAGTTTCTTCAACCCTCAATCAATGTATGAAATACATTAAAAATGGTGAAGAGTGTCGAATTGATGGTGACATGAATCCATTCTTGACACATGAAATCAAGATCTATGATGATGCCAAGTACTTTATTCTTAAGAAGTTAATGCCCAAAAGCAAGAGGCTTTGCCTATTAGGATAATGCTAAAAGGTGATGATTAAAAAGAAAATGCATTAATGAATTAAAACAACCTAAAGTAATCCCCCACCTTGGTCTAATGATGATGAGGAAGAGTTGCTGCTTTATTAACTTAAGAAAGCCTCAATTAGCCAAAGGAAAGTAGGATCTAGTATTGATGATATAACAAAATAATTAAAGAAAACTTATGTTTCTCTGATAAAAATACTCGAATCTCAAATTTCCAAGAAGGCCATGAAAAAATTACAATGCCAAAGGCATAAAAGCCTTAATAGCTTCAAGAAATGAGGAAATAGAATAATTGAAAACTTTATATGTCTCTACTAGAAGAGGTTACGATGAATGTTGGATCCTCTTCTACAAAAGTGAAGAGTGAGTGTAAATCCTACACAAATGTTGTTTGAAAAAGATGATTTTGTGGAAGAAGAAATTTCAATAATAATTTCTCAATACGTCCCATTAGCTCTAAAGAAGCTAGTTAAGGACAATGTTCAATCTGTACGATCAAATACTCAAGCACTATTGTTTAAGAGGATCCAGCGAGGGGATAATACCCAAAATTTCATAGGATATGGAAAATTTACTAAAGAAGAACATAGAACAACCTTTGTTAGTGCAAAACTCACATAAAAAAATTGGAGGAATTAAAGTCACTACTCTACAAATACAAAGACTATTTCACATGAAATTATAAAAAAATGTTGGGCTTATCTCCAGACATAGCTATACATAAACTTGCCATTAAACTTGATTTATCGCTTGTAAAGCAAACACCAAGATAAATATGATTGGAAAATCAAGAGCAAGTAATCGCAAAAAATAAAAGGTTTATTGAAGCATGAGTCATCCAAGAAGAGAAATATGTTGATTGTATTGCCAACATCATCCCAGTAAAGAAAAAGAATAGGAAAATACATGTTTGCATTGACTTCTAGGATTTACATAAAGCATGCCAAAAGATCATTTTTCATTACCCAATGCAGAACTCATAGTAGACAATGTGTCAAACTATGATATGTTCTCCTTCATGGATGGATCATCATGATACAAACCAATTAAAATGGTTCTGGAAGATGAAAAACATACATCATTCCATACACTGATTGACATTTATTGCTACAATGTGATGCCATTTTGTTTGAAAAATGGTGGCACTACATACCAAAGGGCAATGACCTACATCTTTGATGATCAACAATGACCTGCATCTTCAATGATCTTATACATAAGTATGTAGAATGTGATGTTGATGATTTAGTTATCAAAATCAGAGCATAGAGTGAGTACATGAATGATTTAAATGTTGTATTTTAATAGAATTCAAAGTTTTAACTTAAAGATGAATCCTTTAAAATGTGCATTTGGCGTTACTTCTGGAAAATTTTTGGGCTTTATTGTATGACATAGAGAAATTGAAATTGATCACTCTAAAATCAAAGGAATAATAGAGATTCCATCACCTATGATCATGAAATAACTACATTTGCTACAAGTAAAATTGACTTATATCGAGAGGTTTCTTCTAATATGTTAGGGAGATGTAAACTCTTTGCTTGATTAATGAAAAGGAATGTACCTTTTATATGGGATGATGCTTGTCAAGAAGCATTTGATAGCCTAAAATAATATTTGTTGCATCCCCCAATTTGGCAGTACCAATAATAGGAAGATTGTTGATATTATATGGAACAACCCTAGAAGAATCACTTGGAGCTCTATTAACTCAAAATGATGAAGAGGGGAAGAAAAATTCTCTCTATTATATAAATAAATGTTTAATAGGAGATCAAATAAGATACTCTACTATCGAGAAGAAATGTTTAGAATTGATATTTTCTACCCAAAAATTACGACACTACATATTATTACATAAGATAACTTTGATATCCAAAGTTGATCCACTTAAATTTTTGATGATTAGGCCTACACAAACAGTCACTTAGAAAAATGGGTAGTCTGATTACTTCAATTTGACATAACATATGTCCCATAAAAGGCTATAAAAGGGCATGCTCTAGCTTATGGCTTACTTTCTAATCTCACATCTTTTTCCACCAGTTCTCCACTCATGGATGAATTATCTGATGAGAAAATCTTTGAAGTGGGAGAAGCTCTACAACCATCAAAATGGGAACTTCACTTGGATGGACCTTTGTTAATAAAGCCAGCTAAACCACTAGGATTACTTGTAGTACAAGTTGAATTGGTTTAATATTTATGATACTGCATGGTGGTATACTTCAATATTCATATAGTTTGATTGAATCTTGAACCAACAATGAGGCTGAATATGAAGCATTAAATATGGGCCTATAACAACTAGTTAATATGTAAATCAAGAAACTTCATATTTATGGAGATTCTCAACTCATAATTCAATAAATAAATAGGGACTTTCAAGATACGTAAGCTTAAATTTTTTTACATCCCACAGCTCCTAAAATAAACCCCTAAAGTAACATTTATAAGAGTGTCACACTAGAAAATGGTAAGGCTGACTTATTAATTAAATTAGTTAAGGAAATTATAGACCCTCAAGGAGACTAATTACAATAACAGTCCAAAGTAGGCTAGCATTAGCACCAACTCTTCTTCAAGATTTTAAAGCTGAAAAAAATTAAGAGATTTTAGCAATAAATGAAGAAGATGATTACTGAGAGCTATTCATCACTTATCTTAAAGGTGGTGGATTACTGAAAGACAGATCAAAGACTCATCAAATTTTATAAAGAGTGTTATGATATGCTCTTATGAATGACATATTATATCACCACTCATTTGAGCAAATATGGATGCAAGATTAGGACTACAAGAAGCCAAGATAGTAATGGATGAAGTCCATGAAGAGTTATATGGTGCACATCAATCTTACCCTAAAATGAAGATTAAAGTCTAATGAATGGGATATTATTGGCTTTAGTATGATTCAAGATTGTATTGAACATGCTAAAAGATATCATAAGTGTCAAATACACATAGAGGCATTACATGAACCTCCTAATGCCTTACATCCAATAGTGGCATCATGGCCATCTAAAAATTTAAAAATTAATATAATTTGTTCATTAGACCCTCCGTAATCTAAAGGGCATAACTTCAATTTGGCTACCATTAATTATTTCTCAAAATGGGTAGAAGAATTCCTTTAAGAGAAGTTAAAGCAGATAGTGTAATGAAATTCTTTTGAGACCATATAGTCTATCGATTTACCTTGATGAATTATATTTGACAATGGCATTGCATTCAAGAATGTCAAAATCTATCACTCCATTGAAAATACAAGATAGATTGGTAATATTATTTGATATATAATCCAAAAACCAATGGCCTTGTAGAGGCATTCAATAAAACATTGGTCAAACTCCTCAAGAAAATTTCTCTAAAAATAAAAGAGAATGGCATGATAAGTTAATCGAGGCCTTATTAGGAATATCACACTACAAATAAAATTGTTGCACAAGTAACACTATACTCATTGGTCTTTTGGTGTTGAAACTATACTTTTTCTTGAAGTAAAACTACCTTCACTTCATATCACAGTCCAAAATGGACTTATAATGGAGGAAAATATTCAAATGCAACTTGAAGAGCTTGATGTTTTAGATGAAGTTCATCTCCAAGCATAACAAAATCTAGAAATGTATAAAGCAAAGATGACCTAAGCTCATGACCATATGGTTCACCCAGAAAGCTTCAAAATAGGTGAACTAGTGCTGGTGCATAGAAGGCATATCATTCTCGATCATCAGGATGGTGGAAAGTTCAACCAAATTAACAAGGACCTTACATTATCAAAAAAGTATATGAAGGTGGAGCTTATCAGCTTTTAAAATGTATAAGGCCTATGCCACCTATAAAAGGATAATATCTCAGTAGATATTATGCATAACTTTGATGGTGTTATGCATTATGAACACATGAATCAAAATTGACTATAAATCAATCAACCAAAATGATAAATTGTTATTAGTATTTGAGATCGAAAAGAATACTCTCATCCCAAAGAGAAATTCTTCTATCAATATGGGGCAATTTTATATTTCTTGCCATTCAAGGAAAATTCTCTATTAAAGAAAAACTCCATCCAATAAAAAAAACATAAATTTAGATCCATCATGTTTAAACAGACCAAATATAAACCTAAATTTAGATCTATCATGTCCAAATGGAGCTAAGTATAAACCTAAATTTAGATCCATCATGTCTTAAGGGACCTAAATTTAGATCCATCATGCCTGAAGGGATTGGATCAAAACCTACCTAAATTTAGATCTATCATGTTCAAAGGGCCAAATCTATACCTAAAATTAAGTCTATCATGTCCAAAGGGAGTGGATCTAAATCTAAACCTAAATTTATCATATCCAAAAGGACTAGATCTAATCTAAACTTAGATCCACAATTCATAAAGGGGGATAGATCTAAACTTAAATTTTGATTCATCATGCCCAATGGGACTAGATTTAAACATAAATTTTGATTTATCATGTACAAAGGGCTAGATCTAAATCTAGATTTAGATATATCATGTCCAAAAGAGCTATATCTAAATCTAAATTTAGATCTATCATGTACAAAGGGATGAAATCTAAATCTAAACCTAGATCTATATATCCGAAGGGACTATATCTAATATAAACCTAGATCCACCATGCACAAAGGGGCCAGATCTAAACCTCTAGATCCATCATGTTGAAATGGACTAGATCTAAATATAATTTAGATATATCATGTCCAAAGGGACTAGATATAAATCCAAACATAAATTCAACATGTCCAAAAGGATCTTATCTAACTCTAAACACACCCAACTTGCCCACAAAGACCAGGTCTAAATATAAATTTATATTAAAAATGTTCAAAATGAATTGAATCTAAATACATTTCTGAATTATAGATAATCTTTTTATAGCTTACTTGATCAAAGCTTGAGACAGAGATTCATGGATTCTCTTACTCATAGAGGCACCCCCTTAGTATTATCAAAGCTAAGGTATAAATGTATAGCAGAATATCTCATTAGATTGAGACCTACTTAGTTGTTACCATCGTCATGAGTCTGTGATTTTAGATGGATACAATCCTAATAGAGTAGCTAGATAGTATGATTTTACTCACACTAATCCTATATATGGACAATCACATATACTTGATATAGTAGAAACTTTTTTCATGGGGATGTTATCATTATCCGTTTGTTTGGAGGAAGCTTTTATGGCTTGAACTTTTTTACTTTGCCTAGGGATGAGTCTTTTTATGTAGCATCACAGGAGACTAGTATGGGAGTTAGCCACTTATGGTTGCTATGGACTCATCACACCTTCTCTTCATTTTTAAAGATAGGCTTCCACAGATACAATCATAGACTCAAAAAAGTTAAATTGACTGGACACTTATGTTTCCCTTAACACATGGCTCATGCTTTTATAAGGTCGTTAGATAGATGAAATAATGGTAGAAAGTATCATTGAGATCCTTCACCTATTCATACAGAGGCTGAAAGGGATACACAAAACCCTTTTTCAGCTAGCTATAGTATATAAGTAGCATGAACATCCAACCCTATTCATGCTCCATCTCCTTCATTAGAGGTTGAACTATCAGTAAAGTGGATAGAGAGTGATGCCACTTTAGTATTATCAATAGATACTAGTGGGACTTCCCTAATTTCTCATTCTATTGAGCTTGTCAGTGATGACCATATGCGTATTGAAGAAGATCCATGTACAAAAGAATCTAGTGCTTTGAAGATTAGTTGTGAATCATTCTTGTCAGACATGACTCGGGTGATAGTGACTGCCAACTAAGATGATTCCTAAGTAGAGCTTGACTCTTGTACAAATAGCCACCCTACTTTTAATTTGAGGGATATAGCTATAAATCACTTCTATAGTCTAGAACTTTCATGCCACATCTTCAAGATACACTCTAGACCTTTAGGCTTATCACATTGTAGCTCTTCAAAGAGTTTATGTTATATAGTGACATCACTATGTCACCTACTTTTGGGTGTTAACTTAAAAGTTATACATGAGCATGTAGCTAAAATTTCTATAAGAGAAATTTAGACTAATTTCATGAAGCTAAAATTTCTTATAGCAACTATCTCTTATTGTTACATGATATATGAATATTATGATTATTAACTTCTTGAATATTATACTTTTTCTCCATTATTATTGTTACATGATAGTATGGCTTTACTAAAATTAAACCTATATATGGACTATCACAAATACCTAATATAATAGATACTTATTCCTTTGGGACATTATTAATGTCTGCTCATTTGTAGGCAACTTCTATGGCTTGGACAATTTTACTTAGGGGTGTGTAATCGGTCAGTTTGGATGGATCAGTTTTGAAATTTTTTAAAACGTTCAGTTTTAAATCCAAAATCTGAACAAACCAATCCGTTTAATCAATAACACAAACTGAACCTATCCAAATTGAATTTTTTTCGAATTTTTTGTTCGATTTAGAAAAAACTAAAAATTGAAAATATAATTACTATAATAATTATTAATCAAAGAATTACATCATTTTATCAAATCATTTCATACAAAATTAAATAACTCTTTAACAAATGAAACTAATAATATACAAATTTATCATTGAAAATACTTTTTTGAGAGGAATTTTCTAAAAAAAATGAAAAAAAATTGATTTTTTTTAGCTATTTTCGGTTTAATCAGTTTAATTGGATTAAGATAATACAAAACCGAATCGAAAATCAAAAACTAAATTTTACCAAATCCAAAATCAAAATACAAAAAAAATTTATAAAACCGATCCGAATTCAAAAATTTGGTTTGGACCGGTTCGGATTTTCGATTTTAATAAAAAAATGCACACCCCTAATTTTGCTTCACCTTGGGATGGGTTCTTATTTTTATGTAGCTTCATAGGAGGCTAGTACGAGAGTTTGCCACCTATGGTTGCTATGGATTTATCACACCTTCTCTTTCTTTTTGGAGTTAGGCTTTCGCATATATAGTCATAGACTCGAGAATGTTAAACTAACACAACATCTATGTTCTCCTCAACACATGGCTCATGCTTGTAAAGAGTTATCATATAGATGAGAAAGTGGTAGAAAGCATCAATATGAGCCTTCACTTATTCATATAGAGGCTAAAAGGGATACCTGAAGCCCTCTTCAAGCTGACTATGGTATAGGAGTAGCAAGAATATCCAACCCTATTCAAGCTCCATTTCCATCAGTAGAGGCTTAACTATCAACAGAGTGGATAGAAAGTGATGTCATTTTAGTATTATCGACAAACACTAGTAGAACATCCCAGTTTCTCATTCTACTAAGCTTGTTAGTGATGACCATATGTATATTGAAAAATATCCATCTACAAAGAAATTTGGTGCTTCGAAGACTAGTTGTGAATCATTCTTATCAAGCTTAACTTGGGCGATAGTGAGTGCCACCCAGGATGATTCCTCAACAAAACTTAACTTCTGTGCAGATAGCCACCCTACTTCCAGTCTAAGGGATATAGCTCAAAAGAGCTTATTTGGTCTGGAACTTTTATGTCTCGTCTCTAGGATACTCTCTAGACCTTCAGGCTTATTATATTGTAGCTCTTCAAAGAGTTTATGTCATATAGTGACAACACTACGTCTCCTACTTCTAGGTGTTAACTTAAAAGTTCTACTTGAGCTTTCTAGCTTATGTATGGAGGCAAACTCTATATTAATTATGCCACCACTTTGGGCTTTGAAGCAGTAGAGCTATAGTTTTAGGAGTCCATATGCTGTGATTTTGAGTTTAAATTATTCTCACTACACACTACTTACCAAGAGCTCTTATCAGACACTCTCATTAATATAAAAAAATTTTCAACACTACTTCACATCAAGCCTCTCTAGTCTGTTAAGATCTCAAGCACAGCCTCAAAGCCTTGAGATTATACCAAAGAGAGCTCTCCATAAGATAGATCGAGCATTTTGATATATCTACTAAATTGAGAGAGTTATAGCAGAGGAGGTAATATTTATTAGAGAGAAGGTCTATGGTGAGACAGGCTGTCACAACCATAAAAGAAGATTGCTCATAGATGGATGCTCAAGTGTCTAAAGTTGTGTAGGTTCTGTCTTCATTAGTCCATGACCAAGAAGCAACCTTTCAACATCTTCATGATGCATGAGAGAGATAGGCTGCTATAGCTTATTGAGCCAATGCTGGTTCTATTTCTATTAGAGAAATTCAAACTAACTATCTTTAGAAAAATTTCTTTTAGCAACTATCTATTATTATTTTTATTACATTATATATGAATATTATGATTATTTACTTCTTGAATATTATACTTTTTCTTTCTTTAATATTTTTGAATATAATAAACAAAAGAGAGAAATGAATGCATCATGTCTGATCAATATGACACATTCATTTGGCGATAATTTATTTGCAGCTTAAAAAGATATAATAAATAATAACCTAAAAATAAAGTATCTGACTCTAATATCATAGTGCCACAATCCTAGTCCCTAGGCGCTAGCTTCGCTAGCCTAAATTTAAAGAATCTGGAAAACACTAATCACTCTTGCCAATGGTAATCCCCATTCTTTCTAAAGGGGAAAGTGAGAATAGTTACGGGCAGCGATTTCTTATAAAGAGGGGAGAAGGGTTGACTCTAGTTCTTTTTCTTCTTCTCTTTATCTATGCTAGACTCTCTCTCTCTCTCTCTTTCTCTATTGTAGACTCCACTACATGCAAGTTTCTTTCTTCTGCACATTCTCCTTATAAAGCAAGGCAAGATTCCATGTAAGACTCCAAATAAATAGCTTATTTTATATGATTCTTTGCTTCAATGGAAAATCTTGAAGAATTCCATCATTGATCTTAGATCCAGTGTGAAATAAAGATCCTCCCTCCATCGATCTTAGATTCAAAGCAAAAGTGATTAATGTAATCACGTTATTTATAAAATTTTAGTCATTGCCAAGATAAAATGATGTTAAAATCAAGGTTAAATCAAGTTTTAATTCACTAAGAATATATTTAAAATTTCAAGACCTCAACCATCAAACTTAGTTTTTGCATGAGATGAAAATTCTCCCCCCATCGATCTTGGATCTAAAACAAAGGAGAAGAGTGCATTTTGCACTACAATATTTTGAATCATAGCATTACTAAATCATTATGCTATACAAATCTATAGAAATCATCAAATCACATAAAAAATCATCATAGAATAGAGTCTTTTACTCTTAGCACCACAGCACTGATCCCTAGTGTTGTGGCACTGAGTTCTTAGGATTTTGAACCATAGCACTCCACTTCACTGCACTATAGCTTTGTTGTATGGCATTAAGCATTGTGACCAGTGTTGTGGCACTAAATTTTGCCACTATAGCACTGTCTTCTTAGGTTCAAAAATAAAAATGTCCACTTCATAGCACCACAGATTCATTGTATGATGTTCCAGTGCCTTCTCAGGAAGGCTAATGTGTCCACTTATAGTGCCACATCGTTATTCTAAAAGCGTTGATGGGTCTGTAACAGCACCACAATGCTACTTTTCTAGCACCTAAATGCTACCTTCTCTGAATTTAAAAGCCCAAGTCCCACTGACTAGTGCAGAGGTATTGGATTCCCTGCACCTTGGAAATAATGTTATAGCACCAAGGCCATGACTTTCCTACACCGAGGCATCAACTTTTCAGTCTAGTTCTTCTTAAGCTAGAAATTTTATTCAATTAAAATTTTAACTTATAATGAATACCTAAATCATAATTAAGCCTAGGGGATGGCCAATCAATATGTGAGATGACAAATAAACAATACAAATAAAATTTTATTGTGAAAAATGAAATCTTATTACAGAAAAAATGCTAAATAAAATTACAATGGTATAGAAAAGAAGAGAAATACAAATGCAAATAAAAAAGAGGGAAAGGACTATCCTAGAAGTTGTAGTCATCCTCCTTCTCTTCTTCTGGCTCTAGCAGGGTGCTAACATAAGCGTGATAATGAGGCACTGTAAGAAAAGTAACTTTACTTAGACATTCATTAAAGTTATAATTTTTGACTATTTGAACAAGTGTTGAGTTGAATTCGTTCATGTAAAGAAATTATTATTGCTACTAATCCATATAAAAATCAAATTTCTTCTCTAGTCCTACTGCCATTGGATACTTTCATCTACACTTTTTCTTAATACTTAGACTTCTCCTTTGATATCTTAGAGTTGCTCATTTAAAGTATTGGAAGATTTGGATATGGACTAAGGAGCATGTGAGCTTTCTCCTACTTCCATCCTTGATCCAACTCCTTCAATTATTCTTTTAGTTAGGAAAACCCTTTGTATAAGGACTTCTTCATTTGAGTCCCCTAACACACTGGCCATAACACATAAAGAAAAAGAAGAGAAGGGTGACCATACCATATGATAGTATTACCCTAAACTATTTTACAAATTGAATTATAAATAATCTTTCCTACCCTTTTGAATGACATAATTCAAAATGGCTCTATCCATAGTTACCTCACTGATATTATCAATCGGTGTAAACATGATAGAAATAAAATAATGCCAAACTTTAGCCTTGGTTGTGAAGCTGATAATAGAAAAAATGATAATCTTTTCTCCCACTATTTCCACTAGACATTTGAATTTCTAACAGTGAGGAAAGTAAGGATTCATCAAAATCGGCATTGTTATTGTAGTAGGAAAAATATTGATCATATATAAAATTGTATAAATTATAATATAGATTAATAGTAGTGCTATTGGAACATACCTATTTCCCTTGTATATAAACTTTGTTATCCCGGTGATCCTTCATGTTGGCAAAGAAGTCCCACACCATGGGGATGATGCAAGCGGTGCATTCGTAGGCAAGATACTCCCAACCTCACTCATTGATGACCTAGCTAAGTTTTGTGAGTCACTAGGGGTGGGGAATTAGGCATTATTAAAAATTATAAATGTTAAATCTTAAATTTGAACTTCAAGTAGAAAATTAATTTTTGATTTTATAATTGATAATATATAATTCTCAATGCAGCAAAAAATAAAGTACAGTAAAGTAAAGAGATAATAGGCACATAATTTTTACGTGGTTCAACCAAACCCCAAAATCAGCTTACATTCATGCCTAGCCATCCCTAGCTAGGAATCCACTGAATAAAAAATAACATATAAACTGTACTCTCCTATAACAGGATGAGTACAACCCCTATAATAATATATACTCTCCTACAAAGGGGTGAGTACAACCCCAATATAAATTTCACAACACAAAAAAAAAAATACAAAATAATGAATTTTGATAAAATCTATCTCTCTCAAATATACCAAGCTATCCAATTTAAAAAAGTGATCTCACAACTTATAAATGATCACTTTACAACTTTCAGTTTTGACAAAATATAATGCACAGTTAATTTTGATAAGAAATAAGAAAATAAATATCTTTAAGTGATCTTACAAAAATGTTTATGTTATTACAATTTGTAGACTAATATAAAAATAATTTTAAAATAAATTTACAATAGTCTATTGCACAGTAAAATAAATTTCGGCAAGGAATAAATTTAAGTTTTTATAGTGTAAGAATGATTAACTCTCTACTAAACATCTTTTTCTTAATTATTAAACAATAAAATAGCAAGTTTTACTAAATTTCAGCAGGATAAAATTATTTAAATAAAGGATATTAGTTGAAATAAAATGATAAGTGACAAATAAAATAATTTAACTTTATATAAATTTTATTTTGATAAAGAAACTTGATTTATAATAGATCTAGCATATACTCCAAAATTCCAGAATTAATTTATTTTATTTTTTCTAAAATGATGCTTTCAATTAATGCAACTGATCATAAAATACTTAAATAAAATTAGTATATGATAGATCTATGTAAACTAGTAAGCTTTTAATTAAAAAGAGAGATCTAACAAATATGAAATATTTTCAGCACAATAAATTAATTTAAAATGCTTAAAATATATCTCTAAAATAGATCTAAGAATAAATGATCTTTAAAATAAGACTAATGAAGAAATATTTCAAGAAACCAAAAAAAATCTATAGGAAGATAAAAATTTCACAAGATAAAATAAATCCTACAAACTATCACAAGAGTTTTTCCAAAAAAAAAAAAGATTGAAGAAACTTTGATGTCCAAAGACTAATCCACCAAAAAGTAAAAATTTGAAAGAACAAATAGATGGTGAAAATAGTATGAACAACTAAAAGAGATTAAGTTCAAGAAGAACAAACTCAAGTAATTTGAGAAAGCTTGTTTAGTTGAAGATGTTGAAGCTTCCAAACCAAGGATTTGATCTTACAATTTTGGAGCACTTGGAAGGGAAATTTAGGAAGTTTTCTCTTTTATTTTCTAGATAGATTTTGAATTTGAATGAGCAACCCTTTCATGAAGAGAATGAGGGTTATTTATAAGCAAGAAGGTCATTTTGAATTATTTCAAAGAAATATATTATTCTAACATCATTTTATCATATAATAATATACTATTCAATTCAATAATATATGATTTATATTAAATAAATATTAAATTCAAATAACCAAAAATTGGCTAGTCACATGGGCAAGTTAAAAATAATCAAATATGACTCTTAATATATTCAAAGCATGTAGCATAAAATCATTATTAAATTCAGCTAATGTTTGAAAAATCATCATAAATTCAATTGTAATCAAATGTGGGTTATGTAATCTACCCAATTAATGGAAAATATCCAAGGAATCTATTGGAGATGAACTCAAATCTAAATTCCTTGATTATAAAATGACTTTGGCTAAAATGCTAAATTTCATGTATTTTTGTTAATGTTGAAAAATGTCATTTGAAAATTATAATATAATTTAGATATAAGAATACATATGTTAGTTGCAATATGACTTCTAAATTAAATTAAAATATTTTATTATATTAATTATATAAACTAATTACACTTAATAGTTATAATTAATTATCATTTATTATTTTGACAATTTAAATAGATAAAGATTTATATAAATTGCTATAAGAATTATCTCATTTATTATTTTATTATATTAATTGTATAAAGCATTGAATGTTAATTAGATAAAGATTTATATAAATTTACCTCTTTATCATTACTTAAAATAAATAAAAATAATATATTCATTTGTGAGCAAATTAATTCATTCCAATGAACTTATATGAACCTCTAAGATAGTTATAAATGCATATACTTGAAATATTGTATCGTGAGCTTCAATGTATCCATTTTCAAAACTAGTTACACTCAATATTAATTTGTGTCTAAAATATTTCATTATATTAATTATATAAACTAGTTACACTCAATAGTTATAATTAATTATCAATTTTTATGAATTAATTAAATTATATAATTTTTTTAATCCAATTAATACCTAAGAGACCTTAAAAATTAGTTAGTCACAACTTATAAACTAAAGTTTATGAGATAATTCTTGAGTATGCAAAATATCATGAAAAATAAAAAAACAAAATTTCAAGAGATTTGAGCTAATACTTTATAATTAATTAATGAATTAATTAAGGAAACTCTTAAGTAGGTAATAACTCTTAAAATTTCCAAAATCATTTGGAGATATTTTTTTCTTCTTGAAAATGGGGATTTTATTGATTACTTTAAGGATACAAGTAATCCCAAATTACAAAAAGAAAGAAAAGTTACATAACACTAGATCTGATGTAAGGTAAATCCAATTTGTTACTATGCACAAGTAAGTATAAGTCATGGTCCATTGTCTTAGAGATGTGGAAATGATGCGAGTTAGAACCACATTTAGCAAGCAAGTCAACCTGACGGTTGCCTTATCTCAGATATGGGAAAAATAAGATGTGCAAGTTTTCCATCAAGCTTCTCACAGATTTAAGAACATTAATAATGAACAAAGGGGTGTTGTGGAACTTATTCTTGGTTGAAACTATCTTTTGTTGAATTCTTCAGAGATTTAAAAAAAACATATAAACCATAGTATAATAAGAGGGGTAATCAATGTTGTGTTTATCTTCTAGCTATCACCTATCTGCTAGCTCTCAATTAACTAATATATTGAATTAGCTCTATACTTCATGTCCACTTGTAATAGATCTACAAATACTTTACATATTCATGTGCTAAATTTGTAATGTATGAAGGAGTTTGGAATGCATTCTTTCTCATCTTTACATTGAACACACATGGAAGGTAGTCTTAAACCTTTGATCTTAAGTATGTCATCTCTATAAATGAAATTGTGAAGTAGTCTCTAGTAAGAAAATGAAACAGATGGCTTGATGGTTGAATTCCAAATTGCTTAGCCCCAAGGAATCATCCTAATGTCCTTCCATCAATTATTGTATATGGTTTGTGGATGGATGAGTTTTTAGAATGACCCTTTATAATGATTTTTTCCTTCTTGTTTCTTTTTATTTGAATTTTTTAGATCTCCTTATAAATGTCTAAAAGGAAGTGTTCGTTTTGTTGATTCTTGTTCTAGTCTGATTCAGTCTAAAATTTGGAGATGTGTTATGTTAGTAGTCTACCATATATTTTCTAATTAAAAGAGAGATCACCCATCACCCAATGATCATTTTAGAAGTCAATGTTGTAATCTCCCAAGTCCCAAAAGATCAAGTTCTCTACTTTATCTTTGTGCTACAACATATGGCTCTAGGTTGGGGAGTTAGATATCTTTAGCATGATTTCCATTGGGTGAGAATGTTCATAGTATTTTATGAGCATAAATTCATCCCAAAGGGAATTGTTTTCCATAAATCTAAACCATAGTTGAAAGTATTGGACTTAATATTATCATTAACTATTTTGAATCTTAGGCCACCCTTGTTGATCAGTTTCTTCATTTTTTTTCTAACTACTCTAATGGATAGATTTGTGCTTATGGAACCAAATGAATTGATTAAACATCTTTTTAATTTTGATCTAGATGTTCTTGGGAATTTGTTGAACTTGAGTAGTATATAATGGAGCTGAGTTGAGGATACTTTTAACCAAGGTGTTTCTTCTTCCAAATGAAAGGAACGAGTTCTCCCAAGAATTAATTCTACTTTGTATTCTATCAATAAGCACATAGAAGAGGAAAGATGTAAGCTTTCCTTTATATAATTTGATGCCAAGATAAGTGAAAAGGTTATTAGAATGAGTGAAACCTGACTTTTCAATAATCCATTGGACTTTATCTTTGGTGATCCATTTTCCTATCACAAATAAGCATTTATTAGTGTTTAATTCCATACCTAAAAGGGTTATGAAATCATTGATGATTGCCATATAAGTGTTGATTGTCTGTTTGCTTCCATTACTAAAAATTAATAGGTCATTAGCAAAAACCAAATGTGTAATATTTAAGCTACTTGTGGGTTGATATTTGATGTGCATCTTAGAGGAATCCTCTTTGTTTAACATTCTAGAGAGGGGGAGAGTGGATCCCCTTGCTTGACACCTCTATTGTCTTGAAAGATTCCATGTGATTGTCCATTGAGAATGAGTTTATAATGACTACTTTCCAGAAGTCTTCTCACCAATGTGCAAAAAAAGTCTGAGAAACCACTTTCCTTAAGTGATTTGAGGATGAAGCTCAAACTAATGGTATCAAAATCTTTCTTCATTTCTATTTTCATGATTACATTCCCTCCTCTACCTTTCTATCAATGTCCTAGGTGAGCTCTTGTGCCAGTAGTATATTGTCAGTTATGTTCCTCCCTTTAACAAAGGCTAATTGATTTAGAGAAATGAGAGTATGAAGATGCTTTTGAATTCTATTTGCAATGATTTTACCTACAATTTTACTAATGATAGGGGTTAGACATATTGGCTTGAATTTGTCCCAAGTGTGGCTATTCTTCTCTTTTGGAATCAAAATAATAGTAGAGGTAGAGGAATATTATGGTAGTTATGGCCTTGAAAGAAGGCTTGAATAGCAGTTATAATCTTCATTTTTACAATGTTCCATGTCTTCTGATAGAAGAGAGTAGTAAAACCATCAGGGCCAGTTGCTTTGTAGCCATCCATTGAATTCAGTGCCTTCCATATCTCTCGCTCCAAAAGAATATATGTAAGCTCCTCAATATTGATCAGCCCCTTATCAATCATGAAGAAGCTTTGGTTGAGTTGATGGGTTGTGTTGTTGAAGATTGGTTAATTAAGTATATTGGAGAAATATTTTTTGCAATCTTCCAAAATGCTATCTTGATTAATGATCCATCTTCCATTTATATCTTTAATCTTGGTTACCCTTTTTTCCTTTCTCTTATCGAATAAAAGCATGAAAATATTTAGAGTTCTTGTCTCCATGGAGAAAGTTTTGTGCTAAAGCTTTTTGTCTAAGGATGTCCTCTTCTTGATCAATGTATCCTTGTAAATCAATTTGGAGTTGTTCTAATTAGAGCTCAAGTTGGTGTGTCTTGAGTGTTCAAATCGCCATTTCCTTCTTAATATTAATATTCTTGTTCTTAGTAGATTTGATTAGATGATGAATGTTGCAAAATACTTCTATATTCCATTTTTTAAGAGCTTGAATGGTAATCTTATGTAGTGTCCATAGCATAATCCACTTCTAATGTTCAACAATGCAATTTCTAAATTAGGGTGTGTAGTCGACATATTCAGGAATATGAAAGGATGATATTTTGGTTTAGGGATATGACTAAAGCTTACTAGGATAGGGGAATGATTAGATGAAATTCTGGATAGGCATTGAACCTCCAATATGCAAAAGTTGGAATGCCATATAGAGTTTGTTAGGATTCTATCAAGTGTCTCTAAAACTTTTTCTCTCCTCTAGGTGAATAAAGTACCACTATAACTAGCGTCAAAGAGGTTAACATCCTCTATGTATTTAGATAACTCATAAATGATTGACATGTTAGGTTTCCTGCCTCCTTTCTTCTCAACCAAGCTTGGAATCATGTTGAGGTCCCCACCTACTTTCCATGACCGTGTAGTGTTTAAGATGATGTGTTTGATTTCAGTCCAAAGCTCTTTCTTTTGTTGTCTGTTATAAACAATGTAGATAATAATTGATAGATACTTATGTTGACATCTTGGATATGGACATGAAGGTTTAGGCCGGAGTCAATAAGAATTTGGATTTAAAATCATGGTTTCCAGAATAGCCATATTTTGTTACTAACATTATAAAGAATGTTCAAGTGGGGAAATCTTTTATTAATCTTTGGTAAGTTTTGATTATTAACTAAAGGTTCCAGGATAACAAATAGTTCAAGTTTATGAGATCTTACAAGGCCCTTAAGTTTTGGAAGACCTCGCACCATTTGACTTTTTTTTTCCGCATTTTGATGTTTGTTTGCCAATATGCTTTTGAGTTCCTTTATGGCTTTTTATTTTTTTTATTTTATGATTGTAGGTTTTCTATCCTTCCATAGTTTAGTTGAGTATATATTTATAATGTTCTTCCTCTAATTGCTCACCTTGAGATTGTGTCCCTTCCTCCTCCTCATAATTCATGGTTGTGGTTGTCAACTATCTATTATGTTTATTTTCCTTGAATAATCTATAATGTGACTAGTGGCATCAATTTTAGATCTTGGTTTGGCCATGTGGGCAAGGTACTCACTAGCGTCATTTGCATGTAGATTCAAAGGAGTAATCATAGTTTGGTGATCATTTTGGATGGGAAATGAGTCTGCAATTATTGTGTTATCCTTCTGAATTCCATCAGCATTGAAGGCTTCATCATTTTAATTTCTATTTGGCTATTGTATTTGGGATTTGGTCTCTACTAATATTGTTTGGGAGTTGTAGTTGATTACATGTATACATCATAATCTCCTTTAGATTGCTTCTGTGAAGGGCTACATTTGTATTATCCATTATGGACCTGTCTTCAATATTCATTGAGACTAAAGGATGCTATACGCTCATGTCTAGTGGTTATTTTCTCCTTTCATTTCTATTGTCCTACAATTCAAGATGGACTATGAAACATTTTTCCAAGCAGTGTCTAAACATTCTGCACTTCCACAACATAAAGGTTTTTGTTCAATCTTAACTTTTTGTTAATACCTATTTGATGATGTAGCAATCCAGATTTATCATTATAGCTAGCTATTATGTCCATTTCCACTAAGATTCTAGTAGCAGATAGCCTTGACAAGTTAAAAGTAGGAGAATTTAGTTTTATAGGTTTATTAAAAATGGTAACAATGGAGTATAGTATTTGCTTGTTGAGCAAGTGTAGTTTTAGCCCTCATAGTCTTATCCAAATAGGTGCAATGGGAGGTTCAATGCTATAATCAATGGATGGTGTCTACTTCAAGAATTTGACTAGAACTTTCTCAATATGATATAATTTTTGGAAAATAGCCTGGCATAGTCTTTTTGTTTAGAAAGTTTGATCATAATGTGTCTACCATCAAGAAGCACCACATTCCAGTCACCACCTAGCTTAAGGTCTTCAAACTTCTTCCTGATGAGGTCCATTTTGGGATGCTTATATGTAAATTTACAACACAAGGATAAATTTGAAAGGTTTAGATAAGTTCCAAGTCTTAGCTTTGGTTAGGAGGAGAGCTAGTTTACCACCTTTTTGGGTGGTCTTTCCAAGAAGCCACTAGGGTATTCTAAAAAGTTATCATGATAGCTTTGCGAGAAAAGTTGGATATTAGAGTCAATGTTTTCATCCGATGGGGAAGAAGTCCTAGCCACCACATTTGTATAAAGGGTATGCTCCATTACATATGAGAAAGTAGGAAAGCAAGGGCAGATTGAGAGCTCGTACACTAAAAACCAATGGAACAATAGCGAAAGGGGAAGAAGTGGGGTGCATACCTTGAAGCGACATCTTATCCACTTTCTTTCAATTTGTGACTTCTTTAAGCAACAAAGAGGCAATCTAACTTAGGATGGTGAAGAACTTTTTTTAAATCATTTGGTTAACTCTCTATTAGTTGAGCACAAAGAGGGTTCATTTGGAAATTTTGGAGATTTGTGTAATTATAATAAACTTTCCAAGTCCTAGTTTAATTAATACATTTTTTACTAATTAATTAAAGCACCATAATGGTGATTTTGAGAATTAAATATAATCAACTATCTTAATAAATTTTCCTTATCACCAGTAGGGCTTTAATACATATTTGGTCATCCATGATAATTTTCATAATTTCATTAATTAATTTTTTTGACAAATGCCCAAAATGGCCAATTAAGCCTTAAAAATATAATTGTTCCCATATACTTATCCAATTGAGTTGAGATAATTAATGGAGGAAGAGGTCATCCCATAAAATATTCACCAAAAATCTCAAACGAATTAGACAAGTACATAATTAATAAAAATATTAATTACTCAATGTTCACTTAATAACAATTGGTGGTTTTATGTTTGCTAGGTTCTCATCTGTCTAAGCTTCTCAAAAAGTCCATATTTGAAATTTTTGATTTTTCTATAATTAGTTATGATTTTTCAAAGTTATTTATATTTAATCACATTTTAATCGTTCATTAAATGAATTTCACAATTAGAGTTTGAGTCAGCCATGCTTTACATGTCATACCATGGGACTGATTTTATTTAATTGGCTAGTGAGGAGTGTTCAATAATCATATTAAAATTAGTTGCAAGTGTCAATTCAATCTAATTTTAATGGGATCAAGAATTGGTTCAATTTGATCTTTTATGTCAAATTGGGTCAATTGGTTGAATTGAATCAAATTGGGTCAATTAGGTGTTGGATGATGATTAATAATGATATTGGGATTGATTTCAATAATTGATTTGATCAAATTTGAGTTAAATCAAGATATAGTTCAATTTAACCTATTAGGTCAAATTGGGTCAAATGGGATTAAGTGGATCAACTAGCCAATCAATTTACTTGGTTTCAATTGGATGTTGGAATATGATCAACAATCATTTTAGAAGTGATTATAGATATTTATTTGGTTTGATTTGGATTCAATCAGAGTTTGGTTTAAGCTCAAATTGAGATAGGTTGGGTCAAATTAGCTAATTGACTAAATTAGGTTACAATTGATCATGTGGAATGTCCAAGCATATGATTTAAATTATTTTGAAGAATTGGGTGGGCCTAAATTGACTTAAATCAAATTGAATTTAATTTGGGTCCTTTAGTGTTCAATTGGGTCAACTTGGACTAAGTGAGTCAATTGACCAAATTAAATTCTAATGAGGTCTCAATAAAGTTTAAATAGTGTTTTAAGGAGTTTGGTTGAGTTTTATTTCAATTGATTTATATTAATTTTGGGTTTACCCCTTTAGGTCCAAATGGGTCATATTAGGTCAAATTGAAGACCAATTGGATATGGTTTGGATAATCTTGGGATTTTGTGTGGGATATAGTCAATTAGGTTTGATATATAGGATTTGATTTTAATTTGGGATCATTGGGTTTAGCCTAGTTAGAGTAGGGGTCTAGCCCTAGGGTTAAGCCTTATAGGCATTTTAGGCTTTGGGTTAGTGTCTTTCTAGCCACTAGAAGTGTCTTAGCTCTATATGGGAAAACCTTAGTTCCTAGATTGAATAATTAGTCTAAAGAGTGATGGATGTTAACCTCACTAAAAGTGAAGTCAATATGGTACTAAAGTTGCTAAAATTAATCATAATCGTAGATCATTCATTGAAAGTTTATCAAAATATTTAATCTGCCTATGTTCAATATCCTTTTCTAAAAAAAGTACTTTATGATTTTCATCCTTAATACTCCTCACTTGAAGTAGATATTTACTACTACTATCTCTTTGCTTGTCTAATTTATACATGCATCTTTCATATTCATTGATATCTAATCTATTATATAAATTACTAAAAGCTAAATTTTTTGCATCACATATTTCTTTCTTAGAATCCATATGGGCCACTTTATATCTTTCCTAATTCTCCAAGTTTTTACATCTAAACCAAGTTTTAAAATAAAGCTTCTTATTTCTTATCTTTTTTTGCTCATTTTGACTCCACCACTAACTATTTTTATTAAAAGATGCTTTTCCTTTTGACTCTTGAAATATATTTTTTGCAACTTTTAGTTTCATTTGCTACTTTTTATAACATAATATTTGCTACATCATGAATATAATAAATTTTAAGATATTGTAGCTTGCTCTTAAAAATATTTATATTAGTATTTTTTAAGTGCCCCTATATAATCTTAGGATATTGATTCAATTTATCTTAAAATTTTAAACTAGCACTTGATGCTGGGTACTTAAACTTTCACCCAAAATGACCTTATAATATTTATAATCTAAATGATCTAGTTTTCTTATTAAAAAATAAACAATTTATATTTTAATGCATTCATTTTTAGAAGTAATAATTTGTTCATCTCTTTTCTTAAATAAAATATTAGTAACTACAAAATTATAATCTAAAGCAAAATTAAATATAATCTTACCTTCATCATTAGTCACTCCAAATTTATAACCACCATGAATACTTTTAAAATATTTTACCACTCTACCAACATGTCCATTTAAATCTACTCCATTTAAATCTACTCCAATAAACCAATAAATACCTTTTTTTCAAGAGTTATCCTCTGAAGTAATCCCTCTAAGTCATTACAAAATTTTTCTTTTTGAGTCTACATGCAAACTTACTAGAGGACCACAAACAATTATAACATTAATAATCTTAATATCAACAATAATATTTAAAGCTATATTTATTTCTCCAATCTTTTTATATACAAATCTATTATTACATCCAAATTTGTCCATAGTGAACCTTCTAAGATACCTAAGAAATAGGGACAAAATTATTGCTGGGAAGATAGGAGACTAATAAAATATAAGAGAATTATAATGATCTTTATTCCATCAGTTAAAGTACAAAGATTGGAGAGAGAGAGAAAGGAGAGAGAGAGAGAGCCCTCCTTTTAGAGGAGCATTCCTACATAAAAGTATATATATAAGCGTACAAGTGGATTCCCACCCTAGCTAATGGTGGGTATATATGAGTGAGTATAGATGAGTTGAATAGTAAGGTGAGTAGTTCTTCATCACACGAGTATGAGATTAAAGATTGGGTTGAGAGAAGTAACTAATATGTTCCTTTGATTATTTGTCTACTGCTAGTGAGTTAATTTTTTCCTCATTTTCTAGGTTATTATTTTTTGAATCCTCAACCCACTGATTTGGTTGATCTTCAAACTTAGTAGACATAACTTCTATCAAGTATACTTATTCTTAGTTGTTGAGTATTTTTATGCGAGTATGCTTGTCTTGGTAAATAGACTAGTTAGGTTGATTGGGCTCACCTGCTATTTTGAGTATATATTTAGATCCCTGATTTTTCTACTCCTTGTAAAGGTACCTCACAAAAAATATAGAAGAATGAATTGAATGATTAGATATAAATATTTAATGATTTAAGAAAATTTATGCAATTATTGAGAGGGAACATCACTTTTTGACTTAATTCAGTCCTTCAATGCACCAGAGGCTATAAATGACTCCTTTACCCTTTCTCCAACATGTTCAACATTTCTTCAACTTCTTGCTTTGATAAATTCTTTGACTTCTAGAAGTTGAGTCTGCAAAACTTAAAAAAATATAGCAGCTCTAGACACTAAGATGCATGATGGTGTCATTTTTGTGACTCTTTGGGTGGGTCCTCATAAGAAGGCAAAAAAGGTAAGAAGTCAAAAGTGGTCATTGCCATTCTCATATTCGAGGCGAGTGCCCTAGCTCCTCCAATAGTAGCAATTCTGACTCTAGCCACTTCCTCAAACAAATTTGAATCATGCATTAGCCTTGCAGGATGACTTACTACAATGAGTGCTCATTTGTGCAACCTACAAGTATTTTTGGAGTAGAAAAAAGTGAAGAGAAGGTACTTTTGATTCCACATAAGAAAGTGTTGGTGGGTAGAATATTTGGACCAGCTTCCATAAAGGTGGTTGTAGAAGAATGCTTCATTAATATATGATTTACTTTTTATCGTGTACTACGTGTCCTTTCTATCTACATCTCTTACTTCTTCTTTGATTAGAGCTAAGCATGACTAGTGTTCAAGCGTTGGCAAAGGATGGTGATGGGCACTAGCCTTCAAGTTATTTCCTTTGATAGTCTAGGTAGCCTCAAGGAATTACTTCACCATATCATGGGTTATTTATTAGGCCATATCCGAGTAAAAATGAATTCCATTTATTTTATAGGTTGGTTCCCTTATGAAGGTTTGGACCACTAGCAAATCCCCTTATTAAAATTCCATTTCCAATTTTTATTGAGTTCATTTATCACCAACTATATATGACTCTAGCTTTGTTACGGGCTGAGTTAGTAACATTGTTTGTGGACTTGGTGTAGAGTTTACATAATTAAAGGGTGACCATTGAAGTTCCTGTTACTAAGACTAGCTTCACCTCTATTGACATTAGAGAAATGATGTTTAGTTTCCCCTTTCCTACTCATAGTGACAATGGTGGGTCCATGAAAGGTGAGTCTACTTTGCCACTTGAAGATGACATAGAGAAAGAGCCATGTGTATTCACTAACTCCTCTGAGGTTACCACTCTACTAGATGAGGTTACCCTCTTGAGAGAAGCACTAGACTCATAACAGTAGGACATAGGTGAGCTGTGAACATAGTTAGAGTTAGAATTGCAATGATGATAGTCCTTCGAGGTTTAGTATCAGGAAAACTCTGTGGCCTTAAGGGATGAAATTACATAACTTTAGCACTCGGTCAAGTCACAAAGCATTGCCAATCTCCTTTCCAGCATAAATTTTATATTTGATTATATGTGTGAGAAAGGTGGACTCACCAAGGCCTGACATTTAGATCTTGCAATCAAATTGTTGAAAAAATAATGTATAAGAGTTGTAGCAAGTGTTTTATACCTTTTTTTGATAAATAAAAATGCTAAATATTTTATATTTTCTTTGCTTGTAGACACTATTTGATTTTTTATGATCTTTAGAACATTTCATTTTAGATATTCATTGGATTTAAGTAATGATTTTTTCACGTAATGAGTGATGTGACACCTGTGTAATAATGCCTTTCTTATGTTGTTTATAAATTATTTCTAACTACTAGGAGTTGGTACTTATTGCTCTCTAGAGACAAGTGAGATGAATCTCTTAGTGAGTAGATCTTGGTCTCATTCACATCATGTGTGAGTATGTCTTTGATGAAAAAGGCTTCCTTTACCTTTCATCAAGCCTAGATCAAAGAGGTCTCAGAGTTAGGCTCTTCCATCATGACCTACGTATTTTATAGTTATTGTGGTGGCGACCCCAATTTCACTATGTCCTACAAGAGGGAGTTCCTTATTTCGATTAGGATGCATGAGTTTTGCATTCTGCTCGCTCACTTTAAGGAATGGGTTTAAATTTTCTCTCCCTCATGAGTAGGTAAATCTTAGACTGGTGTCTGCCCAAATCCTTCCCAACTCGATGGCAAGCATCACCAAATTCCTCCCGTGCTTGTGAGAAGAGGGCATTCTGTGGAGCATTGGCCTCTTTCAATAAGCATTCATGGTGAAAGGACCATGAAGTGGAACTATGCAACTTTCAATAATTTCACTAAAAATCACAATTTATGAAATAAAGAACATAACATTGGTCGGTGTCAAGTATTCCTCTCTCTTACGACAAGTAAGGCTACCAAGATTTGTAAGCTAAATGTATAGGAGGAAGGTGTCATAAGGTTTGGCAAGGTTCTTTGCTCTTTTGAGGTTATTGCTCTAGTGAGATTTCCTCTATGTACTCATTATCCCCTCTACTTTTGCGAGCAGTCTTCTATTTTTTTTTTCTTTTTTACTTGTAAGAGAGGTAACTTTAGCAACCCCCAAGCTTAGCCTTGACCTAAACCAATTTTTAGAGAAAGGTGAATGCAAAATTAATGAGTGAGTGCCCAGTGGTGAGGATCCATCCTCTCTCAAGATCAGTGAGGAGGAAGAAGAAGAAGGGGAGCTGAGTGTGGCTCCCACTGAGGATACAAATGAAGTAGGGTTATGTTCTACTTCAAAGAAGTCTATAAAGAGAGTCACGAGCTCAACTACTCAGAGCTATGTCTGGGAGGAGGAAGAGTGAGGTGAAGGCTCACAGAGCAACTTCACATTAGAATTGCATGAGCATACCCATGAAGCTTTTGAGCTCAACACCTCCATCTTTTCAAGGAAGGTCAATGACCTTTTGGGTGGCATCCTTAATGCTCACTTGCCACACGTTGTTATGATCACCCATGCTATTGCATGACAATCAAACTTCTAGAGTCTACCAAAAGTTCTTTGAGAAATGGAAGGAGGCCTAGGCCAACAAGTCTAAGCTAGCTATCAATAAGAAAAGCTTACTTCTGTTGAAGCCAAGCATAAGGATTTGTATGCTGAGGCTACTCACCAAGAAGAGGACAAGGAGAAGACAACTATGGAGCTTACTCGCCTTGCAGATGTGAAAAGAGAGTTAGAGGAAGAACTCTCTCATTGTACTAAAGAGTTTCAAAAAAGAAGCTGAGTTCACTGGGTTTCTTGATTCTGATGTGTGCCAAGAGCTTTTGCAATAAATGATCAAAGATGAAGCCTACTTCATCATCACTAAATTGGTAAAACATGGACATCTGGATGCCAAATTTTCAGACTTCTCCAATATACTCGTGCTTTCGGGCTTTGATGATAATGATAATGAGGTTAGCACAAGTTGATACATTCCTTCTTTCATTTTGTTTATGTAAATTTCTTTGGTGGTAGAACATCTTCATCATACTTGCTTTAATGTATAAATTTTATTTTATAAAATGAGATCATGGTTGAATATAAATGTGTTTGCTTATTTACCTAACACTCGCTTATTGATGTATGGATGACTCGGTTCAGGACTTGGAATATTCTTAATTCTCAGTCAATTAAGAGAACTTCCTTGGATAGTCATGTAAGAATTATGAGTTTTATATACTTGCTAAATGGGTATTTGTTGTTTTGATAATGTCTGCTCATGACTTAAAATGTTTTGAGAGAATCTCCCCTAAATAGTCGCATTAGTATAGTGAGTTTATGTGTACTCACCAGAGTGATCGTTCATTAATAGTTAAATAATTTGGATCATGACTTAGAATATTTTTAAGCCATGGCTTATTTTAGATAGCTTTACCTAGGTATTCATAATTGATATAATAAGTTAAGCACACCCCTTTGTTGGTTAATGTGACTTTATGAGAGATTGCATTACACTTTTTTAGTCACCACATGTAGGACTTAACCTTATTTTGTTAATTGTTCCCTTGTTGTTAAGTAGGAGAGTTGGTCTTTTTGAGTTTAGTTGTCAACCTTATGGGGTGTTAGTCTTACAATATAATCACTAATCGCATAGAGTGTTTGTCTTTTTAGTTGACAACTAAGAGAGTTTTATTTTTTGAGTTTAGTCCCCAACCTCATATGGTGTTAGTGCTACACTATAGTCACCAATTGCATAGATTGTTCATCCTTTTAGTTGCCAACTACAAGAGTTGGTCTTTTCAGTTTAGTCACCAACCTTATAGGATGTCAGTCTTATACTATAGTCACCAACATCATGGAGTGTTAGTATTTTAAGTTGCCAACTAAGAGAGTTGGTCATTTTTTAGTTTAGTCATTGTTCACATGGGGTATAGGTCTTACCATATGGTTTCCAACTATATTAAGTGTTTATCTTACACTATAGTTCTTGTAGAATCAATTCAACTCAAAGATTGTGTGTATGCCTTTAGTTTTCTCATGTTAAGAGTGGTGCACCAAGTTGTCAAATCTCATACTCATCCTTTAGTCACTCATAGAGTGTGATATTTCCTTAGGTCAAAAAGGGTGCATCAAGTATCATGAGTTATTGTGCAGCTTTGTAAATATTCTTGCATCAAGGATTGGCTTTGCTCGACATTAGTATTTCTTGAGCCAAGAGTGGAGTGTCAAGCAATTAGATCTCATACACTAGCTTTTGTCACTCATATAATGGGACCTTTCCTTGGGCCAAGATGGCATACCGAGTACCCTAAGTCATCACGCAGTGCCTCGAGTGCAAGTTTCACCTTTTATCACTCCAGCATGCTCATTTGGTAGTTATCGTTCTCCTCTAAGTGAACACATTTAAGTGGCAACATATAAAAGTTTTATTATTTAAAATAAAAAAATACATAATAAATTTAGAACTAATAATGTGGGTATAAATTAGAGGAACTTTCCCATAAAGTTTAAACTTTTTTAGGTATCTAGAATTCCATGTTCTTGGTATGCCCTCACTTGAATGAGATTGCAATGGGTACGTGAAGGGACCAACTTTTTCATTAATTATGAAAGGTCCATCCCAATTATAGGAGACTTTGACTAGAGCATTCTAATGGGTAGTAGCTTCTACTTTCTTCAATACCAAGCTGCCAATTTTGAAATGCTTCTACTTCATAAAATTGTTGAAGTATTTGGCCATTCTCCTTTTTTTTTATCTCCTCTTATATTATTGATGCTTCAGTTCTGAGTTCTTCGAGCAAGTTAATCATTTCTTCCATAGCCTCAGAGATTTCTCTACTCCACTTGATGTCTTCATTTCCCATCTTTTCTATTACTATAATTCTTTGACTATGAACTTCATACGCAACTAGTAGGATGGCCTTTGTTCCATGTGATAATCTGAATGGGGAGTATCCTATCGCATTAGTGGGAGTTATTTTAACTATTGATAATACCATGGGTAATGTCTCTACCCATTTAGCCTTGGCACCTTCAACCTTTTTCTTGAGCAGATTGAGGATCTTCTTGTTCACAACCTCCACTTACTGTTACTTTGTGGGTGGTGTACTAATGTAAATTCAGCTTAATTCTTTGTGACTCATAGAATTCCTTTAGGCTTCTCTCTGTGAATTATGACTCATTGATAGTGATGATTGCCATTTGTAGCCTATACCTACAAATAATCTCAGCCCAAATAAAATTTCTCATAACCCAAGAAGTGATCTTTGCAATTGGCTTTATTTCTATCTACTTGCAAGAATAATCAATCATGACTAAGAAGAAATTTCTCTGCTTGCTGGTGATTGGAAAGAGACCTATCAAATCCATCCCCCAAATAGCTAAGAGCCAAGGAGTAGTTATGGGTTATAATGAATGTGATAGCTATTGTTGGAGTGCTACAAACTTTTGATATTGTATACATCTCTTTATGAATTCTTATGTATCATTTCAAAGTGTGGGTAAAAAATACTCTTGCCTTAGGATATCGTGGGTGAGCATCCTTCACCCTAAATGACTGTCACACTCATCGAGTGTATTTCCTCAAAAAATTTCTTTTGTTTTGGCTCTCTCACACATGAGGTCCCCAACCATTGAAATAACTCTCCTCTTATCAATAAATAATAAGCTACTTTAATTTTGAATCTCTTTAAGTCCATTATCATTTCTTTAATTTTGTTGGTCTATAAGTTATTATTGATGGGGTCAACCCAACTGAGTGAGTATGCTTGGTTACTTGCATTAGCTCTTCTCATTTTATAATCGACTGGGCAAGTTGAATGATCATGTGCTCTTCGAGTCTACTAGTTTAAGATAATAAATCTGTAAGTTGGTCCTCCTCTCCAGGAATGTTTAGTTGCCTAATCTCTTCTTTTACTTTAAGCAAGTATTTTATCAAAGACTCATCTCAAACTTCATATTCTCCATTTATTTGTCTCACAATATGTTATGAGTCATAATAAGTAGCTCCATGCACGACTACAAGCCCTTTAGAAAATCTTTGCCTGAGGAGTAAAGATTTGTATTCATCTTAATTATTCATCACCATGATGGAGCTAAATTTGATCGATTGTCTTATTATGATTCTTGCTGGACATTTTAGTAGTATGTCTGCACCTATAGTTGATTTGCTAGAAGAACCATCAATGTATAGTTGCCATAATGGTTCTAGATTGATAATAGTAACCTGAGAACCATTGAAGTCTATAAGGAAATCAATAAGCATCTAAGCCTTAATCTTGGTTTGATGTGAGTATGATATGTCAAACTCGCTCAACTCTGCTCAACTCTATCGACCATTTTAATAATCTTCCCAAGTGATTAGGCTTAGCAAGTATAGGTCTGAGTAGGCTACTAGTGACAACTTGTATGATGTGTGCCTGGAAATATGGTTGCAATTGCATGACCAAGGTGATTAGTGCATGTGTGAACTTCTCCATGTGTAATTAATTCAGTGCCTCGGAGATTTCTTGACATAATAGATTGGCCATTATTTTTCACATTCTTCTTTGATCAATACTGAACTAATCGATTCTTACCCCACTCTTAAGTACAGCAATAGGACTTTTTCCTCCTTTGGGCTCAGTAAAGGTGATGTGAGTAGAGTCTTCAAATTAATAAAGATATCTTCTTATTTTGGAGTCCATTCAAACTTCTTTTATTCTCTGAGAACCTTGCAAAATGACAAGCATCTCTCCCCTACCATTGAGATGAACCTATTCAATCCTGCTACTTGCCTAGTAAGCCATTGTACCACTTTCACATTTTTTGGAGAGGCATGTAGAGTGTAGCTTTTGCTTTATCTAGATTTACCTATATGCCTTCATAGGTAATAAAAAACCCTAGAAACATTGCTGCTCCTACACAAAAAGTCCATTTTATAGGGCTAAGGTACATATTTTACCTTTAAATGTGGTGAATATTTATTCAAAATCTTAGATGTGTTGCATTGAAAACTTGCTTTTGACTAGCAGGTCATCTAGATTGACTTCAATATTTCTCCCTTTCTATTCTATGAATAATCGGTCCATTAGTCTTTGGTAGGTCACCGTACATTTTTTAACTAGAAGAGATTAACTATATTCAGTATAACCCATCAGTAATAATGAAAGTCATTTTTTCAAAGTCAGTAGAGTGTAATTGAATCTAATGGTATCCTAATAATGTGTCAAAGAAACTCATTTATATGAATCCAACCTTTGTGTCCACAAGCTCATCAATTCATGGGAGAGGATACCCATCTATTAGATATGCTAAATTTAGATTGGTGATGTCAACACACATTCACTATTTACCACTTAACTTCTGCATGATTATCACGTCTGATGCCCATTCTAGGTACTGAACTTCTCTAATGAAGTTAGCCTTGAGAAAATTTGTGACGCTTCATAAGCTCAATGAGTATATCTACTATTTTTTTCATTTTTTGCTTAATGGTTTGTGTGTCTGCGAGAATGTTCAAATAATGGCAAGCAATATTGATGTCAATGCCCAACATTTTTGCTATTGTCCAAGTGAATACAACTAACTTATCCAAGAGAGTTTATATAAAGGTTCCTTTATGCTTGGGATAGAAAGTCAAGCTGACCTTTAATACTCACCCATTTCCTTATGTGGTCGAAATTTTATCTATCACTTTAAGGACATCTATTTCTGTTTATGCAATAACCAATTATAATACCTCATCTTATTTACTCTACCAATACCTCTCAAGTAGCATGCACGAGATTGGTTGAGGTTTCCTCTAATGGTAATCTCTTCTCTACAAGTGGGGAATTTGATGGCTACATGATATGTTGACATCATCACTCTGAATGTATTGAGTAGATGTCAGTCAAAGATAGTGTTGTAAGTAGTAAGGACCTCTGCTATGATAAAATCAACCATGGCTATGAACTATTTTTTGCCTTCTCTCTAAGTGATGGGGAGAGTAATTATCCATTCAGTTTTTCTTTGCTCTCTTGAGAAACCATACAATGGTCCTCTAATGGTCGTGAATTAGGAATTCATTAGCCAGCTTGTCAAAGTTCTATTTAAGAATTTTATTGATGGAGCTCTCCATGTAAATAAAAATGCTTCCTACCCAATAGTTGGTGATCAAGGCTATCAACAAAACCATGTCATTGTAGGGATTCCAAATAATAAGTTAACCTCTTTCCAAAAAAGTTCACTAGCATGATGCTTATAGAGGGTGCTCACATCATAAATGTTAAGTTTACTCTCCAGACTACAACCTTTTCATGCTCACTTTTTTAGAGGACTCTTCATCACCTTTGAAGATAGTGGGTATGACTTCAATATGAGTAGTGTGTGTGGGTATAATCTTGTTGCCAGCTTCAATGACTTCTTTGGCTTTCCTCTTAATAAATTCTTTGAGCTTTTCTACCTTTATCAACTCATCTACTAAGCTCTTCAAATGGCAACATTTCTTAGTGTTGTGGCCATGATCATGATGATAAGTGTAATATATTAACTTATCTCTATCATCCTTCATTGGCAGTGGGTGTTTAAAATAAGCATTGTTTCGAATTACTTCTAAAAGCTTTGCCATTGACACTCTAAAAGGAGTTGCTATAGTAAGTTGTGCATAGTTGGCTCCTTGATAGTGGGTTGTTAGGTTTCCAAAGCCTCACCCTAGTATTTATGGTCGCCTTCTCTTATCCATTCTTCATCATTGATACCCCCTGGGTAATTGCTCTAAAGGCCTTTCGATGATTCTTTAGTTTTGGCTAATGATGATAGTTAGACCACTTCATTGTATTATTCAACATTAATATGATTTTTTACCAACTCTAGAAACTCGGTGAATGTCTTGGGTTTTTGGATCCCCAATGTATATCTGAAGTTCCCGACCTCCAAACCTTGAGAGTAGACTGCTTGGGAAACTATGGGTTTTAGGTCTTTAACTTTCATCATCTCTCACTAGACGTAAGTAATGAACTTTCATAGGGACTCACTAGGTTCCTACCTAATCTATAGGAGAGCTTAAGATCTCTTCAACTACTTCTGAGTGCTAGTGATATAGAAAGAGAACATCATTTTAAAGTCAACATATGATGTTATGACTCCCAAAGAAACACATGAAAACCAGCTAAGGTTCACCTTTTTGAAAGTGGTGAAGAAAAGTTAGCACTTCATCATGTTGTTCGAGTTTAATAGTGATGTGGTCGATTCAAAATATTCTAAATGATCAATGGGATCTATCTGACCTTTGTATGATTCAAGATGCAGGATCTTGAACCTATGAAGAAGGCATTTGTTCTCCATGGTTTCTTCTTTGACACATCCTTTTCTTTGCTTGTGTTATAGGAGTCATCATTTGGGTTGGATGGATAAGAGCTAAACTCTTGATAGGTTTCTTCTTTCTCACATAGATTAGCGAGTAGTCAATCTAGTGGATCCTTCATTCTTCTTTGCTCTTAGTTCATCATGGTGTTCTTACCTTATTGTCACCTTCACAAGGTGAGTAAATCAATCTTCCAAATCTCACAAATCTTACTATATTATGAATTGTTGGACATTTTGCTCTATGTCTATCGAGCGATCTAGCATTGATGGTCCTTCTTCACTTTGTATCTAACTTTTGATTCTTATTCTCATTCATGCTCATCTCACCTAAAAGGATGTTAAATCCAAATTTGTTAGTGGATGTAGGAGGACCCTTTTTTGATACCTAGAAAATTGGGTTAAATAAAAATATTACAAGCAAGAAGATAGGAGAGTAATAAAATGTAAGAGAAATAATGATCTTTATTCCTTCAGATCAAAGTACAAAAAAGGGGCCTCTAGAGAGAGAAAAAGAGTGAGAAAAAAAGTCATCCTATAAGAGAGGAGCTCCCATTTTATAATATCAAGGCTTGTCCATACATAAAAAGTACATATAAGGTGAATTGAGTATAAGTGAATTCCAGCCTAAGCTGATGGCGGGTTTATGTGTGAGGGAATATAGATCTGTCATGCAGTTAGGTGAGTAGACCTCCATCACATGAGTATGTTAGTAAATGATTGGGCTTAGAGAAGTAACCTTTATGCTTCATTAAATATTCACCTGCTACTGGTGAGTTAATTCATGCCTAATTCTTTGGGTTATTATTCTCAAAATCTTAGACCACTAGATTAGATTGATCTTCCTTTATCAGACATACCTTCCAGCTAGTATACTTCTTCTTGGTTGTCAGGAATCTTTATGTTAGTATGACTATCTTGGTAAATAGACTCTTTAGGTCGCCTGGGCTTTCCTATTACTTTAGGTATAAATTTTTCTTCAAAATTTTATCTATAATCACACCTACACTATTTCTAGTTTGACTTACACGAATACTAGAGTTTAAAACCTAAACTATCAATCTTATTGGCTTTCTCCCCAAACCAATTGGATTTTTTAATACTTAAGATATTAATCTTCCTATGGATCCTAATATATGTTAAATCCATTAATTTACTTATAAGAGTACCCATCTTCTAAGTTCCTAACCTAAAATTAAAATGTGATGACTTGAAAAATAAAAATAATTATTTATTAGATCATTCCTTACTTGTATGTAAACTTGAAAAAAAAGAATATTTTGATAAAATCAATATTAAAATTATTTTTGAAATCATAAGTTCATTATAATGCTACATCAAATAAACAACTAGTAGAAATTATTTGCATCAAACACCTCTTACTCATATATCATATAATTATCATGCTAGAAATATGCATACACTAATGTTTGGTCTAGCTATTATGGTTCAAAAGAACATATTTTATTTGATTGCTATACAAAAAAAAATGGGCACTAAGTAATCATCTTATGTATGGACACCAAAAAGTACAAGCACTACATAAACCACTCATGTTATATATCATGCTTCTAATTTAGAATGTGGAACCAAATATTTTTTGGGTTCCAAAAGTTAACATGAGATTTCTTTTATAGGAATGATTTCAATGCAAAATCAAAGAAGGTATGTGGCACATAGATAGCGGATGTTCATGACATAAGATGGATGATAATGAGAAATTTAGTACTTTAGAACCAAGTGATAGAGGATACATTACATATTGAGATAATGCAAAAGTAAATATCATTAGCATTGATTTTATATGTTAGAACTCTATCACTTTAGATCAAATTTTACTATTAGAAGGATTAAAACATAATCTAACTTTTATTAGTTAATTATGTGATAGAGGTTTGAATGTGATATTTCATGCATTATATTGTGTAGTAGAAAATAATAAAAATATTATATTAGTAAGATAGACATAAATAAATTTAATTAATTAATTTTTATAGCTTGCCTAGAGTGGAGGGGAGGAGAGCAACCCTTAGATCAAGCTTTGGTCCCTACATAAAGCTTCTACCCAAGCCCTTAAGAAATGGAACAAATAGATTTTTGGCAACATTCACCACGAGATCAAATCCACAGAAGAAAAAATCAACAGCATTGAAAAGGAAATGCTTGAAAGAGTAAATCATTATGATTGTAATCTAGAAAACCAACTGGAGCATCTCCAAATACAACTGCAGGTTTATATTGATAGGGAAGAGAACCTCCTTAGATAGCAAGCTTAAACCAACATATTCCTCCAAGGAGATAGAAATTCCAAATAATTTCATGCTTGCATTAAGAAAAAAAAGAGAAGGTAAATGGGTGAAAAAAATTAGAGACAATGATGTTTTATGGATTCATAATCAGGAGTCAATTATGGGGAACTATCTGAATTACTTCTTTAATTTGCTCAATCAACCTACTCTAATCAACAATTTCAACCCTCACCATCAACAATAAATTTAGTATAGCAGTGACCAAATTAATAATGAGGAGCTTACTTCAATCCCTATGAAAGATTTGATCTTCAAGGTAGTTAACTTAATGGATGGATATAAAGCTGCTAGACCAGATGGTTTCACATGCCTTTTCTACTAGAAAACATGGAACATTATAAGAACTGAAGTTATCAATGCTATCTAAATCTTCTTCCAAGGCCAAAATATTCATAACTTCTTCTCAACCTTTTTCATTGTATTGATTCCAAAAGAAATTAATGCACACTCTTGGGATAAATTTAGACCCATCTGCCTCACTCATGTAATTCACAAAATCATTAGCAAAATCATTGCAAATCAAATGTAAAATGTACCCCTACCCTAATTTTACCCAATCAAGCAGCTTTTGTGAAAGGGAGGAACATTCTTGATAACATACTTCTTGCCTAAGAACTCATTAAAGGCATAAACAAAAAAGCTAGAAGAGGAAATGTGATTATGAAGATTGACTCAAGATGGCTTCTGACACCATACACTAGAACTTCATTCTCAATACTCTTGAAGGAAAAGGTTTTCTGATGAATTTTGCATCCTCATTCAATGGCTCTTTGTTAGTAGTAATTATGAATTCATTATTAATGGCCAAGCCCATGGATTCTTCAAAGCCAATAGGGGCATGAAACAAGGCAACCCCCTCTCCCCTACACTCTTTATTCTGGCCTTAGATTTTCTCTCAAAAAATCTAAATGGAGAGGTTGATTTAAAGAATGGAATTAGCTATAGAACCACTGGAAGAGTAAATATAACTCAGCTTTTGTGGACAACCTCTTGATTTTTTTGTAATGGTAGCAAGAAATCTATTAATACTCATATGGCAATCATTAAGGATTTCTCATCATTGTTAGGTATGAATATTAATACTAACAAATATTTTTATTGTAAGTAAAGGTATTCCCAAGAATAGAATTCATTGGACTAAGGAAAAGAATCATTTCCATCATACTTCCTTCCCCTTTGGTTACCTTGGCATCCAACTATACAAAGGAAAGATCACAACTCCTCTATTCCATGAGCTCATTGAAAAAATACAAAGCATATTGTATTCATGGGAGAACTCTTTCCTTTCTTTTTGTGGAAGAATTACATAGTTAAAATCATCCTCAACTACATTCCATTATATACTACTCAAGCGCATCAAATCCCCAAGACCATTCAAAAGAGGATTGAAATGATTTTTAACAAATTCATTTGGAGCCATAGGAATAAATCTATACGGGTGAGTTGGGAGCAAGCCAATAAAAAAATGGTGGATTTTGATTTAAAACATTAGAAGATGTTATCAAATGTAACACTACCAAGTTATAGATTAAATTCAGAGAAAGAAATACATTATGGGCGGAATTCATGCTCTATAAGTACTATCACCTAGTATACCACATGAATACCCAACAAATGAATTAGATTCATTGATCTAGAAGAATATGCTGAAGCACAAGGAGGAGGATGAAAATTTGATTTTTTTTTTTTTTTTTTTATGGCTTGGGAGAGGGAAAGATTGACATATGGAACAATCATGGATGGGAGAAGACGCTATCTTCCATTAAAATATGGATGGTAGGCCAACACAACTTCAACAAGTTGTTGATTTTTGGAGTGACTCCACTTGGAATGAAAACAAACTAAGAAAACAACTCTCAGCTCATATTTGTAATGCAATATGCAAAATACCACTAGACACTATCAAAATAGATAAACTTGTTGCTAAAGGTAAATCCAACTCCACATCCCTATTCAAAACAGTTTACATCTAATGGTGAGAGGGAGCCAACAAGGTACCATGGGGAAAAGTGTTGTAGAACCCTGCCATCAAACCTTCAATATCTTTGTTTTGCTGGAGACTACTACATAATTATATTTTGATGGATGACATAATCAAACTCCAAGTTTTAAGACTACTTTCAATTTACCTTTTATGTAAGAATGAGGAGAAAGCATTGCACATTATTTTTTACACTGTAATTTTAGCAAGAAGATATGGGAAACATTTGCTAATCTTTTCTAAATAAACATGAACTATAAGGCTGAGTATATATTAGAATTTCTTCAAACATGGCAGACAAAAGTTGAATGGCAGTTTAACATATCATTGATTACACCACTGATTATTCTTAGGTTTATTTGGATGGCTAGAAATGAGATAAAGCATGAGGGAAACATTATAACAATAGAAAATGTTATTGCAACACCATGGGTTATCTAAGTAAAGCAATATGCTATGGAACTATTTAAAGGTCGTACTTTAGAGGAGGAACACAATGCTTAGACATATTTGGGAGTTGTATGTATGATACAAAAAAGAGACGGGAAATTGTACATTGGCACAAACCCACCCATGTTGTGATTAAGATTAATATAGATGGTAGCTTTGATACCATTTTGGGAAGTATTGGAGGTGAGAGCTTAATACATTACTCTAATCCTTCATTTGTTAAAAAAGTACACAAATGAATTGTTTCAAATGACATGAAGAGATTCAAATCTAGTAAAACTCCCATGTGCCCATCTACAAAATTTAATTTAGATGTATCAAAAAAATTAGTTGGTCAAAATATTTTTAGATGTATGATAGGATCACTTTTATACATTGCGCTAAATATATATATATATATATATATATATATATATATATATATATATATATATATATATATATATATATATATATATATATGTTTGTTTGCTCATTTCTAGGCTAACCTGAAGAAACTTCATTTAATAGCAATTAAGCATATCTTTCACTATTTAATAAGCACATCTAGATTAGGCTTGTGGTATCCTAAAACTTCTTTGTCATGTGATTTGGTTGCATATTGTGATGTTGATTTTGTTGGATGCAATGTAGATAGGAAAAGCACATTAGACATATGTCAATTTAAAGGATTATTTCTAGTGTCTTGGTCCTTTAGGAAATAAAGTTATGTAGCTTAATTCACTACTAATGCTGAGTACATAGTTGAAGGTAGTTGTGTTACTCAAGTTTTTTAGTTAAATAAATAATTAAAAGATTTTGAAATATAGCAAGTTCACATCCTAATTCAGTGTGGCAACACTGGTGCCATTAGTTTAACCAAAAATGCTATCCAACACTAACAAACTAAGTATATAGAAATTAGACACCATTTCATTAAGGACCATGTTCTTAAAGGTGATGTTAATATCAATTTCATTAGCATTGATTTTAAAAATTACTAATATTTCTATAAAACCTTTACCAAAAGAGCATTTTCTTACTTTAAGATGCATACTTGGAATGTTAGATCCTTATAATTAAATTTTTAGTAATCTGTTGTTTTCTTTCTAGTGTTGCCAAAAGAGGGAGACGAGTAGTATGTTGGTTGGTCTTAAGCTTATTTCGTGGATATATTTTGGGAGCATCATGATTTATCTCATGCAACATAATTATTTATCATGTGCATAAATTATATTTGAACACAAATTATAAATAATAAGGGCAGCAATTTCTTTGCAGCAAAACTGTGAAGAAAGGTCAATTTACACCATCATCAAGAATAATACTCAACAAAATTTGCCATCTTAAAAAGCGGGTGAGATTGTTGGTTGTATATGCCTCATGTTCAATCATATTAATTTTGATGATAACAAATATATGCTTGATAATAATATATGTGTTAACTGTTTTAGATACATTAATTTTTAAGATGTAGAAGATTGTTAATTACATAATATGTGCATCCACAACATATGAAAGAATGAAAGATAGATCAAGATATATAATTTGATGGTCAAGATACACTATTCAGGTATAGTATTTAGAAGTGTCTTAGAGGTCCATATGAATTAATTAGAATGATTTGATTTGATCATAATTTAATATATTTCTTTAATTTATTTTAATTGTTGATAATTTGTGTAAATAAATCATCATTTACTAATTTACATGCAATTTCATAAATTCAAAAATTTATATACTTCATATATATTTTATAATTCTCCAAATAGAAAAGATAATTAATAATGATTATTAAGCATAAATAATTTACATATTTGAAAATTTATTTAATAAAATTAAAATTTTAAATTTAACATAAAATTTTGTGGTAACTAAATAACATATACGTGATCAGTTCTAAATTATATCACATTTTAAAATGTCACTTATTATATTTTAAAATCAATAAAAATGAAAAAAATTAGTAGTTCAACAATTATTATTTTATAATTAATGAATGTTGATATGATTTTGTCTCTGAAGGAAAGCTTGAATTTTTTTAACTTGAAATTTATAGAATACATTACATACTTTCGATTAAAATTAAATTTATTATGATTTTTTAAATATTAGCTAATTTTAACAATGGATGTAAGCAAACGTTGTGAATATATTAAGAGTCATTTATGATTAGTTTTGACTTACCCATTTGACTAGACATTTTCTAGGTGTTTGAATCTAATATTTATTTAATATAAATTTATTTTTTATTGAGTATTATAATATTATATGATAAAACATTTTGCTACACTAGTTACTTCTTCCAGATTCTCTTAGTATGATAAGGCCATTTTTATTTATTTACGATGATTGATTTCAACTCGACTAAATATCATGAACATTTCCAATTACAACTTAAATAAGACACCAAGTCCAAGCATCTCTAATCATTGGATGTTGCACAAGGGTTGACTCATTTTACTGATAAGAGAATTATGGAATTACTTAGAGGAAGCAAAAATAGGGAATTGGAGGGTCCTTGTATGGATATGAAACACCAATTTCTTATTATGATATTTTTCAAGTGTTTTTTTTTGCTAAGTATTCTTATGGTGGGTTAGGTAACCAGCCTAATTGAGTCAACTCAAATACCTTTATGTAATGAAAAAATTAATTTAATATTATGTATAGCAATTGATAATTAATGCAAATGATTTTCACTTTTATGTAGGTATAGTTGAAGGTATGAATTTGTTGGGGAGGTCTAACACAAGCCGCTAGTGTTGGTAAGGCTGCTCAATTTTCTTTATTAGGAAAAGTCCAATAACCTTCTCTACAATCATACAATGTAAATGACTTCAAGTCAACTTTTAGGTTGTGGACAAAAGAGCTAGAAGATGCATTTCTTTGTTCTTATAGATTTAACTATTGACCTTATTTTTGGGATGAGGTTAACATTATTTCAAAACCAATAATTAAAACACCTAATCCTATATTAGGAGCCTCAAGATTAAGCACTTAGGATAATATACTTAGTGGCCTAGTGAATTGTCCTAAGCTTTGATCTAACCAAATGGGATTAGATGGATCCAAACCTAACCCAAATTTAAATAAAGAATTGAATCAAACACATTCCAATTGATATCTAAATCTATTTGAGTTTAAATTAAGATAATGAGAGTGGTTAACCTAATAATCCTACTTAAGCTCAAAATCGCCCAAACTCAAAAAATATTGAATAAATTCAAAAACAAAATAAAATAAAATAAAATAAAATAAATACAAAGTAATTATGGGTTTAAAACTAAATCCAAATGAAGGTCAAAGTCAGTCAACCATTTGACATATGGTTGACTTATGTAGGTCCCACCAAGTCAAAGGTCAACTCACCAAATTTTGACCAAATTAAGTCATTCCAAAGACTCAAAATCTTAAAATAAACATGTTTAAACATGAATCAAATAAATCTCAACTTAATAAGGCCTTATTTAGGCAAATTAGATCCTTTGATCTAAATAAATCCAAATAAAACTTATTAAGATCAAAATTAAAATTAAATTGAAATTAATCCAAATAAAATACTAAAAAATAATTTGTTTCAAAATATCATTGAACATAATACATTTAATCATTGGGTCTAATTTGATCAATTTGGTCATTTGACCCAAATGAGTTCAACACAACCCATTAAGCCCAATTTGGGTTTAAAGGGATCAAAATTGAAATAAATTTCAAACAAAATGAAATTGATCACTCCAAATCATTCCACACATGTGATTAAACATGATTGGAGTCTAAACACACTTTAATTGAGTCAAATTGGTCATTTGACTCAATTGAACTTAACCCATTTAAGTTAAAATGGGTCAAGTTAAACCTCACATGGCATGGAGTAATTTAACTCCAAATTATCCATTAGATAATCAACACTAATTGTAACTCAAATCTAAATCTAAAAGTAATTAAATCACTTTAAATTAATTTAAATATAAATGGCATTAAATTAAGTACCCAACTCAAATGGACTTGAGTTTGACTTATAATTCATCTTGGTTTGACTTGGCTAACCAGCCACCAATCCAAATGAATGTTGTGATGGTGCCAAAATTCAAGAGATGCCATATAAGGTGCCATGGGAAAGAAGAAACAAAAATTTTATGCAAAGACATAATATTCCATTTTCTCTCCTCCACACCTCATCCACCTCTTCACCATAACTGATTTGGACACTATCCAATTAGTTGACTAGGCTTTGGAGCTAGCCACCAAGAGTGGAAGTCACCATGGAAAAAACAAAATTGGCCTCCTCCATGGAGGAAGCTCACAACCAAGCACTAAAGGAGAAAGGGAGAGCTCCTCTTATACTTCTATGTATTCTAAGAGGTGAGACGACCACTTACCTAAATGTCTCATCTCCTGGGCTTAGAGCCACCATAGACTCCTCCAATGGAGGAGATTCTCAGTCAAGTGAGAGGGGGAGAAAGAGAGATCCTTTCTCTCTATTATAACACCACCCAAACATCCCTAAGAAATAAAGAAGTTGAGCTGACTCCTTTCCTAGATTCCTTCTACTGGCAAGCTGAAGCTCGATAACATCCGACGACAAAGGTGATGGCCAAACTTAAGAATGGGGAAGGGGTGATCCTTCTCTTTGATTTGACTTCCTTATACATTCTAGAGGAGAAGGTGAACTCAATCAAACTTTCTCTAGAGTCCCTCGCCACCAGCAAGCAAAAGAACCATCAAACTCGACGGAGAAGGGACAGAGCTTGGTCTCCATGGTGATTGGCAGGGAGGCAAGTCAAAATTTCTTCACCAGAGCTTCACCTTGAAGAGGCAAAGGTGATTGAACCATTGTAGTCACCAAGGATCAACACCGGTAAGGTATGAGTTTAAACAGACCACTCTCATGCATAGCTTCATCCATTGTGAAGTCGAATTGATTCATATTGAGATCAAGCCATCTAGATGGGTTGGAAATTAGTCCTTGATCAATTTGCAACAAAAATAGCATAATTTCACCTCTTCGATCATCAGATATCATCTCCAAAGAGCCAACAACTCTCATTCTCCAACAGGAGGATAGGGATAATCCTTGTTGTATATTCCATTTTATTTGGAACATACTGCCCTGATTTAGTTGAACTACTTAATTTAATTCCTTAAGATAATCAAAATTGAATCAAAGCCATCAGATTCATGATCGAACGGCTCAAATCGATCCCGCGTTCATGCCATCATGTGATGTGGGATCCACGTGGATCCCACATGAACCAATCCACGGTGAAACGTGAAAAGGCCGTCCAGCCACTGCTGATTCGGTTAAGTAGGAAAATCAATTTTTTTTAATTTACAAAATTGTAAAAAAATCACCAAAACTTTAACAAATTATATAAAATAAAATACTTAACCAAAAATTCAAATAAGGGCTTTATGGATTTATCTCAGTGAAGAAAATTCATTAAACCCAAAATTTTCAATTTTTATTGAGTATTTTTGGACTAAGTTGAGTTTAAATGAAAATAATCAAACTCAAAATAGACACATTCCATTAATCCAATCAATTTAAAATATTGAAGAATTGAAATTAAGGTTAAACCTACCTTAGGTAATTTTTTTCATAATTTATTGGCAAGTAAATCTTAAAATACAAAAGTTATAAGCCATAGGCCTTAATTTAATGACAAAGTATTATTAAAATAGAAAAATTATGAAAAATTATAAAATCAACTTGAATCACCTTATTGAATCTAAACACATCATTAAAACTTACGCAAACCCCATAGTCTACAAAATGACCTAATTTATTAATTAATTAAATTAATTAATCCAATTAAATAATTTGAAATTCAAAAAATTATAATAAAGCAACCAAACTTACAACAATTCTAAATGAATCCTCTATGGATGCATTTTCTAGAGAGAAATTCAAGAAAATTAAAACCCCCAATCACTTCCTTATAATTTAGGTTTTATTAAAATAATGAAATCTTTAATTTACCTTAAATTACAAATTTAATTGGGATAAAGCTTTAAGGAACTTAAATTGGAAAGGAACCCCATTTGTTATAAAAATTTTAAGGCCAAATGACCTCTAGATTAGAAGTTATTGAATTTCCAATCCTTAGATCAAATTAAGTGAAATAATAAATTAGAAAATCATAGAAGTTATAAAAATTCATAAAATCAATTTAAAACATTTTCATTAACATTAGAACACCTGAAGAAAACTTTTTTAACCCTTGTGAAGTTAAAGATTTTGATTAATTACATACTTAGGGTTTAACAAAATAAAATAAAATAGAAATCAAACCTTAAATTATAAATTTGATAAATTCTTAACAAACAAATTAATCAATTAAATGCAAAACCTTTTAAATAAAGCTTAAACTACAATATCAACTTAAATGATTTAAGTGGATTTACTTAAGCTAATGAACATAAACCTTAAAGAAATAAATAAATGAAATTAAGTGAAATTCAAATAAATCAAGTAATTAAAATTCAAAATAATCAAGGTTATCTAATCAAGTTAACTCATCCAAATTCATAAACATTAATGTAATGATTAAATAATATCAAATCAAATGAACAATGAATATTTAATTAAATAAAATGAAACACTCTAATTTTTAACCAAAGGTTATAAACCAAAAGATCATAAACTCTAAACTTCGAAAAATAATAATAATAAATATTAATCAAATCAAACTCAAATTAAAATAAATCACTTAATGAATTCAAAAGAAGCTAATCAAGATACTTAGGATATTAGCTTGACCTTCTATAATGGATGAAAGACCATTCTATTAGGGCTTATGGTGTTGAATAGAATGGGTTCCACCCAAAGTGTGATTTATGTCATTCTTTATTCTTTTAAACCTATATGTTAACTTTAACACAAAAGATAATTTAAAAATTGAAAATAAAATCACAAATCAACCAAGTCACTTAAATTTAAACTGCCCAATGGTAAATTAAACAATTATTTAAAACCAAATCAAAACTTGAACCCAAAATGTTTAGTAAAGTCTTACCACATAAGCTCATTTTTCTTCACATACTAGATTATTAGATCACCGACTCTAGACTTAGGTTTGGTCGTTGTTTTGTAATATTCTGTGATGTAAAATATTTTTCTTATTTTATGATGTATCATTTTAGAATGGATGGCTAGGATTGTCTGTTTGCTATTCTGGATGGTAGGACATTCTTTTTAGCCTAACATCATTTTCTGGAAGGGGGTTGTAGTAAAAAGAATATTTATAATAAAATATAAAAATATTGTTTGCTTGCAAGTATGCTTAAGTCCCTAAGGATAGCCTAATAGGACAGGTGGGCTTGGCAAACAATTGATGTTAAGCCCGTATGTTTGCAAATATAACTATTGGAGTGTTGTTTGTATTTCTTAATATCTATTTTATAGGGTTTAAGAATAGCATGAGCCTAGAATTAAGTTAGGATCTATAGGGTCTAGGAATAGTAACAGTTGATTCTACTAGTGCATGGTCTTAGTGGTCTCTTGTGAAGCTCATGGAGGTCCTAAAGAAAGTGATGATCCTGGAATAAGACCATTATAGATCAAACTTTAAGTTTTAGGCTGAGCTATATAAGGGCACATCTTTTTTATCCTTTTTTCTCTTTTTTCTAGGGTATACAATAGTACACGGCCTTATTGACCTAGTTTAATTAAATTAGTTTTATGTCGGGCTGTATAAGGGCATAACTTTGACTCAGAAATAACTTACTTTTCTAGGTTTCTTTCTGTGATGTGTTTCTGTGAAGAAATGCCTGAAACATTAGGCTCTTAGGAAAACTAATTTTTTTACCAAATCTAAATAACTTGAACCCTAAAATAAATAAACTCAAAACCTCATGTATATTAAGCTCTAAACATAACTTAAAAGCAACTAGAAATTATAAGCTTTTATGAAATATGATAGCATATTATTCGTACTCCTTGAATTGGAAACTTCACTCATTACACATAGGGGCATCTGACCTTTGAGGATGACCACCCTTCTTGGGAAAATGAGTCTTCACTTTTGATTTGGCCCATAATCGCTTCTAACTGCATATCATTATATGCATAAATTGCATACCTATGGCTTTTAAATGAATGTGAGTCAAAACATAAAAAATAAAATTTATTGCATTAGTTAGGTGTATATCATATATAACATGGTCTTAGGGGTTAGAAAGTGAGTTTAGGTTCATAGATTCATTCCTGAAATTTAACAACTCAGCCATCTTGCTAACATTAAGATTGAATGCATAGATTTAAAAATTGCTTAGGTAGTGTTAGCTGGCAGCCCTGCTAGGCGGGTGATGAGTCTAGCAGAGTAGGGTTAGGCTCATTTTCTTAATTGAGAGAAAGAGCCGATAATTCCCAAAAGTTAAACTAAGTCGAGCCTTTGACATATGACAAAAGGACTTGTAGGCATAGGTTATGAAGCCTCCTTCTAGGTATAAGTCTCCAACCCTAGGTATTTCTATAGTTTTGTGCTACTAAAATCTAAGTTTTAGATTTCTAATAAAATGTCAATCAAACTCTACTAAATTTAATCTCAAAATATAAAGGCCAATGGTATTGAGAGCATTCCCTATTGAATTTCTAAATTAATCATTCATTTAAGACGAGCTTTCAAATCCATAGAAATAAAAAATCTATTTCTTTAATCGAGAGCATTCTTACAAAGAGATCCTTCATTCCTAAGATGTAATTAACTATATGTGCTTGCCTTTGTAGGGAATTACGAACCCTATAATAAAATAAATCTTGTTCTACTTCTTCATGTAGTTCAAGAGAAAAATCTCCAGTACATTGAAGACCCATCAATCTTAGGAGTCTTTATTAAGTAATCAAATTCATTATATGATAACATGTTAATCTTTTGAGATAAAATATTTATCACTTATTGACATTTTATTACCTAAATAAGTACCCCCAAGATTTGTGTTGTGCTCTAAAAATATCAAAATTTCAACAAATTTTTTTGGTGACTCTGCTAGGGAACAGATCATACAACATTCTAAACTTAGGTTCCAGAATCCTTCATTTATCACAGCTGAATGACTAGGTCCTAAAACCAACCCTTTAAAATTTTCAATAAGATTCAAATAAATTAAAGCAAAGCCATTTATATGAGACTTAATTCTGGATTAAAATAGATTTGATATCATGTAACAATAAAAGAGGAACAACATTTTCAAAAAAATTGAAAATCATCGGAGAAAGAAATTTCAAAATTTGAACAAGAAAATTAGAAAGTTCTCTATTTCCTCAATTTTATATTAACTTTGTGTAAAAGCTAGAGAGAGTTAGGACAAGGTCCTTAAATTAATACCTTTTATTTTTAATACATTCAAAGATAGCAAATACTTGAGAATGTAAATTGAAATGAAGGAGTTCTTTCCATCTTTGAAGAAAACTCATGAAATTAAAGGAAGTGAGTATGGTCTTACTTATTGCCCTCCTTACCACCATGATTGAAGCTTGAGTTGCATTCTAAAAAGAATTAACTTAAAATTGAATAAATAATCAAGGTTATCTAATCAAGAAATAAATAAATGAAATTCAAATAAATAAAGTAATTAAAATTCAAAATAATCAAGGTTATCTAATCAAGTTAACTCATCCAAATTCATAAACATTAATGTAATGAATAAATAAGACCAAATCAAATGAACAATGAACAGTTAATTAAATGAAATGAAACACTCTAATTTTTAACCAATGGTTATAAACCAAAAGATCATAAACTCTAAACTTCAAAAAAAAAAAAAAAATCAAATCAAACTCAAATTAAAATAAATCACTTAATGAATTCAAAAGAAGCTAATCAAGATACTTAGGATATTAGCTTGACCTTCTATAATGGATGAAAGTCCATTCTATTAGGGTTTAGGGTGTTGAATAGAATGGGTTCCACCCAAAGTGTGATTTATGTCATTCTTTATTCTTTAAAACCTAAATTTTCACTTTAATACAAAAGAAAATTTTAAAATTGAAAATAAAATCACAAATCAACCAAGTCACTTAAATTTAAACTGCCCAACGATAAATTAAATAATTGTTTAAAACCAAATCAAAACTTGAACCCAAAATGTTTAGTAAAGTCTTACCACATAAGCTCATTTTTCTTCACACACTAGATTATTAGATCACCGATCCTAGACTTAGGTTAGGTCATTGTTTTGTAATATTCTGTGATGTAAAATATTTTTCTTATTTTATGATTTATCATTTTAGAATGGATGGCTAGGATTGTCTGTTTGCTATTTCGGATGGTAGGACATTCTTTTTAGCCTAACATCATTTTCTGGAAGGGGGTTGTGGTAAAAAGAATATTTAATAAAATATAAAAATATTATTTTCTTGCAAGTATGCTTAAGTCCCTAAGGATAGCCCAATAGGATAGGTGGTCTTGGTAAACAACTGATGCTAAGCCCATATGTTTGCAAATATAACTATTAAAGTGTTATTTGTATTTCCTAATATCTGTTTTATAGAGTTTAAGAATAGAATGAGCCTAGAATTAAGTTAGGATCTATAAGGTCTAGGAATAGTAAGAGTTGATCCAACCAGTGCATGGTCTTAGTGGTTTCTTGTGAAGTTCATGGAGGTCCTAAAGAAGGTGATGATCCTAGAATAATATGATTATAGATCAAACTTTTAGTTTTAGGCTGAGTTATATAAGGGCATGACTTTTTTAATCCTTTTTCTCTTTTTTCTAGGGTATACAATAGTACTTGGCCTTATTGACCTATTTTAATTAAATTAGTTTTCGCCTAGGTTGTATAAGGGCATAACCTTGATTCAGAAATAACTTACTTTTCTAGATTTCTTTCTATGATGTGTTTCAGTGAAGAAATGCCTGAAATATTAGGCTCCTAGGAAAACTAAATTGTTTACTAAATCTAAATAACTTGAACACCAAAATAAATAAATGCAAAACCTCATGTATATTAATCTCTAAACATAACTTAAAAGCAACTAGAATTATAAGCTTTTATGAAATATGACAGCATATTATTCGTACTCCTTGAATTGGATACTTCACCCATTACACATAAGGGGCATCTGACCTTTGAGGATGACCACCCTTCTTGGGGAAATGAGTCTTCCCTTTTGATTTGGCCCATAATCACTTCTAACTAGATATCATTATAGACATAAATTGTATACTTATGGCTTTTAAATGAATGTGAGTCAAAACACAAAAAATAAAATTTGTCGCATTAGTTAGGTGTATATCATATATAACATGGACTTAGGGTTAGGAAGTGAGTTTAGGTTCATAGATTCATTCCTAAAATATAACAACTCAGCCATCTTGCATAACATGAAGATTGAACACATGGACTTAAAAATTGCTTAGGTCGTGTTAGCTGGCATCCCTTCTAGGCGGGTGATAAGTCCAGTAGAGTTAGGGTTATGTTTGTTTTCTTAATTGAGAGAAAGAGCCGATAATTCCCAAAAGTTAAACTAAGTTGAGCCTCTGACATATGTTAAAAGGACTTGTCAGCATAGGTTATGAAGCCTCCTTCTAGGAACAAGTCTCCAACCCTAGGTATGTCTATAGTCTTGTGCTACTAAAATCTAAGTTTTAGATTTCTAATAAAATATCAATTCAAACTCTACTAAATCTAATCTCAAAATATAAAGGCCAATGGTATTGAGAGCATTCCCTATTGAATTTCTAAATTAATCATTCATTTAAGACAAGATTTGAAATCCATAGAAATAAAAAATCAATTTCTTTAATCAAGAGCATTCTTACGAAGAGATCCTTCATTCCTAAGATGTAATTAAATATGCGGGCTTGCCTTTGTAGGAAACTGTGAACCCTGCAATAAAATAAATCTTGTTCTACTTCTTCATGTAGTTCAAGAGAAAATTCTCTGGTACTTCGAAGACCCATCAGTCTTAGAGTCTTTATTAAGTAATCAAATTCATTATATGATAATATGTTAATCTTTTAAGATAAAATATTTATCCCTTAATGACATTTTATTACCTAAATAAGTACCCCAAGATCTGTATTGTTTAAAAGATAAAAATTTCAACAAATTTTTTTTTTGGCGATTCTGGGAACATACAAAATTCTTAACTTAGGTTCTAGAATCCTTCATTTATCATAGCTGAATGACTAGGTCCTAAAACCAACCCTTTAAAATTTTCAATAAGATTCAGATAAATTAAAGCAAAGCCATTTATATTAGACTTAATTTTGGATCAAAATAGATTTGATATCATGTAACAATAAAAGAGAAGCAACATTTTCAAAAAAATATTGAAAATCATCGGAGAAAGAAATTTCAAAATTTGAAAAAGAAAATCAGAAAGTCCTCTCTTTCCTCAATTTTATATTAACTTTGTGTAAAAGCTAGAGAGAGTTAGGACAAGGTCCTTAAATTAATACCTTTTATTTTTAATACATTCAAAGATAGCAAATACTTGAGAATGTATATTGAAATGAAGGAGTTCTTTCCATGTTTGAAGAAAACTCATGAAATTAAAGGAAGTGAGTATGGTCTTACTTATTGCCCTCCTTACCAACATGATTGAAGCTTGAGTTTCATTCTAAAAAGAATTAACTTAAAAGAAAACATAAAAGAGGGATAAGTATCATCTTAAGAGAATGTCTGGTTGACTCTGGGTAGAGGTTGACCAATAAAGTTAAATATGAGCCTTCTACCTCTACAGAAGGCAACTAATACACACATGCAATTCAACTTTAGTCTTAATAGAATTATCTTTCAACAACCATGAGAAACTTGGAAATTAGTTATTTATGCTGATTAACTAACTTGTAAGAGTGACTTGGAGATAACCCTTTATTTAGGCCCCCCAAAAACTCTAGTTCCCCTGATAAGATTGAAATAAAAGAAAATTAATCATAGAAATTTAAATTGATGAGAATCCTCCCTTATAGACAAGCTTAATTAATTTTGAGGATAAATTCTAATGAAAAAATCAATGAAGACTCGTATCTTTCTAAAATAATTTTCAAATCTCATGATCTTGAGATAATTATATAGACTAGGTCCTAATAGTGATGCTTATATGCTTCAGAGTGAAACTTTTGAAATATTAAATTAAAGATTTCAATTATGATAGGTCGATAGAAGAATACAATGATCCATTGAGGATAGAGTTGGCCCTACCCTCCCTCCTTTTTTATTAGGGAGAGTTATTTAAGCTAAATTTAAAATGGTAGAGTCTTACTGCCTCAAATAACACTGAAATGAAATGGCAAATAAGTCATCTCAAAAGAACAAAAAACTATTCATTTCAATATTTTGATTATGGTGTTTTTTTTCATCCTAGGGAAGTTTCTTACAAAATTGAGCATCACAATGCTTTAAAAAAATGAAAATGAAATGAATCATTAATCAAGGTATTACATAATTTTATAATTGGCCTTCCTTAATTATTAACAACTTTTGAAGTGACATTCCACTATAAGGAAAATTCTAGGATTATCTTCTGTAATGAATACCTATTACTAAGAATTGTTGAATAAAAACAAAATCTTATATAATAGTCAATGTGGAAAATCCTAAGAAATATCCAGAATGCTTGTTGAATCGGGTGCATCGGTCAAGATCAATTATAAACATACATAAAAATGAGTATACACGAGCCCAACTTTAATTTAATTTTGATGAAATGGTGCCATTTGGATTCAATCAAGAAAAAAAATGTTTTAAACTCAAGAAAATTTAATCTTGGAAACTCATCTCGAAAAATATAACCTCAATCACAATGTTGATTGAGATTGATAATTACGATGAAATCTTAGGAATTCAGGAACATCTTTAATGCTCTTGGATGGTCTTATCCAACCCAATTTAAAAAAGAGAAAGAAAAAATATCATTATGAAAAATATTCACATTCATTCGATATTCGAGATAGAGTCCTTAATAATGTCATTTTTTTCGTTAGTCATGTAAAATTAAGCACTACAAAAAGTGAGAAATGAAGAAAAAAAGTTTAAAATTTGCTTAGTGCCTTACCAAATCTTGTATTCAATCAAAGAATCAGAAATTGTCTTACTAATAATGTGGTCATTCAAAATAAGAAAAGAATTGGGTATGTAAAGTGTTGTACCAAATGTTGCATTCAAAGAAAGAGTCGAGTGTGTCCTGTGTCTTAACAAATGTTGTCTTTAGGAAAAATATTAGCTGTAATGTCTTGCAAAAAGTTGAAATGTGATTGAAATGTTGACAAAAACGAAATAAATAAAAGAAAGAAAGAAAGAAAGAAGGAAGGAAAATAAAAAGGATGGAAGGATTATATCCAAGAGGTAAAGGGTGAAGTCTAATATTTCTGAGTATGTGAGCACTTTAACTCTAACTCCTTCATATCAAATAAGATTGTGAGGGTTAGAAGACAAAAGTATCCCTAACTTAAAAAGAAAAATAAAACAAATCAATTTTATACCTTCATCTTTAAATTTGATAAAAGGTGTAAGCCTCAAAGATAAAGATAATGGATTTGCCTTTTCAGGTATTCCTTTATCTATCAAAAATTCCATCAAGTAAGAATCAATCCCTTGCAAGTGACCTATAAATATGAGCCATAAACAAAAAGAGCTATGAAGTATTAAAGACACTAAGAATTATGCTTAAAGTTTAGTATTGTAGAGACATTGGAAGACGAGACTTGTTTAATAGTCAGGATTCTGACTTTCTCTTCAATGACACTTTAAAGTATTAAACAAAGTATTATTTAGATGTGTTAAAGACTTAGAAAACTTTAAAGTTTAGGATGCACCCCAAGAACTTGAAGTGAAATTTAAATCCACAATTAACAAGTTAAGAGATAAAAGTTCAGAAATAGAAATTGATCTACAACTGACATCAATAAGCTCATGCTTTAGCAAGTGAGATATTGATGATCTAATCAAGATATTCTTAGAGCTTAAGAAATATTTTATCTAGAATTAAAATGAAATAAATTCTTTATCTCTAGATGCAATAATTTATAAGTTCAAGATTAAGCTTGATGCCATTTAAATAGACTAAGTCCATTGATGTATGTGATCAAACTTAAAAAAAAAAAGCAAGAAGTTTCTTAATTAAAAAGTTGGTCAATGATAGCTTTACATGGGAATAAAATGATCTTTTTGGTTTGTTAACATAATCACAATTTGTAATATATAGTAAAAATAAAAGAAAAGGGTCAAATCCACATGTGTCAAATCTTGAGACTCAAATAAGGCTTTATCTTGAAGATGGGTTCTTATTACTCATGCTTGACTTCAGAATCGATAAAGTTTTTATACATAAGATTATCCCCATCTAGAGATGACTTATCTGAATATAATTAAATCAAGATAACTCTTAAAAATTAAAAGCACATGACATTCAGAATCCCTACTAAGATATTCTGTTACATAGTCATTTTGTTCAGTGTTAAAATGTATAGATAATTTACCAAAAGGTCATGATAAAGGTTTTTGATAGCATCATGTGATGTTTTAGCCGTATGGTCACCACACAGATCTTAAGGAGTACTTATTGAAGCGATCAGCTGTGACATTAAGGTATGATGTACTATCTCGAAAGATAGAAATATCACCCCACAATGGACCTAATCACCTAATAGGAACTTCTAAGACAAATGAGTCTACATATGTACCAAAGATCTTTTCGTACTTTACATGGAGAAGTAAAGCAAAGTTTATTTTATGCTAGGTTTTTTAGTTCCCTATGGATGCAAGCCTCCATAGTTAATCACATCTAAGGAAATGAAATTTTTTTGAGAATACTCTCGATTAAAGTAGTCAATAAGTATCTCCGAAGATTTCAAATATAGACTGTCAAAGGGGTATGTACTTTTGGGAATCAAATGAGAAGGTTCAAATAAGAAGACTTATTTATTGATTCCAAATGGGAATGAGTAGAAAGCAGTTGTGATACTACGAAGCCTAGTAAGTCCTTTAATCTACCTTATAATGAGGCTTCACATTTTTTGAAAGAGAAAATCTACTTCATTTAAATTAAAATGTCATTAGAATGCTAGGGCTTATAGTCCAACAACACAACATTATGGAAATGCCTAAGAGGTGAGGATTTATTCTTATAGCTTGAAGAGAATAAGTAGCCTCAAAACCTAAATCTAAATACCTTAGCATAAGCTAAAAGCATGACCTAAGTCTAATCAAGAGAATGGGACATAATGGTTTACCTCCATAAGAGAGAATAGACACATCCCGACTCTTCTGGACTTATGATCACCTGGAGTAGCCACTAGGTAACACCTCACATGCTTTAAAATCATGTAGGTCGGTCTTATGTAGATGCAATGTTGCTAGGCTATTATTTAATTAGAAAAAGAGTTAGAATTCTAAACTCACTCCTTAGATAATTAGAATATGATTAGTATGAAAACATGACTTAGACTAATGCTAAAATTTACAACTTTATAAACCATTTTGACACATTTATTTTGGACTAAGGCTTGAGAGAAGTATGCCTATATGCATGATGAAATTAAGTCATTGGCCAAATCAATTAGAGGAGGTGTTCTTCACTACAAGGGATTGCCCTCAAAGGTCAATCATATCCCCTATCATGCAAGAGTGGAGACCCTCCCTATTCAAGAGTGACACAATATGAAATGCATGGTGTAATAACATACAACATTCAGCTATGGGGTTTCTAAATCTTTTATTTAACTTGATTAAGAGCCTAGGCTTTAAAATGAGATTATGAGTTATATCAAAATTTAGTTATAAGTTTTTAGTGAGGGTTAAAAATTTATTTTTATTCTAAAGAGCCTACCTCATCCAAGCCACACATCAAATCATCATACTTTAAGAAACTTATGAAAACCATGCCACTTCTATTATTTAATCTGAGCACAATAATCAAACATATGAATTTCATAAAAGAATAAGAGGCCAGTGCAGTCGGATACTGTTTTACACCCCGGAAAAAAAGAAACTGGGTAATCGAGCTTTACCCTCATACAACCCAATTTACAATTGGATATTATAATTAAAAATAAATGTTACGGGGGTCTTCAATCTCTTATCCTTCTTTCTTTCATTTGGATTAATTTACTCCAAGCTTCACAAGGCCTCCCAAGTTTTTTCCTCCTAGCCATTGCTCATCCTAAACCCGACAACATTAATTATAATCCTATTATAAAAATCACATATTTAAAAAAAATGAAATCTAGCTACACCTACAAAATAGATGTTAGCTAAATAAGCATACAAGCCAAGCAATTATATTTCACATACTTGAACTTAGCACCCTGCACTTGGGTAGCCAAGCCCACTTGTCTAAATAGATCATGCTTAGGGGGCATAAAACAAAACACAACACCATAACATACACCAACCTAACTTAAGACTAGAATTGGTGGCTTAGTATTCTAATGTGTGTGCTAAGGTTTAGTGTGGTGTGTCTTGACTAAGCTTTAATAGTGTGATTATCTATAATTTAAAATTATTTATGTTAAACATTAAGAAAGATTTTACTTCAAATATTGGAACAAATTGATTAATTTTAATTTACACTTTTCTATTTCATTTAATCTCTACTCAACATCTAATTACTATGAAGAGAAGAAAGGGGGTTTGACCCCCTTCATCCTTACCCTAAGTTATTTTCTAAAGGAGTGTTATTATGACTTTAGTTTCTTTAGTGAACCATTTATATACATTTTATTAAACCTAAGTTTGGGTTAGTCTTAAGGAGTCTTATTCAAACATAAAAGGCATCTTAGATTAATAAAATTGAATCACTATTACATGAAGAACATTCCACTACTTCTTTCCACTATCAATAGCAGACACACTTCTTCAATTTTATTGTTCATGATATTTGATTTATTATTATTATTATTATTATTATTATTATTATATATATATATATATATATACATGCAATATATACTTATATTTTTGCACACTTGATGATAATTAATGCATGAATTTGGTATAAAAGAAAGATTCCATTTCATAGTTAAGCATATGTAAACATGTATTAGATATTTAAGGTTAAATTAGGAAAGTAGGATTTTCTAAGACCTCCTTAGGGGCTACTTAAAGTCTCATATTCCTGGGATGTCCAGGCTATATACTTTCTAACTTAAGTACATGTTAACACATACACGAATATAGAAATGAAAATCATGCAAAGGGTATATAAATGCAAATCTTTTATTTATGTAAAGCAAAGTTTTATCCCAAATTCTAAAATATGTGTACACATGAATGAAATTAAGAAAGTATGAGTCATTAAACCAGAGAAGTGAGATTATCTATGACCTCTTGGGGCTACTTAAAGCCTCGTGTTCTTGGGATGTCCAGACTATATACTTGCTAACTCCAAACATATGCAAACATATACATGAACCATAAAAACAAAAGAATCCTTTACCATCTTTAAATTATAACTAAATGTAAACTTTATTGAACATTTATAACCAACATTAGCTTAAATTTTACATCATTAGCTTATAATTTTGAAAGAAATTTGGAATTTATTAGTGATAATAGCCACACCATATAATACATATCCAACACATGCAACTTAAATGCAACCATATTCTTTTGATCTCTCTCTCTCTCTCTCTCTCTCTCTCTCTTTTGAAAAAATATGAACATGTGAAACAAAAGGCATGCACTTTTATAATAATTGAAAAATGTAATTAAACATTGCCACATAACATATTCCATTACATTAAGTTCTAGGGACATTCAAGCCAAGTAAATATTCGTTAAACTAACCAAAGTTCTTACTAGATTTGATTTTGATATTTAAGTTCTTAAAACCTAAAGAGGAGAGATGATACTCAGTATTTACCCCATCCCATGTTGATGATTTGATATATTTTAAAAAATAATTAAATGGGTTTATAAATTGATTAAGTTCAAATCATTAAGCACATCAACTTAATTACCCTTCCCGAAACTTCTTTAATTTAACTAACTACTTGATCATGAGCCTTCAATGATATGATTTTAGGAAAGTAAAATTTGCATTGCACCTAAAGGAATATAATGCAATTAGGCTCATGCTTAAAATTTAATTGAATTAAAGACAAAAAAAATCTAAGTTAAATACTCTTATGATTTTCTCATATTAATGGGTTAATCTTAATTTCTTTAATGACTTTAAGCTATTAAAAACATAAAGAGAAATTAATGGATTATGTTTGAAATATCTAAACTAATTATTTATTTTATTTTATTTCTATTTTATCTTAAATTTTTTAATTAATCCCTAATTATTACACATGTTAATTAACCCTCTTAATGAAATACATTTGAAAAAATAACTAAAAGAGGGGTCCTAATTACATCTCCTCACTATTCCCACTCTTCATAATGATATTTATCATTAATTATTTAATTTTTACTATTTATCAATTTTAATAATTATTTAGTGAATTAATGAGAGTAATTAGGATTGAAATTCTAAATTCTTTAAATTACATGGAAAATAATTCCAAGAAAATTATGGGAGGTAGAGGACATATAATAGAATCATCTCACCAAATTTGAAATTAAATAGCTAAGTAATTTGGCTTTAATTAAAGTAATTAACCTAGGCTTTAAACCCTAATTAGGCACTGTTCACTAGGCATGAATTAGGGATTTTATTATTTTTATTAAATTCTCCTTTCTCTAACTTTTCCAAAATGGGTTTATTTGTGTTTTTTATATTTCCTATAATTAGTTATGTTTTTTTGAAGTTCTAGCCATTTAATTACATTTTGAAAGCCTAATTAACTATTAAATCATCGACGCCATGCGGACGCTGATACGACATCTCTTTCCATGTGGTGCCATGCTATTGATTACATAAATCATCCCACGGTAATAATGGCGATGGACGCTGATTTCATCCCAGCATCTATCCCATATATTAGAACGACATGTGATTCCAAAGGAATTAAAACAAAATTTCTAATATAATTAATCATAACCATCCATTTTAATCAGTCAGAATAGACGACTGGTGATCCATCATCCTACGAGCACCAAAGATGGATAATGTCTACCTTTTGCTGCTTGATTTGAGCTAACCTAAGCTCATTCGATGGTGAAATCAACTCAAAATTGATTAGGGAATGAATCTAAGGGGATCCTATGATAAAAATCATATGAAAACATGATTGACTTATAAAAAGACCAACACCTAGGAGCCAAAGCTATGATTTCTAGATTTTTAACTAGTTGAAGCTATAGATTGGTAGTCCACTGATAGAGGTACCTTCAACTTGAAGAGATAAAGCCCTATCAAGAATATCACAAGTTGCCTCCCAGCCGATCGCTCTGTGGACCAAATGCCACCACAAAGCTTGCTGGAGTTGGTCTTAAGACATCTTTTGGTGGTTGAATCACTCAAAAAATGATTCAATTCAGTTTGTCGAGTGAGGTGAAGGTGTGAGAAGAGTTAATTTGAGTTTGGTGGAGCTTTAGAAAACTTGGAAGGATGGGGCTCTCGGGTTCTATCTGAAGCTAGTCTTGCTAGTGGTGGAGTGCATGAGGAGCACATGTGAGGGTATGGGACTATGCAAAATGCTCTAAGGAAGGTCTATGCTTAGTTTGAATCCATGGGGAGGAGTATACTCTCCTCCCCAGCTGAACCAAGAGTTTAGATTGGTTTAGCTTTTGGCAGTCGTATGGCCGGGGTAGGTGGCCGGAGATGGTGGGGGACTGCTGAGGTGGCTAAGGGTGAGAGGCTGAGGGAGTGTACTGGGCTGGCATGAGGTGTACCCTCTCTATTAGGTGGACCAATGGGTTTCCCCTCTCTTGGTCAAAGGCTGAGCACAATAGCTTTGGGTTAGGTTGGGTCAATGGTTTTCTTGTCCAAGAAGAGCCAAAGGTGGCTACTATGGGATAAGGAGGTGGAGAACCCATCCAAATAGAGATTTTGTCCTATTTGGGTGACTTGGTTCAATGGGCTTGACCCAAATCGAGTTCACCATGGGTTGGGCCAACTTGGGCAAGCCCATGGTGACCCAAAGATGAGTCATGACAAGTTTGATTAGGTTTGGGCTTGGTTTAGTTGGGTTTGGCTCAATTTGATCCATATGGGTCAAATGGGTTCAATTGGGCTAAGTTGACCAATTTGACCAAATTGGGTCAAAATGATTATTTGGGTGAGTTCAATTGGTCATTTGGAGTGAATGAGTGCAGTTGGTTTGATTCTTAGATTTGAATTTGGCTCATATAGTTCAAATTAGGTCAAATGGGTCATGTTGACCAATTTAACCAAATTGGCCAAATTAGCTTGAGCATGGGTTATGTCTATGTTTAATTGATCATTAGTGAATGAGTGAAGTAGTTGATTTGAACTAATTTGGATTGTGGAGTGAATTGGTTCCATTTGACCCTTTAGGTCAATTTGGGCTAAGTGGGCTAATTGGGTTAGGTTGACTAAGTTGGATCCAGTTGAAGGTTGGATTATGTTTGATATTCAATTAGTGAATGGTTGGAAGCATTGGTTTCAAGCAATTTTGTTTAGGATTTGATGTTATCCAATTTGACCCTTAGGCAAAATTGGCTCAAGTCCAATTGGTTTGATTAGGTTCAATTGATTGTAGTGGAGTGCTCAATAATGACTTACAATCATCAATGAAGGGGTTAGGTTGCTTGATTTGGGGAGTTTAATTGAGTTTTGTTCAATTTCCCCTTTTGTGTCATTTTGGGTCAAGTGACTTGGTCAAGCCATCTTGGACAAATTGGGGTTATGAATGGTTTGGGTGTGTTCGATGGTAAATTTGAAGTTGATTGGTGGATTTGATAGCACTTGATTTGGGCTTAATTAAGTTTTGGCTCATTTGAACCTTTTAAGTCAAATGGCTTAACTTGGGTTGATCAAATTCACTTGGTTCAATTAGTTTAATTATAAGTATTGAAGTGGCTTGAAATGATCTAATGAATAATTGGAGTGATTGAGAAAATAAAATTAGATTTAGTTTGCAAGAATATGTTTGAATTGAGTTATAGATCATGATGGAGTTAACTTGGATTAAGGTCCAAGTTAGTTTAGCTTGGAGCTTAGATTAAAAAATTAAATTCAATTAAGATTAATTAAATTGGTTTGAGGTTGGTTTAGCTCCATCCACATGAGCTTAAGTTTGGATGAGTGAATAGGTATGAGTCTTGGTTTAAGCCATAGGGTAGGTGGAACCTATTTGTCCCAAGATGGACTCTCAGCTTAGGGTTATGCTTTCTAAGTCTCTAAGCTTAAGTTTTAGTGTCCCCTTAATCATTAGAGGTGTCCTAGCACTACGAAAATCCAAATGTCTCGAAGGTTCCTAGATCTAAGATGGGGAGGTTTAATCCTCACTCCAAAAGTGAGGTCAACACCTCACTCTTAATGAAGTGAAGTGTTATATTAAAAATCTTACCCAAAAATAAAAAAAAAACCAAAAAAGGAAAAAGAAAAGAAAAGTTATTACTACTTGAAAATGATCGTATCAGTACAAACGGATCCCTAAAATATATCTTTGAGGTAATTTTAGGGACTTTAGTAAAAAATTAGAAGGATCAAAAGTAAAGAAAAAAATTATATCTATCTATGAAATATCATTTGAAGAAACCTTTAAAGAATGATAATCCAAATTAATAACAAAAATGAAGAGAAAGCCTTATAAGTTGTAGATTCATAAACTAATAAAAGAAAAAAAATAATGGAATACATATCAAGTGTAGCTTGATTTACTTATTAAATAAAAAAAATCAAGAAAATGCCATATAAGCTACATATTCAACAAAGTATCCATTAGTTGAGAAGCATTGTTTGACTTTGGTTTTTATTGCCTAGGAACCAAAAGTTGCATGGAAGCTCAAAAAGTAAACCTCTCAAGTTGATACCATATGATGTCTTGCTTAAAGTGGATTAGACACATGATATAGCTATATATAACTTTGACATGATTGAAAATGATGAAAATTTCATGCTTATGGCATTGACATATTATAGAATGGGTCCAAATCTTTCTTCAAAAAAAAAACTTTAAATCTTTGAAATCTTATTCACTAAACTTCTTCATATGTGAGAAGCATTAGTAAAATCAAAGAATGGAAGCAAGTCATTCCATAACTTTTCACTAGTTAGACTAATTAGGTTAAGATTAAGTCCATGTGACTTCTACTTATTAGTCAAAAGACATGAGGATTAGAAATTAAGTCAGTAAAAACCCATTTTCCTCACTCATGTCATCTGTAGGTTATGAGTAAGCCTTTCATGGCACCTTTTCTATATGTATCTAGAGTTGAGAGCAAGCCCTTCATGGCACCCTTCTCTTATTTTTCTTGGGTTTGTAGTAAACCTTTGTACACCATTCCCATAGGTTTATAGCAGCCTTTCATGACACCCTTCATACTATTTATTGGATAAGATTAAGTCATTAAGACCCCTTTTCTATGAATTAGACTATTTAGGTTAGGATTAAGTCACTAAGACCCCTTTCCTATTAATAAAAATCTTGAGGTTTATGATTAAGTTATTAAAATTCCTTTCCTCGACCTAGGTTATTTTGGTTGGTTTAAGCCATTAAGGCCTTTTCTTAATAGCTAATTGAAGAGAAGTAAGTCCCTCAGACATTCATTCTGAAAGACAAGGATTAGGAATTAAGTCGACCCCTTTTCCTACTATTCAAAATTTGAGGTTTTTGATTAAGTCATCAAGACCCCTTCCCTCAACCTAAGCTATTTAGGTTGGATTAAGCCATTAAAGGCTTCTTCCTAATAACTAATTAAAAATATGTGAGTCCCTCAATATGCATTATTTCTAAAAGATGAGGTTAAGAATAAGTCATCAAGACCCCTTTCCTCTATTTTAACTATTTAAGTTGGATTAAGCCATTAAAGGCCCCGTATTAATAGTTAACTAAAAGGAGAAAGTCCCTTAGTATGCATCCTATCAAATGACAAGGATAGTATTAAGTCACCAAAACACCCCCTATATGGTTAGGATTAAGTCATCAAAACCCCATTCCTACTAGTTTCAAGACCCTTTCCTTAACCAGAGCTATCTAGGTTGGAATTAAACCATTGAAGGCCCCTTCTTGTTAGCTGAATTTTACTAGATTAGGATTCAAGTCCATGAGAAAATTTCTTTAGCTTAAAACAAAAAAATTAAAAGTTGAAATAAGTCATTGAAGGCCACATTTCTATGAACTATTTAGGATAGGAATTAAGTCCATGTGACCCCTAGCTACTAGTCAAAATCACGAGGAGTAGAAATTAAGCTATTGAAAGGCCCTCTTCCTTAACTTAGCTATTTAGGTTTGCATAAAGTCTTTAAAGACCCCTTCCTAGTAGCTAACCAGATAAGAGTAGATTCCCAAGTGGTATATTTCTCTAGTTCAAATTCATATAGTTTGGTTAGGAGTAAGTATCCATGTTAGCATTCTCTACAACTATTACCTCTAGATAGAAGTAAGTATCCATAGTGGCATCCTTTCTAAGAAAATATATCTACTGAGTCTGTGTTTGGATTAGATTCCTCATTGAGTCTTTTTCTAATTATATTTCTATTCTTCTTAGAAATTAATGAATCTAACTTTCTAAGAATAAATCATTCTAAATTAAAGCAAATTCATATATATTTTTACCTATCTTTCAGAATCAAACTCAAAATAAAATCTAAAATCAAAACCAAATCTAAATTTCTAAACCAAACTCAAATTCTTTCAAGCTTATGCTTGTGATTTTGTTGACTAGTCTGATCAATAGCAATATGTTCAGTGTACTCTAGTCAGTCACTACATATATTAGCGGTTATTGACCTCATTTTTAGGGATGAGGTTAATATTATCCCTAAATTAAAAATTAAGACACCTAAGCCTAGACTAGGAGCCTCCTGATTAAGCACTTAAGCACTATACATTGTGACCTAGTGAGTTCTCATAAGTTTTGATCAAACCTAATGGGATTCGTGGATCCAAACCCAACCCAAATCTAAAATAATGAGAATTAAACACATTCCACTTGAAATCCAAATCTATTTTAGTTTAAAACAAGATAATTAGAGTGGTTAACCCAATTATCCTACTTAAGCTCAAAATCACCTAAACCCAAAGATATTTGAATAAATTAAAAAAATTATAAGTCAAATAAAAAAAACATAAGTCATTGTGGACTCAAAACTAAAGCCAAATGAAGGCCAAAGTTGGTCAACTAGTTGACATAGAGTTGACTCATGTAGGTCCCACCAAGTCAAAGGTCAACCCACAAAATTTTGACCAAATTAAGTCATTTAAAAGACTCAAAATCATAAAATAAATATTTTAAAACATGAATAAAATTATTATCAACCTAATAAGGTGTTATTTGGGCTAATTAGATCACTTGATCTAAATAAACCCAAATGAACATTGTTAAGATCAAAATTCAAACTAAATTAAAATTAATCTAAATAAAAATACTTAAAATGATTTGTCAATCATCATTGAACACAATCCAATCAATCATTGGGTCTAATTTGACCAATTTGACCATTTGACCCATTTGAGTTCAACTCAACCCATTAAGCTCAATTTGAGTTTAAATGGATCAAAATTGAAATCCATTTTAAACCAAATGAAACTGATCACTCCAAATCATTCCACACATGTGATTAAATATGATTGGAGGTTAAACACACTTTGATTGAGCCAAATTTGTCATTTAGCTCAATTAAACTTAACTTAACCCATTTAAGTTAAAATGGGTCAAATTAAATAAAACCAAATTAAACCTCACATTGCATGAAGTAATTGAACTCCAAATTATCCATTGGATAATTAAAACTAATTAAAATTTAAATTTAAATCCAAATACAATTACATCACTTTAAATTAATTTAAATCCAAATAGAATTAAACTAAATCCAATCACGAGACCCACCTCAAATAGACTTGAGTTTGGCCTATGATTCATCTTGGTTTGACTTAGCTAACCAACCAATAATCCAAATGAATGTTGTGATGGTGCCAAAAGTCAAGAGATGCAATATAAGATGCCATGGGAGATGATGCATAGCCAATGGAAAAAAGAAACAAAAAATTCTATGTAGAGAGATCAAATTTTGTTTATCTCTCCTCCGCACGTCATCCACCTCTTCACCATAACTTCTTTGGACTCTCTCCAATCCATTGACCAATCCTTAAAGCTAGCCTCCAAGAGTGGAAGTTACCATGGCAAAAACAAAATTTGCCTCTTCCATGGAGGAAGCTCATAGCTAAGTACTATGGGAGAATGGGAGAGCTCCTCTTATACTTTTATGTATCCCAACACACACCTAAGGGGAAGAGGAGTTGAGATGACCACTTACCTAGTTGTCTCACAGTAGATGAGCTCAGAGCCACCATAGACTCCTCCAATGGAAGATATTCAGGCCAAGTGAGGGGGAGAAAGAAAGAGCCTCTCTCTCAATCCTAACACCACCTAAACATCCTTAAGAGATAGAAAAGTTGAGCTAACTCCTTCCTCAGATTCCTCACCACCAACAAGCTGGAGCTCGACCAAATCCAACGGGAAAGGTGACAACCAAGCTTTGGAATGGGGAAGGAGTGATCCTTCCCTTCAATTGGACTTCCCTATACATTCAAGGGGAGGAGGCTAACTCAATCAAACTTTCTCTCAAGTCCCTCCCCACTGACAAGTTGAAGAACCATCAAACTTGACGGAGAAGGGGTGGAGCTTGGTCTCCATAGTGATTGATGGGGAGGCAAGCCAAAATTTCTTCACAAAAGCTTTGCCATGATGAGGCGAAGGTGCTCAAAGAGTTGCAGCCATCGAGGATCAATGTTGGTGAGGTATGAGTTCAAACCGACCACCCTCATGCATAACTTAGTCCTTTGTGAAGTAAAATTAATCCATTTTGAGATCAAGTCATCTAGATAGGTTGGAAATCAGTCCTTCATATATTTCAAACCTAAATAGTATAATTTCACCATGTATATCATCGAAGATCATCCCAAAGAGCCAACGGCTCTCAATTCCTATATAATCCCCATTGTATGTTCCTTTTTATTTGGAATAGATGGTCTTGATTTAATTGAACCGCTCAGTTTGATCTCTTAAGAAAATCAAAATCAAATTTGAACATCCAATCCTAGATCGGACGGCTCCATTTGATCCCATGTGTGCGGTCAAAACACGAAAAGGGCTGTCTAGTCAGTGCCAATTGGGCTAAGTAGAAAAATAGATTTTCTTACTTTAAAAATTTATAAAAAATAACTTGAAGTTCAAAAAATCATAGAAAATTAAATACTCAATAAAAATATAAATAAATACTGAATTCATCTCAGTGAGGAGAATCCATTAAACTTAAAATCCCCAATTTTTACAGGATTTTATGGGCTAATTTTGTTTCAAATGAAAACAATCTAACTCAAATTGCACACAAATCATCATTCTAATCAATTTGAAACTTTGGGGGAATTGAAATTAAGGTTAAAACCTACCTTAGTTAAATTTTTCTTGATTTATTGGCTAGTATCTTAAAATACAAAATTTTGAAGTCATAGGCCTTTATTTAATAAAATAAATTAATATTAAATTAGAAAAATCATGGAAAAGTATAAAATCAACTTGAATCATCATAAAAACTTTAATAAATCTAAACAAATCATTAAAACTTACTGAAATCCCATAATCCTCAAAATGACTTGATTGTTAATTAATTAATTAAATTAATTCAATTAATTAATTAAATTAATTCAATTAATTAATCAAAACTTCAAAAAATCATAATAAATTTCCAAAAATTCTGAAAGAACCACTTATGGATGCATTTTCTAGGGAGAAATTTAAGAAAATCAAAGCTCCTAATTAATTCCTTTTAATTTAGGCTTAATTTAACTTTTATTGAAATAATTAAAACCTTAACTAACACTAAATTATACATGTGATTAGGTAAAATTTTAAAGATCATAAATTGGCAAGAAACTCCACTTGCCATAAAAAGTTCAAGGTCAAATGACTTCTAGATTACAAGAAGTTGAATTTCAAATCCTTAGGTCAAATTAAGTGAAATAATAAATTAAAAAAATAATAGAAATTATAAAATTTTATCAAATCAACTTAAAACATTTTTAGTAACATCAAAACACCTGAAGAAAACTTTCCAACCTTTTGAAGTTAAAGATTTTGATTAATTACAGACGTAGGGTTTAATGAAATGAAAGAAAATAAAAATCAAGCTTTAAATTATTAATCTGAATTCTTAATAAACTAATTAATTAATTGAAATCAAAGCCTTTTAAATTATGCTTGAATTATAATATCAACTTAAATGAATTAAGTGGATTCACTTAAGCTAATGAAAATAAACATTAATGAAATAAATAAATGAAATCAAGTAAACTTTAAATAAATCAAGTAATTAAAATTCAAAATAATCAAGTTAACTCATCCAATTTCATGAACATTAATGAAATGAATAAATAAGATCAAATCAAATGAACATTTAATTAAATGAAAAAGAAACACTTTAATTTTAACCAAAGGTTATAAACCAAAAGATCATAAACTCTGAACCTCAAAAAGAAACTTAAAATATTAATCAAGTCAAACTCAAAATAAAATAAATCACTTTTTGAATTCAAAAGAACCTAATCAATATACTTAGGATATTAGCTTACCCTTCTATAATATATTAAAGTCCATTCTATTAGGGTTTAGGGTGTTGAATAGAATGAGTTCCACTCAAAGTGGGACTTATGTCATTCTTTATTTGTTAAAACCTAAATTTTAACTTTAACACAAAAGAAAATTTAAAATTGGAAATAAAATCACAAATTAACCAAGTCACTTAAATTTAAACTACCCAATGGTAAATTAAACAAATGTTTAAAACTAAATCAAAACTTGAACCTAAAAGGCCAAATAAAGTCATGCCACACAAGCTTATTTTTCTTCACACACTAGATTATTAGATCACCAACCCTAGACTTAGGTTCGGTCGATGTTTTGTTATATTCTGTGATGTAAAACATTTTCCTTATTTTATGATGTATTATTTTAGACTAGATGGCTAGGATTATCTGCCCATTAGTCTAGATGATAAGACGTTCTTTTTATCCTAACACCATTTTCTACAGGAGGTTGTACTAAAAGGGTGTACTATAATAAAATATATAAATGTTGTTAGTAAGTATGCTTAAGTCCAAGTACAGCCCAATAGGATAGGTGGGCTTAGCGAACAACTAATGCTAAGCTTGTATGTTTGTAGATAGAATTGCTGGAGTGTTGTTAGTATTTTCTAACATCTATTTTGTAAGGTTTAGGAATAAGAGGAGTCTAGAATTAGACTAGGATCTATGGGGGTCTAGAAATAATATGATTTTACTTTATTAATGCATGGTCTCAGTGGTCCCCTGTGAAGCCCGTGGAGGTCCCTGAAGAAGGTGATGATCCGAGAAGAAGATCCCATAGATCAAACTTTTAGTTCTAGGCTGGGCTGTATAAGGGCAGATCTCGGTCCATTTTTCTCTTTCTTCAGGGTGTACAATGATACCTGGCTGCATTGACCTATTTTAATTAAATTACTTTGATTTATTTAGGGTGTGCATTAGAAACAACCTATTTTTTTAGGTTTCTTTCTATGTTGTGCTTCTATGATGAATTACCTGGAACGTTAGGCTCCTAGGAAAACTAAATTTTCTTCCCAATATAAATTTATGTAACTTGAACAACAAAAATAAATACTCAAAATCTCATGTTAATAAGCCCTAAGCACAACTTAAAAGAAAAAAAAGAAATAACTAGCTTTTGCAAAACATGATAGAATATTGTTCGTACTCTTTGAATTAGATGCTTCACCCATTACACATAAGGGGGAATCTAACCTTTTAGAAATGATTACCCTTTTTAGGGAAGTGTGCCTTTTCTTTTGATTTAGCTCATAACCATTTCTAACTGCATATCATTGTAGACATGAATTGCATACCCATGGCATTTAAATGAATTGTGAGTCAAAACATAAAAAATAAAATTTATTATAGTACTTAGGTGCATGTCATACCAAACATCTTCTTAAGGCTAGGGAGTGAGTTTAGGTTCATAGATTCACTCCTAAAATATAACAGCTCGGGCATCTTGCATAACATGAAGATTGAACTCATGGATTTAAAAATTGCCTAGATGCTGTTAGCCAGCATCCCTTCTAGGTGGGTGATAAGTCCAAAAGAGTCAAAGTTTGGTTCATTTTCTCAATTGAGAGAAAGAGCCAATAATTCCCAAAAGTTAAACTAGGTCAAGCCTTTGACTTATGCCATAAGCACTTGAAGGCTTAGGTTATGAAGCATCATTTTATGAATAAGTCTTCAATCCTAGGCATTTCTACATTCTTATGCTACCAAACCTAAGTCCTAAATTTCTAATAAAATGTTAATTTATATCTTACTAGATTCAATCTCAAAATTATAAAGCCAAATGGTATTGAGAGCTTTCCCAATTGAATTTCTAAATTAATCATCCTTTAAGAAAGCTTTGATTTAGTTTTTTAATTGACAGTATTCTTAAGAGAGATCCTTCATTAATAAGATGTAATTAACTATAGGGGCTTGCCCTTATAAAGAACAATGAACCTTACATTAAAATAAATCATGTTCTATTTCTTCATGTAGTTCATAGGAAAAATCTCTAATACATCGAAGACCCATCAGCCTAAAGAGTCCTTATTAAGTAATCAAATTCATTATATGGTAATATATTTATCTTTCAAGATAAAATATTTACATTAACCTCTAATACACATATTTGGATTAAGGATTTGAGGACTTATCTAGGTTTACTTTAATAATTTTTTGAGTCAAGAGTTTCAACTTCTTAATGTTTCCATTATTCGAGAGGCAACTTCAATGAGAATTCTAAAGTGTAATGAAGACAACATGACTACCAAGGTCATTAAGGAGATAACATAATAGTTTGTGTCAATGTAAGTTAGAGGTTGCATCTCTTAGTTCTCATAGGTTTGATCACTAATTCGCATATTTGGATAAAGGATTTATGGTGAGTTGTATAGGTTCCCCTTAATAATTTTTTAGGTTAAGAGTTTTAAGTTCTTAATATTTTCATTACTATAACGACAATATCAGTGAGAATGATTGGGTGTAATCAAGTGAACCTGGCTACTAAAATAATTAAAATGATCATTTTAATAGTTGAGTTTAGAGGGCAAGCTATCCCCAATTTCATTTTCGCAAGGATAAGCTTAGGGAGTCTATAGTGATTTTACTCTAGCAATTCTTGAGTTTCATGGGTTAGCACTTCCCTTAATGTACAACTTAACTTTTCTAAGTTGATAGTGTCATTGTGATCTATGAGATCATTTGCATTTTGTAAAAGAAACTTTTCAATTCCAAGGTAAGTATTAAAGATGGGAAGGAGAAGAATTTTCTTAATAAGAAGTCAAGACTTTAGAGCTGTGTCTATATCTATTTATAGAATTATAGAATCTGAGATTAAGTTAGTTCCTAGTTGGGTAAGATCAACATTGCCATGTAATAAAAATCTATAATTTTATTATTACATTATGTAATGAATATTTCTTTTGGTATTAGTGGTATTGTACTTTTCCTTACTTTTTTATCATTTATTTTAATCATTTATTTTTGTGTGCACTTGCCACCGCTATTTCTAATGGAATGTGAATGAGCGATGGTGGAATAATTATGAAAAATGATTTGGTTTAAAATTTATGCATTTTATGAGGAATGTAATGTTTACCTCAAAGTTCATGATTTTATATTTTAAATACCTAACTATCCTTCAGTGATCTTTTACACTTACCATTTTTGTAAATGATTATTACTTTTCTCTCACATCTCTTTAATCCTTAAGTGCTCTCTTCTAAGATATGGTGTGGTCCTGAATGATGTCACAAAAGTGTTTTAGGACTAAGAGTTCATCAAAAGTTTAGTCATTAAATCATAGCTCACTAACATGGTGCATTAACCTTATTGTTTTCGGGATAAGAACTTCAAGGTGTGATCTCTAAAATGGGTGTTCCCAAGTGATGTAGAATGTTGCATAATTAGTTTTGTAAACAAAGGTTATATTTTATATTAGATAAATTGAGTGTTGTAATACATTATAATTAAGAAAGTGAATATTCGATTATAAGTAACAAAATAAGAGAATAAGCACATGTTATAAAATCTCAAGGAAGTGTCTAAATAAGATCTCAATCAAGGCATATCATAAGTTTCTAATCAATAGAAATAACAAATTTTAAATTTTATTATTTATAATTTATAAAATTGAATTTTTTTTCACTTGAACTAAATAAATGAAGGTGGTTGATGTATTCCTCCATTAATGAGCACCAAACCACCGCCATTATCTCCAAAAAAAAAAAAATTTATCTCTCTTTTTGAATGATGGTTAGTTTAGCTTTATATATAGAGTTGATATATCATAAAATTTTGGAGCCTTAAAATGATAAAATTATTTCAAAAAATTTATTTATATTTATGTTCGTGGTTTGTAGCCTAACTTAACCTTTAATTGGTAAAGTTGATTATTCATCTTGTAAGTACTTCCTAGAATTTTCAAATCACTTCTTAATTACCATCACACCTACTTTTACATCTTAACTAACCTCTAATACCTTCTATAAATCACTTCAGTTTTCAAACCCACTCTTAAATTATTCTAATAATTCATGACCATGATTAGATGGGCAGCTATCTACTCATGTTTTCCATTCCATTATAAGGCCTTCAACACTACCAAATTCCATCAAAAACTTCAGATCATATGTTCATATATTAAAAAAATACCATTCTTTGTATTTCTCTTTTGCTAGATTTCTTGAATTCCTTTTCATAAAGAGATATTTTAAAATAGCTTAAACTAGCTCAAACTAGCTTGATCTATACTAGTCTTAGTTTTCTCTCAATCAAACCTCTTTAATAGCCTCACCTTTTTTCCACTTACTTTACATCATATTTTAACATTATTAACTAGTCAATCACTATAAAATCTAGCTATTTATATTACTTAAAATTTATTTTTTGAAATGATTTTTTAATATAGCCCTAACTTTCTTAAGTTAGACTAATCCTCACATTTTTTTCCACTTAGCACTACCCTAACTTCCAATCACAAACTTTAGATCATATATTAAAATATTAAAATAAATTTTTAAATTTGTTTTTAGCCATTAATATTACCAAAAAAAATCTATACCATCACCTAGTTCCTTTTATGATTTTATCTTGGTTAGTTTAGATTTAACTTGCAATTTTTATTGTGCTAGTAGACTGTTGATATCATGAAATTTTATGTTCTCATTCTTGCTTAGATAATGCTAAAATTATTTGTGAGTTTAATCACCAAAAATTATACATGAGGATGTAGAACATCACATAGAGCCTTACCTTCATTTGCCACCTCTTCATTGTGAAGGCCTTCAAAGATGAAAGTGTCTTCATGGCCAAACTAGATATCATGGATAAGAACATATATATATATATATATATATATATATGTATGTATGTATGTATGTATGTATGTATGTATGTTATGTATTTGGAATGTTAATTATTGGATGGATTGTGACAAAAAAATCTTATCCTATTTTTCACTAATAAAATAAATGTTTTTCGTTCAAGGCCTCAATGAGGACACCACTTATCTTCACCTCAAGGGATTGGCACTAGATATCAGGCTTTCTCCTTCGATGTTGTGGTGAGGAATCATTATTGCAAGTCTTCAAGTTCTTTAAATTTTAACTTAACACTTTCAAAGATGATTTTATTTTGCAAATGCTCATGTGAATGCTATGTTTGCAATTCCCAATGACACTAAAGTGTTGAACTTACTTAAGCTAGTGGTGTTTAAGGATTAGAAGGTGAAGGTAAAAAAGCAGGTATTATATGTGTAGAGTAAGGTAATGTGGTCACATCTAATGGCTCATCACCTCCACTTGACACTTCCATCATACCTTTGATACTTCTTAGCATCATCAAACAAACTTACTCTACTATAAACCCATTTGACCCTCCATTTCAAGAGATCATGATGCTTTTAATAAGATGGTTATTGTCACTCTAGACATGATCACCATGGCAAGTTACTAGCCTTCGTAGATTGGGATAGTTTATCATGGTTCCCCATTCATATGTGCATTCTTCCTCTCCTATTGTTCAAGTGGTTTGATCATTTTTATAGTGTAACCATTGATGAGTTATTAGCATGAGAAATGGTTGAGAAGAGGTTGTGGCCCAATCAAGTGAGTAGCTATGATAGAAAAGGAAAGGTTGTAACCTCTAAGTCTAAGAACATATTGTGAGTCAACCAAATCATCATTCATGAGGTTGAGTATTATGTTGCTCTTTATATGATTGGAAGCCTATAAGCTAGGATATTATAAATATTCCTCGTATATCTAAGAAAACCTTAAGATTAATTTCTCTCATGATCTTCTCTTCGTAGTGAAAAGCGTTCATGTGATGAGAGTTGATAAGGTTTCATTTACCTTTCCATTATAGAAAGTTATGCCATTGAGTTACCAAATTGAGGATGGAGAAGAGGGTAATGAAGAGGTCCTTATAGGAGTAAAATAATCTTCATCAAAATGTTGAGGCAAAGACTGAGACCTTAAGGACAAAGTTATACAAGGAGGCTTCCCTTGAAGTCATACTCACCAAAAATATTGCCCATGTCAAGTAGTTAAAAGACTACAAGGTTAAGAAGAACTACCAGGCTAAAGGTTGCGCATTGTGGTATTATGAAGAAATAATTTTTTTTAAGTGATTGAAGACTTCATGAAATTCTCACTTATGAGAAGTCTGACACTAGCAATGATTTCTACTTAATCAAGTTGATTAATCTTAAGAGCTTCTAGAAATGTATCAAAATAATACTTATTTTTATCAATTAATGATTAATAAGTCTTTTTAAGGAAATTCTAATGAAGCGAGTGCTAATAATGCTTGAATATTTTTCTTCTACTTTATGTACTTGTATGAAAAAGAAAAGGCTATATGTACCTATTATAAATAAATAAAAAGATGGATTTTTTGTGTCTATATTTGTTTTTTATTTTATATGCAATTTTATTGAGTAGTTCCTTAAATAATGACTAGATACTACTCTTATGTAATTGAAATATGAGTATGATTAAAGAATAGCTAACTCCTCTCAAGTCATACTTAGACTTTTGGTATTATGTTTTTAATAATGAGTCATCAACTTAGATGGTTCTTACTTTGTTTAGGACTTGACCTTTCTAAGGATAAATATTTAGACTTGCTTAATAAAATATACTCAAGCACTATTCAATATGAATACTGGCCATAAAAGAGAGAGTTAAGTTCTAAAGTTAGAGTTTATAATTTCTATGAGATAAGACTCATTGCTTATGATTTAGTGAGTTAGTGAAGATAATTTTATTTGTCCAACCTAAAAGCATGTGAACATTTAATTTTGTTAAATAATTCTTTCTTTATTATGATTGATGGCCTTAGACTTACAAATATGTTAGACATGTCTTCTCCTTTGAGAGACTCAAACTAAAGGATAGAGAGGGTGACTTCACTAAAATTAGATTGTTCATCTACATGAGTCCTTAGCTCTCTTATATTAAAAAAATAGTCTTATAGCTTTCAATCTTAACCCTAAGCTAAGATCTCTCTAGCTTAGTCCAATAATTTTATGCTTTTTCAAGTACTCTACCTTTATATTTAAGTTTTTCCATTTCCATTCTTGATTCTCATAAAAGTATGGTGTTAACCTACCCAAAAATTATTTTCTTTTGTTAAGATAGAGTTTGCACTTTGCATTTTTCTTTCTTTATTTATTTTTTTCAAATGATTTCTACTATACTCATTGAGATAAGGTGAGTTTTATAGTTCATTATAGGGAGATGGTGTGTTGCCCAATTTATAGGGAACTAACTAATTGCCTCCATATGAACTTGCTTAATTTTTTATTATTATATTTATTTAACTTAAGTATAAATTTAAATGAAAATTTTCTTTAATTTTTATAAAATATAACAAAAAGATAGAAAACATAAAAATAATAATATTTTCTTTATTTATCATTAATAGAAATTTTTTCCCCCTTCAAGTCCTAGGCATTTCCCTCCCTATGTGCATCTATAGCAATAATAACAAGGGCCAACTTTTTAATGATGTAAGGTTCTTATCACTTTAACCCTAATTTATTGAGTGTTTAAGATCAAGTAGTTGGATTCATTTTTCTCAAAATCACATCCATAGTCTAGAAAGCATCCTCTATGACACCAAGCTACAGTACTTCACCAATCTTCTTTTGGCTTCATTTTATCCCATCGATGTTTTTAATTACAATTTCTCTCATAAATTTATGGTTATTATTTTATCCTCCTAGTTTTTCCCTTATAATTCTAGCAAATCCTTCTCTTTGACTTCAAGGTGACTAGTACTTGTTAACTATGCAAGTTATAATTTATTGCAAGTAAAGCCACCATTCAATTGCATAACGAAAAAGAATTTTAACCTATTGTTGATGATAGAGTGGTTCTCAGAGCATAAAAAAAATGGAAAGAAGCATCTTTACTCATTATTCCATAGCCTTTTTTATTTTCTTTTTTAAAAAGTTTAGGATCAACATATTTATTATTTCAACCAATTTGATAGTCTATGGGTGGTGAACTAAGATAAACTTGAGGAGATGAATTAAGATTAACAAAACTCTTTAATTTTTCTGTCTAAAAAATTATATTTTAGAAAGTATATTGAACTTGATTTAAAAACTTTAAAATGATGTTGTGTATATTACTTATAAATAATTTTGTAAATTATGACTATTAAATTGCATATAACATTTTACATGTACATACCACTATTATCATACATATTTGTGCATGTAAGTGGAGATATAATGGTCTACTCACTTATATGATTATCTATTTGTGCATATGATGTGCTTAAACAAATATTAACAAATGAAGCTATATGTGAAAGTAGATGTATAAAGGGTAGAGCAAAAAATATTAAATAATTTAAAATAGAAAAATTATTTATTTATTATGTATTTTTTATTCTTAACATCATGTTGAAAAATACTTATATTATTACTTCTAATACATACCTATTATTTATACTTGTTCTTGTGCGTACTGACACTCAATTTAATAGGCATTACACATGATAGACTAAGGTGTCGTGTTAGACAACTAAAAGCAAATCCTATTATTAATGTGATGTTATACTAGCTTACATATTTTTTATTATTTTGTATATTATGAATTAGATTAAATTTTGAGAAGTTTAATGAGCATTGTTACTTATCTTTATTTTGCTTACATGCATTATTTCTAGGAAAGGCAAGAATCATGTTGAGTAGAAATTGTTAATTGCAATTAAGGTATTGATTTTAAGTATGTCTATAGTTATATCTCAATTATTTTGATTGTCATGGTGATATGTATATTTTTGAGAGATATTGTACTATAATTATTATGTATATCTCTTTGTTCTTGTATTGTTTATTGAGATAAATGAAATAATGTTGATGTTTTAAATCATTATGTATTTCATGAGATTGAAATGGCTATATATTTTTACTTACTAAATATTTTTTTTAAAATACATTTTGAGAAATCTATCAACTATTACAACCTCAACACAATATGATTAGCCTTAATATGATAGCTTACATTGGTTCAAGTTATGACAGTTTATTCTTATAAATGTTTAACTAAAACAACATGATGAATTCAATGTATAAAAGAGAGTAATTGAATCCCTTTAAGAGCAAACTTAGCTTCAGTGCCAAACTCATGATCAATACACCTAAGATTTCACTCATCGTTAAATTAATAATTACATTCCTACATTTAGTCAAATTAACTTTTGCCTTCTTACACTTAATATTTGTTGTAGATGAATCTTTTTTATGATCAATATTAGTAATGTTCTCAAGGATAGTCACCTTTAAAAGAAAGGGATGATTGGAGTAAATCGAGTGCTAATTAAGGTCTTTTAATTAATAGTCCTTATAGTCACCTCATAGATCCACTTTCACTTCCTTTAAAAGGTTTGTCAGTGGTTGTAACATCACTTCTATATAATTGCTTTTCATATTAGCCTTTTCCTTCTTATAATTTTATAGTAAACATTGTTCTTGTATTTGGTGTTAGAGGGACACCACACAGATCTTATGGGGAACTTATTGAAATGATTGAGTATAATATTTAAGAAATCATGTGATATCTCAAAAGCTAGAAACATCACTCTACAATAGACTCAATCATCTAATAAGGACTCCTAAGGCAGATGGGTCTACCTTTACCATATATCTTTCCCCTACCTTACATGGATGCAATAAAGTAGGGTTTATTTTTTAAGTCAGGTTATTTAGTTCCCTATGGAAGCAATCCCCCATAGTTAATTACATCATAGAAAATGAGAATTTTTTAAAAATACTCTCGATTAAAGTAGTCAACTAAAATATCTAAAGATTTAAAATTTTGATGATCAAGGGATTATTAATTATTGGAAAGTCAAGTGAGGAAGTTAAAATGGAGACAATTCTTAACAAATGCTAAAGGAGGATGAGTAGAAAACACCCATGATACTAAGAAGCTTAGTGAGTGCCTCAATTTATTCTATAATGAGGCAATATAATTTTGAAGGTGAGAGTTATTTTCATTTGAGTTAATATTTTATTCAAATGCTAGGACTTAGACTCCCACAACACAAGAGTATGGAAATGCATTAGACATGAGAACTTACACCCGTAGCTAAATCGAAACAAGCAGCCTCTGAACCTATATTTAGAGTGCTCTAGCATAAATTGAGAGCTTGACCTAATTCTACTCAAATAAGTTGGATATATTGGTTTATTTCTACTAAAGAGACTGAACCAATCTTGACTCTTCTAGACTTATAATGGCCTTGAGCGGCTGCTAGCTAACACCTCCTACGATTCAAAATCATGTGGGCTAGTCTTATATAAATGCAGGATAGCTAGGTATTATTTATTAGGATAGAATATATAGTTTTAAACTCACTCCCTAAAAGATTAGATTATGATTGGTGTGTAAATTATAACTTAAAATAATGCAATAAATTATAATTTCATTTTATTTTGACTCGTTACTTTAGACTTAGGCTTAAGAGAGTTTATGCCTATATGCATGATGAAATATAATTATGGGATAAATAACTACTCTCATAGGTGAACGCTTGTCCCTCATTGTGCAAGAGTGGAGATCCCCTAGTCTTAAGAAGAGAATATACATGCATTATATAAAAACTTACAATCATACAGCTAAGAGGTTGCTAAATCTTTTATTTTTTTGTATTAAAATACCTAAGCTTTAAGGTGAGGTTGAGTTTATTATAATTTTATTGAAATTGATTAATTAAGTAGAAAATTTAAGTATTCTAAAGAGCCTATTGCATCCAAGCCATACAACAAACATTTATACTTTAAGAAACCTATGAAAAGCCTATCATTTCTATTGAATAATCAATATAAACACTCAAACAAAGATCATTTGTTTGAAAAAATAAAAGGCCAGAGAGGGCAGGTACCATCTAAAGAAAAAAATAGAAATTGGGTAGTCGAGCTAAAACCTTATACAACCTTACAATGGATTTACAAATGAAAAATAAAACTATGTGGGTCTTCAAATCTTTATCTTCATCTTCACTCCATGTATTTGGGAACTCCTGGCATCACATGACCTCTTAGATCTAAACCTTCTAACCACTGCTCATTCTAAGCCTCATAGCTCTAATCTTAATCCTATTACAAAAATTATATATTTATATGAAATAAAAATCTAACTACACCACCAAAATAGACATTAGCTTAACATACATTCAAGCCAAGCAGTTATATATATTTCATACACTTGGGCAGAATACCTAACCTTGGGTCACCAAGCCCACCAACCCTAATGGATTATGCTTTAGAATTTAAGCTGTACTTACAAGCAAAAGACAATCTCCGCAAAAAAACATCATTAGTCTAAAATCATCTTGACATTTAGACAAAACATAATCAATCATAGCATCCAATCCAAAATATTACATCACATCATTATAATAAGCATCAACCTAACTTAAACTTAGGAGGTGACTTAATATTCTAATGTTTGAGCTAGGCTTTGTGTGGCATATCATAATTAGGCTTTAATGTTTAGAGTTTTCTGATGATAATTGTTTAAATTTCTTATTAGGAATGATTACACTTTATATAATTAATAATTTAAAAATAAATTTTAGACTTAGACTTTTAATTTTATTTATTAATTTTATTTTTTTGCTGATTTAAAATTATAAAGAGAGAAAGGATGAAGAAAATCCATTATAATCCTTAACCTTAGGTTGAATCTAAGAGATGGATTTTCTGATTTTTTAATCATTTTAATAAAATGTTTTAGATTAATTTTATTAAGCAAAGTGTTTGGATTTGACTAAAGAGATTTTATTTAAACATGAATGGCATCTTAGGATTAATAAAACAAAACCATGGTTAATTTAATTGCATTGTGTTGACTTTGCTTTACTATTCCTTAATATTCATTTAATTAAAAAACATAATTAATTGAATAACTAAATTTAATAAATATCATATATCTTTTGATTATTCCACACTTATTGCATGAATGAATTAATGTAGATATATTTTATATTAATTAACATTTGAAATATGATGCATGGATTTTGTAGAAGAAGTTAATTTAATTATCCTTATATATATATATATATATATATATATATATATATATATATATATATATATATATATATATATATATATATATATATATATATATATATATATATATATATATATATATATATATTTATATGCATACATATATGGATATAAGGATGAAATTTTGAAACTTTTAAAGTATTTTAAATATATAGGTAAAAATAATTCATCCCTAACATGCATTTTACTAGAAATCTCAAGGTATGTGTTGTTGTTATACCAAGGGTACGAGATATCAAGACATTCTTTGGACCAGTTGTCCTAGGTCCTCGGTTCCAAACTATATAGCTTTCAAATTATAATTCATATATATAGGAATTAAATTTAATTTTTAATTATTTATATCAATTTATATTTAGCTTAATAGATATATTTTAATTAATTAAAAAAATTTCAAATTTATTAGTGATAATAGCTACACTATTTAATTAAATGGCAAACACTTAAATGCAATATTTTATTTTATTTTTAAAAACATGAATACATGAAGATATCAAAACATAAATTTATGAATAATCAATGTATATCAATTAAATGTTATCAAATAACCTAGGTGGATTTATTAATTTCTAAGGACATTCACATTAAGATAAGCACCCTTAAGCCTAAATAGTTCCACTAAGGATTGATTTTTTGGAATTTGAGTTAGTTAATCCTAAAGAGAAGAGAAAATCATTAAGATTATCCCTTGACCCAAATCTATTCATTAATTAATTTAAAAGTAATTTAGATAATTTTTATGGATTATTTAAGATTAATTAATTATTTAATAAATTAAGATAAAAAGAGTACATAAAGTCAATTAAGCCGTAAGTATAAGCCCAAAATTATGATAAAATTACAAGAAATCCATAAATATGAAATAAACATGCCTTAAAAATGCTAATATAATTGAGCTTATAATTAAGATATAATTAAATAAATGGAAAAACCCAAACTCATCAATTACACTCAAAACACCCCAAGCCAATTAGGGATTCTGATTTCATTGAAAACTTTTTATTAGCTGAGCACAAAGAGAGCTTTGACAAAATTTTTAGAGGTCTACATAATGATTTAATTAATTAAATAAAAGCCCTTTAGTGTGATTTTGAGATATTATTGGAACAAGGGGTCCTAATTAATTTCTCTAGTTACATTTACTATTTTAATGCATAAATATATTTTTTATAATTAATTTCATGATTTTCTTAATTTAATATAATTATTAAATGCATAAACTGACTAATTTTGGTTTGAAATTTTAAATTCTGCAAATTACTTAGCAAATTAACTTGTGAAAATTATGAGAGGTAGAGGTCACCCAAAGGAACATTCACACCAAATTTTAAGTTAATTAGTTAAATAATTAAAGCTTAATTCTACTAATTAGATGAAAATTTAAACTCTAATTAGTCATTATTTACTTGTAAAATTAAGCATTTTATTTTTCATAGATTCTCCTCTATCTAAGCTTTATAAAATTAGTTTATTTATATGTTTTAGATTTTTATAATTAATTATAATTTTAGAATTTTAACTAATTAAAACTCATTTTAAACCCTAATTAATCGATTTACACAATCAATGTCACGTGAGTGTTGATGCGACAATACTTTTCATGTGGTGCCATAGGATTGGTTATTTAAAACGTCTCATGGCTGCTAACACAGTGAAGATGAATGTGCTTTCTCCATAGCTATTTGATCATGGATCAAGCAATGAAGATTAATCCTTCAGATTAAATTAAGATTTCTAATGTGATTAATCATAGTTGTCCATTCTAATCACACGAAATGGATGGAAAATGATCCATCATCGACCTCTAGTGAGAGAAAAACACCATTTGTCATTTGATCAAAGCTCACTGGAGCTTGTTTAAGGGTGAAAATGAATGTGAAGTGATGAAGAGGTGAATTTAAGAGGGATCCTATGCTCGATTGTCACCAAATGCAAAAATCCTTCACAAAAGATCGACACCTACGGGACTTTCTATGATTTGTAGAAATTTATCTTATTGTAACTAAAGACTAGTAGCCCAATGATTGAGGTAGCTTAGCCTTGAAGAGGCAAAGCCTTAATGAGAAGATCACAAGCTGACTCCCTTTCAATCATCGTTTAGACCAACCATCGCCATGAAGCTTACTAGAGTTGGTCTAGAAGTGTATTTTGGTGCTCGAATCGAGTGTTTCTCAATTCATTTAGGATAGTTGGAGCTTGGGAAGGTGGAAAGAGTTAATTTGACTTTGTTGAAATTTTGGAAGCTCGGGCTAACATGGGGCTCTCTCACTAGCGATGGGGTGTTTGTGGGTGTCTATGAACTTGAGGGATTAAGAGGAATGATGTATGGAAGGTGTGTGTGTGTTAAGTTTGAATGGGGTAGAAGGTGTATACCATCCTACCCATTATGACCAATCAAATGGGATGGTTCATCCCTGGTAACTAGTTGGCCAATGGGGTGGTCGGAAATGGCAAGGGACTGATAAGATGGAGGTGCCCTAGTGGCTGGAGAGATTTGGTGGCTTGCTATGAAGGGACAACCCATGGGTGGTTGAACCAAGGGTTGGCCAAGGTGAGAGGGACATTTCCTTTGGTCAATGGCTAAGCCAATAGCTTTGGGTCAGGTCTAATCAATGAGGGGGAGCTCAAGGCATGCTAAGGTGGCTACCCAAGGTAATGGGAGGGGTTGTACTTTCCTATTTTAGGTTTTTTTATCTCATTTGAAATCCTGGTTCACTTGGTTTGGGTTGAACTGAGTTCACCATATGTTAGGTCTACTTGGGCAGGTCAATGGGGACCTAAGGATGAGTTATTTTTAGTTTGGTTGGGTTTGGACTTGATTTGGTTGAGTTTGACTCAATTTGAATCATATAGGTCCATTTGAGTTCAAATGGGCTAGGTTGACCAATTGACCAAATTGATGCAAGAGGGCTATTGAATTATGTTCAAATGATTATTTGGAATGTATTTGTACAATTAATTTTATTTTATTTAAAGTGGATTTGAATTTGACTCATATGGGTCATATAGGTTAATTGGGTTAAGTAGACTGTTTTAGTCAAATTCACTAAATTGGGTGATGAGAGGATGAGTTATGTTTAATTAATCATTTGACATTAATTGGTTACTTGATTTGAATTGATTTGATTTAAAATAGATTTTGATTCAATTTGTCCTTTTAGGTGCAAATTGGGCTAAATGGGTTAATTAGGTTGGGTTGGCCAAATTGGCTTCAATTGGTGGTTCGAGAGTGTTCAATAATCAAATTGTGATTGATTGAAGCCATTGACTCCATCCAATGTTGTTCAGAATAATTTTTGGCTCAATTTGGCCCTTTAGGTAAAATTGGGTCAACTTGGGTGAAATGGCCAAATAGCCTCAATTGGGTTCTATTGATTGTAATTGAGTGTCTGGTTATGATCAATAATTATTTTGGAAGTGGTTGGATGAGTTGATTTGTCAAATTTGAATTGGATTAAGATTTGACACAATTTGGTCCTTTAGGCCAAATTGGGTTGAGTGAGTCAATTAGCTTGGTTAGATTTACATAGGATCAATTAAGGGTTGACAAATGTTCAATAATGAGTTTAGAGTTGATTGGTGGCTTTGATTGCAATTAATTTTGGTTGAATTTGACTCATTTGGTCCTTTTAGGCTAAATGGGTCAAGTTGGGTTAATAAGATCAATTGATGGAATTGGATGGGTTAGAATGGATTGAGATGTTCAAATGCATGATTTGAGTGATCATAATGATTGGATTGATTTGATTTAGCTTAAAGCAGGTTGAATTAAATTTTGGCCTTATAGGATTCAAATGGGTCAACTTGGGTTAAGAGCTAATTTGGATCAATTTGATTTAATTGGATTACAATTAAGGTTCAATCAAGTTGAATTGAAGGTCGAATGAGTTTGGGTAAGTTCAATTTCAATTGGATTGATGTAATTTTGGATTTAGCCTTTTAGGCCTAAATGGGTCAAATTATGTTAATTTAGCCATTAAGCCAACTTGAACCTTAATGGATCAAATTAGGTTTGAAATCAATTAGTTTTGGTTATAGTAGTGATCAATTGGTTTTGGTTTAAGGATTGGTTTGGTATATGGTTTAATTGTGCTTAGGGTAGGCGGGCCCTGCTTATTGTTGACTAGGATCTAACCTTATGGCTGAACCCTATGAGACTATATGCTTAAGATTAGTGTCCTCCTAACCACTAGAAGTGTTTTGGTTTTAGGAAAACCTTTGTGCATAAATGAATCCTAGGTCAAAGGAGGAGATGGTAAACCTCACTTCAAAAATGAGGTCAAAAGTAAAATTAAAATAATTTAATGTATCAAGTGATCTTCCAACTTCAGCTCATGGAATCTCTTTATTTTGGCATGAATGTAAGTGAAGGAAATAGAAGAAGGTTAATATAAGAAAACATAAATTAAAATGAAATTCATGAAAATATGTAAGTTTTCCCTCAATTCTTTTGCATATATAAGAAATAGTAGTTTATGGAGTTTTTTAGTTGGAACACCACACAGATCTTTGGAGTTTCTTATTTATGTGATTAAAAATGACATTAAGAAATAATATACCATCTTTAAAGATAAAAATATCACCCTATAAAGAATTTAATCACTTAATAATGACTTTTATGGCTAAGGGGTCTATATATACTAGAGATTCTTCTCCTGAACTACGTGAATAAAATATAATAGTGTTTATTTTATACAAGTCTCAGTTCCCTATATGGTAAGCCCATATAGTTAATTACATCTTAAGAGAGAGAAAATCTCTTAAGAAAACTCTCAATTAAAGAAATGTGTTATTTATCTTAATAGATTTCAAAGTTTAATTTCAAGACTGATAAATATAAAAGTCAAATGGGTAGACCAAATAGAATAGTTCTTTCCAAATTTAAGTGGGAAAAGTAAGAAATTCTTTGATATTAAAAAAAGCTCAGTAAGCACTTCAACCTATCTATGATTAAGATTTATAATTTTAAAAATGAAGTTTACTTTCTTATAAGTTAAATTTTTGTTTGAATGTTATGGCTTATATTCTAATGGCACAAGTCTGTAGAAAAGCCTAAGAGGTAATGATATATTCTCACTCAAAAGAAATAGGTTGCTTCAAAATTCTATACTTAAAGGTGCTTATGGTATAAGCTAAAAACTTAACTTAGTCTAATAGAGAAAAAATGGGATATATTGGTTCCCTCTCATAAAACACTGCAAACCTATCCAGAGTTTTTTAGACTTCTAACTAATGTATCAATTTATAAATTTTATATATTTTTAAGCACTTTGGATTTATTTTTAAGACTTTGGTGTGCAATTATAAATAGTTGTGAGCTAAATTAAAAGAGAAGGTAAACTTCCTCAGAAAGGGTGGTCATCCTCAAAGGTTAGATGCTCCCTTATGTGCAATGGGAGAAAGACCTAATTTAAGGTGAAACTAAAGAAATATACAATTATAATTCACAAGTTCTAGAGGTTTCTAGTTATTTTTATTATTATTTATCTCAAGAGCTTTAATCATGTGAGGTTATGAGTTCATTATTTTTATGTTCAAAATATTTAATTAAATTGGGTAGAAAAATTAATTTTATCCTAAAACACTACCACAAAAACTACATAAACAAGACTTTCACAACAACATAAAATCAAATAAATAAACCTATAAAAAGACACACCAAGCAAATTAAATTAATTTAAGAAAAAGGTTGGATCAAACATGTTCCACTATATACCCTGAAAGAAAGAAAAAAAGGGTAATCAAGCTCTGCCCTTATATAGTCCAACCTAGAATAAAAAGTTTGATCTATGGGGATCTTCATTCAGTTTCTTTTTTTTTTGATCATCTCTTTCTTTAAGGAACTCTTTAAGCATCACAAGGGACCATCAACCTGTGCAATATACTTCTGTTAATCCTAAACCCTATAGATTCTAACCTAATTTTAGTATCAAATTATATTTTAAAATTTAAAATAAAACTTAACTAAAATATGTAAAATAAAAGTTAACTCAAGTAAATATATTTCAAACATTCAGTAGGAACTTAAGCATATAACACCTCCAATCTAATGTAGTTAACCTTAATTTCATTATAGTAGTCTATTAAGTTAGCATAACCCTTTATATAATAAAATATTAGTCTAATAAATAATGCCCTAACATAAAACAATCCTAAAATCTAATCTAAAATAGTACACCACAAAATAAGAAAATCAACACATCATAAACAAAGCATTATCCTAAGCAAAGTCTAGAGTTAATGACTTAGTAAGTCTAGTACATATAAGGAGGCTAGTGTGATGAAACCACACTAGGCTTTTAAAGTTTAATTTTTAACTTAAGTTCAAAGTTCAATTTAGCTTACCATTAGGTAAATCTAATTCTATTATTTGCATAATTTTGAAATGATTATTAGGATTTAATTTAGTTCAAATTAAGGTTGGACTTTAAGTTTTAAAGAATGAATAATATAGTGGGCCTCACTTGAGGTGGGACTTACTGTAATCAACACTCTAATCCTAGTAGGATAAGCATCTCACTAAATAATTAAAAAGCCTCTCCTAAATTCTAAATATGATGATTTCTATAAACTTTGATTATTTAAGATGATGGACTTAATCAAGTTTAATTAATATTTAATTAAATTTAATTAGATTAAATTATACAATTAATCATCTTTAATCAAATTCAAATTATTAAATGATTATATTTGAAGTTATTTTGTTTATTATGATATTTCTTAATTTATGTAATTCTTTTATTATTTAAAGGTTGTTGCTCAACTTTTAATCTTTATTTTAATTTTAAACTTTAATAATCAATTATAAGTTAATAATAACTATTCAATAAAATTATTAAGGTAGATGGTATCCATAAGAATGTTTACAAAAATTTCATCTTGATTAGACTCATATTTGATGATTAATTTTATTAATCCATTAATTAGATCTTAATCATTAAATAAAATTTAAAGTTTTTGTTTTTTATAAGATTCTTTTCTAAACAGCGAGTTTTGTATTTTTAACTATGATTTATTGAGTTTGTTTCAAATCATCTTTAGTAAAATCAATTAATTTATGCTAATTTAAACTTGGATTTAAGAATTTTTAGTCATAATTAAGATTAGTGGGTTTGATTTTTTTTTTAAGTGATTTTTTGTTAATATATATTTATAATCAACTAATAACATTTTGTAGTTTCTATGATTTTAAAATTACTTATTTAATTAACTTATCTTGAGAGAATTAAAAATTGATCACTTTTAATCCAATGAACAAAATTCCTTGAAAATTTTATGAATGGTAAATATTTATGAAATGATCATACCATAAAATTTTCATGCTTATTAAGCATTTTTTAAAATAATTAAGAAATTTAAATTTTTTTTCCATAAAAGTTAAATTACTCTTAAAATATACAGAAAAAATTAAGGGTTTAAAATTTATTAAGTTTTTTTCTGTATGTTGAATTCAAAGAGGAGTTATTCATAACTTTTAGCATAGTAGTTACTTTCTATTATTTTAAAGTTATTACCTTAAATTAATTGATTAATTAAATTTTAATTTTTTTTAGCAAACATCCTAATTAAGTTATTTTTAGATTTTGTTGTATCTAGAGAGCCTAATAATTTTTTTGTCAAACATCCTAATTAAGTTATGTCAATAAAAATATTTTGAACCATTTTAGTGTATATTTATAATTTTTTAATAATTTTATATTAATTATTTTTCAATGTTACTCTAATAGGTTTCAAAATTTATAATTTTTAATCTAGTGCTCTAATTAACATTAAATTTTCATGACAAGTACAACATTACTTTAGATATCTACTCTAGAAATTTCAACTTGATTGGATTTATATTTTAGAAGCAATTAAAAAATTATTATTTTTAAGAAATTATAAATTAATCTTAAAATAGTTGATAAAATTTAGGAATTTTTAGACCATTATATTCATATTTGAAATCTAAATATAAATAGAGGTCCTTTGTAATTTTTAGCTCATTATTTGATTTTCTATAAATGTTTTATGTTTATCTAAATTAAATTAATTAATTAGGTTTTAATTAAACCATAGATTTGTGATTTTATAATTTTTTTTGTAATCTAGATGGTTTAATAAACTTCCCTAGGCACATTAATGATTATTAAAGTGTTTTGTAATTTTTATTTAATTATTTATTTAAATTACTCTAAGTACTTCAAAAATTAATTACTTTTTATCCTTTTTCCTATTTAACTTGAGTTTTTATGAGAGTTGGAGAATAACATTAAGTTTATTCTTAAAAATTTTATCTTGATTGGATTAATATTTTAGGATAATTAAGAAAATTTGATTTTTAATCAAACTCAAATTACTCCTGAAATACTCAACAAATATGGGGATTTTAGGTTTATTGGATTTCTCTTTGAATGTTGAATTCATTGAGAAATTATTTGTAATTCTTTATTAAGTATTTTATTTTTTATGAGCTTTTGAAAATTTAGGTCAAATCTAAGGGTATTTTAATCATGGTTGTATGTCCTAAATAAATAGGATGGATGACCATAGGGTTTGTCTCCCCCATAGCTAGTGAAACTAGAGAGGATATGACAGTTTTCCATCCCTAAAACCTAATTATCTGGCAAAATTAGCCAAAAATTACCTTTTTCACACCAGAAGCATTCAAAATTTTAAAAAAACCTCTAAAGTTGCTTACTAGATTCGTCCAAATTTCTTTCACAAAACCTTAATGTAAGTATTGGCACACCTAAGAGGGGATGTGCATTGTTGTGCTTTTTAAAACTTTTAGGTTTAAAGAAAATAAAATTTTCAATAGTAAAAATAATATAAATCTAAACAAAGTGAAGGTAAACAAATGAAATAAAATGAAAAAATGTGGAACATAACATTTACAGTGGTTCGATCAACTAACCTATGTCCACTCTCTAGATCTCCTCCAAAATCCACAACCTCTCCTTCGGCCCAACTCGCTAAGGCAGAGAAGCCTCTCTCCTTCATGAGTAATGGAGAAACCCTACACCTACTCTTCTTCTCTTTCAAGGCAAGAAGAACGTCACTCCCTCACAAGAGATACAAAGAGAAATCTCTCAGAGAAAATAAAGATTACACAACCAAGTGTATCAATGACAATGTTAGAAGAAAAGATGAAAGAGCTCTCCCCACCTTTCTCCTAAGCAAAGCTCTCTTCTCTAACCCTCTTTATGATTTTCCACATTCAAGATTAATTGGTTAAGCCCCCATACTATACAAAAAGTTTAATTTGCTAGGGTTAATGCCTTGGACAATTTGGTCATCCCAAACAGCCATAACTATTCATACTATATGATTATAGATTATAATGTATAAAAGTATAAATAAAAAATTCAACACTCTTTTCATTTGTACTATACAAGCCAATCTATATTATAAATTAATTTTGAAAAAAATCCTTTAAAATTTATTTCCCTTAAATTTAGAACCCTAATTAGATAATTTAACAAATTAGGATCTTATTATATGATTAACATCATACTATATAGTCAGTTAATTTTTTAATTACCTAAATTAATCTTAATGGTTGTAAAAATTAACCAAAGTAAATTGTACTGTACGAACCAAACAACCCTGTATGATCAGCTTAATTTGACAAATTTTTTGGGCTTAACTAACCTATTTAAGTCGGTTGAAAATCAAAAAAAATGAGCAACCATACAATGCAACCCAAATCATTCTATATGATTAGTACACTTTTAACAATTTTAGATCTTAACTGACTTAATTTTGGCGGCTGAAATAATTTACAAATTGGACAATCATTTCCTTAAAAATTTAATTTTAAAATTTATTTCAATATTCTCTCAAATGTGTGTGTGCTTGGTTGTCATTTATCATTGACAATACAGATACATGAACAAAATACAAATAAAATATAAATACTAGACATGACCATACAATTTTTTGCAGTCGACTAGAATATTTTGGTAACAATCGTTCATCATTTGCTATATTTTTGGGTTCTTGGTCAAGCTTTTCAACTAGAAATATTTATGATCATTAAAACTTAGAATGTGAACTGAGGGGACATGGGGTTAACAATCTTCCCCATTTTTATGATGCAAAACATTAATAGTTGAGCTTAGGGAGTATAGTAAGTAAAGAATATAATGAAGTAGCTTCCCTTCAATTTATGCATAATTTTGAAAGAAAATATAAAGATATACATACAAAAAAATGCAAGCGCATGTAACTCATGCAAAAGAAGAACATACAAACTCACAAAAATGTTCTACCCTTTTAACAAATCAAAAAGGGTTGAAAAAGATGGGCAAATGAAATACTAGTGACATTTTGAAAATTTAAAAGCAAGCAAATTTGTTTGAATTATTCTTAAGACATATCCTTATAAACCAAGTAAATCTAGAATGCATAGGAAAGATAGCATAATATGTGTGTCATTAATTGTTTCCAAATGACCCTTTATTTTTTCTTGATGCAACACTTTTGTTTAAGGATACTATAAAACTTATGTAAATGACATCAATCAATTTACTAAATTTTTTAAACACATTTATACAAAAATAAATATTGCATAAATTTTGCCTAGATGAATTAGAAAAGCTATTGCATGATTCAAGTAAGCAGACAACTATTACAATAGGTCACTTAATGTCAAATTTGCGAAAGCACAAACCATCATTTTTTTGTTTCATTTCCCCACTTTAGGGATTTTTTTTGGATTAATTTCTCCACTTTGGGGATTTTTTTTTATTTGGATTAGATTGTTATCCCAATTTAAACATCGCAGCCTCACGATTATTATTTCTCAAGTCATTTTGCAATTTGAAAAGTCACATACATTCCCACTAATATTTATACACATGTTAATGCATTACAAAATATAAAGAAACATAGAGTAAAAAAAAAGATGTGATTTACATAAGTAAGTTTGCATTTTAAGAAAATGTGCATATCATCATAAACAAATTAAGGGCTATTTGGTTAAGTTAATGATGCATATATCAACTACAAATTATTTTCAATTCTAAATGAAGCTTGAATATAAATAAAATATTAAAAGAAAATGCAAGGAAAATATTACTTCATTGTTAAATCCATAAATCATAGCTAGTAAATACACAACATATGCTAAGACAATCAAAGCAACAAATTGAAATGCTAACTAATGTAACTAACATGGAATACATGTTTTGGCTAAGCCAATCATACAGTATGATCCAAAGGTTACCAAGTACAAAATCAATCGTATCAATTGTACAGTATGACTAGGGATCGTCCAATATAATTGGGTATCATTTATTGTCCAAATGTTCGGAACAATAGTTAGTTTGGCTGGGACAATCGTGCTCTTACAAACATATCATACAATATGATCAGAGTTCATCCAATATGATCTATTCTACAACAAATCATCTAGTTGGCCATCCATTTCATTTGCTCGATCAGATTAAGTGACTTGTACAGTACGATTAGTATCATATAGTACAAATTTAGCAATTTTCCTTGCCTTTTTTAAATAAAAAAATGATCTGAATGAAATAGAAAACATGAAGAATAAAACAAGAAATCTAGGAAAAAGAAAAAAATAAAAATAATAAAAATAAAATAATGGAAGAGGAATAACAAAGAGTAAAATCCAACATCAAATAGAGTGGAAAAAGAAACCTTAATCAGATGGTTTTATCACACATAGTTGTGATCTAAATGAGATAAATCTATCAAAATTTAGGGCTTTTGTGAAGATGTCTACTAATTAATTCTCTATGTCATTGAATTGATTGTCAACATCACCCTTGAGTACATTATCCTTGCTGAAGTGATGTTGAACGTCTATGTGTTTTGTGCATGAGTGTTGAATGGGATTCTTATTAATGCAAATAGTACTAGTGTTATCATGCAAAATAAAAATTGTATGCACTTGAATGCTAAAATTAAGAAGTTGTTGCTTTAGCCATAAGACTTGGGCAATATAGCTCCCAATAGCAATATACTCAGATCTAGCAGTTGACAAGGTAACATATTTTTGCTTTCTATTAGACTAAGAGACTAGTAAGTGGTCTATAGACTAACACATTCATGAAGTGCTTTTTCCTATCAACTTTCTACCCTACAAAATCAGAATCAAAATATCCAATACAAAGGTAGTGTTATCACGAGGCTTCCAAATTCTTAAATAAGGTGTATCAATCAAGTATCGATAAATCTTTTTCACAACTTTCAAATGTGATTCCTTGGGGTTTTATTTAATCATGCACAATGACAAACACTAAACATAATATCAAATCTTATTGACCTCATGTTTGGAGTAAGGTTGACCATCTTCTTCTATGACTAAGACACTTCTAGTGGTTAAGAGACACTAATCCTAAGTTTAAAGACAAATAGGGTTCAACCCTAAGGTTAGAACCCAACATAGGAGGACTAGATCCCACCTACCTTAAACCCAATAAAAACCTTATACCAAGCCAAACTTTCTCCAAGACCAATTATATTTAAACTTAATTTGCCATTAGGATCCAATTCAACTTAATGGCTAAGCTGACCCAATTTGACTATTTGGGCTTAAAGGGGCTAACCCCAAAATTAATCCAATCCAATTAAAATTAGACTTATCTAAAATTATTTAAACTTTAATTTAACTTGATTGAACCTTGTTTGCAATCCATTTGAATCAAATTGAACCAAAATGGCCTTTAACCTACGTCGATCGATTTGAACCCTATAGGGCCAAATATTCAATTCAACTTGATCTAAGCTAAATTAAATCAATATAAGATTCGTGATCATTATAAACATTCAATTGAACATCTCAATCCATTCCAACCCATCCAATTCCATCAGTTGATCCAATTAACCCAACTTGACTTATTTGGCATAAAGGGCCCAAATGAGTCAAAAACTGAATTCGACCCAAATTAATTACAATCAAAGTCACCAATCAACTCTAAATTTATCATTGAACATGCTCCAACACTCAATTGATCCTAATTAACCTAATCAAGCCAATTGACTTACTTGACCCAATTTGGCCTAAAAGACCAAATTGAGTCAAATCTTAATCCAATAGAAATTAGACCATATCAACTCATCCAACCTCTTCTAAAATGATTGTTGATCATAACCAAATAATCAATTACAATCATCTTAACCCAATTGAGCCGATTTGGCCATTTAACCCAAGTTGACCCAATTTGACATAAGGGCCAAATTGGGCCAAAACTCATTCTAAACCAAATTGGATCGAATCAATGCATTTGATCAGTCAAAATTTGAATATTGAACACTCTCTAACCATCAATTGAAGCCAGTTTGGCCAACCCAACCTAATTGTTCCGTTTAGCCAAAATTGATCTTAAAGGTCAAATTAAATCAAAACATATTCTCAATCAAATAAATTCAAATTAAATCCTCTAATCAATCAAAATGATCAATAAAATATAACTCAACTCATCACATAGAAAAACAAACTTTGAGGATGCTCTCCGCCATCTTTATTAAGATGGGTAGGAGTATATTTTTCATGAGTTAGATTGGTATATATTTAACTAGATTTCCTCTAACATTACATTAGGGTTTACTTAGATCTGGATTCCACTTCTTATGAATGCAAGCCCTCATAGTTAATTACCCCTCTTATCATAGTAAGAGAGCACTCTCAATTAAGGTTAGAAAATAAAACATATCTTATATGATATGTATTGGTGTCTAGCGGTGCGTATTATGGAATAAATGACTATCATTTAACTTAAAGTGTATATTAGGGGGATGATGACACACCTGATCATGATTTAATAGATTTTTAATCTCATGGTATCATGATCCCTAGTCTACTTAGCTAGAGGAACTCATTCATGATCAAAGAATCCTTGTCGTTAGTCATGGGTTGCGTCTTTTAAGGTGTTCCTATAGACTTAGAGTGGTATTAGTCTAAGATGGCAAATTTAAGTCAAACTTAGCTAATAGAAGGCTTTTTGCCTATTAAATATATTCTATAATTCATAGCTCAAAGAGCAAATTCATTAAGGTTCATACGGGCAATTGTCATGATCTAAATATTATGGAGCAATATGAATGCCAAGCCACCCGGTCAGAGGGTTTTGATCTTATCGGCATTTCATGTGGCACCATTTGGTAGCAAAACCATGCAAATAAAATACATAGGACACATTCTAATTGGCATGAGATTATTTGAGTATAAACATAATGATATATTTAATTTTATATTGGCTCTTTTTTGAGCAAATGTTTTCTTAGCTTATCATCCTTACAAATAATGATGGATGGATGGATGATTGTTTACTTTAAGTTATGATAAATTTAATCTACTTTAAATTTATGTCCTTCAGATGAATTTTATGATCAACACAGCCCTCATCAAAAAATGAGTAGGGTTTGTTAACCCGGACCTAGTCATAAGACCCAACCAGGATTATTAACCTGAAAAGCATCCTCAAGCAGTAGACTTAGGGAACTATTATTATGCCAGAGCCCATGCAAAATATTTCAGATTTATTTTATTTTGTTCGAATAGCACCATAGTGCTAGACATGCAGCGCCTAGGTAGTATCATGAGTAGCATTGTAGTTATCATCGAGTAGGTATTTGTGTCTTAAGAGCATAAGATTAGTGTCATAGTGCTATACATACATCATCCTAGTATTTAAGATTGGTTTTTATTTATTTTAATTTATTTAGGTTGACTTGCTGACCAGTGCTTCTGCTAATCATTTGGCATCACAGCTCTAGTCAAAGGTTGGTTCAGAAAGCAGACAGAAGGATAGATGCTTTAAAGGGATGGGACACACTTTTTGACTAGCATTATGATTACACTGCATCAAAGCACCATGGAGCATAATCAATGCTAGATGCACTTTTTAGTTTCAAAATTAATCATAATAAATCATTATTTTTAACTGGCATAGTAATCAATATGACCATCTGACTAGCATCGCAGAGCTGCATGTGAACGTTGTAGTGCTTGGTTACTATTCTAAAACCTGAGAGGTTAACACCTTATTGTTGATATTAAAGTGTTGATGTATTAGGCCAAATTTATAAATAGATCCCTTGGGCTACTCATTTTTATTATACATTCTCATAGCTCTCTCTCTCTCTCTCTCTCTCTCTCTCTCTCTCTCTCTCTCTCTCTCTCTCTCTCTCTCTCTTTCTTTCTCTCTCACCCAGCTTGCATTTTCCTCTGACTAAAAGAATCATTGAGGGATTTGGCTCTAGGACTAAGGTGGAAAGCTCACACACCCCTTAGTCTAGGCCCAAATCCTCTAAGACCATAAATGAATAACTCCAAGAATATGGAGGACAAGTCTTAGATTTAAGAAAAAAGGTTAATGAGACTAGTCGACGTTAGTAGGAACTGAAGAGAAATTTTGACCAAAATATAGGTCAGCAACAGCAACAAATTTCATACATGGTCGAGTTTAATTCCTCATTTATTCACATGTTTGAAAACTATGGCTTTTATATAGGTCTGTGCCAAGCTTATTTTCCAACGATGCCTTATTATCAACCTTTTCTGAGCGCCTCGCTGGAGCCTGAAGAAGAATAAGAGTAGGAGGATGATGATGACTATGATTATTAGTTTTTTTTTTCCCATTTTTTGTTTTGTATTTTGTTCTTCTATCTTTTTTATACGTGTTATGTAATAATTTTTTATTTTAATAAATATTTTGATTTTCTTTACATATCTATGCATTACTATATGTTTGTTCTTCTATTTATAATTTGAAAGCTCTAGGATTAGAATAATAAAAACTTTCCAACTTAAAAAAAATGAAATCAAAGAGTAAGCACCCCTATTTCTAGTCACGTGCTTATCCTAGTAGCATAATATAAGATTGAAATCTAAGAGTCTAGTGCCTCAACGCTTAATGTACGGCACTATTATAATAGCTATTTGATCCCTTTTACCCTAGAGATCGGTGCCTTGACGCTTAGTATGCAGCACTGCGGCCCGATTATGGATAAGACCTAAACCTATGACTTTCAAGTTCAGTGTTCTAGGTGTGAAAAACTTTCATGTCATGGAGCTTGAGTTATGGTGCCTAGGTGTTGTTTCATTGGTACCTAAAAATTCAAAATTTTGGTGACGTCTTAACAGTGCTATATTTTTTACATACATTTTTGCAAAGCACTCTTCTCCCTTATTCTGGATTTAAGATCGATGGAGGGAGGTTTTTATTTGACACTAGAATAAAGTTTAATGGTGGAAGGTATGGTGCCATGGTGCTGAACATATAGAGCTACAGCTCTATATAAAAGATACTGAATTTGAAAGCTTAGTGCTCTGGCACTCGATGTTTGGTGCCTCAGCACAAAGACTATATTTACCTGAGAGCTTGGAGCTGTGGTATCATATTTTAGTGCCTCGATGCTCTAGACAGAGCTTTTAAGATTTTTTTTCCGAGTTTGGCCACACATGGGACATGAATGCATGGTGGAAAAATGCTTATTTTGAGCCGAAATCTTGAAGATTTTAATGCATTTTATAACAATTTAATAGTGTAATGCCTTAGCAGTGCTAGATTTTTATGTATTTAGTGCTAAACACTCTTCTCTATTATTTTGTATCTAAGATCTATGGAGAGAGAATATTTTTTTCTCATGTCAGAACTAAGATCAATGGCGGAGGCCTTCAATATTCAAGATTTTGTCATTTTTAAGTCTTTAGAGAGCGTTATTTTTTACTTTGATATAAGATCAATGGAAATGCAGCTTCCATTTCTCACCAGATCCAAGATTGATAGTGGAAATTTAGTTAAATTTCTTTTTCAGGAATAAATTATGCAAAGAAAGCATTTCTAGAAGTTTTTTTGCCTTGAATTGGCAAGAATAAGTCTTGATTTCCTTTCTTGTATGAGGTGATCACTCTCATAGCTGAGGGAAGCCTGTTGAGGGCACAAATGATTGGGAATAAGAATAAAAAAAGGGGGGTTACAGTGAGAGTGAGGGAGGAAGTAAAGAGAAAAGAAGAAGAAGAAAAGGGGGTAGTTTTTCTTCTTTTATTAAGATTTCTCCTTCAATAAGGTAATTTTGTACCTCATAACTATTCCTCTCTACTCCATTTGGATAGTTAGAAATCTTGAAGTGGGAACGATGGTTCTCTTTCTTTTAAAACTAAAAAAATGTCATTATACTTCCTTGGCACTATCATGGCAATGTCGCGGTGTTGTCTTATTTGTTCAAGAAATTGTTGGGAGCAGTTTGGGCTTCTGGATGCCATAAGGCAATTAGTAGTGCCTAGGCACTGTGATTTGAGCATCTTGCTATTGAAGGGTAAAATGTTTAACTTTTTTTAGATGCAAACAAAATTACCCCCCAAATGAATGTATTATGTTGATTGGACATGATGCATTTGTTGCATATTTTTTTATTTATTTCTTTTTCTAAATAGTAATATAATAAATAGAGAAAAATATAAGCTCTAGTCATTTTCATTTATCATGTCAGGTAATGACATAATAGAAGTTATAGCTACAAGCCATAGTAGACTAGATTTCTCTTGCTTCATGGAGATGCTTGATGTTAACTTTTTGGTCATGGACCAATGAGGAAAGGACCTACTCAAGTTCAGTTACTTCGACATTTCCCTACAAAAAATCCACTTCTGAAGCTGTGACAGTCTGCTTGATCTTAGCTCTTCTATCTAATAAATATTGTCTCCTTGACTATAACTCTCTTAATTTAGCTAATATATTTAAGAGTTTATTCTGTGTTCTAGAAAGCTCCCTCTGAAAGGATCTCAAGGCTCTGAGGCTATGCTCAAAATCTTGGCAGACTAGAGAGACCTAATGCGAAGTAGTGCTAAGTGAGGTCTTCGAAGTGGTAAAGGTATCTAACAAGATCTCCTTATAGGTAGTGCACAGTGAGAATATTCCAATCTCAACATCTCTACATATGGAATCTCAAAGCTGTAATTCCTGGTTCAAGACCCAAGGTAACCACACAATCTAATAAAAAGTTCACCTATGCTAGGAAGCTCAGGCAAGACCTCTGTGTCAATGCTCAATAATAGGTGGTGTAGTGCTGTCACTATATGATATAGACTTTTTGAAGAGCCACCATGTTAGTGACTCTAAGTTCCTAGGACGTATTATGGAAATAAAGCATGAGATCTCCATACTAGATAATTGCCTCTGGATTGTATCTTTCAAACTATGAATAGATTGACTATCTGCACAAGAGTCAAACTCTATTGAAGAATCATCCTAGGTGACACTCACTATCACCCATGTCGAATTTGATAAAGGTGGCTCATGACTAGTCACTTGAGTGATTGATTCCTCTATATGTGGGTCTTATTCTTCAATATGCATATGGTCACCATTGATTAGTTGAGTGGACCTCAAAGATCTAGCCCTAGTATCTGTTGGCACTACAAGAGTGACTTCACTCTATGCGTCTTCTTTGTTAGGCTGCTTCTTGGTGGTTCAATTATTATTGGTGGGATATGGATATAGGTAGAATCATCCATCCATAATATTCCCATATCATGACCAGCTAGCAAATGCCTCTTTTGAGTAGATGAAGTCTTATGTTGCTACTTTCTTCAGCTATCCTACTCATCTGATGATCTTTTAGGAGCATGAGTCATGTGTTAGGATAAATGTAAATCTTGAGGTTGTTTAGCTCTTCCCAGCGTGCGACTGCATATGCAGAAGATTAGCTCGAAGAAGGAAGAGAAGGTATGGCGGATCAATAATAACCATAGGTGACTGATTCCTGTGTAAGCTTCATGTGGGGCTACATAGAAGCCTAAACTTGTCGCTAGGCAAAGTGAGAAGGTCCATGTTGTAGCACCTACCACTACGAAAATAGACAGTGGCAACATCCCTGGAGAATGAGTATTTGTTATATCCAAAATCCATGGTATATCATATATGGGCATAACCTAGTAAATCTATACTGTCTAGCCTCTGTTATTGAGCTAAAGCATGATAAAGGTCTAAAGAGTTATGCAATTACCTCTCCTATGCTGATTAACTAGGTGGCACTAAAAATGCTCATGATTTAGAAGAATGAATTCCTCGTAGGGAGTTCCTATAATAGGGAGGCCTGTTATATCCTACATATCAACTATTATGATTGTCATCTCATATGGACCAATCTAACAAGTATTGGTTGGCCAATCCTAATTTTTTTTCTATACTCCGAATCCAAGTAAAGGGCAGACAACTGTAATCAAAGCATGAAGTGTAGACTGCATGATATATGTCAACATTTTTGAAAACATCACTATGCATCTATAAGTGATGACATCCCCAGTATACATAACCACTGACTATTATCAAAGGTGTACCAAATATTGATTTAGGGTCCCAAACTTCTAGTTCATGATGCAGTATGCGGTAACCCAATAATCAGACTTTCCTGCAGAGAGAGTTATATCTTTAGTTGGTTGAAGTATATCCTGATCTCTGAAACTAATATAGTCTGCAACCCACTGTAGAGGAACATCATAGCTATGCCTTAATTTTAAATTGATCACCCAACCAGCTAGATCATGATTTGATTGCAACTTTGAATCAACTAGTGGAATGTGTGATGATCAGATAAGCAAATTCTCAAAATTATCCCATCCCATCAACACATTTTGATGTCATAAGAGTTGCTCCTGCAACCTAACCATAACACATAGGTCGTGGGCATCAATAGTGGCTCATATCTGCTCATCAGTAGGCTTTATAGGTGGCATATCATCTGGTCATCTCTAGATAAACATCATAGCCAATCTGTAGCTAATCTAGATAAGTGAAGAATGTAAATTTTGCAAGCATTATGAAAAATAGTAATATCTAAATTTATAAGTGAGTTGTGCTTGTGCGCTTTGATTCATTCTTCTTTGATTTCAAAGAATTTAAATTTATTTTCAAATTTGACCTATCTTTAAACATATGAAATCCATATTTATATTTGGACCTACCCTTTTTTAGATATGATGGAATCTAAGGTTTGGATTTAGATCCAGCCCATTTTTTAGCATGATGGATCTTTAATTTAGAACTGGCCCATTTGGAAATGATGGATCTTATTTTAAATTTAGATCTATTCCCTTTGGGCATGATGGATCTTGATTTAACTTTAGATCTTGCCCCTTTGGGCATGATGGATTTGATTCAGCCCTTTTAGGCATAATGGATCTGATTCGACTCCTTTGAGCATGATGGATCTTAATTTAAATTTAGATCCTTTGGGGATGATGGATCTTGATTTAATTTAGATCTGGTCCCTTTGGACATGATGGATTTGATCCTGCCCTTTTGGGCATGGTGATCTTTATTTAAATTTACTTGATCGAACAACATTTCCTTTTGATGGGGGATCTTGCTTTGCAAGATATACAAAATTTCCCTCTATTAACTAGGGAATTCTTATTGAAATGAGAATATTTCCTTTGTAGATGCATAATATCTTTTAAGATATTATCTAATTATAAAGGGGATAAGCTTGATGCCTTGTACATTGATAAGCTTATAAGCTCCCCCCTCATATACATTTTTGATAATATAAGGTCCCTCCCAATTTGGATAAAATTTTCCACCAACTCGTTAATGTGGAAAGATGAGCTCTCTTCGTACCAATACTCATTCATGGGCATTGAAGCTTCTTAGGTGAACCATACGGTCATTAGCTTGGATCGTTCTTACTATATATGTTTCTAGACATTGTAGGGCTTGCAGTCACATTTCATCTAGAGTTTCAAGCTCTTTGAGTCATATTTGGACATTATTCTCCATTGTAAGCTCATTTTGGACTGTTATACAGAGTGAAGGTAATTTTACTTTAAGAGGCATTATTGCTTCTGCTTGAAAGACTAAAGAGTATGACGTTGCTTGTATAGTAGTTTTGTACGTGGTATGGTGTGCCTATAATGCTTCCATCAATTTATCATGCCACTCTTTTTTATTTTTAGAGAGAATTTTTGTGAGAAGTTTAACCAACATTTTGTTGAATGCTTCTACAAGACCATTGGCTCTTGGATTGTAAATTGAGCAATATCAATAATTTATCTTATATTTCTCAATGAAGCAATAGATATTGGCATTCATGAAGGCTGTGTTATTATTTGATATAATTCTTTGAGGTACTTTGAATCTATAAATTATGTGAACTTGAAAGAATTTAATTATATTGTCAGCTTTTAGTTATCTTAATGGGTTGCTTCTGCACATTTTGAGAAGTAATCACTATTGTCCAGAATGAAGTGGTGTCCCATAGGCGACGGAGGATCTATTGGGTCATTATATCAATTCTCCAACTTTCTCATGGCCAGGATGCTACTATTGGGAGTAAAATTATAGGTGGCAATGTAATGTGTCTACATGTATTTGACACTTATGACATTTTTTGGCATGCTCAATGTAGTGTTGGACCATGTTGGGCTAAAGATATCCCTTTTTTTTTAATTTTTATTTTTATTTTAGGCCCAAATTGGTGTGCACCACATAATTCCTCATAGACTTCAGCCATTATTGTTTTAGCTTCATCTGGTCCTAAGCATCGCAACCACATTTGGTCGAATGAACGTCAATATAATATATCATTTATAAGAGTATATCACAATGCTCTTTGTGAAATTTGATGAGCTTTTAATTTATTCTTTGGCAATCCACCTTCTTCAAGATAAGTAATTAATGGTTCTCGTCAGTCTTCTTCTTCTATTCTCATAAAGATTTCTTGGCTTTCTTTAGCTTCAAAAGCTTGCAAGATGATTGGTTCCAATGGTATCCTGCTTTGTACTATTATTATAATTAGCTTTCCCTATGGGTATGTAATTTCTTTAGATAATTTAGCTAATGTGACTACTTTTCCATTACCTCCATGTGACACCCTTATAATCATCATTTCAGGGATGTATTTTAGAATATCTAGGACATAATTAGGATAAAGTGCTAGCTTAGAGTTTTTATCTTGAAAGATGTGATTATTTATCAAATTATGAGTTGGGAATCTCCGTAAACATGAAGTTTCTTAATTTTTATGTTAATTGCTAGCTCTAGACCTAGAATTAATGCTTCATATTCAGCCTTTTTGTTGGTTTAAGGTTCCTTCAAACTATATGCATATCATAGAATACCTCCTTGCGGTGTTATAAATATTAAGCTAATTATGACATGTGCTCTGGGTAAAAGTGGTTTAGTAGGCTTTATTCATGAAGCTATATCAAAGTAGAGTTCTCATTCTAATGGTCATTCCCTTTTGATGGTTATTGAGCTTTTTCCACTTCGAAGATTTATTCATCAGGCAATGCATAGTTGAGTGGAGAATTCATCTATAAGAGTAGCTTTTTATGGGACATATGTTATATCAAATTGAAGTAACAGCAATGCCCATTTAGTTAAGTGACTAGTTAAGGTTGGTCTAGTCATCAGAAATTTAAGAGGGTCAATTTTAGATATCAACATTATCTTATGTGGTAATATATAGTGCCACAGTTTCTGAGTAGCAAATATCATTGTTAGGCACTACTTCTCAATAGAGGAATATTTTATTTCAACTCCTATTAGACATTCACTTATATAGTATAAGGCTTTTTCCTTCCCTTCTTCATTATTTTGTGCTAGTAGAGCTCCTAAGGATTCTTTTAAAGTTGTCGTATACAATATCAACAGCTTTCCCATTATTGGAGTTCCTAGAATTAGCGAATGTAACAAATATTTTTTTATGCTATCAATTGCTTCTTGAGAAGCATCATCTCATATAAAAGGTGCATCTTTTTTTATTAGTCGAGAAAAATGTTGACATCTCCCTGAAAGATTAGAAATAAACCTTCTAATGTAAGCCAATTTGCCTTGTAGTGAGCGTAACTGCTTCAAGGTCCTGGGCACTGTATTTCTATTATTGCTTTTATTTTAAAGGAATCAATTTCAATCCCTCAATGGTGCACAATATAGGCCAAGAATTTTTCAGAAGTCACACCAAAAGTGTATTTCAATGGATTCACCTTTAAGTTGAAACTTTGAATTCTATTGAATACAACTCTTAAGTCATTTATATGCACTTTTTGATTTTTGCTTTTAACAACCAAATCATCGACATAACATATCATATATATGTATGAGGTAATAAAAATGCAGGTCATTGCCCTTTGGTATGTAGCACTAAAATTTTTCAAGCTAAATGACATCACTTTAAAGCAATACATATCGATTAGTGTGTGGAGGGATGTCACTTTTCATCCTATGGAGCCATTTTAATTTGATTATAATCAGATGATCCATCCATGAAAGAGAACATATCATAGTTTGATGTGTTGTCTACCATGAGTTTTGTATTGGGTAGTGGGAAGTCATCTTTTGGGTATGTTTTGTTTAAGTCTCTAAAGTCAATACAGACACAATTTGTCCAATCATTTTTCTTACTAGGACAATATTGGCAATCCAGTCAGTGTACTTCTCTTTTCAGATAAATTCTACTTCAATGAGCTTTTTGATTTTAGCAATTACTTGCTCTTCAATTTCTATTTTCATTCGCCTTAGTGCTTGCTTTATAGGTTGTACATCAAGCTTAATGGCAAGTTTTTGTACGACCACATATGGAGAGCGGCATTTCATTGTAATTCTATGCAAAGTAATCTTTATATTCATAGAGTAGTACTTTTAATTCCTCCAACCTTTATGATGTGAGGTTAGCACTAATGAAAGTTGGTATAGGCTCTTCTTCAATACCCATGTTAATTTACTAATATTTATCAATAGTGGCTTGATTGCATTCCTCAAATTATTTTAGGGCATCTTTGAGATCAATGATTTGTTCTTCTTCAGGTATATTCTCATTTGAAACATTCTTTTATTTTTCTATTATTTCCATAGGGACTTCCTCTTTGTAGGATATGGCATAGCATGAGTTCATTCAAAGATATGCAGAAGCAATATATCATAATCCCCATGTGATGAATATTTCATATCCTATGAAATTTTAGGTATTATTCCTTTGCCATAGCCTCTTAAACAACCTAGCTTGTTTGCTTGATTATATAGGCTGAATGCTTTTTTAACTAGTTTCTTTAAAGCTCATGAGAAGTATTGAGGAATCATTACTGAATTATATTCTTCCTCAAAAATCTTCTTTTTCCAACAGCATTTGTGTGGGATGTTGTGTTTATTTTTGGTGAGGGGGACACCACGTAGATCGGAGGGGGTACTTATTGAAGTGATCAGGTATGATATTAAGATATGATGTACTATCTTAAAAGATAGAGGCATTACCCGACAATAGACCTAATCACCTAATAAGGACTCTTAAGGCATGATGGGTCTTCGAATATTCCAAGATTTTGCCCTGCTTTATATGGAAAATAAAGCAGTGTTTATATTAAGTCGTTCTTAAGTTATCAATGGAGGCAAGTCTCCATAGTTAATTATATCTTAGGGAATGAGATTCTCTAAGAATACTCTCGATTAAAGTAAATAATTATTATCACCAAATATTCCAAGGTTAGACTATCAAATTATTGGTTTTCTTTGAAAAAAATCAATTGAGATAGACCAAATGGAAGACTTATTTTTGGAATCCCTCATGGTGAGGCTCATGAAAGTAAGGGGATTCATTAGTTTGAATTTAAATTTTATTAGATTATTAGGGCTTATGATCTGCCAACATAAGGTTGTAGAAATGCCTAAGAGGTAAGGATTTGTACTTGTAGCCCGAAAGAAACTAGCTACCTTGGATCCTAAATCTAGAGAGCTTTAGCATAAGCTAAAATATGACCTAAATCTAAGAGAAAAGGAGACATAATTGTTTATCTCCACAAGAGAGAGTAAACTCATTCAACTTCTAGGCTTATGATGGCCTGGAGTGGTCGCCAGCTAATACCTCCTATGATTTAAAATCATGTAGTACAGTCTGATGAATTTACAAGATGGCTTAGCTTGTTGCTTGATTTAGAAAAAAAATAAAGTCCTAAACCCACTCCCTAAGAGACTAGAGCATGAGTGGTATGAACATAAGACTTAGTCTAAAAATGCAAAATCTTTACAAATTTTATTTCATTTTGACTCACTCATTTGGACAAAGGCTTTGGGATTTCTTATGCCTAAATGCATGATGAAATGAAGTTGTTGGCTAAGTCAATGAGAAGAGAGTGTTCTCCACCATAAGGGATGCCCTCACAGGTTAAGCATTCCCCTATCGTGCTAGGATGGAGATCCCACATATTCAAGATAGAAGAAATATGCATGCATGGTGTGAGACATACGACTATACAGCTAAGAGGTTGCTAAATCTTTTAATTATCTTATTTAAATCCTAAGCTTTAAGGTGAGGTTATGAATTGTTTTAAGACTTGGTTATGAGTTGTTAGTTGGGTAGAAAAATTAACTTTTATCCTAAGAGCCTACCACATCTAGTCCACACATTAAAACATCAAACATAAAGAAACTATGAAAATCATGCAATCCTAATGCACAATTTAAACATAACATCAAACATTTTATAAACTAGTAAAAGAATAAAAGGTTAGTGTGGCTGGGTACCATACACCCTAAAAAAGATAAACTTGGGTACTCCAAAGGCATCATAGGGCATCCCAGGACTAAGTCTTTCTAGCCACTGCTCATTCTAATCCCCCATAACATTAATCCTAATTCCTATTACAAAATTACATTCACAAGGAAAAAGTAAATCTAACTATACCTATAAAACTAGGTTAGCTAAACATACATACAATCCCAAGCAGTTATCTTTATAAATTGGATTTAGCACCCAGCATATGGGTAACTAAACCCACCTATCCTAACTTAGATTATGCTTAGGGGTTTAAGCAACCTGCAAAGAGAGAATTTATATTTATTTTTAAGCAACCCCTCAAGCATAACCCCTTGTAAAAAATAAGATTAGGCTAAGAGCAGCCTAACAACCAATAAAAATATACACCCTAAAATTCAGTCTAAAATATTATATCAAAAAATAAAATATAATATCACACATACACCGTCCTAACTTAGGACTAGAAGTGGTGGCTTAATTCTAATGTGTGTTCTAAGGCTTTGTGTGGTATGTCCTAACTAAGCATTAGAGTTATAATCCTCTAAGTTTAGAAAAAATTGAATTTAACCATAAATGTTAGTTTCATTTCAAGTGATTTAGTTGATTTTGTGAATTTTAATTTATGTTTTGTTTGGTTTCATTTAATTTGCACTTAACGTCTAAGTGTTATAAAGAGAGGAAAGAGGATTACCCTCTTTCATCCCTACTTAAGCCACTTTCTAAAACATATTTTTATGATTTAATTCTCTTTAGTGAATGGCTTATTAAATATTTTTATTAATCCTAAGTTTAGGTTAACTTTAAGTAACCATATTTAACATGAAAGGCATCTCAAGATTAATGTAGTTGAATTCTATCACATGAAATATATTAATCCATTCCTTTCCATCACACGTAACATGCATAAGACTTAGTACTTAACATATCTATACATACAAGACATTTTAGCACACTTTAATGATGAATGCATACATTTAGAACTTATATTTTATTTGATTGAATTATTTAATATATGTAAATTAAAAATTTATCCAAATTCTTATACAAAAATATATAGAATGAAATCAAATAAGTATGTGCCTTTGTTAACCAGGGAAGTGAGGTTTTCAAATGACCTCCTTGGGGCTACTTAAAGCCTCATGTTCTTCGAGTGTCTAGACTATATACTTATTAACATTCAAACACATATAAATCTATGTATGGGTCATAAGAAAGAGAGCATTATCTTTACATATAGTATAGTTCAATGACTTAGATGATTTTGGATGCATGCATTTTTTTAGTAGAAAAGGAAGGATTACCATTCTCTAATAAAATACACATACACATATATAAAAGATGTAAGTAACTATATGCCTTTGTTAAATTAGGAAAGTGAGGTAATCAAATGACCTCCTTGGGGCTATTTAAAGCCTAGTATTTTCAGGATGTCCAACCTAAACACTTGCTATCTTAAATACATATGAATGTATAAAAAAACTATAAGATTAAAAAATCATGCAAAATTGTATTTTTATTTAGTTGAATTATTTATGTATGTGAATTAAGGTTCCATCCAAATTATAATACCAAAATACATAGGAATGAAATCAAATAAGTACATGTCATTGTTAACCAGGGAAGTGAGATAATCAAATGATCTCCTTGGGGCTACTTAAAGTTTCATATTCCCAGGATGTCCAAACTATATAGTTATTAACATTCAAATCTATGTAAATCTGTATATAAACATAGGAAAGAGAGCTTCATTTCACATACTTGAGCTATAAACACATATAAATCCTATATGTATTCATAACTATTATCACTCCATATATTTTTTATCAATTTATAAACTTTGGAAAGTAGATTTGAATTTATTAGTGATAATAGCCACACATATAATTAAGTGAAATCAACACATGCAAGCTTACATAAATAACTTTCATTTGATTCATTTAAATGTGAAGGAATGAATGCATGAAATCATGTGACATATAATATTTAAAGTGATTAGAAAAGGAATAACTAAATATAAACACTTGGTTCATTCAACTAGATTAATTCTTAAGGACAGTCACATTAAATAAAATCATTTAAAGAAAACCAAAGCTTCTTATTAATTTGATTTTTAGTTTAGATTAACTTCCAAAAAGAGAGATTATCATTTGTTGTTTTAATCCCTTTCCCAAGTTGATGATCTTAATTGGTTTAAAGAAAAAGAAATTAAGTATATTTATGAATTGATTAAGTTAATCATCAAATAAATCATTTAATTCTCTTTCCTATGCTTCTTTAACTTGATTAATCATTTAATCAAGAGCCACAAATGATATGAACATGTGAGAAAATAAAATTGTAATGTTTCTAAAGAACCTAATGCAATTGGCTCATAATTATGGATTAATTAAATAAAAAAAATCTAATTAAGTACTTTTATGATTTTCCCACACTTATGGGTTAAACATAATTTCTTTAAAGGTCTTTATATTTTTAAGCACATAAAAAGGAACCATTAATTTCATTATTAATTATTTAATATGATTTTCATTTTAACTTAATTTAATTTGGCCACTTAATTAATTAATTAATCACTTAATTAGTTTTTTCTTAATTATCTCTCTTAAAATGAAATGGATTTATGAAAGAGGTTAGGGAAGAGGTCCTAATCCCTCCCTCACCCATTCACTATTAAATAATGATTAAGAAACCTTAATTAATTAAATATTGATATTTTGAATGTTAATTAATCACTTAATTAATTAAAGAGGGTAATTATGGTTTGAATCATTAATTTTCCCTAATTATTGGCAATAAATTACAAGAAAATCAAGGGAGGTAGATGTCATCCCATTAAATGGACACACAAAGTTTGAAATCATTTGCCAAGTAATTAGGGCCTAATTAAGCTAATTAAGTTTATAATTAAACTCTAATTAATCTTTAATTACTATTCAAAACTAAAAAAATAATTTTAATTAATTCTCCTCTGAATTATTTATAAAATGAGTATTTATTTACATTTTTGGATTTTCTACAATTAATTATGATTTTTTAAAGTTTAAGCCATTAAAATGAATTAATTAAGCCTAATCTTATCACATGGAGCGCTAACTTCGTGTGCTTTTCACGTGGCGATACAAGATTGGTTACTTGAATGCGTCTGAGTCAGCACCTACGTGGCTGGCAGTGAATGCAATTTTATCTCCCGTCCAATCTAAGATTAGACAATGCAGATTAAACCCATGATTCTTTAGGGATTAAATCAAAATTAACTAGTGGATTAATCACGGCCGTCCATTCTGATAATGCAGAATGGACAATGCATGATCTATCATCCCCCGAGCAATGGAAGACGGACAGTGTCTGCCTTTCACCGCCCAATTCGAGCACCGCTGATTGGCTCAGAATTTATCCATACCTTCACGAGGAGGATCCTAAAATATCCAATAGTCAGATTCATGTGAAATTAACATTCTCTTCGAAAAGGCCTAGAAAAAAATTGAGAAATCTCGATTTGAAGGAATAGTACCTCGCTGTAGCTCAAGACTAGCGACGAATCGATCGAGGTAGCTTCGCTTGCATGAGACAAAGCCCTGTTGAGAAGCTCGTGTGATACCTCCTCACCAATTTCTTAGTGGACCAAAAACCCCGTAGGACTCACCCGAGTTAGCTTAGGATGTACTTTTGGTGGTCGGATAGCTCAAGAAAATATTTATTTCACTTTGTCAGAGCTTGGTGAATGTGTGGATGAAGTTAATTTGAATGGGGTTGAGTTTTAAGGAGGATGGATGCAATGGGATCTTATCCTATCTTGGGTTGGTGTTTTCCAATGATGAGAAAGCTTGGGAAGCTCGGGAAGGGCTGTAGGGAACTTGTCTATTGCTGCTAGGGCTCATTGAGTGCTTCGATACCTCAAATTGAATCAAAATGAGGGGGGGTATACCCCCTCCTTTCTTGGATCAGATAGCCTTGATCCATTCAGAATTTTGTGGCCGTCTGGCCACAGGTGGTCGTGGGTGGCAAGGAGGTGTTGAGCTGGCTCGGCTTGAGTGGCTGAGTAAGGGAAGGTGGCTGCCATGGGAGGAGAGTGGGTGTCCTTGGGTTTCCAAGTGTTCCAATCAGCTTGAAGGGGTAAAATCACCTCCACTTGGCTCAAACCCGACCCAATCATCTTTGGGTCATGTGAGCCAGTGTCCTCCTTGCCTAGGTGGAGGTCTAGGAGGCTGCTAAGTGGATAGGGAGAGGGTTTGACCATTTAATTAGGGTATTTTTCCTATGTGGTGGCCTTGACCCATTGGAATTTGGGTCAACTTGGGTTGGGTTTAGTTTGGGCTAACCCAAGGTGAGCTAAGGATAGGTCATGTCAAATTTCATTGGGTTTGGAGTTGATTTGAGTGGGTTTGGCTCAATTTGACCCATGTAGGTCAAATTGGGTCAAACCAAGGTTTGGGTCAAGTTCAAATGAGTACTTGGACTATTTTTTTTTGCAATTGATTTGGTTCAATTTGACTTAGATTTAGATTTGTCCCATTTGAGTTCAAATGGGTCAAATGGGTCAAGTTGACCAATTTAACCAAATTAGCCAAATTGGCTTGGGTTAGGCATTGGTTCATGTTCAATTGGTCAATTGAAGATTATTTTAGGCATTGGTTTGAATCAATTTGGATTTTGATTTCATGTAGTCCAAATTGACCCAGGTCAATTTGGGCTAAATAGGTCAATTGGGTTCAATTGGTCAAATTGGGTTCAATTAAGGCTTTGATCATGTTCAATGATCAATTTGGAATGAACTTAAGTCATTGGTTGTAATCAACTTTAGGTTAGATCTTGATTTGACACAATTTGGTCTTTTAGGTCAAATTATGTCAACTTAGGTCAAAGGGCCAATTCGGCTAGGTTTGGCTCAATTGATGGTCAAGTCATCTTCAAGGGTTGATCTTAGGTTGATGTAAATTAATGGTTTCAATTAATTTGTCTTAGGTTGATATTTGACTAGTTTTATTTTATGAGGGTTAAGAGGGTTGACTTGGTCAAATGACCAAGTTGACTTAGTTTAATCTAATTGATGAAAATTGATCAATCAAGGATGATAAACAATCATCATCAGAGGTTTTGGTTGATTTGACTCAATATAATTTGGGTTGGATTGAAGATTGGCTCAAATAGATCCTTTAGGTCACTTTGGGTCAAGTGAGCCTAAAAGGATTAATTGGCTTGATTTGAGGTTGAATTGAGTTGAGTTGAGTTCTATTTATGATTTGGAATTAATTTGAGGTTTTTATTGTAATTAATTTGGGTTTATATGTTTGGCTCATTTGGGTATTTTGGGTCATATGGGTTAACTTGGTTGGATTGAATTGATTTTGGTTTGGCATGGCTTAATTGTAGAATATAGATTTTGGTTTGGAATCATCATTAAAAGATTGAATTGATTCATGAGAAAATTAATTAAGCTTAGAACTCAGATTGAAGAGGATTTGACTAAGTCCATAGGATTAAGTCATGGGCTTAGGTTTGGAATTGATTCAGAGTTTGGATTTGGCATGAGGATTTGGATTTGATCAAGGATTTGATTTAATTGGAAGATTAATTGATTTATGAAAAAAATAAATTAAGTTTTCTTTGGATTGAATGGTAATTTATCTAAGTCCATAGAGTTAAGTCATGGGCTTAAGTTTGGTTTGATTAAATTAATTTGATTTTTCTCTGATTTAGAATTCAGTTATGTGGATTTGAATTGGATTAACTTTAGACAAATTTAATTTGAGGTTTGGTTTAGGCTAAAGAGGTAGGCATGGATTGGTTAGGTTATAGGGTAGGTGAGTTTCCGTAAGTCCTAAAGCATAGCCTAATCTTATGATTAACCCATCTAAGTCTCTAGGCTTAGGTTAAGTGTTCAACTAATCACTAGAAGTGTCTTAGAACTAAGGAGCTCTTAGTGTTTAGAAGACTCCTAGGTCCATGACGGAAAGATTGAATCCTCACTCCAAAAGTGAGGTCAACATAGGATTCGGGGTTCATTCTTCTATCTTATTGAAGAGAATCTTATGTTCAGTATAGCCTCTTCTAGGAGGGACATAGAAAGATTTTAGTTGTTCTATCTCCTCACTTGTTGCAGCTATTAAGGCCTTTATATGTGCCTTTGGCACTATAGTTATTTTCATAGTCTTGTTAGAGATTTGAGATTCAGGTACCCTTATTAGAGAAACATGAGTTTCCTCTAATTGGTTTATCACCTTACTAGTACTAACTTCTTCAATCTTTTGGCTAGCTTAGTTTTGCTTAGGTTGATAAAGTATTACCTTATCTTCATCATCTTCAATATCACTGCCTTTAGCACTAGTACTTTTAGCCTTTGAGTAATCACTTTTTAGTACTAGTTTAATAGGTGCAATCATTTATTTTTTAGCTTTTACTTCTTCTACCCTTTTAGGCAAGAAGTACTTGGCATCATCATAGGTCTTTATTTCATGTATCAAGAATGTACTTCTTCTACCTTTTTAGGCAAGAAGTACTTGGCATCATCATAGGTCTTTATTTCATGTATCAAGAATGGATTCATGTCACCATCAATTTAATGTTCTTCACCATTTTCAATATACTTTATACATTGATGAAGAATTAGAAGGCATTATGACACAATCATGAATCTACCAAGGAGTGCTTTGTAAGCAACTTGGGCTTCGATCATATGGAATTTAGCCTTTGTGTATAATTTCCTGAAGAGTATAGGTAGGATAAGAGTCCATAAAGTTTGTTGTCCTTGTTCATTAAATCCCTATAGGAATATTGTACTTTTATCCAAGTAGCGAGCATCTAAAGCTTGTGCTCATATTCTTTTAACTATTATGATATTGACTAAAGCATCTAGATCAATCAATATCCTTTTTATTCAAATATAAACATAAACTATAATTATCAATCATTCCAGGCATGGCTTCTGTTTCTTGAATGTATATTCCTGCTCTCTCATCTTTCCTTTTTGCACTGACAGAAAATTGTACCTTAACTGCCCATCTAAATTTAGGGGTTACATGAAAAAAAAAATCCTATACTATTTTGTCTCCTCCAATGATTTTTATAGGCAATGAAAGGTGACCTAATGATGGTTTCTTTTTTTTTTTTTTTGGGTCTTGGTTTTGTAATGTGTTAAAAAGACTACAGTTGTCGTATTTCTTAATGGAAAGATGTTTATACCTTTTCAAGTTTTAATTGTTTTTCGGAAATGCTTCCTCTTGTATATTGTAATGTTTATCTACTGAGTTTAATTACAAACCGGATTATTTTCTCTTATTTTGAAAATTTTTAGTATAAATATGTAAAATAAAGAAATGATTCATCAAGTAATTTGATATTAAAGCAAGTTTGAGATTAACCTAGATCTCTTATCTTCTATTTAAAATTTGTAAAATAATTTTAAAATTCTCTAAAATTAATTTAAATGAATCAATTTAACCACAAGAATGGCTATTAATTAACCCTTAATTTAATATTTAATGAAAACTAAGTTTTAAATTTATACATAATATTTTAAAATAATATAATGGAAAGTAATATAAGGAGTATATTATTGTTTATTATTGTTAATTTACTATGTTTATAAATTTAATATAGCTATAATAATTTTGTATTTTAAAGTAGTAGACTACATTGTGAGTATATGGATTTAAAAAATACATAATAGATGATGTTTAATTTTATTAATTTTCATAAGAAACAGAAAAATAAAAATTAGAAGAGAAAAGAATTTGGAGAAAAGATTTGTCAATTCATTGTACTTAAATTATAAATATAGCTATATAAAATTTTATTAATATTTATAACAAGAAAGAAAAATAAAAATTTTGATGGGAAAAAAGAATTTGGTTCGTAAAATTTATGCAACATTTCTTTTCTCTATGACTCTTTCAGAATTAGAGTTTGAGTGCTAAATGACAATATGTTAAACAACTTAAAATTGCATGAAATCTATAGCCTAATTATAATTACTAACTAGACCAATGTCTTCAAAGGATACCTCTATCGCCTTAATGGTCAAATTCATTAGTTATTGGATGAAGTTATTAGCTTTGTTGAAACAAATGTGGGTGAGTAGCTCTGAATTTTCACCACGATATGGAGGCAAATAGGTATGTGAGAAGAATCTATTTGTGATCACCGAATATATAAAGGAGAACAATCTTGTGATCAAATATACAAAGGAGAACAACTGTGATCACTAAAGATGAAGAGAACATTGGAAGCATACTAGAAAGACCAAAACACAGTGAATACATTTAAAATATATATATATGTCTGCTAATTAATTCAAAGAAAACCACGTATATGACTTGGATGACATGAAGTGTCGACTATTCCTGCCACTTCAGGGAGTCAACCTTTAGATAGTTCTCATGTCTTCTTGTGGGAGTCATTACTTTCTTGAAAAATTCAAGAAAATATTTCTCACATAATTTACTAATGCCCAAAAGCCCTTAAAAAGTTCACATACTATAGATGAGATTCCTTGGAAAATTTATTAGTCATTTTAAGGATTTGGGTCAAAGAATCACACAAATGTAATCACTTAAAAAGGTCTCTATATATATGCTCTTGGGATTCAACAACACAAAATGTTGGTGGAGCTGGTCAAATTATCAAATAGTCATGTAAATTTAGAAGAATATAATGAAGTCATCCAATCATCAGTGGTGACTCATTGAGCATACTCAATAAAAAAGTCACCCTTAGAGATGTTCTCAAAGGATAGATTCTAAGTTTGTAGATAAGACAAAGGAAGAAAATAACTATTTGGTGAGAGGAAGCACTGATGTACAAGTGCAAATTCAAAAATCCACCAACTATCCATGGACAGGGTTTAGCCGATTATAATTGTTGACCTCATTTTTGGATGTCGTTAACATCATTCCTAAACTAGCAGTTAGGATATCTAATCTTAGATTAGAAGCTTCCTAATTAGACCTTCAAGACACTACACCTAGTGAACTGCATCCTTCTTGGGGTTTGATCAAACCTAATGGAATTAAGTGGATTCAACCCTAATCTCAAACATAAATAAAAAATTAAACCAAATACATTCCAATTGGAATTTGAATCCATTTGAGTTTAAACCAAGGTCATTAAGGTGGTTAGCCTAATTACCCTATTTAAGCTCAAAATTAATTAAACTCAAAGAAACCTGAATAAATTTTAATCAAAATCAAATGAAACCATGAAATGAAATCAAATTAAGGTCAAATCTGGTCAATCTTTTTGACATATTTGGGTCTCACCAAGTCAAAGGTCAACCCACTAAAATTTTACCAAATGAAGCCAATCCAAAGACTCGAAACCATAAAATAAACATGTTCAAGCATAAACCAAATAAATCCAAAACTAATAAAACCTAAATGGCTTAATTAACCCACTTGGTCTAAATGAGACTAAATGAACCCTATTGGATCCAAATCCAAAGCATATTTAAATTAACTCAAATTAATTATCCAAATTATTTCAGAATGATTAGTAAATAAAAATCAACCAATTAATGAGATTAAATTAATTAATATGGTCATTTAACATTAGCCCAAACTTAACCCATTAAGACTAAAAAAAATGCCTTTGTATGAGCAGGAAAATCAATTAACTCAATTCAATTCAATCAAATTCACTAAACAATAATGGGTTAAATATGGAATAAACTATTAATTAATAAAAATCCATTAATTAGAAACATCATAAAGAATTAAATTTATGTAATTAAGGGATCAATCTAGTGTTAATCCACCAAATGGAGCAACCTAGATCAACCTACCTAAAAAATTCCCTAAATGAAATAATTAATACATTTTCAACCCAAGCTTGAACCAAACACCTTGAAGACATCCAAACCCACCTTAAGATGGGTTAAGGGTGATTGACAACCAAGCTTAAGTAATCTAATCAATTCCAAGTCAACTTAAAATAAAAGAATATACCATGGAAAAAAGAGGCGCATGAAGAAAAATCCCACTCCCCAAACCCTCCATTTGCTTTGCTTTTCCATCAAAGCACATATAGACAAGTGTGAAACAACTAAGCTTAGTTTATATTTATGTAGATGATATTTTATTTGGTAGTACAAATGAGTCTTTATGTGTTGAGTTTTCATCTTTGATGTCCAAAGAATTTGAGATGAGCATGATGGGTGAACTCAATTTTTCTTAAGACATCAAGTAAAATAATAAGAAAAAAGGCACTTTTATTTGTCAAACTAAGTGCACCAATGACCTGATAGAGAGATTTGATATGAATAAAATTTAAATCTAGTAAGACTCCCATGAGCCTCACACCTAAACTTGACTTAGATGAGTTAGTAAAATAAGTTGATCGAAAACTTTGTAGAAGTATGAGATTCTCTCTTTATATCTTATTGCTAGTAGGCCTAGTATTATGTTTGTTGTATGTTTATTTGTTCATTTTAGTCGCTCCAAAAGAATCTCATTTAACTACTATTAAGCGTATCTTTCACTATTTAATTGGCACTTCTAGATTCAGTTTGTGGTATCATAAAAATCCACTTTCATGTGACTTGATTTCTTATTCAGAGGTTGACTTTGAAGGATGTAAAGTAGATAGGAAAAGCACATTAGGAATATGTCAATTTTTAGGATCATCCTTAGTATCTTGATCATCTAGAAAATAAAACTCCATTGCTCTTTCAATTGCTAAAGGGGTATATAGCTATTGGAAGCTCATTTATTCTTTAGTTGAAGCAACAATTAGAAGATTTTGGAATTATGATAGATCACATTCCTATTAAGTATGACAATACTAGTGAATTTTTCTTGACAAAAAATCCTATCCAACACTCTAGAATGAAACACATAAAAGTTAGACATCACTTTATTCGGGGAAATGTGAGTAAAGGTGATGTCAATATTGATTTTATTAGATAGCTTTTCAAATTATAGACATTTTTACTAAACCATTACTTGAAGAACAATTTTTACCCAAAGATGCATGTTAGGCATGTTAGATCCAAGCGTGTAATTTTTTACTATTCATGGTTAAATTTTTTGAAGTTGTCAAAAGGGGGAGACAATATATTAATTTTCTTTCTCTTTATGATGCATAGTTTTAGGGGGAGCCTTTTCATGTTAAGTACTCATGTTATATTCATGCTTTTTGCTTAAAAATGTTCAATTGTTTAAAGACCCTTAAGATAAGGCTTTTCACATGAAGAATTAGTAGAACACTAACGATGAGATTTCTTATCATTTCTCACTTGTCTCACTTTCGTGAGAGTATGTGCAAATTCTAATGTGATCGACCATACATGATCTATGAAGTAGGTCAATGTTCCTTTCCATTATGAATAGTGATTATATGGCCAATCATTGTGGGTATAATGGTAGATGCTTGAGACCAAGTCACTCTTCTTCTTTTTTTCTCCTCCCATCCCTCCTATTGAGTTTTTCAATTCTTTGAGATAAATGATTAGCTACAAAAGGCGATAGTTTAAGTAAACGTGTCATGGTACTCCTTTCTTTACATGTTTGAAATTGGCATTCTATGTCCAAAATCTTGATCTTAATCTTCAATATAATGATTAATGGAAAAAAAAACAGAATCATTTAGCTAGATAAGGGAAGGAGTAGATTTAGCCAAGTGGATTGTGAATCCACCATTCAATTCCCATCATTCACCCATCACATTCTTTCCAATTCCAAAAATTCAAATTTCAATGTTCCTATGTACAACAATGAAGAAGAAAGCTATCACTATATCGCTTCGTGCCTTTTCCTATTTTTTCTAAGCATTGGATAACTTGGTTGTGGGTTTTATTCTACCAATTGGGACTTTCCCTTCACCACCCCATGGGATGGTCTTGTTCATAACTACCTCTAACTAGAGGATGCTTACTTAGTCAACACTTAAATTTGATTCTACCTAAACTTTTTCGGTTCACCCCAACAATATACTCACTTATCAAACTGTTGCTAAGCAATTTTTGGATATCAAATAGACCTCCCTAGATGATAATCTGAATGTGGTTGATTTACCCTCTTTGCAAGATTAAAGATTAATTTTAGCAATTAAACAATCCCATTTTTTGTATGAGGAGAAAGAATCTATCGAATCAATTATTACAATTTTATTTTTTCATATGAAAAAAAAAATTGTTCATTTAATCCAACCATTTATCATTATATATGAGTTTTAAATTAATTGTTGAATTAAATGAAGAATTAATAAATATGAGATATTAGATGAGCATGATAAGAAGAAGACCATGATGAGAGGTGCATGATCTAATGAAGAGCATTATCTTTGTAAGATATGAATGTTCAAATGAAAAGTAGATGACTACTTTGATCATGTTGTGTATCAAAACTAATAAGCCCAAAATGGGGTAACTTGTATACATAGAATCTAGCACATGTGTTGAATCAGATGAATGAGAAGGGAGTGTAGGTGACTAGGAAGAATATGACCCTAGCTGAGACTCAAATTTAAGCTACTGATTTAGTACTAATAATAATAAAATCAAAGAGACTCAAACAACACATATGTTTGTACAAAAGCTAAGTAGATTAATTTGACAAAAGAGAGCGAGACAACAGTGGCATTTATTGTTAACATTTTGGAGCGCAATTATCCTACAGGTCCTTTGGAGTGAAGCAATCATCAATACAAGTGATAATATATAAGTTACGAATGATGGACAAAGGAAACACTCCCGACTACAAAGGTAACAGTCCAAGAGAACATGATAGATCAATAAAATGAGAGTCTCATCTAGGTGGGTGCAAGATGGACAAAAGCTAGATACTTGGAGCATAATAGAATTGATAAATCGAATGTCGTTACACAAATTAGTCAAAATTTGATTCACTTTCTATTTCTCCTCAAAAATTCACACTTAAAAGGGTTGTTTGTTCCAAAAAATTTTGAGCACATAATAAAATAATATTATAAACTTCTTGTAGATGTCTGATTTAAAGTAAAACATATATAAAATATATTTTTAAAAATTTTAAATATATCTTATATATTTTATTCTCAAAAGCATTGACTTTGAACAAATTTGAAATGCTCTAACTTAACTTGACATTGGAGAACCTCACAACCTTCTGCCCTTTCATTTTCACCTGTGATGCTTCAACTTCGCAACTATACCATCATCCTTGACCTTCTGCTAGGATACCCTACAATTTGCTAAGAGTTCTCATGACTCCATCATTCACCCTCTGCCCATCACCACATGACTCGCCAATGTAGGTGACTAGGAAGAATATGACCTAGCAGAGACTTGAATTTAAGCTATTGATTTTATATAGTACTAATGATAATAAAATCAAAGAGACTTAACCAAAAAAATATGTTTGAAAAAAAATTAGTTTGATTAGTTTGACATAGCGAGTTCAACAGTGGCTTTTATTGCTAACATTTTGGAGCACAAGTATCCTACAGCTCTTTTGGAGTGAAGCAATTATCAATACAAGTGATAGTATATAAGTTACCAATGATGGACAAAGGAAATACTCCCCCAACTACAAATGAAACACTCCTATGAGAACATTATAGATCAATACAACGAGAGTCTCATCTAGGCGGGTGCAAGATGGACGAAAGCTAGATACTTTGAAGCATAATAGTATTGATCAAATCGAATGATTGTTATCCTCAAAAATTAACACTTAAAAGGGTTATTTGTTCCAAAAAATTTTTAGCACATATATATAATATTATATACTTTTTTTAGATGTCTAATTTAAAGTAAAACATATATATAATATAATTTTGAAAATTTTAAATATATCTTATATATTTTGTTCACATTGCATTTTTAAAGCATTGATTTTGAGAAAATTTGAAATGCTCTAACTTATTGCCTTTAATATTATTACCTACTATAGATTAAAATGAATTATTCATTAATGATGAAAACAAGGTTGCATAAAGTTAAAAGAGATAATAAATAAAAGCCAATCAATTGCTATGTTCAAACAACTATAAAATTAATTCTCATCACTTAACCTTTTTGACTCTTTTGTGTTAGGCTTGACAAACTATAGACTATTGTTGGACCTTGAGGATTGGGCCTTCTCATTTCAAAAGAAGCGTTTAAGAATTTTAGTCCATAATTTTAAAAATTACTTTTAAACTCTTGAAAAATTATGTTCACAACAAATTTATAGTGAAAATAGCGAGATTCGATGAAACAAATATCAATATTATTTAAAAAAATAAGAAAAAATAATTATCAATGAAGATCTTTTTAGACACTTCAGTATAGTTGAAATATCAAGAATATTAATAAGAAAATAATAAGTATATGTTTGAAAAATATTATTCTATCTCATTCACATTATAATATATTAAAAATCATGAACCAATTATTTAACTGATAAATTTATCTTAATTTTTTGAATATAATCGCTCGATGAAAATATATATATATATATAAATCAATATATAGAAGGTTGTACCACAACGAATAACACAATGGAAATTTAAAATATTTAAGTTATGCCATTGAAATTAAAATTATATTTATAAAATCATCATCCCTTTAAAATATAATTGAACATTTTATTTATATTTATAGGTATCTTGTGCCAATTGTTGGTGATGTGATAGAAGACAAAAATTGAATTGAGGTTTCCATATTTTAATAAAAAATTTAAAATAAAATTAAATAAAATACATTAATTTTATAAATAATAAAGATTTAGAAGGTATATATCAATTGCCACAAATTTAAAGTTTTCCAATGCACAACTTAAATGAAGTCTAGCTTCTTGGTCTTAGGGCCTTTTGGGATAGTTGTAACTGTATGAAAAAGTAGTGGTTGAATTACTATAGAATAAACTATGATGGGTATACAATTTTTTCTTTAATTTTACAAAAGCTAAACCATAGCTTTCAGGTCGCCATCACAGGTAAGTATGTCAAGTTAGAAAATCAAGCTTTTTCATCACAAATTTTTCAAAACACAGCCAAAATACAGCGAGAACGTAACTCCCAAAAGACACAGGCAATGCTGATGCTACCCAAATATTGACTTCATGTATTAGTTTAAAAAAATCAAGGATAGTCATTTTCCTAAAGATTGACTTCATGTATTAGTTAAACTTTTATATTATATTTCAACATTTAGACAATTGTTAAATATTTTAAAATTCATTAAATTTTACATTGATGAACTCATAAAAAATATTTTCCATGTTTTAAAAACAATGCATGTTTCGCACATCTTTTAGTTCAATATCCTACATTCTTATAATATATTGGAGCATTTGAGGTATAGCTCATGTATATTTTATTGAGTTATTTGATTTTTTTATTATATATGCTAATATTTTTGCCTCTATTTATTATATGATTCAGAGAAAATTGAAGGATAAATCATAAATGCTTAGAGTGTGAGCCCCAAACCTCAAAGATGATTAAGAGTTAGTTTTGAACAACTCCAGCTCTTTTTAAAAGTGATTGTAAAACTATTATGAAGAAACAACTTCTTAAAAAGCTATTATAGGTGTTATATATATATATATATATATATATATATATATATATATATATATATATATATATATATATATATATATATATATATATATATATCAAATAATTTTATGATAGCTATGATATTTTAATAGCTCTAGTTCTAAAAACTGGTGGCAAATACATTTATGATTGCTTTCTAAAAAAAAGCAATTCAAAAGCTGTTCCAAATATATCCTAAATTAGTGCAAAATATTATATATTCATTGTGCCTTTATTTATCAAAATACTTTTTAACTTGATAAGTAAAGTTAGATAAAGTGGTTCTATAAATATTATTGATAGGAGTGTGTTATCTATTTTTATTTCTACATAAGAGTTAAATGAAATATATTTTTTGTCATTTATAAAAAAAATCATAATAAAATAATAAAAACCTAATTAAATTAAAGTGATAATAAACATCCATCTTGCTTGCAAGAATTAACAACTAGGGTTGGTTGTACTGAAGTATCTATTAAAACTATCTTATCTATCTAATTAATCAAAGCAAACTGATAATAAACTATTATTATTATATTAATTAATCCATTGATATAGAAAGTATATGTATTATTATACTTATCTAACCAACCAAGTAAGAAAAATGAAATAAGAGTAAAGAAATATTAAATATCCATCCTTAGTAACTAGCAAAAAACTAAACAATGATTTAGACTTAGGTTTTATTTACAAGTTTTAGTTGTCTCATGAAGATCAATTCAAGTAAAACTATTAATTATAACTAGAACAATGTATGAAAATACAATCGATAACAAAGACAAGTGCAATTTTGACCTAACCATCTTAGCTAATTCATAATCCCATAATCAAAAGAAGCAAATTCAATTCTCAATTTTAGAGAAAATAAAAGAAATACGGCCATCAACAAGCCAATTAAGTATCGCGAACTGGATGCTAATTAGTTCATTTGATAAAGGTTTTGAAGGTTGTTGCCAAAGTCTTGAGCTTAAATTTGACCTATATCATAATAAAGCCTAGCCTCAGGAACTTGAGTGAAAAAAAAGATGACTTTGGTTTAAGGAAATAAAAAATTATCAAATAAAAAGTTTATATTATATATGATATAGGATTTAAGCTCAAAATTAGGAACTATTTTTAAAATATTGAGCTCAGAATTGGTTAACTTATACATACATCTTTCACCTTCTTTGGTATCTAATCTATTGTATAAATCACTAAAAGCTAATTTTTTTACATCATATATTGATTTTTTAGAATCTCTACATATCACTTTATATCTATCCCAATTATCTAAGTTTTTACATCTAAACCAAGTTTTATAATAATATTTCTTATTTCTTATCTTTTGTACACTCTGATTCTACCACAAACTATTTTTAATAAAAGAAGTTTTCCTTTTAATTCTCTAAATATATTTTTAGTAAGTTGCTTAATTTCACTTGCTATTTTTTTTCACATAATATTAGCTTCCTTAAGAACATTCCAAATTCTAAGCTCTTGTAGCTTGTTCTTAAAAATATTTTTATTTGTGTTCTTTAAGTGTTCTCATTTAATCCTAAGACAATAATTTGATTTATTTTTCCTCTTACAATCTTTCATCTTAAAATCTAAAATTAACAATTGATGTTGGGTACTTAAACTTTCACTTAAAATGACCTTATAATCTTTACAATCAAAATGATCTAATTTTCTTATCAAAAAATAATCAATTTGTGTTTTACTAGATCCATTTTTATAAGTAATAATATATTCATCTCTTTTCTTAAATAAAGTATTAGCAACTACAAAATCACAGGCTAAAGAAAAATCTAATATAGTCCTATTTTCTTCCTTAGTCACTCCAAATCCATAACCACCATGAATACTTTTAAAATCTTCTATCACTCTACCAATATGTCCATTTAAATCTCCTCTAAAAAATAGTTTCTCTTCAAGAGGTATCTTTCTTATTAATCTCTCTAATTCATTCTAAAATTTTTCTTTTGATCTTACATCCAAACCTAATTGAAGAACCTAAATGCTTATAACATTGATAATCTTAGTATCAACAATAATCTTTAAAGCTATAATTCTATCTCTGCATCTATTAATATTCATAATATTATCCTTCAAACTTTTATCTATAATCACACCTATGTTATTTCTTGTTCGACTTCTACCTGAATACTAAAGTTTAAAACATAAACTGTCAATCTCCTTAGCTTTCTCTCCAACTCATTTAGTTTCTTGAACACATAAAATATTTACTTTCTATGAGCCATAATATCTATTAATTTGATTAATTTATCTGTAAGAGTACCGATATTCCAAGTTCCTAACCTAATTCTATTTTCATGAACTAACTTTTAATCTCACATTCATCCATAATGTGGAAACCCTTGCTTATTTAACACTGTACCCGACCGCCGATGCAGCAGCCCTTGCACATTTTTCACTATATTCAAGTCATACAACACGTCGCTTCCATGGGACACCCTAGCATTAACACAATGATTTAAAGGATTCATGTCATGATTATTTCGATAAGTTTACTGGTTGTCGACCGCCTATTGCAACCCTGCACTTTTAACATCCGGACTTGGGACCTACAAAGGTAGTGTTAGCAGCATATATTGAAGAATTTCTTAAAATTGAGACCAGTCCACTGCTTCGATGGTCAAACCGGTTGTTCACGGTTGAACCGATCTAATAGGTCGGATATGGTTTTAACAACATAGTAGACGATTTATTGCCAATCAAAAAAATATAAGGTTATTAACTTCTACATGCAGTCTCAAAAAGGGGTGTGCATTTGATTTGTTTGGATGATTTAGATGATGAATTTTAAAAACTAATTGATTTTGGATTCCTAAAAAATTGGATCAAATTGACCAAATAGAATACAAAATCAAATAAACCAAATAACAATTTGATTTTGGATAAACCAAAATTTAATATATTTAAAAATTATTTATAAAATTTATATTCTTTATATATTTTTTATATAATGAACAAAAAATAAACAACATAATTATTTTCACGCATTAAAAATATTAAATGTAATGAATGGGATGGATCATATGGACTATTAAAGAGATCTCCCATGCCTTCAAAACATTTCCATCATTAATTGTGCTAAGTTAAAACAACTAAAAATAGTGCAATCATCTTCGCTTTCGGGTTTGCATGTTCAGGATTGCCATAAACTACCAACATTGCATGGGCTATGTAATTTAGTCGTACTTGAAAAGTTAGAAATAAGAAAATGTTATAACCTCGTGATCTTTTTAGAAGAGAGACTTCCCTCCAAGTTTGATTATGTGTGTTTCAAAGATTGTTGGAAGTTGATGGCATCAATAATATGTATGTTGCACCTCGGTTCCCTTAAGGAGTTGAAACTAAAATGATGCTTGAAACTTCAGCTCTCTTTAGGAGAACAACTTTCAACCATGTCTAGTGTTGTCAAGGCTATTGATTGCCTAGATTAATCGAATGGTGCAAGAGATATGGATTTGAATTTTTTCAGGTTTACCTCAAATCATTTGCTTTTCTTATTGATATATCTCTCTAAATTTTATAAATCAAGCATGGATTTCAATTTAAAGCATATATTCAATCAAATTAAATGATTTAGTGAGATGAGTCCAACAACCCTAGAATCGGGTCAAATCGAGTCCAAATGAGCTCAAATCAAGCCCAAAAGCTACATATGAAAACTTCGAAACACTGACTAGATAATCAAATGACTTCCAAATTAGACAAGCTTATAGTCAAATCGAGCGGCTCGGCGAGGCGAATCCAACGAGCCTAAGACTACTCAAATCAAAGATCATTTGAATGGTCAAATTACAAAAAATATATATGATCAAATGGATCGATACAAATCATCTGATGGAATGTTTTGAGATTTTGGATACAATGACCAAAATGCCCCTTTAAGAATCCTATAAATGAGACTTCATTCTTGTCATGAATGAAGGCTTCCTAGTTTCATGAGCATTTCCTACTTTCTCCCTTTGGATTTCAAAAATAAGTCTTATCCTTGGTCTATCCTATATGATTTCCTAAAATAGCCAATCCTTTGATAGTCTTAACCTTGAAATCTTGAGATCCTAATTGTCACTTTAATAGAGTATTCTTTCTCATTCTTAGAATATAATTAAGAGGGCTTGCCAGGGAACTTAACTAACCCAAATTTTAAATAAACCCTACTTTACTTTTCCATGTAAAAGTAAAGATCTCAAGACCCATCACCTTAGGAGTCCTTATTGGTGATTTGGTCCATTATAGAATGAGGTAGATGTTTCCTTTGGGCTACATAAATCCTCACATCTTGCATTTTCATAATCATACCGAATTATAAGCCTAACAATCTAATAAAATGTCAACTCAAATAATCAACTCTCTTCAATTTCAAAAATATAAAGCCCAATTATATGGTAGATTGGAATGCTCACTAGCTAGTTTCATGAGCATTTCCTTTCTCCCTTTGGATTCCAAAAATAAGTCTTCTCCTCCTATCTCATATGATTTCCTAAAATAGCCAATCCTTTGATAATCTTAACCTTGAAATCTTTGGAGATCCTAATTGTCTACTTTAATCGAGAGTATTCTTAAGAAATTCTCATTCTTTAGAATGTAATTAACTATGAGGACTTGTCTCCATAGGGAACTTAACAAACCTGGCTTAAAATAAATCACTTTACTTTTTCATGTAAAGTAGGGGAAAGATCTATGGTACATTCGAAAACCCATCATGCCTTAGGAGTCCTTATTAGTGATTCATTTATTATGATGATTTCTATCGTTTGAGATAAGTACATCATTCCTTAATTAATGGCCACTTAAAGATCTAAGATCTTGGTGTCCCACACCCCAAAAATAAACACCACAAGCATTTAATACCAATTTACACATTATTATAATAAATTTTCATATTTTAAACATTAAAAATAATATTTAATAGGAGTATTATAGTTAGTTTGGTCAAAATGATTTTTATAACAAGATATTAGCTGTAGAAACTAAATTAATTTTATTCAAAAACAATAATTTTCATAAAAAAATAAGTGTGAACATTATTAGAATGAATTCAGTAAACATAAATATATATAATATTAAAGGAAATCTACAAATATATACATACTAAATAATTGATACTTCTTTATGAACATTAAAAGAAATCTACAAATATATACATACTAAATAATTCATTATAAAGGTAAGACTGGTAATACTATAAATATTTAAGAACACAATACAAATAATAAAGATTATGCTCCTAAGAAAGAAGGCATGTTTATCCCATAATAACTAACAATTATTTGTGAGATACAAAACTCTAGCTTGAATTGAAATCTTGTTAAGATGAAAAATCAACTAGAATGTTATACACCTCAAGAATTCCTAACAAACTACATACATAAAAATGGCATTTAACCTATACCTAATTAATACAAATTCAATTTAAGTAATCTTAATTACCTTACTAATAGCTTGAATTAATTATGATTATTGAGGAATAAAATTATGATATTAAGCTCATTTATATACTTATCTAAAAAAATTAAATCTAAATTTAGGTTTATGGTTAAAGATAATATAATTTACATATACCAATATGAGGAGGATAGCAAGTTGAATAACAAGAATCAAGGAGGAGAATATACATATTTAACTCAATAAAGAACTCGAAGAATGATTGATTTGATGTTCAATAGTTCAATCGAAGTTCAATAATGTTAAATTGAATGACATAATAAATATTAAAATTATTCAATATTGATATAGCTAAATGATACAATAAAATAAATATATAACAAAATCTAATAAAAAATAAATAGAACAAGTGCAAAAATAATATTTATATTAATTATAAATTCAAAGATCGGTATAAAAAATATTAAGAAATAATTGTTTGTGTGATATAAATCTAGATGTTATACTAAATAAGAATATAATTTATTAAAACTTGCAGTTAGTAATAAAAATATAAATTTTAAAATATAAAAATTATTTTTAAATTTTTTAAAAAATATAGCTATCATAAAAATATAAAATGTAATATATAATAATAATTATTATTATTATTGAATATATATTTTGAAAAATAATTTTTATATTATAACATATAATATATAATAAGAATATAGTGTTAAAAATTCAAATATTATTCTCATATTCTTTTGTATAAATGCACTATAATATTTTCAAAATTAAAACATAAGTGTACTAGATGTTATACTCTTTAAATATCAAGAAGAGCTCCAAAGGGCCCTCTTATAAACTACTTTAGTGGGTACTTGATAGGCGTATTATAATTTAATTTTGTTATATTTATGTTAACGAAATAAGCTTTTTTTAGTTTATATGAACGATTTTAAAATAATTACATTTAAATGATTAATAAATTATTATTAACATTTAATTTATATTTATTAAAAATGGTAATTATTTCATTAAATAATTTAAAATTGTGATTTAGAGCATATATTGAATTGAATCATTTTCAAAAAACTGAGACCACTACTTCAATGGTCAACTGTTCATTAAACCGATCCGACATAGGATAGCTTAACAACATAGAGACCTCTTGTCAATTAAAGAAAATATAAGGTTATTAACTTCTATATGTAAGCTTCAAATAAGGGAGTGCATATGATTTGTTTGGATGATTTAGATGATGAATTTTAAAAATCAATTGATTTTGATTTCCAAAAAAATTGGATCAAATCGACCAAACCAAATTCAAAATCAAACAAACAAAATAATAATTTGGTTCGGTTATTTTGGTTTGATTTTGGATAAGCCAAAATTTACTATATTTAAAACTATTTGTAAAATTTATGTTCATTATATAACTTTTTTTTGTGCAATGAATAAGTAATAAGCAATATATATATATATATATATATATATATATATATATATATATATATATGTATATATATATATATATATATATATATATATATATATATATATATATATATATATATATATATAGTTATTTTCATGCATTAAAATATTAAATGTAATGAATGGGATGGATCATAAGGAGTGCTAAAGAAATCCCCATGCCTTCAAAACATTTCCATCAATATTGTGCTAAGTTAAAACAACTAAAATAGTGCAATCATCCTCAGGTTTGCTTGTTCATGATTGCCCTAAACTATCAACATTTCATGGGCTCTGTAATTTACTGCATTTAGAAAAGTTAGAAATAAGAAAATGTTATAACCTCGTGATCTTTTTAGAAGAGAGACTTCTCTCCAAGTTGCATTATGTGTGTTTCGAAGATTGTTGGAAGTGATGGCATCAATAATAGGTCTATTACACCTTCGTTCCCTTAAGGAGTTGAAACTAAAAAGATGCCCATAAGTTCAACTCCCTCTAGATGAACAACTTTCAACCTTGCCTAGTGTTGTTAGGCTATTGATTGTCCTAGATTAATGGAATGGTGTTAGAAATATAAATTTGAATCTATTCAGGTTTAGCTCAAATCATTTGCTTTTCTTGTGATTATCATTGTTCTATCACCTCATGATAAACAAAAAGAAATAATGGTAGTTGATTTTAAATTAAAGCATAAATTGCTTGAATTTCTTTCTGTTATTAAGTTTCTTGCATCCATGCACATCATCTATTTATAAATCCATTCTTTTTATTTCCTTCCATTTAAACAAGTTCCTTTTTGGCTGCTTCGCTACAACATAGAGTATTTAAGAATGAAGAGTTTGCTTTATGACACAACAATAATTTTGAATTCTATCATGAGTCAACTGCCTCCTTAAAAGCTTAACATATATGCAATTATTATCAAAAGGTTTTCACAAAGAAGAATGGATTCCATGGAGTCTGAGTACCTTGTTTCTTAGATCATGTCAATAGTTGAGGTTATTTCCTCGGCACCAAAATTTGTCTACTCTAAGGCAGATGAAAATATGGAATTGCGAGACTCTCAAGTACCTAACAGGACTACAAATGTTAAAATCCCTCGAAAAGTGGGAGAATATAAAGTGCCCTCAATTCATGTTGTTGTAAGTCCAAAGATTTCATCCAAGCTTTAATACTTACTAATAAGCACTAGTACTAGGCTCATGTGGTTGCCTAGTCTACAACAATTCCTCTCCCTCAAAGACCTAAAGCTATATTGATGTCATGAACTTATGCTCCTGCCATTGGAGCAGTTTCTTCATGTATATATATATATATATATATATATATAGATAGATAGATAGATAGATATTCAACAAATTCATATGGATCAAAATAGGATTTTATGAATTGGGAAAAAAATAATATCATGAAATTATGTGTGACTTAATTTAATCATGCATATATAAATATAAAAGAATGAAAATTTAATAATATTATAATAAATTAAAAAAATTAATTTGCTAAGTGCAAAATTAATTGATGTAAAATTAACAATTTGACAAGAACAAAAATTTTATTGAAAAAGATATAAAGATAAGTGCATTAAAGAGATATAAAGAAATATAAGCAATTTAACTGGTTAAAGTGTTAAACTATAAGAATAATTTCATATACTTAAAAACTTGGTATTAACATGCAAAATAAATAATGTAGAAATTATAAAATTAAATAGATTTATTATCATTTTTATTATATTCAATATCAAATTAATTAAATAAAATTGATAGTTGATTATAAGTTAGTGATAAGTTTAGGAGATGGTCCACTTTTCAATTTGCACAAATAATAGTTTAATGTTTGGAGAATAGAGAAAATCATAAGCACAATTTTTTTTAATTTAAATGTAATCAAAATTATTATCCTTCTTAGGAGGATTGCTATAATTGATATTGGGATAATAAGTAAATAACTTTTAAATTCATAATAATATCCAAAGTTATAATTCAATATAATATTTACCAATATATAAATTGTATACAAACAAAATTTTGAGCATATTATTTTGAACACTTCATTAAAAAATATATTAAATAATTATAAAATAAGAGTTTATAACATTGATCTATATTCTCATAAATTTATTATTCAAGTATCTTGCCACGTAATTATTTTGCAAAGATTATTAAAAAGATATATAAAATATTCTTATTATGTTATATAATTCTTTCATGAATTAATGCTTTAATGTTTGATTTGTGCAACAATATTTTGTATATGTGCTTTTTTAATGATATTTTGTATTTCATTTAATTTTATATTAATTCTATATATATATATATATATATATATATATATCAATAATTAATATTCATCAAGCAATTATAAAATCAAAATGGTTGTTTCATATAGTATGTGTATAATTGAAATTAGATAATCAAATTAAGTTTACATTAATCATAGATTTTTTTCATTAATTAGTATTTTATTTTTTTAAGTTTTTACGAAATTAAGATGGTTGTTATACAATATAGTTTTATGATTTAAATCACAAAAATAAATTAATAAAATTGAAAGGTTATATAATAAAATGAAAGTAGATCAATAAGATATAATAATATTACTTTCATAAATTTTTTTAAAAATATTTACAAAAAATATATCTATAGTAAACAATTTAAAATGTTGGAGAAAAATTTGATTCAATTCTAAATGCTATCATAATTAAAGAAAATATAAGAAGGAAATGATGAATAATTTCTTCAAAGCAAGAGTGAGAAGTAGATAAAAAGATTGGCAATTTTTATAGTTAATTATATAGCATAATTATATGGGACTAATAAATGAATAGGTTAAATTAAAATCTTTATTTAAGTTAAACAAGATGTAAAGATTATTATTTTCAAAATCATCCATATGAATTGTGAGATGCATGTAAATCTTTAGTTTTTTTAATGTTTGTGGTGCTTAATCTTTATGTTATTTGATGAAATTTAATGATATTATTTTGATAAAACTAGATATATTTACTTGGGAATATTTTTAGTACTCTAATTTTTCAAAATATATTAAATAACTGAATGAATTAAGTAATTTATTTAATAAATCTAATTTTCTAATGAAATTAAAATGAAATTATAATTATTTAAGTTGTGTAATTATTTTATTATTATTTTAATTTTTAAGATATAATATTCTAATATTGAGTTCAATGAGTGTATAATAGATATATTTTATCTTTAATATTTATGCATCATTACATGCGAATATTTAATTTCTTAAAAGAGGCAAATTTTGAATGGATTTATTATCATGCGCCTAAGTTAAATTATGATTTTTTTATACATTACTATTATTATTCTTAATGATGAGAAAAAACTATAAAGTGAAAAATAAATTTAGCTGTAATGTATACATCTCAAGAAAATTTAAGAGTATTTAATTGATGTTTAGTTTTAATTAATTTCACTCGTTCTAAGTTGAATTGGATTGTAGACATACTATGTTTTTATGTGTTGACTAAAAGTAAACGCACAAAAAAAAAAAAAATTTTAAAATTTAATCAAATGTATAAAAATTAAAGTTTTAAATTGAAATAACAAATATTAAATTTTGTGCCCAAAATTTTAATTTAGAATTATATTTAAAATATTCAATATCAAAATATCTCAAAATTAAAATATTATATATTAAGTTTATTCAACTTCATAATTTTATCCTCATCTATTTCTCTGACAATAATTTATTTTTTAAATTAATTTTGATTTATTTGCTAAGACGAGTAAGCGAGAAGAAGAAAATAATATTCTATTAATAAAATAAATAATCATAATTCACAAACTTTTTTAAATTTCCTCTCTCAAAAGGTTATGTGGTTAAATGTTTTGAAAATAAATACAAATTTAAACTTTAAATATAACTTAAATATAACTTATTATGAATATTTTGAGTTGTTTGGTTTGTTATTAGTTAAATATAATAAATTATTTTCTGATATTTCTTTGATTATAAAATAAATAAAAAATTCTTAAGAGAGAAAAAACTCAAAAATATTTCAGTAATAAAAAACATGTGGCGAGTATGTCATGAATAATAAATTTTAGTTTAAAAAGTATATTTAATAAATAGCTTAAGCTCAGCCATCTCTCCTTCACTTTTAATTTAAAAATATATTACCTCCTTAATAACTAATTAAAAATAAATTCATTTTTTATTCTACTCTATTTTCAAATAATTTTTTTAAATGTTTATATTTTATTTTCGTAAAACAATAATATTTACTAAATTCAAGCTAATAATTTATATATAACTATTTTATAAATAATTTAAGGATTTTCTATAAATCAAAATATATATAATTTTAAGTGCAATTGAAATAAAAAGTATTTATTATTATTATTCATGAATGTCTCTTTTTATATAGAGAAATAAAACTCTAAAGTAAGATCTTGTAATAAACTTTGTATGATTTGGTAGATACTATGATTAATTTAGTTTATGCTCATTATAATAATAAAAATTTATATAAATTTTTTTATAAAAATATTTAAATTATATATTTCATTAAGTTTAATATTTAAATGTGATTATTTAATATATTTAAAAATGTATTTATTATTTAAAATTAAGACGGATTCATCAATTGAATTGGTGATTCTATCTAAGTTGCTAAAAGTTTTTAAAATTTTATTAAAATTAAAAATAAGTATTAGAGCATTTTATTTTTTTTATTTTTTCATTTTAAAAATATTTAAAATAGTTTTTAATATTTAATATATTTTTAAAAATAAGAATTCAATCAAATATTTTTAAATAAAATATAACAAAAATAAAGTAAGAGAGAAAATAAGAGAATGGGTTCTCTCTCATTCTCACTCACTCTCACCAATTCTTTGTTTCCACTATAATTATAATTTTTTTTATATTTACATCACCACTATCAAATCCTCTCCCCCATCACCTGGTTTAGCTTTTCTAGCCGTGCTTTTACTTTATGAAAGAACGATGATAAGGATGCCAATTAGAAAAGCATTAGATTTTAAAGGGCCTTTTCATTTTAATATTAATATATATATATATATATATATATATATATATATATATATATATATATATATATATATATATATATATATTATTTTGATTGAATGATCATAAAAAAATTAAAATTAAAATTAACAAAATAGTTAAAATATTATATTACAAAATTTTAAATTAGAATTATATTTAAAATATTTAAGAGAGAGATATCCCAAATTAAAATAGTATATATTAAATTAGTAAAACATTATTATTTCTTCATTAATTTATTATTTTAATCAATTAATATAGTTTTAATATCTATTGTGTGAATTATTAAAACTTAAAACTCTACTTATTTTCAATAATTTTAATTATTACATTATTACATCAAGATAAATTAAACAAAATAAATAAGAAATTAGAATAACAAATATATATAAGCAATATGCCTAAATCCAATAGAAATGCAAAAAGAGCTATTACTTAAACCTAAAAAAAGCTAAAGCAAACTTTATTGTTGAAAAATCCACTCTTTTGATGATGATTCATCATTAAGCTAAATAAGTAGCCCCTACTTATTAAATTATATGTATATGAGAGAATATAGATAATCTAAGTATGATAATTTTTGAAAATGGTATAGAAATATTACCACGGACGAACAACGAATCGAAATATCTGACATATATTTCGAAGAAATGACCAAATAAAATAAGAAAGGAAAAAAAACAATTCCTTTTTGTAGCATGTTTCTTTCAAAATTATATCAATGCACTCTAATAGCTATTTTAAGCAACAAAAACTGGCTTAATGTGCAAAGCAAAGTCATTGAAACATTGTATCCCCACTCGTCAGATGGATGATAAACCACTAGATATTTGATGGAGGTGGGTATTTTTCTTTTGATGAGATTGATAGAACGTGGGTATTGGAGGTGAAAGAAGAAGATATGTTGGATAACTAGCATTCCCACTAAGCATTACCAAGGTTTGGCCATCAAGCTCTCAAACTACAAGAATAATTCAATAATTTGTAATTGTCAAAAGATCTCATTCATTCTAATAAATAGGCTATTTATAGCTATTACAAGCATCTTTCAAAAGAAAAGAATTTAAAATATGGAGGGAAAGGTGGGTAGCTACATTAATGTGAAGTATTAAATTGACTCATTATTTTATGTCATCCACCCATTTCACATGCTATTATTTTATGTAGATTCAACCACCTCACATGTCATGCTTTAAATTTTTAAATGCAAAATTTAAATATGGAGTTTGATGCAGGGCATCATCGTCACCGTCATCGACGTCATCATCATAAAGCTTAAATCCATGATTGGGCCTTTTGTTATAATTTAAGTTATGTATTATTGGGCTTTTATATTTTGTATGTCTTGAGCTTATATGTATTGGGTTATTCTTATGTCATGGCCCATGAGTCATTGTATTAGGTATGACACTTTAGGTAGGTATGGAATGAGTGGTAGGTGTAGTTATGATGGTGTTAGGTTTGAGTTTGGAGTTAGGTTTGAGTATTCTTAACTCTTTCTTTCAATCCTATAAATACGAAGACTCTTGTAATGCTTGGTACTTGAATTTGGAATGAAAGTTATCTTCTTAAATTTCTTTTCTTTTGTGTGCTTTCCTCTTGAGTGACTGGACTACTTGAGTGTGTGTTCACAACCCTTAGAAGGACTTCTAAGGAAGGAACGCAATCTCCACAATGATTTGTAGAGGTCGACTTCAACTTATCCCCGCACGGCGGTTATTTTAAATCTAGTGTTAGATCGTTCATAACTTTTAGTTATTTTGCACTTATAAGATTGGGTCTCTAGTGTGGTTGACATTACTTTAACTAAGATCTTTCAACTTCACTAAATTCATAATATTGTGAATGTGCTCAATAGTAGCATTTATCATTACTCTGAGGATTTAAGAATTATCTGTAATAAACATCATATCATAAAAAACACCATTGTCCTACATCATATTTGGTATCAGAGCAAGTATGTTTCTTTGGGAACATCTTGTTTAGTATTGAGTTTTATTTTTGCATTAGAGTAATCTTGCAATTCATTTTCTAAAAAAAAAAATCATACAAAATTTTTTTTACTTTTAATCGTGTCTTTGATTTCATTACATTGCAATTTTAAAAAAAAATTATTAATTAAGTATTTGCTTATATTAATATTTTTTAAAAAAAATATCATCATGTCAACTCGTAGTGGTCTTAGATATCAAGATCAATCCTTAGATGAAAAACATGATTCCTATGAATTTTTACTAGAAAAAATAGAAAAGCTTACTCTTATGCACCAACAAACCTTTAATGAATTCCAAAAGATTTGAAGCCTTAGAACAAAAGTTGGGCTTACAACACATTCACCAAAAACTAACCCAATCCTAGAACACCAACTTGAAGAGAGAGAAGGTCATCATGTTGATCCCGTTCCTCTTCCTCTCCCACCTCATCCACATTCTCCTATTAGACCCCATTATCGCCCTAGGAACAACTTTAATGAATATCCTGAGTTTGATGAAGTACTTCCTCACCCACCTCATCGAATAGGAAGACAATTAAGATGAGATGAAGGTTATGCTCATCAAACTCCTTATGAGCATTATCCTCGACATTATGAAGAGCCATTACCTAATTTTGTTGCCTCGTACCTTAGAACCCGATGATGATGTTATTAGGGTTAAAATTGATCCACCTACTTTTGATGGTTTGATCCTAAAATTTTCTTAGATTGGTTAGTAGATGGACCAATACTTTTGATTGGATGCCCATGTAAGAAAGACAAGTTCATTTTGCCGCATGAAACTAACTAGTCATGCTAAGACTTATTTAATCTCACACAAAATATCAACGATTAGGACAACCACCTATTGCTTCTTGGGATGAGATGAAAGAAATTTTAAAGCAAAAAATGTACCATTAAATTTTCATGATCAACTTATGGATGAAATGACTACGCTTAAACAAGGATCTTTAACCGTTGTTGAGTATTTGCTTTGATGAATTGATAACCCGATGTTAGAGGATCACCACACAACAATCTCTAGATTTAGATCTACTGAACTGATATTCATAATGAAATGATAACTCGAAATTTATTCTCTTGAGGATGCATTTTGAGTGGTACTCAAATTGAACAATATCTTAGATCACAATCTTATAAGCGATTCACAACTTCATCTACAAACAACTCTCAATCGGTGTTAACCCTCCTACTTTAGTAGTTCCTAAAGGACCCAAAGTGAAACAAAAGGAAAAGCTTTGGGAACATCTAGCTCTAAGACTTCTAGCATTACTTGTTTTACATGTGGTAAAATTGGTCACTATGCAAGTACTTGTCCTCGTCGAAACTTACACTTAGATTATGAAAATGAGGATCAACAAAATGAAAATAATGATAATCAAATTGCGACCTTGTGAAGAAGAAGCTAGTGATGTAAGAAGCATTAGATGAGTCTCATATAGTATGTATTGTGTGTTAGCAACCCCACGAGCTAATAATGATTGGAGACATCAATTTTCCACACTTATTTTAAGAGTGGTGAAAAGACGCGTGTAAGTTAATCATTGATAGTGGCTTGCATGAATGTTATTGCTACCTCTGCTTTAGCTGGATGAAGCTCACCCGAGACCCACCCACCTTATAAGGTTGCTTGGGTAGATAAGACCTCTATCTCTATATCTCAACGCTCTTGTACCCATTCAATTGGGAGAATATAGTGATAAAATTTGGTGTGATGTTCTTCCGATGGATGTTGCTCATATACTTTTAAGTAGACCTTGGCTTTTTGATATGGATGTCACAAATTATGGGCGATCTAATACATATGCTTTTAATTTTCAAGGTAAGAGAATTATCTTAAACCCAGCTAAGCCTAAAGAGGTCACTCCACTTCAACCCCAAAATTCTTCTCCACCCATAGAAAAGAAATCCCTACATATTATTAATAAACGTCAATTTCAACAAGAGATTAATGGGAATATCATTTTTGCATTAGTTGTCCTAACCTCTAAAAAAATCAACCTTGTGTAAATCATTCTCAAAGTGAACTTTGTTGGAATATCAAGATATTTGTCTGAAGAACTTCCTAGTGAGCTTCCCCATTAAGAAGTATCCAACATGCCATAGAGCTAATTCCGGATCATCACTCCCAAATTTGCCACATTATCGTATGAACCCAAATGAACATGCGAGCTAAAACAACAAGTTGATGATTTATTATCAAAAGGGTTTATCGGAAAGTTTATCTCCATGGCGGCTCGCTTTTCTTACCCCAAAGAAAGATGGTAGTTGCATGTGTGTAGATAGTCGTGCTATAAATAAAATCACTTAAGTATAGGTTTCCCATACCTGACTTGATGACATGTTAGATATGATTGGATCAATAGTTTTCTAAAATTGATCTTAGAAGTGGATATCATCAAATTCATGAGAGAAGGTGATGAATGGAAAACCGCATTCAAGACAAAAGATGGTTTGTATGAATGGCTAGTAATGCCTTTGGATTGACTAATGCTCCAAGTACATTTATGAAGTGATGACTCATATCTTACTACCATTCATTGGAAAATTTTAGTTGTGTACTTTGATGATATTTTAATTTTTAGTCAAACTAAGAGCGATCATGAGAAACATTTACATAAGTCTTTGAAGTGCTTCGTGAAGAAAGACTATATGTTCACTTAAAAAAATGCTCATTTATGACATCGAATCTTCTTAGGATTCATTGTTTCTTGTGATGGCATCTCTAGATCCCAAAAAATTAGGGCTATTCAAGAGTGGCCTACCCCAACCACAATTCATGATGATGTAGTTTTCATGGGTTACATTTTATCGAAGGTTTATTCATGGATTTAGCACTATTATGGCCCATAACTCAATGTCTTAAAAAAGGAGACTTTGTTTGGACAAAGGCACGATGCATTCTCTAAAATTAAAGAACTTTTAACAAGTCCATCGATATTACAATTGCCAAATTTTGACAAAGTATTTGAGGTATCATGTGATGCTTCTGGAGTTGGTATTGGAGGTGTTCTTAAACAAGAAGGTCATCCTATTGCTTTCTTTAGTGAAAATTAAATGAAGCCAACGATATTCCACATATGATAGTGAATGTCATCCAAACTTTACGTTATTGGCAACATTATCTTCTTTCAAGAATTTATACTTTATTCTGATCACAAAGCGCTTAAATATCTAAACACCCAAAAGAAACTTAGTTCTCGTCATGCGAAATGGGTTCAATTTCTTCAAGAATATACGCCTATTCTTAAACATAAATCTGATGTCGAGAACAAAGTTGCAGATGCCTTAAGTAGAATATGTACATTATTAAATACCATGAGTGTGAAGGTTACCGGATTGGTTAAAGATGATTATCCTAATTGTAAAGATTTTCAACAAATTTTTGAATCTTTGAAATTTGATGTTTCAATTAATAGATTATCAAATACAGATGGCTATCTCTTTCGTGGCACACAACTATGTATCCCCATTCATCACTTTGAAATTTTCTTGTTGAGGAAATTCATTCGTGAGGTGTATCCGGTCATTTTTGATAAGATAATAAATAATGATGGAGGATAGGTTCTTTTGGCCTAGTCTTAAGAAAGATGTTGCTCATCATCATCGAACTTGCCAAATAGCAAAAAAGTGGAAAACAAAATTATGGTCTATACACACCACTCCCAATCCCCACAAACTTTGGGAAGATCTTAGTATGGACTTCATCTTAGGATTACCTTGCATATTTTGACTCTATCCTAGTAGTTGTTGACCATTCTCTAAAATGGCACACTTCATTCCATGTTATAAGACATCGATGCTCACATATAGCATATTTTCTTTCGAGATAGTTTTACATGGACTACCTAAGACAATTATGTCGATGTAAGATTTATGAGCTATTTTGAAAACTTTATGGAAAAAGCACAAAACTCTTATTTTCTTTACCACCCTCAAACAGATGGACAAACTAAGTTGTTAGCTTAGAAAATTTACTTAGTGTCTAGTGACCGATCATACTACTAGTTGGGACCTAGTTCTTCCTATCAGAGTTTGCTTATAATAGCTCAATTAATAGGTCAACCAGATGAGTCCTTTTCATATTGTAACCGGTTATGATCCAAGAAAACCAATTGATCTTGTTGAATTGCTGTAATATATATAGGTCTAGTGCATTTGCATCTTCATTTGCACAAAGCATGCATGATTTACATCATGAAATTCAACAAAAACTTACTCTGAGTTATGATAAATATAAAGCTAATGTTGATGCACATAGATGATATGTAAATTTAATGAGGAGATTTGGTTCTTGTTAAAGTTAGACCTGAGAGATTTTCAACTGGAACTCTTAAGAAATTAACTCTCAAGAGATCTGGTCCTTATAAAGTTGTAAGGAAGATAAATGATAATATTTATGAAATAGATCTTCCAATGAATGCTGGAATTTCTCCAATATTTAATGTATCAGATTTAACGTTGTACCATGGGCAAGCCATGGATGACACTATTTCCTCTACAAATAGTACTAACATGCAGGTTCATACTTCATCACCGACTCCTATACCATCTCATCTCTTAAGATCACATAGTCCAGATCAAATTTTAGGAGACCAGATTATCATCATATCTGATGGAGGCACTCAAAGGTTTCTCGTTGTTGGAAAGGTCTTTCTCCACTTGAAGATTCATGGCTTACATTTGATGAGTTACACTAGACACATTATTACAAGAGTACTTGATTTTCATTCTCCAGAGGAGAATCCTTTAAAGTCGGGAGGCCGAGGGGCATCATCCACCACATCGACGCCATCATCATAAAAGCTTAAATTCATGATTGGGCCTTTTGTTATAATTTAAGTTATATATTATTGGGCTTTTATATTTTGTATGTTTGGAGCTTATATGTATTGGGCTATTCTTATGTCATGGCCCATGAGTCATCAGGTATGTACACTTTGGGTAGGTATGGAATGAGTGGTGTAGTTATGATGGTGAGTTTGAGTTTGGAGTTAGGTTTGAGTATTCTTAACTCTTTCTTTCAATCCTATAAATAGGGAGACTCTTGTAATGCTTGGTACTTGAATTTGGTTATCTTCTTAAATTTCTTTTCTTTTGTGTGCTTTCCTCTTGAGTGATGGACTACTTGAGTGTGAGTTCACAACCCTTAGAAGGACTTCTAAGGAAGGAATGCGATCTCCACAATGAAGGACGTAGAGGTCGACTTCAACTTATCCGCCAGCTCTTGGTTATTTTAAATCTACATGTTAGATCGTTCATAACTTTTCGGTTATTTCTTTGCACTTATAAGATTGGTCTCTAGTGGTTGACATAACTTTAATAGATCTTAACTTCACTAAATTCATAATATTGTGAATGTGCTCAAATAGTAGTGCATTTATCATTACTCTTTGTGAGGATTTAAAATTATCGTAATAAACATCATATCATAAAAGCACCCTTGTCTACATCGAGTTTAGAAGAAAATTAAAATTACATAAATAAAAAAAGATGAAATCATAAAATTGGCTTAGCAGCTAATAAATTCTCTTCTTCTTGAATTTTCTTGGGTTTTGGCTTGAGATCTTATAAATAGACATTGAGCTATAATTTTTAGATTCTCATGATATTCTACATCAATCTCGAAAGATAAATTATGATCCTCAAGCTTTAAGAAAATTTATTATTATAATTAAATAACTTAATTATAGTAATAATACTCTTCAAGTTAAATTATGATCATTTATTTAGTTTAAAATATAACATGATTAATTAATCAAAGAAAAATTTCCAAATACGAATAGGAGTTTAAAATTCCCAAAGTGAAGAAATAGAAGAACTTCAAGAAGTATTTCAAAAATTTTAGGTCCAAACTCCCCTCAATATCGGTTTTCCTTTTTTTCCTTTCTCGCTGCATTTATGATATAAAAAGCCGGGCAGCTCCATGGGGAATAGGATTATGGAATTATCTCTTTTGCTAATAATTCAAAATTTCAACTTTACATAAAGCAAGATAATGTTCACAAGAAAACTTAGCTTAATGATTGAAAGTATCAATGTACGGGAGTTCCACTGAGTGAGTTTATATATTCCAAAAAGTTATTGGGTTCTCACTACAAATTGATTTTTAGAAATCTTGTAAGCAAGATTGAATTTTATTTTGAATAGGAGGAGAAATTTTTTTTATTTAATAGTTAAATTAGTAATTTCTTCTTTTAAATAATTCACATGCATCAATCAATTAACATAAGAGATAGAAATAACTTTACTTTAAAAAAAAAATTTAAAAACTTTTAGATGGAATCTATTGCTGGTGGGATCTAACAAAATCTTCGATAGTTAAACCTTTCATGCTCTAACATATATATGTATGTGTATGTGTATGTATATATATATATATATATATATATATATATATATATATATATATATATATATATATATATATATATATATATATATATATATATATATATATATATGTATGTATGACATACATACATACATATTTTATATATCTGTTATTTCCTCCATAGGAAGTGAAGACTCATGCTCAAGAATAAACAACTCCGGCTCTGAATGCTCTGCATTGGGGCACCTTAGATCCTATTGCCTAAGCACGCTGATTCTGTGGTTCATATCTCAGAGTTCCCTTGTGGGGGTTATCGGAGGTAGACGAAAGAGCATACGACGTTTTCAGCCATGATTTCTAATTTCGCTGGATTTGGGGGTATTGTCAAGTATTTCAAATACGGTAAAATTTTACACCATATTTATTTTACAACACACCAAACACTAAATAAGGTAAGTTACATGTGTTTGATTTACAATACACTCCTTTTTCAGCTAACCGAACAACCCCTAAGTATTTTTGAAAATTTTGGAGGTGAAACTATGAGGACCATGTCTTGTCATTATCAATATTAAGTAGGTCCTTTGATAGGATTGATGAGTTTGATCGTTAAGTAGTCCTTTGACAAGTTGTTCAATTCTTGTTGCATAGCAGGGTATTATTGAATCCATGAACTTGATTGATTTTTAAAGAATCGTTTGGTTTTAAAATTATTCAAAATTTGGCTTTATATTTTAAGGTATCGCTAAAAAAAAAGATATTTCTGAGCTTTCTTTCTTCAAAGGATGAAATAATGGCATTTAGTTAAAAGATATATTTCACCCATTTATATAGCATATATATATATATATATATATATATATATATATATATATATATATATATATATATATAATATGAAATGTTATGAGATAAAATATGAAAGTATAGTTTTACACGCATTCTTAAAGTTGATCGGTCACAATTAAATTAACCAGAAGTTGTAGAAAATTTTATTACAATTTCAAAGATTTTTCTAGATTTATAGATTGACATAATCTGCAAAATATGACAAAATGCTTGAAATTTTTTCTGACCAGTTTGCAATTTATAAAACCAAATGTATCGCCAATCTTAAATTCTAATTAACATTGTATAAAATTTTATTTTATGATTTCAACGATAGTATTCATAATCAGATGACCCACAATTTATTAAAAAAAAAATTAAGAAAAAAAATTATGCCTGCTAATTAAGATTAGGATTAAGCTTATTTTAAAAATTTTGCCATAGAATCTATTGCTGGTGGGCAAACAAAATCTTCAATATTTAAACCTTTAATATATATATATATATATATATATATATATATATATGATATGTATGTATATGTAGGTTATTTCCTCCCAAAAAATTTGTCTACTCTAAGAAAAAATGGAATTACAAGGTTCTTGAGTACATACCAGGACTGTGAGATGATGGAATCTCTCTGTTGGATTATAAAGTGCCCTTAAATCATGTTCTCACCAATCCAAAGATTTCCATCCAAGTTTCACTTGCTAATAAGCAATGGCTCATGTGGTTGCTTGGTCTACAACTCCTCCCATAGAGATCTAAAGCTATATTAGTGTGAACTTATGCTCCTGCCATTGGAGTAATTTGCCTTCATGCTTCAAGTTTGATTAGAGATTAATAATTGTCCAAAGCTCAGAGAGTGATTTCGAACATAAAAACTAAGCTATACCAATGAGGTGAGAAAATTATCACTACTTTAGTTCCACTCAATATATATATATATCCACTCAATGTGCTAGGAGAATGTTGACCCTCACACATATCCTGCTAATTGGAGCAAAAATATATAGCCGAATCAACAAAAGACAACTCATAAGATCAACCTAATCCCTAGAATACATTAAAATCGAAATTGTCAATCCTAAAAACACTTACATATGAGGTTGATGATATATAAATATATGGAAGTGACGATAAGTTTTATGGGGAGATAAGTGATTAAATCAATTTACTAATATTTTATAAATTAACTCAATTTGAATTAAAATTAAACCTAAAATTGGTTACTTTCATAAATTTATATATTTCTTATATGTAAGTTTTAACATTTACATGCTTAATACTCAAACATTATAAAATTTTTCATGTGTAAGTAAACTGATAAATTTTAGTTCTTAGATATGTAAATGCATAGGAATTGTGTAACATTTACATGCTTAGAGTTTTTTTTAAGTTTGTGGTGCTTAATTTTTGTGTTATTTGATGAAATTTAATGATATTATTTTGATAAAACTAGATTACTTGCCAATATTCTTAGTACTCTAATTTTCCAAAATATATTAAATAAATTGATGAATTAAGTAATTTATTTAATAAATCTAAATTTTTAATGAATTTATAATTATTTAATTCATTTATATTTATTTAAGTTGTGTAATTATTTTATATTTCTTTTAATTTTTAAGATATACTATTCTAATATTACGTTCAATGAGTGTATAATAGATGTATTTGTCCTTAATATTTATGTATCATTGCATGCTAATATTTAATTTAAAAGAGATAAATTTTAATGGGTTTATTATGATACCTAAGTTAAATTATGAATTTTTTTATATATTACTATTATTATTTTTAATGATGAGAAAAAATTTATAAAGTAAAAAAAAAATCAATTCAACTGTAATGTATTCATCTCAAGAAAATTTAGGAGTATTTAGTTGATGCCTAATTTTAATTAATTTTGCTTATTCTAAGTTAAACTGGACCATATGTTTTTATGTGTTGACTAAAGTCAATACTCAAAAGGAAATTTATTTATTTTTTACTTTGATCAAATGTATAAAAATAAAATATTTAAATTAAAATAAAAAATATTTAATTTTATGCCTCAAAATTTTAATTTAGAATATATTTAAAATATTCAATACTAAAATATCTCAAAGTTAAAATATTATATATTAAATTTATTCACCTTCATAATCTTTTTTTCATCTATGTTTATGACAATAATTTATTTTTAGAATTAATTCTGATTTATTTGCTAAGATGAGTTAGTGAACAGAAGAAAATATATTCTATTAATAGCCTAAAGATAGAACTATTAATATAATGAGATAGAATGAAAGATCACTATTGCTTGAGAGTTGAAAATAATAATAATAAAATATATATATATCAATTAAGCAGCTAGCCAGCAATAATATGCATCAGTGGAGGCAGAGAGAGATTGAATATTCGGATCTAATATTGTCGTTTAATGAATGCCACGGCCAGTGTTTGCATGTAAAAAAAATATTTCTTGAAAACTTTGGCTTGGCTTATTTCTTTATTCTTTGACAATAAAATTTTTCAATAATTTAATTATATTTTATTAAAATGAAATTTTCATGATATTAATAGATAAATTTAAATATGATGCCATTTTGATCTAAAGTCGGCGCTATAATTTTCTGTTATTCAATAAACATATTTCTCGATGAAGTTATATTGGGATTATAATAACGTATATATATCAATCAATATATAACTACTATGTATTGACTTTAAAGTGCAGTATATTGAGTGTAATCAGTCAAACATTCTAAATATTAACAATGCTTGCATCATGAGGCAACCAAAAACTTAAAATTAATCTATTTATGCATATAAATAACAAAATAAACCATATATATGCACTAAGAAGTAGCATCAACCAAAATCTAGTGCCTCAAAAAGCATGTAAATGCTCAAAAAATGACCTACATATTTTATGAGAAATTTCTCAAAGCTTAATTCAATTGCCTTGAAAGGCATGAAGTCCCTCAAATTACACAAAGATTAATTATGCTAGATACCTATATGGACCCGACATTATGCTAAAAGTTTAGAGCTAGTTTCAGAGGATGCTGTGTGGGTTGACATCAAATGGATTTAAAACTTACTTTGCCTTGAAAAGTGTGTCAACCTCTTTATGAAATGATAATTATTTTGTAGGCTTAATTTTTATAGACAGATACATATGCACACTAATAGTGAAATAATTCACTTAATCATTGAGGCGGTAAGTCACACAACCAATTTGATCCTCCTCTTCACAAAGATCGGAGTTATATTGGTTGCATATATCTATTCACTAAAAATAAAAATATTTGATTTCACATAAGTACGAACATCAATGATATAAATGAAGATACTTCAATATTCATAAAATTGAATTCTAAACCATGTTGAAATATAATATTATGTTTATAGATCCAAAGCAGACAATATCTTTAACCTGATGAGGTGAATGAAGATTTCAACTGGAGGGGATACTATCATTCAAATGTGGTTGCAATCCCAAAGCAAAGTTAATCTAAATCAAGTTTCAATTCAATTGTTAAATTTAATATGTTATTAAACTATAAATATTCAAATATGGATATAATCCTAAATCTTCAAGCCAATGTCTGATTGAAATCTTGAGAACTATCGAACTAAGACGAATGGGGTAAAAGCTCTTATAATAAGTTGAGATAGATGGCACAAAGTCATATTAGCTTAGAATATAATACTATCATTTGATAAATGTTGGTGATGGACACAATTGGAACTGATGCAAATAACAAATAATATAATTAAATGGCCTAAAACTAAAATAATGTCTATATTATAAATAAAAAAAGCATGTAGATTTCTTAAAATTGCTACATCTAAAGGAGAGATAGCAAGTATATATAGATAAACATATGTATATATAGATGTATGCACACACACACACACACACACACACACACACACACATATATATATATATATATATATATATATATATGTGTGTGTGTGTGTGTGTGTATGCTAAGATTATCTACATGTATGAGTGCATTATTCAACTCACATGTCATGTAAATTAAATGTTAACTTTAAAAGTATATTAAATAAGTATTTTAAGTAAGTAGTCTCTTCACTTTTTATTTTAAATATGTTACAACAATAACAACAAAAACAACAAGCCTTTTAAATATGTTATATCAAAATTTTGGGTATCTGGACTCATTAACATGTTAGCCTTTTGCTAGAAATCAGATTAATATACTATTTTTATATTTATCTTTAATTATCTAAAACTGAAAGAATGATGGTAATGTTCTCTTTCTCTCTCTCTCTCTCTCTGTTAATCTTGAATAATTTTCTACTATAAACTTTTCTCATGTTTATATAATGGTTTGTTGCTGTACTTATTTATGAGATCACACATCTTGTGGCATAGTTCCATCCACCGATTCAATATAATGCTTTTGATTGCTTTATTTATTCAATATTTCTTTGTTTATATATAAGATGTATACATACATACATCGCCCATTCTAATTGTTGATTTTCAGATAGATAGGAACTGGTGGAATATGAGGGAGTGTTATGAGTGTAATTTTATAATTTGAATGTGTGAGGTGAGTGAGGTGAAGATCTGAATTGTGTGAACTTATTATTAGGAGGCGATGTATTTCATTACTTGAACATTCAAACTTTATTTGTTAGAATGCCTTTTGTTAATCTTTAATATTTTAAGCGTTGTTAGAAATTTTGCTTACTCATTTATTTTTTTCCTAGAGTTCATTCATGATGTCTTTGATGACCGGATTATCCACCTCAAGTTTTTTTTTTAAATGTTATGTTAAATTTCTTTTACTGAGGAACTGCTTGCTATGAATTTTCATGTAAAGTTATTGCAAGGTTTTTTTTTAAGTTTTCCAGACATTTAATAATCATTTGTTGAACTGTGATTATAAATATGAGCAATCATATTAAGCATAAACTTGTTTTACTTGCTTTAATTCCATCTAGTCTAACATAATTATGTTCTATCCATATTTTGAAGGCAAATCTAGAGGCAGTTCTACTCAGCTAATACCCGAGTAAAAATCTTAATCAAAACAAAGAAATTTTTGTACTACATCGTTGATTAAGAATCATTTTATAGTGTGTTTTATTGTTGGTCACCTATATTGCCGATGCCATCGTATAGATAATCAAAAATAATGTTTTTAAGATATTTATTGTCATAGACATCTATCTCATGCAGAGATGCGCCCCGGTCTGGATGACCTCCACTGCAATCATGTTTGCAACCCTTTAACTTTACTTTGGATGGCAGTGCAGGTAACCATTGGTAGGCTGCACCTCTTTCTCTCCTTATGGAAGCTGTGCCTATTTGCTTCAGGTTTTGTTTATGTCTGAGTCCACTGACTCTAGTCCCCTTTCCCTTCCTTACTCTATTTTGCTTTGGGTTAGGTAATTTATTTTTGGTAATGCCTTATGGTGGTGTCTTTATCTCCTAACTTGTTAATGTCTGTGTCTTCTGTCTTCTAGTCTCTTTATTTCTTCCAGTTTTGTATATGTAACTTTTTTATTGCATTTGGAATATATTGAGCCTGGCTCTTAAACTTTTCCAAAAAAAAATTAATAACAAGAATTTATCTTTAAATCTAGTTCGCTCTGCTCTTCAGTGCCATCCATTTCTATTTCATATTTTTCTCTATCATCTAAGATTTTGAATTCATTATTATCCTTATTTTTTAATAACTGTTTTATATCAATATTTATTATAAAATCAATTATCAAATCCTTTCTCATTTATTTTCAAGATTGCGCTATGATCATATCAGATCTGTATATTCGATATATAAAAATGGATACATTGAACCCATGCACTTTTTTCGTCTTAACGCGACAAAAAAAAATATGTGAGCATCAGTCCAATTAAATTTTTTTCTTTTTTTTTTTATAAAAAAAAAAGAAGTGCGGAATCTGCACTTAATATTTTCTCGCAGAGAGAGCAAATCATCATATAATACCACCATAGCCAGAACTAAGGATCTCATGGCTATCGCCTTTATTGTTATTGTTCGCCTTGTATTGGAGATTGAGAGAAAGGGATGGAGGTGAAACCAGAGGTAGAATTCCTTGGGAATAAAAATGGAGAGTGCATACTACTTTACCACAATTATTGAGTGAAATCAGCAACATGGAAAACAGGATCCTGGCTAGATTATGCTATCTAATTACTGCTGTAACGATGTATATCATCTGGAGGGAAAGGAATGCTCGATTCACAATTAGGTTTGGAAATCTACTATTTGGATGGGAAACCAAATTAGAACTATTGTAGCTTTCAAATTAAGAAGGTGGGTATTTAAAGATCATTGGCCTGAGGAAACCACTAGATTATTGCTAAAATGGAGGAATCAGGAACACTAATTACAGTCTTTGTGCATGTTGTCATCCTCTCTTATCTGCTCTTTCTTCTTACTGTGGACAATGATGATCTTCGGTGCCCCATATTATCGATATTATGTGCTGAATGCTATAATGATCACCATTCACCTTGGATGGCTGGGTTGAAACCGGGATCCTCTAGGCTTCAGTTGCTAGTTTTTTTATTTGGTTTTTGTTTTCTCGAAGGCTCCCTTGGGCGCAACTCAGAAACCGGTGAATGGCTGACTATGGGGGCTGCTCTCCTCCCTAATTGGAAAGTTTTTGTGATCTGAGTCCTTATTTCCTCTTCTCCTTATTTCTTTTGTTTTTAGTATTCTCTATTTCCAGTTTAATGTTGTTATCAGCGATCCTTTGTGGTTTTTGCTGTGGTCCTTTGTCCTTTTTTTTGGTTTTGTTAGATAGTTGGTCTAATCCATATGTATCATCTCTTTTTGGAATATAATTGGGTTCATACCCTCACCTTTTCCAAAAAAAAAAAATGGAGAGTTGTACGTATCTTGTTTCCGTAGGATCTGCGCCTTCTGCGGAAGTAGCCCGGGAAAGAATGGATACTATAATTCTCTCTTATCGTTCATGGACATGGCTGTCTCAGAAGAGTTTATTTCTGAAAAAGTTCGCCACATTATAGTTTCCGCTCCAACCTCCAAAGAGCTAGTTAGAAAATTGGAGGTAAATATAGATATCTAAATAACAAATAGAATAATGTAGTTGAAATTATTGATTTTTCTACTTTAGAGTGATTTTAACAATAAATTATGAAATCTTGTAGAACTATGTTCCAGATCATGACGATTTTGTGTCAAAGTTGTGTTGGAATTCTATCGACCATGAACAAGCAAGCTTGGCCGAGGTGAAGCCAGGCATGGCTTCTGTTTCTTGAATGTATATTCCTGCCTCTCTCATCCTTCCTTTTTGCACTGACAGAAAATCGTACCTTAACTGCCCATCTAAATGTAGGGGGTTACATGAAAAAAAATCCTATACTATTTTGTCTCCTCTAAGGAATTTTTGTAGGCGATGAAAGGTGACCTAATGATGGTTTCTTTTTTTTTTCTTCTTTGGGTCTTGGTTTTGTAATGTGTTAAAAAGACTACAGTTGTCGTATTTCTTAATGGAAAGATGTTTATACCTTTTCAAGTTTTAATTGTTTTTCGGAAATGCTTCCTCTTGTATATTGTAATGTTTATCTACAGGGAGAGTTTAATTACAAACCGGATTATTTTCTCTTATTTTGAAAATTTTTAGTATAAATATGTAAAATAATGAAATGATTCATCAAGTAATTTGATATTAAAGCAAGTTTGAGATTAACCTAGATCTCTTATCTTCTATTTAAAATTTGTAAAATAATTTTAAAATTCTCTAATATTAATTTAAATGAATCAATTTAACCACAATAATGGCTATTAATTAACCCTTAATTTAATATTTAATGAAAACTGAAGTTTTAAATTTATACATAATATTTTTAAAATAATATAATGGAAAGTAATATAAGGAGTATATTATTGTTTATTATTGTTAATCTATTGTGTTTATAAATTTAAATATAGCTGTAATAATTTTGTATTTTAAAGTAGTAGACTACATTGTGAGTATTGTTGGATTTAAAAAATACATAATAGATGATAAGCGAATTTTATTAATTTTTATAAGAAACGAGAAAAATAAAAATTAGAAGAGAAAAGAATTTGGAGAAAAGATTTGTCAATTCATTGTACTTAAATTATAAATATAGCAGTTATACGGAAATTTTATTAATATTTATAACAAGCAAGAAAAATAAAAATTTTGATGGGAAAAAAGAATTTGGTTCGTTAAAATTTATGCAACATTTCTTTTCTCTATGACTCTTTGAATTAGAGTTTGAGTGCTACAGAAATGACAATATGTTAAACAACTTAAAATTGCATGAAATCTATAGCCTAATTATAATTACTAACTAGACCAATGTCTTCAAAGGATACCTCTATCAGCTTAATGGTCAAATTCATTAGTTATTGGATGAAGTTATTAGCTTTGTTGAAACAAATGTGGGTGAGTAGCTCTGAATTTTCACCACGTATATGGAGGAGTGAATAGGTATGTGAGAAGAATCTGTTTGTGATCACCTGAATATACAAAGGAGAACAATCTGTTTGTGATCACCTGAATATACAAAGGAGAACAATCTGTTTGTGATCAGCTGAAGATACAGAAGAGAACATTGGAAGCATACTAGAAAGACCATAGAAAACCTGGAGTGAATACATTTCAGAAAATATATATGTCTGCTAGCTAATTACAACAGAAAACCACGTATATGACTTGGATGACATGAAGTGTCGACTATTCTTGACCACTTCAAGGAGTCAACATTTAGATAGTTCTCATGTCTTCTTGTGGGAGTCATTACTTTCTTGAAAATTCAAGAAAATATTTCTCACATAATTTACTAGTGCCCAAAAGCCCTTAAAAAGTTCACATACTTCTCTATAGATGAGATAGGAGATGGGCGAGTCCTTCAGAAAATTTATTAGTCATTTTTTAAGGGAAATGTTAGAAGTCAAAGATGTAGGACCTACAATCACACAAATGTAATCACTCAGGACCTTAAAAAAGGTCTCTATATATATGCTCTTGGGATTTAGCAACACAAAATGTTGGTGGAGCTGGTCAAATTGTCAAATAGTCATGTAAATTTAGAAGAATATGATGAAGTCATCCAATCATCAGTGGTGACTCATAGAGCATACTCAATAAAAAAGTCACCCTTAGAGATGTTCTCAAAGGATAGATTCTAAGTTTGTAGATAAGACAAAGGAAGAAAATAACTATTTGTTGAGAGGAAGCACTCATGTACAAGTGCAAATTCAAAAATCCACCAACTATCCATGGACAGGGTTTAGCCGATTATAATTGTTGACCTCATTTTTGGATGTGGTTAACATTGTTCCTAAACTAGCAGTTAGGATATCTAATCTTAGATTAGAAGCTTCCTAATTAGACATTCAAGACACTACACCTAGTGAACTGCATCCTTCTTGGGGTTTGATCAAACCTAATGGAATCTCAAACATAAATAAAAAATTAAACCAAATACATTCCAATTGGAATTTGAATCCATTTGAGTTTAAAGCAAGGTCATTAAGGTGGTTAGCCTAATTACCCTATTTAAGCTCAAAATTAATTAAACTCAAAGAAACCTAAATAAATTTAAATAAATTTTAATCAAAATCAAATGAAACCATGAAATGAAATCAAATTAAGGTCAAATCTGATCAATCTTTTTGACATAAGTTTGACATATTTGGGTCTCACCAAGTCAAAGGTCAACCCACTAAAATTTTACCAAATGAAGCCAATCCAAAGACTCGAAACCATAAAATAAACATGTTCAAGCATAAACCAAATAAATCCAAAACTAATAAAACCTAAATGGCTTAATTAACCCACTTGGTCTAAATGAGACTAAATGAACCCTATTGGATCCAAATCCAAAGCATATTTAAATTAACTCAAATTAATTATCCAAATTATTTCAGAATGATTAGTAAATAAAAATCAACCAATTAATGAGATTAAATTAATTAATATGGTCATTTAACCTAATTAGCCCAAACTTAACCCATTAAGACTAAAAATGCACTGTATGAGCCAGGAAAATCAATTAACTCAATTCAATTCAATCAAATTCACTAAACAATAATGGGTTAAATATGGAATAAACTATTAATTAATTTTAAATTCCATAAAATCCATTAATTAGAAACATCATAAAGAATTAAATTTATGTAATTAAGGGATCAATCTAGTGTTAATCCACCAAATGGAGCAACCTAGATCAACCTACCTAAAAAATTCCCTAAATGAAATAATTAATACATTTTCAACCCAAGCTTGAACCAAACACCTTGGAAGACATCCAAACCCACCCTAAGATGGGTTAAGGGTGATTGACAACCAAGCTTAAGTAATCTAATCAATTCCAAGTCAACTTAAAATAAAAGAATATACCATGGAAAAAAAGAGGCGCATGAAGAAAAATCCCACTCCCCAAACCCTCCATTTGCTTTTCTTTTCCATCAAAGCACATATAGACAAGTGTGAAACAACTAAGCTTAGTTTATATTTATTAAGATGATATTTTATTTGGTAGTACAAATGAGTCTTTATGTGTTGATTTTTCATCTTTGATGTCCAAAGAATTTGAGATGAGCATGATGGGTGAACTCAATTTTTCTTAAGACATCAAGTAAAATAATAAGAAAAAGGCACTTTTATTTGTCAAACTAAGTGCACCAATAACCTGATAGAGAGATTTGATATGAATAAAATTTAAATCTAGTAAGACTCCCATGAGCCTCACACCTAAACTTGACTTAAATGAGTTAGTAAAATAAGTTGATCGAAAACTTTGTAGAAGTATGATTTATTCTCTTTTATATCTTATTGCTAGTAGGCCTAGTATTATGTTTGTTGTATGTTTATTTGTTCATTTTTAGGCTGCTCCAAAAGAATCTCATTTAACTACTATTAAGCGTATCTTTCACTATTTAATTGGCACTTCTAGATTCAGTTTGTGGTATCATAAAAATCCACTTTCATGTGACTTGATTTCTTATTCAGAGGTTGACTTTGAAGGATGTAAAGTAGATAGGAAAAGCACATTAGGAATATGTCAATTTTTAGGATCATCCTTAGTATCTTGATCATCTAGAAAATAAAACTCCATTGCTCTTTCAATTGCTAAAGCTGGGTATATAGCTATTGGAAGCTCTATTGCTCAGATTCTTTAGTTGAAGCAACAATTAGAAGATTTTGGAATTATGATAGATCACATTCCTATTAAGTATGACAATACTAGTGAATTTTTCTTGACAAAAAATCCTATCCAACACTCTAGAATGAAACACATAAAGTTAGACATCACTTTATTCGGGGAAATGTGAGTAAAGGTGATGTCAATATTGATTTTATTAGATAGATTTTCAGATTACAGACATTTTTACTAAACCATTACTTGAAGAACAATTTTGTACCCAAAGATGCATGTTAGGCATGTTAAGATCCAAGCGTGTAATTTTTACTATTCATGGTTAAATTTTTTGAAGTTGTCAAAAGGGGGAGACAATATATTAATTTTCTTTCTCTTTATGATGCATAGTTTTAGGGGGAGCCTTTTCATGTTAAGTACTCATGTTATATTCATGCTTTTTGCTTAAAAATGTTCAATTGTTTAAAGACTCTTAAGATAAGGCTTTTCACATGAAGAATTAGTAGAACACTAACGATGAGATTTCTTATCATTTCTCACTTGTCTCACTTTCATGAGAGTAGGTGCAAATTCTAATGTGATCGACCATACGATCTATGATAGAAGTAGGTCAATGTTCCTTTCCATTATGAATAGTGATTATATGGCCAATCATTGTGGGTATAATGGTAGATGCTTGAGACCAAGTCACTCTTCTTCTTTTTTTCTCCTCCCATCCCTCCTATTGAGTTTTTCAATTCTTTGAGATAAATGATTAGCTACAAAAGGCGATAGTTTGAGTAAACGTGTCATGGTACTCCTTTCTTTACATGTTTGAAATTGGCATTCTATGTCCAAAATCTTGATCTTAATCTTCAATATAATGATTAATGGGAAAAAAAAACAAAATCATTTAGCTAGATAAGGGAAGGAGTAGATTTAGCCAAGTGGATTCTGAATCCACCATTCAATTCCCATCGTTCACCCATCACATTCTTTCCAATTCCAAAAATTCAAATTTCAATGTTCCTATGTACAACAATGAAGAAGAAAGCTATCACTATATCGCTTCGTGCCTTTTCCTATTTTTTTTAAGCATTGGATAACTTGGTTGTGGGTTTTATTCTACCAATTGGGACTTTCCCTTCACCACCCCCATGGGGATGGTCTTCAGTGTTCATAACTACTCCTCTAACTAGAGGATGCTTACTTAGTCAACACTTAAATTTGATTCTACCTAAACTTTTTCGGTTCACCCCAACAATATACTCACTTATCAAACTGTTGCTAAGCAATTTTTGGATATCAAACAGACCTCCCTAGATGATAATCTGAATGTGGTTGATTTACCCTCTTTTGCAAGATTAAAGATTAATTTTAGCAATTAAACAATCCCATTTTTTGTATGAGGAGAAAGAATCTTATCGAGCAATCTATTAGACAATTTTATTTTTTTCATACAAAAAAAAAATTGTTCATTTAATCCAACCATTTATCATTATATATGGGTTTTAAATTAATTGTTGAATTAAATGAAGAATTAATAAATATAAGATATTAGATGAGCATGATAAGAAGAAGACCATGAAGAGAGGTGCATGATCTAACGAAGAGCATTATCTTTGTAAGATATGAATGTTCAAATGAAAAGTAGATGACTACTTTGATCATGATGTGTATCAAAACTAATAAGCTCAAAATGGGGTAACTTGTATACATAGAATCTAGCACATGTGTTGAATCAGATGAATGAGAAGGGAGTGTAGGTGACTAGGAAGAATATGACCCTAGCTGAGAGACTCGAATTTAAGCTATTGATTGTACGTAGTACTAATAATAATAAAATCAAAGAGACTCAAACAACACATATGTTTGTGCAAAAGCTAAGTAGATTAATTTGACAAAGCGAGACCAACAGTGGCATTTATTGTTAACATTTTGGAGCGCAGTTATCCTACAGGTCCTTTGGAGTGAAGCAATCATAAATACAAGTGATAATATATAAGTTACAAATGATGGACAAAGGAAACACTCCCCGACTACAAAGGTAACAGTCCTATGAGAACATGATAGATCAATAAAATGAGAGTCTCATCTAGGTGGGTGCAAGATGGACAAAAGCTAGATACTTGGAGCATAATAGAATTGATCAAATCGAATGGTCGTTACACAAATTAGTCAAATTTGATTCACTTTCTCTTTCTCCTCAAAAATTCACACTTAAAAGGGTTGTTTGTTCCAAAAAATTTTGAGCACATAATAAAATAATATTATAAACTTCTTGTAGATGTCTGATTTAAAGTAAAACATATATAAAATATATTTTTAAAAATTTTAAATATATCTTATATATTTTATTCTCAAAAGCATTGACTTTGAACAAATTTGAAATGCTCTAACTTAACTTGACATTGGAGAACCTCACAACCTTCTGCCCTTTCATTTTCACCTGTGATGCTTCAACTTCGCAACTCTACCATCATCCTTGACCTTCTGCTTTGCAGGATACCCTACAATTTGCTAAGAGTTCTCATGACTCCATCATTCACCCTCTGCCCATCACCACATGACTCGGCCAATGTAGGTGACTAGGAAGAATATGACCCTAGCTGAGAGACTTGAATTTAAGCTATTGATTTTATATAGTACTAATGATAATAAAATCAAAGAGACTTAACCAAAAAATATGTTTGTGCAAAAATTAAGCTGATTAATTTGACATAGCGAGTTCAACAGTGGCATTTATTGCTAACATTTTGGAGCACAAGTATCCTACAGCTCTTTTGGAGTGAAGCAATTATCAATACAAGTGATAGTATATAAGTTACCAATGATGGACAAAGGAAATACTCCCCCAACTACAAATGAAACACTCATATGAGAACATTATAGATCAATACAACGAGAGTCTCATCTAGGTGGGTGCAAGATGGACGAAAGCTAGATACTTTGAAGCATAATAGTATTGATCAAATCGAATGATTGTTATCCTCAAAAATTAACACTTAAAAGGGTTATTTGTTCCAAAAATTTTTGAGCACATAAGAAAAATAATATTATATACTTTTTTTAGATGTCTAATTTAAAGTAAAACATATATATAATATAATTTTTATAATTTTAAATATATCTTATATATTTTGTTCACAATGCATTTTTAAAGCATTGAATTTGAGAAAATTTGAAATGCTCTAACTTATTGCCTTTAATCTTATTACCTACTATAGATTAAAATGAATTATTCATTAATGATGAAAACAAGGTTGCATAAAGTTAAAAGAGATAATAAATAAAAACCAATCAATTGCTATGTTCAAACAACTATAAAATTAATTCTCATCACTTAACCTTTTTGACACTTTTGTGTTAGGCTTGACAAACTATAGACTATTGTTGGACCTTGAGGATTGGGCCTTCTCATTTCAAAAGAAGCTTTTAAGAATTTTAGTCCATAATTTTAAAAATTACTTTTAAACTCTTGAAAAATTATGTTCACAACAAATTTATAGTGAAAATAGCGAGATTCGATGAAACAAATATCAATATTATTAAAAAAAATAATAAAAAAATATTATCAATGAAGATCTTTTTAGACACTTCAGTATAGTTGAAATATCAAGAATATTAATAAGAAAATAATAAGTATATGTTTGAAAAATATTATTCTATCTCATTCACATTATAATATATTAAAAATCATGAACCAATTATTTGACTGATAAATTTATCTTAATTTTTGAATATAATCGCTCGATGAATATATATATATATATATATATATATATATATATATATATATATATATATATATATATATATATATATATATATATATATATATAAATCAATATATAGAAGGCTGTACCACAATGAATAACACAATGGAAATTTAAAATATTTAAGTTATGCAATTGAAATTAAAATTATATTTATAAAATCATCATCCCTTTAAAATATAATTGAACATTTTATTTATATTTATAGGTATCTTGTGCCAATTGTTGGTGATGTGATAGAAGACAAAAATTCGAATTGAGGTTTCCATATTTTAATAAAAAAATTTAAAATAAAATTAAATAAAAATACATTAATTTTATAAATAATAAAGATTTAGAAGGTATATATCAATTGCCACAAATTTAAAGTTTTCCAATGCACAACTTAAATGAAGTCTAGCTTCTTGGTCTTAGGGCCTTTTTGGGATAGTTATAATTGTATGAAAAAGTAGTGGTTGAATTACTATAGAATAAACTATGATGGGTATACAATTTTTTCTTTAATTTTACAAAAGCTAAATCGTAGCTTTCAGGTCGCCATCACAGGTAAGTATGTCAAGTTAGAAAATCAAGCTTTTTCATCAGCCAAAATACAGCGAGAACGTAACTCCCAAAAGACACAGGCAATGCTGATGCTACCCAAATATTGACTTCATGTATTAGTTTAAAAAAAATCAAGGATAGTCATTTTCCTAAAGATTGACTTCATGTATTAGTTAAACTTTTATATTATATTTCAACATTTAGACAATTGTTAAATATTTTAAAATTTATTAAATTTTTACATTGATGAACTCATAAAAAATATTTTCATGTTTTAAAAAACAATGCATGTTTCGCACATCTTTTAGTTCAATATCCTACATTCTTATAATATATTGGAGCATTTGAGGTATAGCTCATGTATATTTTATTGAGTTATTTGATTTTGTTATTATATATGCTAATATTTTTGCCTCTATTTATTATATGATTCAGAGAAAATAGAAGGATAAATCATAAATGCTTAGAGTGTGAGCCCCAAACCTCAAAGATGATTAAGAGTTAGTTTTGGACAACTCCAACTCTTTTTAAAAGTGATTGTAAAACTATTATGAAGAAATAACTTCTTAAAAAGCTATTATATATATATATACATATATATATATATATATATATATATATATATATATATATATATATATATATATATATATATATATCAAATAATTTTATGATAGCTATGATATTTTAATAGCTCTAGTTCTAAAAATCATCTTGTCACCACAAAATATTTTGAAAATCAATCAAGAAAAGCTGGTGGCAAATACATTTATGATTGCTTTCTAAAAAAAAGCAATTAAAAAGATGTTCCAAATATATCCTAAATTAGTGCAAAATATTATATAATCATTGTGCCTTTATTTATCAAAATACTTATTAACTTGATAAGTAAAGTTAGATAAAGTGGTTCTATAAATATTATTGATAGATAGTGTGTTATCTATTTTATTTCTACATAAGAGTTAAATGAAATATATTTTTTGTCATTTATAAAAAAATCATAATAAAATAATAAAAACCTAATTAAATTAAAGTGATAATAAACATCCATCTTGCTTGCAAGAATTAACAACTAGGGTTGGTTGCACTTAAAGTATCTTTAAACTATCTTATCTATCTAATTAATCAAAGCAAACTGATAATAAACTATTATTATATTAATTAATCCATTGATATAGAAAGTATATGTATTATTATACTTATCTAACCAACCAAGTAAGAGAAATGAAATAAAAGTAAAGAAATATTAAATATCCATCCTTAGTAACTAGCAAAAAACTAAACAATGATTTAGACTTAGGCTTTATTTACAAGTTTTAGTTGTCTCATGAAGATCAATTCAAGTAAAACTATTAATTATAACTAGAACAATGTATGAAAATACAATCGATAACAAAGACAAGTGCAATTTTGACCTAACCATCTTAGCTAATTCATAATCCAATAATCAAAAGAAGCAAATTCAATTCTCAATTGTAGAGAAAATAAAAGAAATACGGCCATCTAACAAGCCAATTAAGTAGCTGGCGCGAACTGGGTGCTAATTAGTTCATTTGATAAAGGTTTTGAAGGTTGTTGCCAAAGTCTTGAGCTTAAATTTGACCTATATCATAATAAAGCCTCGCCTCAGGAACTTGAGTGAAAAAAAAGATGACTTTGGTTTAAGGAAATAAAAAATTATCAAATAAAAAGTTTATATTATATATGATATAGGATTTGAGCTCAAAATTAGAACTATTTTTAAAATAATCTCATCCATCTAAGATTAGACAATGCAGATTAAACCCATGATTCTTTAGGGATTAAATCAAAATTAACTAGTGGATTAATCCGCATCCATTCGATGCGAATGGACAATGCGTGATCTATCATCCCGAGCAATGGAAGGCGGACGATTATGCGCCTTTCGCCAATTCGAGCTCGCTCAGGCTTCGGTTAATTATCCATACCTTCACGAGGAGGATCCTAAAATATCCAATAATCAGATTCATGTGAAATTAACATTCTCTTCGAAAAGGCCTAGAAAAAAATTGAGAAATCTCGATTTGAAGGAATAGTACCTCGTTGTAGCTCAAGACTAGCGACGAATCGACCGAGGTAGCTTCACTTGCATGAGACGAAGCCCTGTTGAGAAGCTCATGTGATACCTCCTCACTAATTTCCCAGTGGACCAAAAACCCCGTAGGACTCACCCGAGTTAGCTTAGGATGTACTTTTGGTGGTCGGATAGCTCGAGAAAAGATTTATTTCACTTCGTCGGAGCTTGGTGAATGTGTGGATGAAGTTAATTTGAATGAGGTTGAGTTTTAAGGAGGATGGATGCAATGGGATATTATCCTATCTTGGGTTGGTGTTTTCCAATGACGGGAAAACTTGGGAAGCTCAGGAAGGGCTGTAGGGAACTTGTCTATTGCTGCTAGGGCTCATTGAGTGCTTTGATACCTCAAATTGAATCAAAATGAGGGGGGTATACCCCCTCCTTTCTTGGATCAGATAGCCTTGATCCATTCAGAATTTTGTGGTCGTTTGGCCACTGTAGGTGGTCGTGGGTGGCAAGGAGGTGTTGAGGCTGGAGGCAGTAAGGGAAGGTGGCTGCCATGGGAGGAGAGTGGGTGTCCTTGGGTTTCCAAGTGTTCCAATCAGCTTGAAGGGGTAAAATCACCTCCACTTGGCTCAAACCCGATCCAATCATCTTTGGGTCATGTGAGCTAGTGTCCTCCTTGCCTAGGTGGAGGTCTAGGAGGCTGCTAAGTGGATAGGGAGTGGGTTTGACCATTCAAATAGGGTATTTTTCCTATGTGATGGCCTTGACCCATTGGAATTTGGGTCAAATTGGGTTGGAATTAGTTTGGGCTAACCCAAGGTGAGCTAAGGATAGGTCATGTCAAATTTCATTGGGTTTGGAGTTGATTTGAGTGGGTTTGACTCAATTTGACCCATGTATGTCAAATTGGGTCAAACCAAGGTTTGGGTCAAGTTCAAATGAGTATTTGGAATATTTTTTTTTTGATTTGGTTCAATTTGACTTAGATTTAGATTTGTCCCATTTGAGTTCAAATAGGTCAAATGGGTTAAGTTGACCAATTTGGCCAAATTAGCCAAATTGGCTTAGGTTAGGCATTGGTTCATGTTCAATTGGTCAATTGAAGATTATTTTAGGCATTGGTTTGAATCAATTTGGATTTTGATTTCATTTAGTCCAAATTGACCCTTTAGGTCAATTTGGGCTAAATAGGTCAATTGGGTTCAATTGGTCAAATTGGGTTCAATTGGTCAAATTGGGTTCAATTGGTCAAATTGGGTTCAATTAAGGCTTTGATCATGTTCAATGATCAATTTGGAATGAACTTAAGTCATTGGTTGTAATCAATTTTAGGTTAGATCTTGATTTGACATAATTTGGTCTTTTAGGTCAAATTATGTCAACTTAGGTCAAAGGGCCAATTCGGCTAAGTTTGGCTCAATTGATGGTCAAGTCATCTTCAATGGTTGATCTTAGGTTGATGTAAATTAATGGTTTCAATTAATTTGGCTTAGGTTGATATTTGGCTAGTTTGATTTTATATGGGTTAAGTGGGTTGACTTGGTCAAATGACCAAGTTTTCTTAGTTTAATCTAATTGATGACAATTGATCAATCAAGGATGATAAACAATCATCATCAGAGGTTTTGGATGATTTGACTCAATATAATTTGGGTTGGATTGAAGATTGGCTCAAATATGTCCTTTAGGTCACTTTGGGTCAAGTGAGCCTAAAAGGATTAATTGGCTTGATTTGGGGTTGGGTGAGTTGAGTTGAGTTCTATTTATGATTTGAATTAATTTGAGGTTTTATTGTATTAATTTGGGTTTATATGTTTGGCTCATTTGGGTATTTTGGGTCATATGGGTTAACTTGGTTGGATTGAATTGATTTTGGTTTGGCATGGCTTAATTGTAGAATATAGATTTTGGTTTGGAATCATCATTAAAAGATTGAATTAATTCATGAGAAAATTAATTAAGCTTCGAACTCAGATTGAATAGGATTTGACTAAGTCCACAGGATTAAGTCATGGGCTTAGGTTTGGAATTGATTCAGAGTTTGGATTTGGCATGAGGATTTGAATTTGATCAAGGATTTGATTTAATTGGAAGATTAAATTGATTTATGAAAAAAATCAATTAAGTTTGATTTGGATTGAATGGTAATTTATCTAAGTCCATAGAGTTAAGTCATGGGCTTAAGTTTGGTTTGATTAAATTAATTTGATTTTTGTCTGATTTAGAATTCAGTTATGTGGATTTGAATTGGATTAACTTTAGACAAATTTAATTTGAGGTTTGGTTTAGGCTAAAGAGGTAGGCATGGATTGGTTAGGTTATATGGTAGGTGAGTTTCCCTAAGTCCTAAAGCATAGCCTAATCTTATGATTAACCCATCTAAGTCTCTAGGCTTAGGTTAAGTGTTCACCTAATCACTAGAAGTGTCTTAGAACTAAGGAGCTCTTAGTGTCTAGAAGACTCCCAGGTCCATGACGGAAAGATTGAATCCTCACTCCAAAAGTGAGGTCAACATAGGATTCGGGGTTCATTCTTCTATCTTATTCAAGAGAATCTTATGTTTAGTATAGCCTCTTCTAGGAGGGACATAGAAAGCTTTTAGTTGTTCTATCTCCTCACGTGTTGCAGCTATTAAGGCCTTTATATGTGCCTTTGGCACTATAGTTATTTTCATAGTCTTGTTAGAGATTTGGGATTCAGGTACCCTTATTAAAGAAACATGATTGGTTTATCACCTTACTAGTACTAACTTCTTCAATCTTTTGGCTAGCTTAGTTTTGCTTAGGTTGATAAAGTATTACCTCATCTTCATCATCTTCAGTATCACTACCTTTAGCACTAGTACTTTTAGCCTTTGAGTAATCGCTTTTTAGTATTAGTTTAATAGGTGGAATCATTTATTTTTTAGCTTTTACTTCTTCTACCTTTTTAGGCAAGAAGTACTTGGCATCATCATAGGTCTTTATTTCATGTATCAAGAATGGATTCATGTCACCATCAATTTAATGTTCTTCACCATTTTCAATATACTTTATACATTGATGAAGAATTAGAAGGCATTATGACACAATCATGAATCTGCGGCCTACCAAGGAGTGCTTTGTAAGCAACTTGGGCTTCGATCATATGGAATTTAGCCTTTGTTTATAATTTCCTGAAGAGTATAGGTAGGATAAGAGTCCATAAAGTTTGTTGTCCTTGTTCATTAAATTCTTGTAGGAATATTATACTTTTATCCAAGTAGCGAGCATCTAAAGCTTGTGCTCATAGTGTTTTAACTGTTATGATATTGACTAAAGCATCTAGATCAATCAATATCCTTTTTATTCAAACAAAATTGCTTTTAGTTGTAACATAAAGGTGCCGATAATTTTCGGTCATCACTTATAGCGGGTCATTCTTACTAAATGTGATGGTTGTTGACATTTGAGAGGTTAAGTCCTCTTTCATTTTTTTTCAGCAAAAAAATATTTCATATTATTTTGGGTTTTGTAATGCTTTGATTAATGTCTCATGTATATCTTTGGACAACATAAGAGCATCGTAGATACTTAGTAAAATAGGGAATTTGCATAAATGCGCCAAAACATTATAGTCTATTCCTATTTTGGTAGACTTTTGAGATTTAGTCCGTGATGATGGTAAGGCATTTTAATTAATTTAAATTTCTTTGCCATTCTCACTAACTTTCCATTATGGAGGTGGAGGAATTATTATTCCACTCCTTAACTAGAGTTGGGTTACTTCTTTTATTTGATCTTCTTTATCAAAAGAAGTCTTTGAATTTTGTGCCCTCTCAAAATTATCAGACTTTTGAGGACTTTCAAAACTACTATCTAATTTAGGATGTAGTTTCTCTGACCCTGACTTGACTCCACAGTTTATAGGATTTTTTTAAAAAAAAGCATAATTCTTCCTTAGAGTAAGTTGAAGTAACGATCACATTTATGATGTGACATATTTCTTTCAGAATTTCTTCCTCAGGTTCGTTCAAGTCAAGCTTTAAATGGGCAATGTATTCTTCTAGTTTAACTAGCCTTTGAGAAGGTTGTTCATATTTCTCTAAATAGTCATTCATCATTTGAGTTTCAAACTTTAGATTTTGAGTTCTCCTTTTCTTCCTTGATTTATAGGGATTTGATGAAGAAGGCTGATTGATTTTTTCTACTTCTTCATATTATATAAAAATTGCCCTCTATTGGGGAAAAGCATTTTTTGATCGAGTTCTAACTATAAAAAATTCTTCTACCAAATACCTTCTATTGCTAAAAGAATATTGATCATTCTTCTAGTCTTTTTTGAGATGCAGGTCTCCTAACTAGCTTCCTCTTCTTCTTATGTTTGGCGGGCTTTGCCCTTATCCCCTATACTCTAAGCTTTAATACTTTTGTCTTTTGTAATAAATTTCACCCTTTTCTTTTAGGTGTATCTGTATAGTGTGTAGTAAGATGAGTTCTCCATTCTGAATACTCTTTTCTACTCAATCTTTGAAGATGAAACAACCTTCAATTGGGAGGCCTATGAGCTTATGAAATGAGCAATAGTTGGGATCATCAACTTTGTCCACTTAGTTTGGCATTCGTGGCTCTGTCAATAGTAACTTGAGCTTTAGAAATTTTAATGATACATTCTCTCTCGAATGAGTATTGTTTAGTCATTTTTTCTTTGATGGTAAGCCCTTTTTTCTTTTCCTCTACTAGCTTTGTTGTTGGTTGTGAGGATGTCATTGGTCGTGAGGTTGTCATACCTCTATTTTCCTTCTTGTCAACTATGAATATTAATCTTGTATTCACATCATTCCTTTTTAAGTTGCTAGACTTAAATAATTTTTCTTTTCCAAAGGGGTTGTAGTTGTTATAATCTATATTTAGCCATTTTTGGTTGGGCAACCTTTTGAACTTAGCTATGCGATCCAGTAATTCTTAGAATCTGTTAATAGTCATAGCTAGATATATGGCCACTTGATCATCAATGTTCCCCATGAGGAGTTCTACTGCATACTTTTTAGTGAGGTGTTGGTCACAGCTCATGCTTAGATTTCTCCATCTTGTAATATACTTGGTAACACTCCCATATTTCTTCTCCTTTCCAAGGTGAGATCTTCAATTGTTACTTTCTTTATTGCTCCTACAAATCTCTTGATGAAAAGTTTTACTAAGTCATTAGGTAACTCAGCATATCATTCGAAAGTTATGTATGTATGGCTGCTAACGAGTTATTGTAATAGTAGGGCATCATTTCCTTTGCTATTTTCACACGATGCTTTAAATTGAGCTAAGTGTTTCCACTGGTTCTTCATTCCTGAAAATATATAAAACTTCAACACAACATACCCTTCTTATGGTCATATTAAATCTGATCGACCTTTTCTAATTAATTGCTTAGCGACTTCTATCCTTTGCTTTGACCTTTTGAGATCTTTTATTTAAGATTTAGTGATAACATTAGCTTCTCGGTAAGTGTTCACTATAGTTTCTCCTGGAAGTTCATGCCATTGTGTTGTAGCTGTTGGTATATTAGTCATAACATTTTGTATGTCTCCCATTTTAACTATAAGATTATTCATTTCTAGAGAATGTCTTAGAGGTATTTAATGTGTTATAGTTGCTATGAGGTTGAGCTGACCAAATAGTTCTTTCATTAGCCTACTCATCTCATTGAGCCAGTTGTTGAGCTTGATAATTTATTAATCTCTTCTTTGAAGTTGGGAACCCATCTGTTGTTATAACCTTGTTGCATGTCTATTAACTCTTCAATCACTTCTACTTCTACTTGAGCTTCGCTTCTATGCTCTTGGTGGCTTGAGTTCCCTTGTTTCTCTACTTGATTTTTCTATTCAGGTACTATGCCTTAGTTTCACAAATGTGTATCAACCATATGAACAACTTCAATTTTCATGTGATCCATATCTTCATTATTTTGGAAATATTGGATTGATGCTCTTCGTTTGTTGGTAAATCTTCATCTTCCTAGAAGAGTCGATTGTCCTCCTCACCATCTCCTGGCTGACTTTTGTTAGACCAATTCTTTTAGTTGATGATAGGAGATTATGTTCCATCATCATTTGGTGGGGTCAATTTGTGATCAATGATTTAGGATTCTTTTGGAACCTAAATCAATCGAGACATTCTAATAGTGGATCTTTAGAATATATCCCAAATGTCACACCCTAGTGTTCATTGGATTTCTACGGTGGTTGTCAGGACCTTCCAACAACTGATCCCTTAATGTCTTTATGTCTAAAGGTTTATTATCAGTGTTCATCAACTATAGTGCCTGTAGACATTGAGTCTTGCTATAAATGGGCATGACATTTTTAAATATTCCTACCTCTTTTATTGTAGAAATTTACTAGGTTGGTGACCTAGCTCACTAACTTCTTGATTCTTCTCTGAAGGTTTCTATTTTTAACAGCCTTCAAAACTTTATAAAATTTGGATGAAATAGATTCCTCCTTCTGTGATTGACTTTGTAGATTGGGATGTATATGTTTATCATATAACAACTTCTTTATAGCTCCTCCTGAGCTTTTTGCTTAACCCATCGAAGCAGATCAAAGTTATTGTTAGTGGGTCATGTTGTTGTTCAACATGAACGGGTAACCCGATAGCTCTGCGACCAACATTGTATTTCTTACAAGCCCTCCTAAACATTTTAATGCTTGAGGAAGACACTTCATGGTCATGCTTGCCTGGAGTAAAGGTAGCATCATGTGGGGTAGTATATTCCCCTAATGCACTGGTGAGTGGATTCACTATAATGGACTTCAATTTGGGTCTTACAGTCATCTTATCCTTAGTAAGGGTAGTTGGCATTTCCTATGATAGTCTATTAAAGATTGAAGCTCTCTTTGAGTTCATGGTTTTAGGGTTGGACATGTTAGAATCATTATGTTTTTTTGCTTCCCCTTATTAAATGCCTTTGGGAATATAGGCTTAGTGATAGGTCCACTAGAAAAAACCTGACAACCTTTGAGATTGTTTTGAATTGGAGAGTAGCTCCAGCATAACTAGCATTAATTATGGCTTAAGGGAATCTTACCTTAGATCCCTCATCGAGCCTAATAGTCATCATATTCTTGATGTTTTCCATTTGGCACACCTAGTTGTAGATTTAGAATTAGTTCTACTAGGTTTTAGGAACGTAATATACTATGATATTATACTCTACTGATGATAACATATATTTTAAAATTTTCAACCAAAGATGGATAGAAAAGTGCTCCCCAGCAAAGTCGCCAGAAATTTGATCACTCAGGAAAAAATATCTTTGAGGATGCTCTCTGCCATCTTTATTGAGATTGGTAGAAATATATTTTTTTATGAGGTAGATTGGTATATATTCAACCAGATTTTCTCAAACATTTCATTATGATTAATTTATATTTGGGTTCTACTTTCTATGAATGCAAGTCCTTATAGTTAATTACCTCTCTTACCGTAGTAAGATAGCAATCTCAATTAAGGCTCGAAAATAAAACATATTCTTATATGGATTAGTGTCAAACGATGTATACAATGGAATGAAATGACTATCATTTACTTGAAGTGTATATTGTGGGGGATGATGACACTGATTAAGATCCCATGGTTTCGTCATCCCAGACTATCATGGTGCCAAGTATACTTAGCCAGCGAAACTAGTTCTGATTGAAGAATCCTTGTCAACTGCCATGAGTTGTATCGTCCAAAATATAGTGGAGCTATATGGAATGTAAGACACCTGGACAGAGGGTACTGATCTTATCTGCATTTCATGTCGTGTCGTTTAGCGGTAAACTATGCAGACAGAGAACATAGGCTACATCCTTACTAATATGAGATTATTTGAGTATGAACATAGTGATATATTTGATTTAACATTGGCTTTACTGTGAGAAAAATTTTTTTAGCTTATCATCCTTAGAAAATAATAATGGAATGGTTGGATAATTGTTTACTTTAAGTTACGATGAATTTCATCTAATTTAAACATATACCCTCTGGGTGAATTTTACAATCAACATGGCCCACATCAGGGAATGAGTAGGTTTTGTTAACCCCAACCCAATCATTAGACCTAACCGAGATTATTAACTCATGAAGCATCCTCAAGCAGTAGACTTGGGCAATTATTATTATACTGGGGCCCATGCGGAATATTTCAGATTTATTTTATTTTCTTAGGATAACATCACAAGATTGAACATGTAGAACTTTAGCGCTATCATGGGTGGCACAATAGCTATCATCATATAGGTATTTATGTCTTAAGAGCACATAATCAGTGCCTTAGCTATATATACAACAAAAAGTCTTTAAAACTAGTTTAATTTATTTTAAAATTTTCAGGTTGACTTGCTAACTAGAGCCTCTGTGCTAATCATTTGGCATTGCGGCTCCAGTCAAAGGTTAGTTTAGAAAAGTTGGCAGATGAACAAGCATTTTAAATAAACAAGACAAGCTTTTTGACAGTACTACATCAGAGCACCATAACATTGAATCAATGCCTAACACGCTTTTCAATTTTGAAATTAATGGTTATAAATTGCTCTTTTTGACCAACGTAGTAACTAACATGACCAGTTGACTATCACGGCACTATATGAACATGGTAGCACTTTGCTACTATTCTAAAACCTAAGAGGTTAGCATCTCGTTGATATTAAAGCATTGTAGTGCTAAGACAAATTTATAAATAGATCCCTTGGATTGCTCATTTTTTTATTCTACATTCTCAGAGCTCTCTCTCTCTCTCTCTCTCTCTCTCTCTCTCTCTCTCTCTCTCTCTCTCTCTCTCTCTCTCTCTCTCTCTCTCTCTTCTCCTAGCTTGCATTTTCCTCTTTAGAAAAGCCATCGTGTTGGTAAAATTTCTTAACAAGGGCAAGAAGAGGGTAGTTTTCAGCGATACTATTAGATTTATTAGTTTAGAAGCTGAGGAGAGATACCACCATGCCCTTATACACAAGGATCTCATCCTGGAGAGGAGTTTGAGTGGGCACATGGAGAGTATCCTTATCGAGCAAGATTGGGAGAAGCTAGTCAATAGCAATAAATCTAGTGTCATCCCTATGGTGCGGGAGTTCTTTGCCAACATGAAGGAGCACCAAAATAATCAAGTTTTTGTTCGGGAAAAACTAGTAAGTTTTGATAGTACTATTATTAATGCATATTATAATTTACCAAATATAGAATACAATCAATATCTTTTTTTTTATAATGATCATCCTGACTTCGATGAAATTCTTAATTTCCTCACTGTTAGAAATTCTAATTTTTAGTGGAAAAGGTGGAGGAGAAAATTATAAATTTTTGTATTGCCAGCCTCACTACTGAGGCCAAAGATTAGCATTATTTCATTTTTGCAAGCTAATGCCCAATGAAAATATCATTGAAGTAACTAGGGGTAGAGTCATTTTGAATTTTGTAATTCAAAAGTGTTTTACTGTGGATGTTGGAAAGATTATTTATAATTATATCAGTAATATGCTTAAAATTAGAACTATAGTATGGCTTGGTCATCCTTCTCTTATTTATGCTTTATGTATTATCGTGGGTGCGTCAGGGCATTCTGATGGGAAAGTACTTTTAGAAAAGGCTCCCCTAACTAAAAGAGTCATTGAGGGATTTGGCTCAAGGACTGAGGTGGGGGAAAGCTCACATGCCCCTCAGTCCTGGTCCAAATCCTCTAAGACCATAAATGAGAAACTCTAAGAAATTTGAGGATAAATCTTGGATTTAAGAAAAAAAGTTGGTAAGACTAGTCGACACGAGAAGGAATTGAGAGAAAATTTGACCATTATATGGGTTAGCAATAGCAACAATTTTTATAAATGGTCAAATTTAATGCCTCACTTATTCACATGTTTGAAAATTATGGCTTTTATGTGGGTCTAAGTTAGGCTTTTTTTCCTATGGTGCCTCATTATCATCCTTCGAATGCCAAAGTCAGAAGGAGAAAGAGAGGATGGGATGACAACAACTATAATTTTTAGTTTTCCTCCTTTTTATTTTATATATTTTTCTTCTCTCTTTTTATACAACTTATGTAATCATTTTTTATTTTAATAAATATTTTGATTTTCTTTATATATTTGTGCATTATTGTGTATGTGTTCTTCTATTTATCATTTGAAAGCTCCAGGATTAAAATAATAAAAACTTCCAACTTAAAAAAATTGACATTAGAGAGTCAGCACCTTGGCGCTGCGAATGCAGCACATAGATGGTCCTAGCTTGCATAACATAAGCTTAAAACCCAAGAATTTAGTGCCTCAACACTTAATGTGCAATGCTCCAGCACTGTTATAATATTTATTTGATTCTTTTTACCTGAGAGGTCGATGCCTCGACGCTTAGTATGCAGCGTTGTGTCACGATTATGGACAAGACATAAACCTATGATTTTTCAAGTTTGATGTTCCAAGTGTGAAATAACATTCGTGCTGTGGCGCTTGAGTTATAGTGCCTAGGTGATGTTTCATTTGGTGCCTAAAAATTTAAATTTTGGTGGCATAACGCTTTAAATAAGATAACAAAATTCCAAAATAAGAAGGTTTAAACCTTTTTTTTTCCATGGGAAACCATTTTAGCATGCCTTGATCTCCCCCATGCTGACAAGACCTAACCCAAAGATATTGAGATCGTCAATTCACTAAGTAGAGGTCCCTCTCACTTTGGCTGACCCTTAGTTCAATCTCTATGTGATGTCCACTTTATGGCAGGCCACTATATCTCTCAAGCCACTAAAAGACCTCCACCTCATCATTCCTTTGCTCTTTCCATCGACCCTAACTAGCGGGCCGATTGCCACGACCTAAACCACCCCCCTTCGATCGGTTCACATAGAGTATTCACCACCTTCCCCATTCAAAACTAAACACACATCTTTCACAATATTCCCCTTAATCCCTCGAGTTTCCAAAGGCCCTTGAGCACCCCCATCGTCGGAGAGACCGAGCCCCATTTCAGCCCGAGCACCTCTTACACCCATCTTCTCAAAAATCTCACCATACTCAAATTAACTCTTTCCACAACTTTTCCTAGCTTCGATGATCCAAAATGAATCAGGAAACACTTGAATCAAGCACTAGAAAGCACTCCCAGACCAACTCTGCAAGCTTCGCAGTGGGGCTTGGTCCAGAGGATGATCGGTGAGGAGACAGCTCGTGATATTCTTATCAAGGCTTTGCCTCTTCAAGGCGAAGCTATCTCAATCATTAATAGGCAATTTTTATCTCCAACAAGGTAAATTTTAATAAAATATAAAAAATTCCTTAGACGTTGGTCTTTTGTGAAGGATTTTTGCATTTGGTGTTGATCGAGCCATAGGATCCCCTTATATTCACTTCTTGATCATTTTGTATTCATTTTTTTCCATCAAATGATCTCCAATGGGCTCTGATAGAATGATGTAAGATGAACGGTGTTTGTCTCTCATCTCTCATCGGAGGTCGAAGATGGATCATTTGTCATCCATTCCGTATAATTAGAATGGACAACTGTGAAATCTTGATTTAATTTATGTCCTTGTCATTCAATCAATGATATAATGGGTGAAAAGAAAGTGTGTCTGTCGTTGATGAGTCACCAGCCACGCGAGATGTTCTAAATAACCAATATTGCAACACCAAGTGGAAAGTGCAAATGACTTGGTAAATCAGTTAATCAAGGTTTAAAATGAGTTTTAATTGGCCAAAACTTTTATAAATTATAACTAATTATATAAAAAACTCAAGAAATATAAATAAACCCATTTTGATAGTTTAGATAGTAGAGAATCTAGAAAAAATTAAAGTCCTAATTTTGATTAAGTGAACAATGACTAAGTAGACTTTGAAATTTCACCTACTTAGTGTAATTAAGCCTTAATTACTTGGCTATTTCACTTGGAATTTCGTTTGAATGTTCTTTGGGATGAACTCTATCTCTCACAATTTTTTAAAGTTCATTTCCTAAATAATTTGGGGAATTCAAAATTTATATCAAATTAGTCATCTTATGGATTTAATAATTATATAAAATTAAGCAAATTATGAAATTAATTATGCATTAAAATAGTAAGAGTGACCAGAGAAATTAATTAGGACCCTTGGTTCCAATTATTTCTCAAAATCACCCTAAATGGTTTTTATTTAATTAATTAAATCATTAATTGACCTAGAGCTTAGAAAAAAGCATAATAATTAGTCTAGATCAGCAAAAATTTTAACCAAACCCTCTTTGCGCTCAAATAAATCAAAATCCCCAATTGGTTTGGGGTATTTTGAGTGTAATTGATAATTTTAGGTTTTCCCATTTATTTAATTAGCCCTTAATTATAAGCTCAATTACATTAGAATTTTTAGGTCATGTTAATGCATTTCTAGTAATTTTATCATGCTTTTTGGGATTATATTTAGGGCTTAATTGAATTTATGGGTTGTTCAAACTAAATTAATTAATCATAATAAATCCATAAAAAATATCTAAATCACTTAATGAATAGAGGTGGGTAAAGGGATAATTTTAATAAATTTTTTTACTATTTAGGATTAAATAACTCAAATTCTAAAAATCAACCCTTAATAAATTTGATTAAGCTTAAGGGTGCTTATCTTAATGTGATTGTTCTTGGAATTAATAAATCTAAATAGGTTATTTGATAGCATTTAATTACTTTGCTTCAATTATTCATAAATTTGTATTTCATATGTACAAGCATTAATGTTTTCAAAAGTAAAATAAAATATTGCATTTAATTGTATGTCTTCGAATTAAATAGTGTGGCTATTATCAGTAGTAAATCTCAAATTATTTTTTAATTAATTAAAATATTTATTTATTAAAATATAAATTAATATGAATAATTAAAAGTTAAATTTAATTTTTATATGTATGACCTATAATTTGAAAGGTATATAGTCTTGAAATCCAAGGTCGTAGGGCTATTGGTCCGAATGAGGTCTTAATACCTTGTACTCCTTTTATAACAAGGGCACATACCTTGAGATTTGTTGTGAAATGCGTATTATAGATACATTATTTTTTAGCAATATATTTAAAATACTTTAAAAGTTTCATAATTACATCCTCATGTTCATATGTGTGTTTGTGTGTGTGTGTGTGTGTGTGTGTGTGTGTGTGTGTGTGTGTATTAACAAGTATATAGTCTGGACATTCTAAGAGTGTGAGACAATAAGTAGTCCTAAGAGGGTCTCTAATTACATCACTTCCCTAGTTCAACAATAGCACGTACTTATATAAATTCAATACACTAATGTGTGTGTTCATATGGTATAATTAAATTGACCTCTTCAACAAAATTAATGCATCATATTTCATATTTTAATTAATATAAAATATATATACATTAATTCAATTGTACATTAAGTGTGGAAAATCAAAAGATATTTGCATATTTATTAAATTTAGTTATTCAATTAAATATGTTATTTAATTAAATGAATATTAAGAAATAGTGAAGTAAAGTCAAAAAAATGTCAATAAATTAACCATGATTTAATTTTATTAATCCTAAGATGCCTTACATGTTTAGATAAAATCCCTTAAGTCAAATCCAAATACATAGGCTAATAAAAAATATATAATATTTCATCAAGAAGATTAAAAATCATAAAATTCATCTTTTAAATTCAACCTAAGGTTAGGGATTAAGATGAATTTATTTCTCTTTTCTCTTTTATAATTTTAATTGAAAAAAAATGAAACTTAGAAATGAAATTAAAAGTCTAAGTCTAAAATTCACTTTAAAATGATTAATTGTAAAGTGTAATCATCCCTAACAAAGAACTTAAACACTTATCATAAAAAAACTCCAAATATTAAAGCCTAATTATGGTATATCACACTAAACCTAGCACATTAGAATACTAAGTCACTAATCCTAGTTTTAAGTTATGTTGATGCTTATTCTGATGGTATGATATAATGTTTTAGACTAGATGCTAAGATTGATTGTGCATTATCTAGATGTCAGGATGATTATAAACTAATGTTATTTTATATGATTGTACTTAATGGACTATAATAAAAATTATAAATGCTTTTGCTTGTAGGTGTTTGCTTAAATCCTTAAGCATAATCTATTAGTGTAGGTGGGCTTGGTGACCCAAGACAGGGCATTAAGTCTAAGTGTTAAAATATATATAACTAGTCTTGAATGTATGTTAAGCTAATGTTTACTTTACAGATGTAGTTAGATCTTCATTTCATATAAAATGTAATTTTTAGTGATAGATTAGGATTAAAGCTATGGGGTTTAAGAGGAATAGTGGTTAGAATGCTTGGATTTGAGAGGCCCTATGATGCCAAGAGTGCCCAAACCCATGAAATGGAGTTGAAGATGAAGAATTGAAGAACCTCAATACTTTATTTTCATTATAATTTAATTATAATCTGGGTTGTATAAGAGTAGAGCTCAGCTACCCATTTGTTTGCTTTTCCAGGGATTATAGCTATCCACATCGGACTCTTATTCTTTTAATCAATTAATGCTTGATTATTATGTTTATATTGATTATGCAATAGAAATAACATACTTTTTATAGGTTTATTAAGTTTGAATATCTATTGCGTGGCCTAAATGTAGACTCTTTAAAAAACTTAAATTTCTACTCCAATTAATCAACTTTAATTAAATTGCAATAAATTCATAACCTCACCTTAAAACCTAGGTATTTTAATCAAGAAATAAAAGATTTAGCAATCTCTTAGTTGTATGGTTGCAAGCTTCAATCTTATGAATGCATCTTCTCTTCTACTCTTGAAAATATGGGATCTCCATTCTTCCATGATAAGAGATAATGCTTGACCTATGAAAGTAGTCTCTCATAGTGGAGAACACCTCTTCTCGCTAATTTAGCCCATAATTTTATTTTATCATGCATATAAGCATAAACTCTCCCAAGCTTGAGTCTAAAATAGTGAGTCAAAATGAAATAAAATTAATAAATTTATTGCATTAGCCTAAGTCATAATACATCAATCATGATTTAATCTCTTAGGGAGTAAGTTTAAGACTCTAGATTCTTTTCTAATAAATAGTAGCCATGTTATCTTACATTTACATTAGATTGACTCACATGATTTTGAATCGTAGGAGGTGTAGCTGGCAGTCACTCTAAGCAGTTGTAAGTCTAGAAGAGTTAGGATCAATTCACTCTCTTTAGTGGAAATGAACCAATATATCCCAATTCTCTAAGTAGAATTAGGTCGAGCTCTTAGTTTATACTAAAGAACTTTAGATCTAGGTTAAGAGGCTTGTTTCTCCTTTACTACGGGTGTAAGTCCTCACCTTTTAGGCATTTTCATAATCTTATATTTTGAAAATCTAAGTCCAAACATTCTAATAAAATATCACCTCAAATAAAAATAATTCTCTCCTTAAAAAATATAAAGCCTAATTATATAATAGATTAAGAAACTTGTTAGGCCTCCAAGTATCATGGGTGCTTTCAACTCATTCTCCATTAGAATCTATTAAGAACTCTCTGCATTTGAACTTCCTCACTTGACTTTTCAATAATTAACAATCCCATCATCATCAAATTTTAAAATCTTTGGGCACATTAGATGACTACTTTAATCTGAGTATTTTTAGAAAATTCTCATTTCCTAGGATGTCATTAACTATGGGGCTTGCCTCCATAAGAAACTAAAGAACCTGACTTAAAATAAGCATTATTTTATCTCATACATATAAAGTAGGGGAAAGATCTCTGATATATGTAAACCCATATACCTTATGAGTCTTTGTTGGATGATTTAGTCCATTGCAGGGTGATATTTCTATCTTTTGAAATAGTACAACATTCCTGAAATGGCACTCAATCATATTAATAATTACTTCCTAAGCTCTGTGTGGTATCCCTACAACTCTAAATATAAACACCATATGTCTACAAGTAGTTAAGTAAAGTAAAGAGCTAATCATTCCACAAAATTTCTTGTGTTAGGGCTCATGTGAGTGTTGATGCTCTTACAACCTTCAAATCCAAACTTTTTTATCAACTCTCTCATGTACTTAGTTTGACTTAGAAATATGCTTTTTTGAGCTTGCTTAACATTAAATCCCAAGAAATAAGTAAGCTTACCCATCAAACTTATCTCAAACTCTTTGCTCATTAGTCTTAAAAAATCTTCACATAATAAAGAGTTAGTAGATCCAAACAATATATCATCAACATAAATTTGAACAAGAAGGATATCAAATTTTATTCTTTTGATAAACAAAGTAATGTCAGTAGTTCCTTTCATAAGAGAATTTTTCAAGAGAAAAGAGCTAATTCTATCATACCAAGAACGAGGCACTCATTTCAAATAATATAAGGCCATATTAGTTTGTAAACATGACCATGATGTAATGAGCTTTTAAATCTGAGTGGCTATTCAATAAAAACATCTTCTTCAATGACACCATTTAAAAATGCACTTTTGATATCCATTTGAAATCAGTTAAAACCTTTAAAGTAAGTGAAAGCAAGTAATAATCGAATAGCTTCCAAATGAGCAATAGTTACAAAAGTTTCATCAAAATCAATGCCTTCAATTTGATTAAATTCTTTAGCCACATACCCTACTTTATTCCTAAAAAACTTCCAAATCATTTACTTTATTTTTAAAAACTCACTTTTTTCCAATTACACTTTAAGCCAAGGATCTAAGCATGATTTCCCATATATCATTTTTACAAAATTGATTTAATTCTTCTTGCATTACCTCAACCCAAAATTCATCAAAGATAGCCTAAGATAATTTCTAATAATGACACCTACACATGGGTCTCCTATGATCAATTCTCAGGGCTGACTTGATGCATATATCCACTCTCTAGGTAGTCTCCCCTTAGCTTTCTCATTTTATTCCAAACCCAGATTATCAAATTTTAGGAACCAAATTATCCTCATCTATAAGTTATTCAGGAGAGGAAGGGACAACAGATTCATCAAGACAACATGAATTGAGTTAGGATCCTCTTATTAAAGATTTTAAAAGCTTTTAGTATAGATGAGTAACCCAAAAAATCTCTTTATCAGACATAGAAACATTTTTTTCTAGATTGTTCTTCCATTGTTCAAGATAATGCATTTACAACCAAAAATATGCAAGTGAGATAAATTTGGGGTCTTGCCTTTCGAGCTCATAGGGAGTTTTGCCTAGCTTGGATCTGATGCTCACTCAATTATGCACATAGTAGAGAGTATTGACCACCTCACCACAAAAGTACCTTGAAAGTTTGTAGTCACTAAGCATGGATCTAGCGGCATCTATAAGAGTTATATAATTTAGTTCAATAATTCCCTTTTGTTGTGGTACCTAGGGGCAGAGAAGTTGTCCTCTATTTCTATCATTATAGAAACTTAAAATTTATCATTTTCAAATCTACCATCATGACAATTATTAATAGATGCAATGTTATAACTAGTTTTTCTTTGAATCTAAATAGCAAAGTTCTTAAATTCATAAAAAAATCATTTTTATGTTTCAAAAATTTATCCCAAGTGAATCTAATGAAATTGCCCAAACTAGTGGTGCTAATAAGTCTAAATAAATCCATATAAAGAATTTCTAAAGGTCATGAAGTGGTAATTCCATATGTAGATTTAAAAGTGGAGTTACTTTGTTTAGCATGCAAACATCCATCACACAAATGATCATTAAAAAACAATGCAATTTAGGTATACCTCTAACTAAGACAAGTCCAATAATCTTTCTAAGTGTATGCATGCTTGCATGACATAGTCTCCTATGCTAAAGCCATGATTTATCTAAAGTGAACTTTAAGCAACCAACTAGAGAGCAACCTAGATTATCAAGATCAATCATGTAAATGTTGTTACTCCTAACACCTTCTAAAATAATTTTGCCATTTAAATCAAGCAAGCATTTATCATTAAAAAATTTGACTTTGAAGCCCTTGTCGCATAATAGACTAATGCATGTAGATTGTGTTTTAAACCATTGATAAGAAGAAAATTTTCAATAGATAATTTTTTTTAATACCAATGGTACCTAACTTGAGTACTTTGCATGTTGTATTATCTCCGAGAGTGACCTTCTTTCTGCTTTTGAGTTCCAAGGAAATGAAATTTCTTTTGTCTCCAATCATATGTCTTAATCACTTGTTATCCAAGTACCACGTGCCTCAATTGGTCTCTAAGTGAAGGATAATCACTCAAGAAAAACATCATTTTGGAAACTCTCAATCATCTTTATTGGGATAAGTAAGAGTATGTTGTTTATGAGGTACATTAATATATATTCAATTAAATTTCTCTTAACATTATGTTAGGGTTTATTTAGATTTGGGTTATACTTCCTATGAACACAAGCATTCATAGTTAATTATCCCTCTTATCACAATAAGAGAGAACTCTCAATTAAGGTTGAAATATATATATATATATATATATATATATATATATATATATATATATATATATATATATATATATATATATATATATAATCGTGTTTAGTGTGTGTGGTGTGGCATAAATGACCGTCTAATGAAAAAAATGGAGATAGTCTTGATCAAGAACCCATGGTTCCGTCATCTCGAGACTATGTTGTTCTAGTCTACCAACATTAGAGGGCTATCAGCCATAATGTCCAGGAAGTCTGATTAGTGGCGATGGGTTGCATCATTTTAGATATCCCGAGTAGACTCGAGTTTTAGTGTAGGGGTTATGGAGTAGGGATATTCGCATGGCAAATAAGTAAATTAACTTGGCTTATATTTATAAAAAAAGTCAGAATATAGGGATGTTCACATGGCCAACAAGTATATTAGGCTTACATTCCTTTGCAATGTCATATGGAGATAAATTATTTGCATGATAAATACATATATTGGACTTACATCCCTTTGGAATGTCAGTATAGTGTAGAGGTTCGCATGACGAACCTACAGATTATACTTACATCTCTTGGGAATGCTAGTATATTTTAGAATTTCATATGGTGAACATAAAGATTGGACTTACATCCCTTGGAATGTCATATAGATATAGATTGTTCGCATAGTGAACATATAGATTGGACTTACATCTCTTTGGAATGCCAGATTTATAAATTATTCACATGGTGAATGTAAAGATTGGACTTACATCTCTTTAGAATGCCAAATTTATAGATTGTTCTCGTGGAAAACATAAAGATTGGACCTACATCCCTTTGAAATGCCAGTATATTTTAGAAGTTCGCATGAACTACATGGATTGGACTTACACCCATTGGAATGCCAGATTTATAGATTGTTCACATGCCGAACGTAAAGATTGGACTTACATCCATTTGTAATGCCATTATTGTAGGGTTGTTCACATGGCGAACAAGTATTTATATGATGTTTGCATGGTAAACATGTGGTTCTTCCTCGAATCTGGAAATATAGCACTTAGGCATGTTGACCTTATTTTTAGGATGAGCTATGAATCCCTTTATCTTAGACATAGGACTCCTCTTAGACTTTAAGAGATCCAAAGTCTTAAGACACATCTAGTGATTAGGTGGACACTCAACCTAACCCTAGAGACTTAGAAGAGTTAGCCACAGGAATAGGTCAAGCCTTAGGGGTGTTAGGAAAAGTTGTCTACCCTATAGCTTGAACCACATCCCTCACTTCCTTCCTTCAAGTCAAACTTAAATCATCTCAAACTTAATTGATTTTCTCCAAACTTAAATCAATTCCAACTTAATTGATTTTCTCCAAACTCAAATCAATTTCAAATTATTGAAACCCATGATTGAAACTTATGATTGAAGCCCATGATTGAAATTCCGAGTTCAAAATATTTCTTAAGACCTTTGATTCCCTCTTAAGGACTTAGCCTAAATCAAATCTAAATCAATTTAAAATATAAAAATTTCTCACAACCCAGTTATATTCTCATTTATATTCTAATATATAAATAGAATATAAATTCAAATCAATCAAACTAAATGCAAAACTCAAATTCAAATTATGAAAATCTTTCCCAAGCCCTTTGATTTTATCTTATGGACTTAGCTCAATTCGAACCCAAATCAATTCGAATTCAAGAAATTTTCTCATAACCCATTTATATTGTCATTTATATTCACAAATGTAAATGAAATATAAATTCAAATATTCAATAGAATCAATTCAAAAATCAAATCCAAATTCAATTTAAAATCCAACCTAAGCCTTTCAAGGAAAAATCTTGAACTTAGCCAAATCAAATTCAAATCAAGCCAAACCCTTGATTTTTCTTCATGATTCAATTAATCCTTCAATCATGAATCCAAATATAAACATAAACTACAATCATCAAATCAAAACTCAATTCAAAAATCAAACCTAAGTCAAACTCATGTTAACCCCTTTGAACTTGAAATCGTCAAATGAATCAAAACCCATTTGACTTCAAACCACTTGCAAATGGATTTATACTTCAATCATAAGTCCATATGTAAGTTCAATCAAAACCAAATCAAGCTTTGACCAAGCCATTTGACCCACTTAGGCTCACTTGACCCAAAGTGACCTAAAGTACCCTTATGAGCCAAATTCTATTCCTAACCAAATTGGATTGAACTAAGCCCGCCTAAGCCTCTCACCATGATCAACATTCATCATGAGATGATCAATCACTCAAATTGGGTCAAACTAAGTCAAACCTTATGGTTGACCAAGTCAACACTTAGCTAAAATGAAACTCAACAAAGCCAAAATCCACCATAGGCCAAATTGATTGAAACCAATGATCTAAGTTCATTCATGATAAATGTTTAAACTTGACCAAGTCAACATTTAAGCCTAACCTAGCCCAATTGGCCACTTGACCCAAGTTGACCCAACTTGACCTAAAAAGTCAAAATATCTTAAAACTTGATCTAAGCCAAATTGATTGAAACTAATGGGTCAAGTTCATCCCAAAATGATTGTTGAACTTAACCAAAGCCTCAATTGGCCAACTAGACCTAACCTAGCCCAATTAACCTTGAATCCAACTTGACCTAAAGGGTCATATTAAGCCAAATTCAAACTTAACCAAAACTGATTGAAAATAAAGATATCAATCCATTTCATATGACCAACTAAACCTAAACCAACCCATGGCCTAACCCAAATAGGTCAAATAGGTAAATTGGTCAACTTGACCCATTTGACCTAAATGAACTCAATTGAACCAAATTGAATCAAACCAAAGCCACCAAATATTTCAAATGGTCATATGAAGCTGACCCTTGGTTTGACCTAATTTGACCAATTAGTCAACTTGACCCAAGTTGACCCATTTTGACCTAAATGGGTCAACATGAGCCAAATCACACCAAACTAATTCCAAATTCAATGAAACTCATCGAAACTTATTTTCTCATCATAACAAATATTCCTAAACTAAAATCAAGGTCAAATGACCATTTTACCCCTAGGCCATAGGGTAACCCAAAATCAAAACCACTTGGAATTTGGTCAATTCTTTTTCATGGACACTTTGCATCCTCTTAGTGGACCAAATGGTCACTAATCGACATAGTGCACATGAACCAATAGGTTTGGGTCAGCCAAACCCAACCCAAACCCAAACCCAAAACCAACCACATGCCTTGAAATGGAGCACATGGGATTTTCCTTTCACTTGAATTAAGCACATGGGAAGTTCACCATTCCACTCCTTAGGCCAAATCGAATGAAACGACATCCAAAATGGCCTAATAGACTCATGGCATAAGCTCAATTGGATCAAAATGGCAAGGAGGCTTGCAACCATCCGATCCTTCAAGGGGGAGATATACTATCCCTAATTCAACTGAATCTTCCCTCTTCCTAATTTGATTGAAGCATAGGAACCTAGAGCAAGCCCTACCTACTCTTCCTAAGCTTCCTAGAGAGAGTTTGAAATCTCATTTCTCGATCTTCATAGTTTGAAAATAGGGGAGCTCAATCAAAATCCAATCTCACTCAACACTTAGAATCAAACCAATTCCTTTTGCAAGCTCCCTCAGACACCCCAATCAAACTTGTCCAAGCTCTTTCCCAAGCTCTAAAGGCAAGAGGGGTGCTAGTTCAATCAAAGTAGCAAGGAGTTCAAGGTGGAGTTGGCCTCTAGAAGAAACCACCCAATCTCAAGACCTCAAACTCTCAATAAAGCTTCATCTCCACTAGATGAAGCTTTTCCAAGGGAATCGAGCATCGGTGATCACCTCCGGGGAGGTAAACCATTTTTTTGAGCTTAATCTAGCTATAGTGTGGAGTTTTGTGAAAGAAATTTTTATTGCATGATAAACTAGCCATTGGATATGATCTACATTGCATGATGATGGTGTGGGCTAAATTTTAGCCCAATGAATCAATCACGAATCTTAGAACATGGACAGTCTTCATTGCTCACACGGAATTACAGGGATGAAACTCTGGCCGTCCATCCACACATTTTGGATGGACGACCGAGATTAAAAACATAGATCCATCAAATTTATCCTTTTGAATCAAGGCTTAAATCTCAGACGTCTGATCCCTGATCGGACGGCTAAGAAGAAAGCGCGTAGCGCCGCTGCTGATATGGCGCTATGATCTGACAAGTTAAAGACCCAATCACATCATGCCATGTGGAAAGCGCATGCCACATCAGCGGTCCATGTGTCACCCATGGGATTAAATACTTAAATAGGCTATTTAAATACTCTAATTAATTATGGAAACTTTCTAAAATTCATATATATTCCAAGAAAAATTAAAAAAAATAAAATAAATTGCATTGGATAGATAATTGAATATAGAATATTCTAAAATTGATTTCAATGGAATTTTAATAATATTTTTTTTCTAAATTTGGGCATTATTGGGAATGTTATTTTGTTAATTACCTTAAATTACTCCATTGATTAATCCCAAACTTTTTGTGCTTAATTAGTGGGATGACTCCTGCCTCCCCTAATTTTCTTGAGATTTTTTCATGGTTTATTAGAGGAATTGCTAGTTCATTCCTTAATCATTCTCTTAATATAATTAGACTTAATTAAGGGCATAATTAGCTATTTAACCCTCTGATTGAGTCAATTAAATTTTGATTAAGTGAATGTGAGGTTTAGGGAATAATTTTGGGATGCTTTCCTTAAGATATTCCCTAAACCCCTTTTCTTTCTTAATCCAACCTTAATTGATGGCTATTTCACTAATTACCCCCTTAATTAATCTCATAAAATTCTAAAACTTTCCATAACTCAATCATTCTATCTTGGGCAGATGCTTAGGTGTTCAATAGCCTAAGCAAAATTAAGGAAATCAAAATTCAACTCATATGTGTGAGGGGTTATGAAATTACTTAAGTTAAACTCCTTTGTTTAATTAATCATTAATCATGAGCCAAATGCATTAGGCCCTTTTCTTACTAAGTGCATTACTGATTTAAACTTCTTGTGTGGTTTTATGTCATCTCATTGGCTAATAATTATTTGATTAACTATGCTAAGGTGGTATAGGCAAGGAGTAATTAACATGCCTAATTCATACCTTAACCTAAGTAATATATAAAAAATTATCTAATCACCTAAAAATTAAACTAAAATAACCAACAAATGTGAGAATGGGTTAGGAGCAGCAAGCGCTTCACAATTCTCAAATTAAACCAAACTCAAAATAAAATCAAACCTTCTTTAAAAATAATTTGATTTACTTTAAGCTTTCTTATTTCACAAGATTATCTTTAAGAATTAATTATGGTGGATGTGTTTACATGCTTTCATCACTTTAGTTCTTTCCTAACATGCTAAATGTGTATGTCATATGAATTTCATACATTCATGCTTTTCAAAAATCAAATTCAAAAAATGAAATATTTTCTTTATGTCAAATTGCATGTTTTGGTTAAAGTAAAATATGAATGGCTATTATCACTATTAAATTCAAAATTATTTTCAAAATCTATAAATCAAATACCTAAAATTGAAAGTGTGCTACTTATAATTTATTTATAAAGTTGCATGTGAATATAAAAATGTGTCTTATGTTTGCTTCCTTTCTTTCCTCTTAATATGGATTTGAATAAGATTTGCAAAGTGTATAGTTCTTTTAAAAGAACATAACACTTGCTTAAATCTATTCTTATCCTCTTCCATGTTATTACTTAAGAAAGATCCTTACACTTACATATATAAATTGCATAACCAAGTCCAAACATAAGTACAAACTTTTGCATCTTTCTTTCTCTTCATTTATTTTGTACATATACTTGTATTTAAGAAAAGTGATATATTAGTCTGGATAACTCGAGGTTGCAAGGGTTTAAGTAGCCCTAAGTAGATCTTGTAATTTACACCCCTAATTAACAATGAAGTCATACTTTATGCCTTTCATATAAACTTGTGTGCATATGAAGAATGGATAAGAAAATTTATTTTCTACTTAAAGAAAATCATGCATTATAAAGTATTCAAATTTTCTTAAGTAATCCACTTAGCATTCATCATAAAGTATGCTAAATATTCTCATTTGTATGTATAAATATGCTTAGATGCATTCATATGCATGTTATACATGTTGGAAAGAAATAAAGTGATATATGTTTTGTGAATTTAGTTCACTTTACTTAATCTTAAAATGTCTTTCTTTTTGAATAAGTTTGTTTAGAATTGATCTAAACTTAGATTAATTAAAATGCATAATAAAACATTCACTAAATAAAACTAAACATGAATCTACTTTAGAAATTACTTAAGGTAGGGAAGGAAAGAGAAGCTCTCTTCTCTTTCCCCTCTTTAAAACATAGTTAATTTGAAGGATTCATTTAAACCAAATCAAAATACAAAATAAAATAAACCCAAATCAACTAAACACTTAAATGAAACCACCCATCTAAGTTGAACATCTTCACACTAAGAAAATCCAAACCTTAAAATCATAGCTAAGCATACTACACAAACCTTCTAAAGCACACACATTAGGCTAAGTCACCACTTCTAGCTTTAGGTTAGGACGATGCATGGCTTGATGTTTTCTTTTATTTTGTGATATTTTTTTTTTAGATGCGGATGGGATGAATGTTAGAATGAATGGTAGGACATTTAGTCTCATTATTTTCTATAGGATTGTGCTTAAGAAATTGTAATAAAAATATAAATGCTTTTTGTGCTTACACCTAAGCATAATCTAATAGGTCTTGGTTACCCATGTGTGGTTAAGTAAGTCCAATATACATGCTTTAGAGTTGTATGGTTTGTTTAACTAACTTCTATTTTGCAAGTGTTAGTTAGATTTACTTTTTCTTTTCATGTAATTTTTGTAATTAGGATTTTGGAATAGATATTGTTATGGAGATTAGGATGAGCATTGATCATAGATTATATTTTATCTGTCCATGCCAAACCTTTGCTACCTTCCAACCATCCAAAGAAGGAACCAAAAGAAGAAGAAGAAGAAATGAAGACCCCATAACATGAATTTTCTTACTTGATTGTAAATTAATTCATTTATAATCGGGTTGTATAATAGAGGTGGTACATATATTTTTTTTTGGGTTTCTACGGTGGTGCCCAACCACAAATGGCCTTTTTTGTGTTAGCTTTATAAAATGTTTGGTATTTTGTTTAGCTTGTGCACTAAGATTGAATGTTTTCCTAGTTTCTTTCTTGCTTTGATGTATGGCCTAGATGATGATTAGGTTCTTAGGAAAAATAAATCTTCTACCAAATTAATCAACTCATAACCTCATCTAATGCCTAAGTTAAAATCAAGATAAAAGAATTAGCAACCCCTTAGCTAGATGAGTATTTCTTTTATAACATCATGCATAAAAGCATATTGTTACACTTTTGATTGGAGGGCTTCCACCTTTGCCAGAGAAACTTGGCTTGACCTTTGAGAGTCATGGTGGAAACACATCTCCTTGCTTCTCACTGATTTTGTCCAATAATATTACTTCTTATGCATTAGGTATATGAATCCTATAAGCCAAATTCAAATGATTGTCCAAAAATAAAATAACATGTAATATATTTTGCATTAGATCTAGGTCATTTCTCATGCCCTTACATGATCTAGTCTCTTAGGGAGTGAGTTTAAGGACTTAGTCTCTTTCTAAATAAATAACAGCCTACCTATCTTGCATAAAGCATATGACTTGCTGACATGAATTTAAAATTGTAGGAGGTGTTAGTTAACAGCCACCCCTAGGCAGTTGTAAGTCCAAACAGTCAGGTGGTTTGTCCTCTCTTATGGAGGAAAACTAAATACCCATTATCGCCTTAGATTTAGGTCATGCTTTTGGCCCTTGCTAAAGCTCCCTAAATTTTGGTTCTAAGGTTGCTCTCTCTTCTATGGGCCATAAGCATGAATCCTCACCTCTTAGACATTTCCATAACCTTGTATTATAGAATTATAAGCCAAACTTCTAATAAAAATTCAACTCAAATAAATAATTCAATTTCAAAAATATAAAGCCCAATCATAGGATAGTTTAAGATGCTTGCTAGATTTTCTAGCATCGTGAACATCTCCTATTTATCTTCCTTTGGCTTAGATAATAACTCTCTCTCTCTCTCTCTCTCTCTTCTCTCTCTCTCTCTCTCTCTCTCTTTGATTAATCTCATTTGATCTTACAAAATAAACTAATGGATTGATAGTCTTCCCTATTGAAATCTTTGGATGCAAGGATCATCTACCTTAATCAAGACTATTTCTAAGGGATGCCATTCCTTAGGATGTAATTAACTATGAGGACTTGCCCCTGTAGGGAACTTAATAAACCCACTTTAAAATAAATTCTATTTTACTTTTCCATGTAAAGTAGGGGAAGAATCTTTGGTACACATGCAGACCCATTGTCATTAGGAGTCCTTGTTGAGGTGATTGGTCCATTGTAGAGTGGTGACTTCTATCTTTCGAGATAGTACATCTCTCCTCAATGTCATATCCGATCACCCTCAATAAGAACATCTGCGGATCTACATGGTGTCAAAAATTGCATAAAAATAAGAGATGTATATTTTTATCTTCATTTTATCTTGTATAGAGTGAAGATGGAAGTATACCTCCTTTTTCTTTTAAAATTTTTCCTCATAAAATTTCTCCATAGATTTTTCTTGCGACTCTGCTAGAGAAGGTTCCTATCTCCATGTTTGGTAAATGATCGTTGTCTCCAAGTATCAATAGTGGGTTTGTACTTTTGTATGAATCCAAGACTATCTTTCATTTCATTGGCACTTAGCTTATTTCATCCTTAAGTTAAGCTTGCCAGCATCTTTAGGTTTTAGGACTTCACCTCATGTTGGTCTTAAATGCCCTGTTGGGTTCCCCAATGGGTAAAAATAAAAATTGAAACAAAAAGAATTAATTAAAGACTTCCTCCTTACCATTTTGATGTTAAGGAAAGGTTCATTCTAAAATAATAAAGAAAAAATAAATCCTTCATAAAATTCTTGCTTTTTAAAAAGCACTCTTTCAAAATACACATAATAAAATATTTTTTGCACAAAAGTCTTCCTAAATCACCTTCATCTAATAATCTTCATTATTGTTATATGTAATATCATCTTTACAAAAATAATATTCCAACAATTACATTTTCTAAAAATACAAATGAGTTTCTTCTTTCAATTCATTTTTGGTGAAGACCTCATTTTCAAAAATAAAATTCCAATAATCATATTTTCAAAAACAAAAAAATTTGAAGATGGGCCTTTCCATTCAATACATCCAAATGTGTTGAATGGATATTACCTCTTCAAGCAAAATCATAATTTTGAAATTCCACTTAACATATTCCACATGTGTTAGGTTGGGATTTTTATATTTTCAAAAAGCAAATATGAAACCTCTCCATTCAATATACCCACACTTATTGGGTGAAAATCTCATTTTCAAACAAATTCAAAAATAAATTTTCAAAAAGCACATATGAATATCTCCATTCAATATACCCAAAATTTATTGAATGGAATTTTCATTTTCAAATAAAGTAACATTATCTTGAAATGCACTTAACATATTTCATGATTAAGTTGGGATTTCCTCCTTCAAAAAAAAGCAATAATCATACAAAATATAAACCTTTGGAAAATCAAATATAATTGATTTCCATCTTACTTACCCAAATTTGTTAAATGAAATCTCCTTTTTTCAAAAATCATCAAAAAAAAAATCAAAATACATTTGAAACTTCATTCTAGCATATCCCATTTGTTAAAATGAAGTCTCCCTTTTCCAAAAATAAAATTTGAAACACACTTTGGAATTTCATTTAGCCTACTCAAAATTGCTAAATGAAATATCCATTCCACAAAAAAATTCAAAACATATTTGAAACTTCAACTTAGCATACCCCATTTGCTAAAATGAAGTCTCCCCTTTTCAAAATCCAAAACAAAAATTTGAAACACCCTTTTTGGATATTCATTTAGCATACTCAAATTTGCTAAGTGAAATTTCCATTTCACAAAATTAAATGAAACTTCATTTTAGCATACCATATTTGCTAAAGTGAAGTCTCCACTTTCAACCAAAAATCAAATCAAAATCAAAAGAGAAACACATTAGAATTCCCTTAGCATACTTAAATTTGCTAAGAATCATACTTTTCAAAATCAAAATCAAAAGAAACACATTAGGATTTTCTTAGCATACTTAAATTAGCTAAGAATCATATTTTCAAAATTTTCAAAATAATAAAACACACTTGGATTTCCTCATTTTAGCATACCTAAATCTGCTAAATGGGAAATTCCATTTCTCTTTTCAAAATTGCAAAAAGATTCACAAAACAAAACAAAGAAAGAAAAAAAAAGATGGAAGAAATTATTTTCAAACACCTCACTTAGCATACCCAAATTTGATAAGTGAGTGGATTCCAAAATATCAAATCAAAAAACCAAAACCAATTGACCCTAACTTTAACATACTCAAATTTATTAAAGGGAAGGGTCCTCAAATGAAAATCTAATTTTAAATATGAACCTATGGAAGCATCTTTCTAAAAAAATATTTGGACTCATTTTCAACATACCCAAATTTGTTGAAAGTGGATTCCATATTCAAACATTCCTCTTTCCAATCAAATTTATAAATCTTCTATAAATCCATTTGAACCCCACTAAACACTTCCAAGATGTTGGATGTTGGTTCAAATTTTAAATTCAAATTCAGAAATCAACAAGATAGAAATCTGATCCAAGTTTAGTTTCAATATCCCAGACTCTCATTCGGATCGGTCTCAATTCACTTGGTTGTTTTCTAGTTACAGTTGGTTATGGTTTTCTAGAATGCGTGTTTACTTCCATGGATGGAACCTCTCATTACGACCTCATTCATTTTGGCAGAAATTGGCCTCAGGACTTGAGCATTCCCTCTGACCAGCATTTATTGAGAAAGTGTCCTCTTACTCGGTAATGATAAGATGCCAATTTTTTCTGTCTTTGCCCCAAGAGACCCACTCATTAGGACCCTCAAAAGGTAAGGCTCCTCTTATTCCAGAGATTGCCTCCCCAGCTTTTGAGGTTGGATCTAGTTCTTACTCCACTCACTCTACCAGGACTCAGAGGAGGAACAAAAACTGCAAGATTAAGCGGTACCATACATGCATCGCTAGGGAGATGGAGGTCACTACATGTTCAGTTGTGGAAAAGTTGCCCACATTAATTTCCCCGCTGGTTACAGCGAACCCATTTCATCCTCTCCCTATGTCTGACAGAGAGGGTGCTAGGACCGTAGTTAGCCAGAGTAGGAGGTCGTATGCTGACCTCCATTCAGTTCTATGCTAGGTTGGTGGAGCTTATGGACATTCTAGGCTCAATTTCACTTGAGATATGTCATCCCCCGTAGCATGAGGAAACATCTATAGCAGGAGAGGGCCACGAAGGCCCATACAGCTCATATCACTAGCCGAGAGAGGTAGAGGTTTGCTCGACAGTCAGCAGGCTCCGCACTCATTGATTTTCTTGATCAGTGCGCTACCCACATTAATCACACAGACATTATTCTGCTTACAGGGATGACCTATCATAGTAAGAGGGTCCCTATTTCGAGAAAGTCGGTGGTGTCTCCACCACTCTCCCATCCACCATTACCCACGCGTTATAGCATCTCAGTTCGCCCAGGAAGGCCACATCCAGAGAAGAGGACCCGTTGGTGATCACTACGAAGGATCCTATTCCAACTACATCGCCTACTATGGTGAGGTTGAGCTCTCCTGCTCGACCTTCTGCCCTGTGGTGCGAAAGGAATGGCGACCCCGAAGCATAGTGGTCATCCCTTCACCAACACCACCAGTTCAGCAGGACATAGAGATGGTTGCAGCTGCAGAGGGAGGAGATGATAGCCTAGTTGCACCAATGATTCTAGAGCCTCCTAGGAGTGTCACCCCTTTTAGAGTATATCCATGAGTGCATTTCTTCAAGTGAGTATAGTCCTCATATGATTGATTCTCTGGGGAGGTCTAGTGCCTTATAGTTCACGATGTGGATCCCATCACCGATCAACTGAAAGCATTTGTGCCAGTTCTGACATATCGATCTTTAAATGACATAGTAGCTCACTATTTCATGGAAAAGAAGAAGATACTAGGATACGACTGGTCTGATGAGGAGAAGATCAACTTTGATCATAACAAAGATGATTTGTTGGGAGATTCAGTCGGGGTTTGCATTGTAGATACCAGGGGATCACTCCTCAAAGAGTAACAGGCTATGGAAGGTGTTGAGATTGAGCAAGAAGACACAGCCCAATCAGCCCAACACCTCTGATATCAATTAAAATAGAAAGATGAACAAATAGATAGGATGGAGAGGCAGCTTGAGAACTTATTAGTAGCGGTCGATTGAAATAAGCCCGAGTTCATCCTACTAATGAGATAGTCGAGTTAGTGCATGTCTTGGACCCAGCCAAGACTTTACCTCCATTAGAGCAAGGTAGTGCCAGCACCAGCATGTATAGGAAGGTAGTGGAAAGTACCTCCATAAATAAGAAAGATATCAAGTCTATGGTTGAGCAGCAGGTGAAGGAAGCGTTGGCTCAAGTCTGGGGAGGATCATCAGTTCCAAAGGGTAGACCCTACCCAGAGGAAATTGATGCAATCCAATATTCCAAGGGCTCCGTGCACCTTCCTTCAAGAGTTTTGATAGTAGTGAAAATCCGAGGTAGCATATTGCACACTTTAGGGCCAGTTATTGCAACGCCGGTGGTAGCGATGCTTTGTTATTCTGCCTTTTTATCAATAGCCTAGCAGGGATAGCTTTCAATTAGTATGCTGAACTTTCCAATAATTCAGTAAAGATATTTGCTGAGTTGGTGCAACTCTTTATCAAGAGGTTTGTTGAAGCTCAACAAAAGGTTACTATTGGCGATCTCATTGTAGCACAACAAGACCCAGGTGAGTCCCTTGTTGACTATATTCTCAGATGGTATAACCTAAGTATGAAATGTGAGCCACAGCTGTCTAAGCAACATGCCATTTAGATTCTTCTAAAGAATATCCATGGCCAGGTCCCCTTCATGCTTAAGGGCTTCACCATCAAAACTTTTGTGAAGCTAATCAACAAGGTGGCTAATCTACAAGGAGAGGCCAAACAGTTGCCTTTTCAAGACTAGTTGCCCAAAGCAAAGTCGCAGAAGGTATACAAGAAGAAGCACAGGACGGTGTGATGGTGGATAAGGGAAGCAACCCAAGAGATCAGTCAAGAGACTATGACCATGACCTTCTCTTACCTCCTCTACCCATGAGGAAATACCGCCAAAGTAGCCTCCATGGCCTACTCAGCCTCCTCAGCCATATCATCAGCAGTGGCACACATACCCATGGCCAGGTGGTTATGGTCCACCTACTCTTTTGGATGAACTCAATAAGCCTTATTCATTTAAGAGGGAGGTAATCAGGAAGATCTTCAAAAATCTCTTAAAGAAGCCTGATTTTTAGCTACCCGAGCCTAGAAGACCGGAGGATGTGGGCAAAACCCATAATCCTAACTTTTACCCCTACCATCGTATGCTAGGTCATGTTTTGGAGGATTGCTTCACATTTAAGGATTAGCTTGAACATAACTTCAAGATTGGTATTGTAGTTATCCCGAAGGAATACCTTGTGAAATAACCATCCAGTTCCATTAGGGTAATCTTTGGTGATACTTGTGATTCTTCTAAAACTAAAGAAGGTTGGGATATCTTTTTATCCAAAACCTCTAAAAAGATTATTCAGAAGATCAAGAAACTTTCCTTGCAAGTGCCTGAGTCAGCTCAAACCTCCAACATCAAGGAAGGTCTGCAAGTTGCTTGAGCTAACTCAAGGAAAGGAGCTCGGAGCTGTACTGCCCGGATAGCCAAAAGCAACCACCAATTGAGTCCAACCTCCAATCTATCGTTACAGCTACCACTACTTCAACTAGTTCTTATTCTTATAGTAGACATCCTGTATCGGCGGATGAGGGCATCAAATTTCTCACCCCTCTTATTTTACTTGATTTCTACTTTGTACCTCCTATCAAATCTAAGAAATTAAAGAAAAAAGCTAGCTTGAATTGTTCCGATGGGTTGTCTACTCTTAATTAAAACTCTTCAAGTCTTCCTATAATGATCTTCCTCTTTGATTAGTTGGACTTTCTTCATCTTGAGTTCACCTCTTGAGATAGACTTGGAATCATCCAATTTTGAGGGTCCCATAAGAGAAGCTATAGGTGAGCCTAATGTGCAAGTAGAACCTTCCATTACCCTGCCACAAGAGATCACTGAAGTCAAACTCCGTAGTGGAAAAGTTCTACCTCCTAGGGCAACACCTCAAGATAAAGGGAAATAAGTCATTGGTTTAGAGTATCGAGAAGCCCCTCCATGGGATGCTCCACCCTTGGATATGCTGGTGGAGGATCAACCCAAGGTGGACTATAATGTCCTCTCTCATCTAAGAAAGTTGTCATCTAAGCTAAGCATATATGATGCCCTTATCTTATCCAAAGAGATGAGGGAATCATTAATCAAGGCTCTTCTTGATCCTGAGATATGCTTAGCTCATCTGACTGCTATTGGTGAGAAGGAACATTATACAAAAGAAGTCTAGGGGATCACTTTCATAGATGAAGACCTTCTTCTGGGGGATTTGGAGCACAACCGTCCCCTCTACATCATAGTTGACATGGACAGATTCAAACTCGCCAGAGTTCTCATCGATCTAGGTGCATCAATGAACATTATGAGTCTAAAGGCCCTTGCCTATTTGAGAATCGACATCTCCACACTCCGAGGAGATCGGACGATGTTGAGAGGATTCAAAGAACAAGGTGAGTGGGCTTTAGGTTCCATAGTGTTACCTTTGGAGATAGTGACTGGATGACTGAAGCCAAGTTTTATATCATTGATTCAAATACTTTATTCACTGCTTTGCTCGGTAGGCCATGAATGTATTAGAATAAAATAATTCCATCCTCCCTCCATCAGTGCATCAAGTTCAGAAAGTATGGGATTGAATAATGTGTCAAAGGTGATGAAAAGCCATTTTCAATCAGAGAGGTTGAGATTTATGAGAATGCGACCTACTATCTTCCTAAAAAACCCTTTCTCGTGAACTTGGACAAAATTCAAACACAAAAGAAAAAAATGAAGAAAAATAAAGAGCAAAAGAAAAAGAAAAGAAAAATGAAAATTCAAGTGAACAAGAAAGGGAAATTGAAGAAGAAATAGAGCCGCATATCACATTCTACCCATAGTCTATTCCACCATATGGATATGTGGATAGGATGACTCAACCTCCACTAGGTAGAGGTAGAGGTAGAAATAGAGGTAGTTATAGAGGTGGAAGACCACCCCATGGTTAGCCATCATAGGGTTATGTTCTTCATAGTACCCTACTATTCACATAAACTTGGAATCTAGCTCGAAGGATGAGTCTACCAGCTCACCCCTCTCAGTAGGTTTCATTGGAGGTGACTTTCAATCCAGACAGCGATAAAGACTAGGCCTCTAGACAAAGCGAAGTATTTGAATCAGGTTTATGTGAGACTATTAGGAAGTAGCTGGGTACCTTAGCTCTAACCTCACTTTCATCTCAAAAAGTTGAAGGTTTAGTAGTTAAGGAAGCCCCTAAGTCTTCCAAAGATATGAAGCTGAAGAGATTCTTTTTGGGATCATCATCCTCAAGTCTTGAAGTTGATGTAAAACTTAAGGAAGATTCATTTAAATAATTAATGGAATTACCGTTTGACTTTTACTCACCTTGTGCTCATAATCTTATACAGAAATGTTTGGTTCTTTATACATGGTCCAAGCATAGGTTAGAGTATTTTGAGAAGCTGTGGAACAATACAGGCAGGGAGGCACAATCAAGAGTAGGAGGTACAGTGGGTCCAGTCGATGATGATAATTACTGCTTAGTTATCACCAATCATTTGGAGGTTCTTTTCACACAACATCATCTCTTAATTATTTAGAAACCTCAGATGATTTAGATGATCTTCAAATCAAGGATGCACCTCCAAATTTGAAGAGGAGATCCATTCAATAATTGACAAGCTTAAAGAAATCAACCTCGAGATAGAAGAAAATCCACGCCCGACATACATCAGTTTGTTAATGAATGAAGAAGAAACCAATGACTTAGTTAGGCTATTGACTGAGTTTAAGTACTGTTTTGCATGGAGTTATGAAGAGATGTCCGGATTATCTTCTAACGTAGTAGTCCACAAGCTAACAATAGATCCTAGTGCTAACCCTATCAAACAAGCTCCTATATGCATGTGATTAGAAATTGAGCAACATGTCATTTCTAAAGTCAAGAAACTGATCGATGTTGTTTTCATAAGGGAAGAAAAATACCCACGGTTAGCATGTCATACCGTTAAGAAGAATGGCCAAAATTAGCATGATTTTAAGAAATTAAATAAGGAATGTCTTAAGGATGAGTTTCCTCTTCCTATACCAGAATTAATGGTGGACATCGCCTCATCTCATGCAGTGTTCTCTTTCATGGATGGTTCATCTAGCTACAACCAAATCAAGATGTCTTTTGAAGATAGAAAACGCTTTTGAACCGTAATCTTTTTATAGGTCATGCCTTTAGCCTTAAAATGCTAGGTGCTACATACCAATGGGCCATGACTTAGATCTTCAATGAACTCATCCATCATCGGTTGAGTGGTTGATGATCTAGTAGTAGAGAAAGGAAGACCATCTCTTTTGACTTGAGAGTATTTTGAATGGTTAAGATAATATAACCTCAAAATAAATTCAAGTGTGCATTGAGTAGCGGGGGTTTTATTGTGTCAGGAATAGAAATAGATCCAGAAAAGATTAAAGCTATATTAGAGATGTCACCTCCTAAAAGTTTAACTCAACTCAGATCTTTCCAAGGATGACTGATGTATCTAAGATGCTTTATTTCCAATCTATCGAGAAATGTAAGCCATTCTCAGCACTTCAAAAAGGATGCCAAGATCAAGTGGGATGATAAGTGTCAGCATGCCTTTGAAGATATCAAGCAGTATTTGGTGAAGCAGTTCGGCGGTCACTCATTCTACACCTGCATTGGAAAACTCTCGGCCCAAGTTAATGATGAAAGGAAGGAAAGTGCTCTATACTATCTCAATCATCGTCTTATTCCTACTGAAGTAAACTATCCACCTATTGAGAAATATTGCCTAGTTTTGATCTTTGCCTCTCAAAAGCTACGGCACTACATGCTTTCTCATAAGGTGAACTTGATCTCCAGAACCAATCCGCTGCAGTACCTCATGACACGGCCAACTCTATCCAGACATTTGGCATGATGGTCTATGATTCTGTTGCAGTTTGATATCACATTGGTACCTCTCTGTGCGATAAAATGACAAGCACTAACAGATTTCTTAATAGCACACCCACTTCCTACTGATTCTCTGCATATTGATGATCTACCTGATGAATAAATCATGAACTAAGGGGAGGTTGACAACCACTGATGGGATATGTATTTTGATGGTACAGCTTCTTTTCATAAAGGCGAAGCACCACGATCTTCTCTTCTAGGAAAGACAGGGGTCGGAATAGTTCTCTTAACTCTAGACCGTGATGTGATGAGATTCTCATACTATCTTTCCAACCCCTGCACCAACAACAAAGTCAAGTATGAGGCTTTGATTATTAGTCAGAGTTATCCATCACTATCAGTGTCAAGAACATCAGGGATTCTCAGTTGGTCATCAATAAGATTGTCGGGTCCTACAAGGTTCTTAAATTGATGCTTCATCATTACCACGAGTATATCATGATATTGTTGGCCCAAATTCCTGAAGTCACCATCTACAAGGTTCCTTAAGCAGAGAACGTGGTAGCAGATGCTTTGGCCAAACTTGCCAAAGAATTAGCATGTCTCGAAGATGAATCCATTTCAATAAGGGTCCAAAATAGACAAGTCCTATCCCTTATTGATGTTGAACTCATCGAGAGACTTTCTCTTGAAGGGGAGGTTGGCGTTTCCAAAATGGACAAGGAGCTGGATTAGAGGCAACCGTTCATAGACTATTTGAACACATAAACTACCTCAAGAAAATTCATAAGCTCATGTGAAATAGAGAGCTCTCTCATATGCTTTCATTGATGGAACCCTGTACCATTGACCCTTTGACTATATGTGGTACATTGTTATTTAGAAAAATACAAAGCCCATGGCATTGTAACCGAGGTACATTCAGGTCCATGCAGAGCTCACCAATTCAATCTGAAGATGAAGACTAAGATCAAGAGACTAGGATACTATAGTCCTTCGATGATTACAAACTGCATGGATGTAGTTAGGAGATGTCATCAGTGTCAAGTACACGGTGTGGTCCTCCACCAACCTCTCAATATTCTACACCCTACATTGGCCTCATGGCCATTCGAGTGTTGGGGTACCAACCTTATGGGTCTGATCGATCCTCCTTCTCCCAAGGGTCATCGGTTCATCTTAGATACCACAGACTACTTTTCCAAGTGGACAAAGACAATCCCACTTAAAGAGGTCATAGCTTAGCAAGTACTTCAATTTTTCAGGAATCATAGTGTATATAGGTATGGGGTGCCTTAATGTATTATAACCAATAATGGTACTATATTTAAAAGTACCAAGATCAATAGCTTCATCAGAAGATATAGTATAAATGGGAGATACTCCACCATCTACTATCATAGAGCAAATGGCTTAGCAGAAGCATTCAAAAAAAATCTCATCCAAATACTAAAGAAGACTCTTGATGACAACGAATGGTAGTGGAATAAGTAGTTGGTTGAAACCTTGTGGGCCTACCGCACCACATACCAAACTCTAACTCAATTTACCATGTTTTCTTTAGTGTATGGGTTCGAGGCCATTTTACCTTTAGAAGTTCAACTCTCATCACTAAGCATAGCATTGGGTAACAAGATCACTATAGAGCACAATGCAAAGTTGCAGTTAGAAGAGCTCGAAGGTTTGGAGGAGAGTCGCCTATGGGCATGCCAGAACCTTGAGTTATACAAAGCCAAAATGATTCAAGCTCACAACAAGCTAGTCCACCTAAGGTCTTTTTGAGTAGGAGAACTTGTGTTAGTTCTAAGGAGACTAATTATTGCCCGTCGAAAGATGGGAGGCAAGTTTGAACTCACTTGGGAAGGCCCCTATATCATAGATAAGGCTTACCAAGGAGGATCTTATCAGCTTATTGATTGTAAAGGGGAACACCTGATGCTTCCAATTAATGGGCTCTATTTGAAGAAATATTACTCATAAAAATTATGTTTGAAAATAATTCTATCAATCAACAAAAAAATCTAATTCCATTTCATCAAAATCTTCTTTTCTTTCGAAGCATTGTTTACTTATCTTGTGAATCAACCATGTCGTATTTAGAATAGGTGTAAGAGTCCCCCACCAACATTCTATTCTTCTTTTACAACACAAACACAATCTCCTGACGCTATTAAAATAGGTGTGAGAGAACACAAGAGGCATCCTATTTCTATTAGCACAACTAAGTTAAGTATGAGAGAAGCCAAGTGGCATCCTTTCTTAGTGGGAATCCAGGCTACCATCCGTGGCACCATTTCATCAAAATCCCCGAGCATGTTCTAGGTTAAGTGTAAGAGTCCCCAAGAGGCATCTTATCCCCTTTTAACACATGCACAAAAATAAACACATATCTTTTGTCTCAAGTTATTTTGATGTGGGAGCAAGCCCCCTATGGCACTCACTCATTAGCTACTCTAGGTCGGGTCTACATGCTATCTCTCTAGCCTGTCACCCCAGTGGTCACTTATTTGAAAGATATGAGTCCATGCACTTTCTTCCTCACTTGACCATTGCAAACCAATGAGCGCTTGTTAGTTTGGTAGGCTTCACTGCGCAGCCAGTAAGCTACTTCATGTTTACTTTGTTTAAGAAGATGTGAGTCCCAGATTTCTTCTTGAACTATCCATCATGCACTGACTAAGTTGAACATATTTGAGCTTCAAGATAAGTCTCCCAGAGACTCCTTTCCTCTTGACTACATTTGAGTTGATATAAGTCCTCCAGCGGCATTCACTCAGTAGTCGCCCCTGTCAGCACTTGTCAAGATGATAGATCCAATCGGTTATGCTATATGAGGATGTGAGCTTTCTTTTAGGTGATTGTTACAAACCTGGACACCTTATGTTGGTTGATGTTTCTTATGCACACCCTTTGATACACCACTCTTGGCAGATGTGAGTTGTAGCGCTTTCTCTTGAGTTGGTCACCGAATACCTATTTGATATATGACTAGCAATGTCATCTTCTCTAGGGTTTTGAATTAAGCCCTTAGTGGCCCCATCCCCTATGGGCACTCTATTTGGATCATATCCTTTGTGATCCCATTTAGATAATACTCGGGTTACTTTTGGATTTGACAGTCCCCCTTTCCTAGTTGCCACCCCTAGTGGTTGGAGAATTTGTTCAGTGGATGTGTAGATTCTCCCTTGGTTCAGTAAATTTGAGATAGGTCTAGGCTGATATAAGCTTTTTCTCAATTTGATCCCTCACAAATTAATAAGGTACGTGATAAATAAATAAAATAATTAATTAATTAGCTTGTGAATTAGGAATTCAAGCCCCAAAGTGCCCCTTTTCCTAAGTAGTCATCCTATCTTTAGGGCAGTGTCAGCAGAACTCCCTATAAGAATTTCCTGACTACCTGAGTTAAGATAAATCCACGGGTACTCACTCCCAGTTAGTTCAATCTATTTTGTTAGAAGCAGGTTACCCTGATAGTCATTCCACTTTGGAAGATGTAAGATTATGACGCATTTGTTGACCTCATTTATGGAATGAGCTCGCAACCCTTCCATCTTAGACATAGGACTCCTCTTATACTTTAAGAGTTTCTTAATCTTAAGAAACATCTAGTGATTAGGTGGACACTCAACCTAGCCCTAGAGACTTAGAAGAGTTATCCATAAAAATAGGTCATGCCTTAGGGGTGTTAGGAAAATTTGTCTACCCTTAGCTTGAACCACTCCTCACCTTCCTTCCATCAAGTTAAACTCCAAATCAATCTTATTTGATTTTCTCCAAACTCAAATAAATGCCACATGATTGAAACACATGATTGAAATCCATGATTGAAATTGAAGATGAAATTCCAAATTTCAAATATTTCTTAAGTCCTTAATTTCCCTCTTAAGGACTTATCCAAAATTATGATCAAATCACTTCAAATTCATGAGATTTTCTCATAACTCATTTATATTCTCATTTTTTTCACATATATAAATGAAATATAAATTTAAATAAATCAAACCAAATCAAAAATTCAAAATCAATTTAGAAATCTTTCCTAAGTCCCTAATTTCTCTCTTAAGGATTTATTCTAAATCATGTTCAAATCAATTCAAACTCATGGGATTTTCTCAGAACTCATTTATATTCTCATTTCTATTCACATATATAAATGAAATATAAATTCAAATCAATCAAATCAAATCCAAGATTCAAATTCCAAATTTAAAATCCTTCTTAAGTCCTTAATCCCCTCTTATGGACTTAGCCTAAATCATCATCAAATCACTTAAAATCCTTGAAATTTTCTCATAACCCATTTATATTCTCATTTATATTCACATATATAAATGAAATATAAATTCAAACAATCAAAACCAATTCCAAAAATCAAAATCAAATTCACTCAAAATCCAATATAAGCCTTTCAAGTTCAAAATCTTGAACTTAGCCAAATCAATTTCAAATCAAGCCAAACTCTTGATTTTCCTTCATGATTCAAACAATCCTGCAATCATGGCTCTAAATATAAATACAAACTTCAATCACTTAACCAAAAATCAATTAAAAAAGCAAGCCAAAATCCATTTCATGTTCACCCTTTGAACTTGAAATTATCAAATGAACCAAAACCCATTTGACTTCAAACCACTTGCAAATGGATTTGTATTTCAATCATAAGTCCACATACAATTTCAATCAAACTCAAATCAAGCTTTGACCAAGCCATTTGACTCACTTAGGCTCACTTGACCCAAAGTGACCTAAAGTACCCTTATGAGCCAAATTCTAATCCTAACTAAAATTGGATTGAATGCTCTCATCATAATTAACAATCATCATGAGATTATCAATCTTTCAATTGGGTCAAACCAAGTCAAACCTAAGAGTTGGCAAAGTCAACACTTAGCCAAAATGAAACTCAACATAGCCAAAAATCCACCATAGGACAAATTATTTGAAACCATTGATCTAAGTTCATTCATGACCAATGTTTGAACTTGACCAACATTTGAACTAATTTAGCCTTCCCGCTAAGTTGACCCAAGTTGACCAAAAAGGTTAAAATGTGTCAAAACTTGATCTAAGCCAAATTGATTGAAACCAATGGGTCAAGTTCATTCCAAATCACTTATTGAACTTGACCAAAGCCTCAATTGGCCAACTAGACCTACGACCTTGAATTGACTTGACCTAAAGGGTCATATTGAGCCAATTCAAACCAAAATTGATTAAAACAAACAATCCACTTCATATGACTAACCAAACCTAAACCTACCCATGACCTAGCTCAATAGGTCAAATGGGTCAAATGGATCAACTTGACCCATTTGACCTAAATGAAGTCATATGAAGCAAATTCAAACCTAAACCAAATTGAATCAAACCAAAGCTACTAAAACATTTCAAATGGTCATATCAACTTGATCCAACCCTTGGTTTGAAATAATTTGACCAATTGGTGAACTTGACCCAAGTTAACCCATTTTGACCTAAATGGGTCAACATGAGCCAAACCATACCAAATGAATTCCAAATCCAATAAAACTTGGCCAAACCTTTTTTCTCAACATACCCAACATATCCAAATTTAAAAATTAGCCAAATGGCAATTTTATCCCTAGGCCATGGAACAAATTTTGGCCAATTCCACTTGAAATTTGGTCAAGCCCTCTTCATACCTACTTGATACTCTCTTAATAGGTCAAGTGAACATTATGAAGGGTGGTGCACCTAACCCAATGGGTTTGGGTTAGCCCAACTTGACCCAAGGGCCAAACTGAGCACATGGCTTGAAATGGGCACATGGGAAACATGCCTCCACTCAAATGGAGCACATGGGGACTCCACTAATCCACTCCCTAGCATAAAACGAACTCAAGGACAGCCTAAATGGCCTAACAAACCCACAACCTAAGCTTAATTGGATCAAAACAACTCCTCCCTTCTCAATCATCTGATTGCCAAAGGGGGAGATATACTCCCCCTAATTCATTTGAATCTTCAGTTTCCCATTGTCGATTGAGTGTGAGAAAGCTAGAGGAGTCTTGTTCCAGTGATCCCAAGCTCCCTCAAGCACTTGCCAACTTCATCTTCTCTATAATAAAATAAATAGGGTTTTGAACTTAGCCAATACTCAATATCAACCAAATTTCCTTAGCAAGCTCCATCAAAGATCAAGTCGAGATTGCCCAAGCTCTTTTCCAAGCTCCAAAGGTAAGGGAGGATCCAATTCAATCAAAGTCGAGCTCACTTGGAGGAGGAGTTGGTCTATAGAGCCATCCACTCAACCTCAAGAGCTAAAACTTTCATAAAGCTTCATCTCAACCAGACGAGGCTTCTCCAAGGAAGTCGAGCACCGGTGATCACCTCCGACGAGGTATGCCATTTTTCGACCATTAAACTCAACGTGGTGTGGAGCTTTGTGAAAGAAATTTTAATCCCATGGATTTTTTACCATTAGATGCGCTTGCCATTAGGTTTAGATGGTGTGGGTTGATTTTCAATCCAATCTGAGCTCGATCAAGCTCAGATCTTCTCTTTGAAAGTGGACGGTCTCCATTTTTCCATAAGGAAGAATAAGGAGGATCTCTGGTTGCCAATCTGTGCATTTTGTATAGACGGTCGAGATTAAAATACGCTTTAGATTTAATTTAATCCCTCCGACTTTAATCTCGTCGATCCTGATCAAACGGCGAGGAAAAGCACATAATAGCCGCGTGGCTACGATGGGGCGTTTAAGTGATGGCGTCAGTGCATGTGTAAAAGGAATCTGCGTCAATGCACGCATGGCATATCATAGGATTAAGGATTTAATATTATTTAATTCTAATTGATTTCCTAAACTTCTAAAATTCATATCTCAACATACAAAAATTATAAAAATATGAAATAAATTGCATTAGAAAGATAATTGAACATAGAATATTTTAAAATTAATTTTAATTAATTTTGAATACTTCTTTTCTCTAAATTTGGGTTTTATTGAAAATCTTAATTTATTTACCCTTTAATTAGTCCACTAATTATTCCCAAACTTCTTGAGTGTATTTTAGGGGAAGACTTCTACTTCCACTAATTTGCTTGGGATTTATTGGTGGCTTAATTGGGAAAATTGCTAATTCATTTCTTAATTACCCCTCATATAATAATTAATTGATTAGTGTTTTAATCCTTTGTTGAAGTTGATTAAGGTCTGTTTCAGAGAATAGGAGGTTTAAGAATAATTTTGGGACATTTTCCCTAAGTTATTCCTTAAACCTCTTTTCTTTCTTAATAAAGGGAAATTTCACTAATTACCTTCTTAATTGATTTCTTAAAATTCTAAACCTTTATATAACTTAATTAATCTACTTTGGGTAGATGTTTAGATGTTCAAGAGCCTAAGTTCAATTAAGGAAATCAAAACTCAACTCATATGTGTGAGGGGTGTTTTGAAATTACTTAAGTTAAACCCCTTATCTTAATTAATCATTAATCATGAGCCAAATTGAATTAGGCCTCTTTCTTCCTAGGTTCATTGTAAATTTAAATTCTTTTGAGGTTTTATGTCATCTCATTAACTCATACTTATTTGATTAACTATGCTAAGGTGGTGTAGGTAAGGGATAATTAACATGCTTAATTCATACCTTAACATAATCAAAATATAAAATGAATCTAATCACCTAAAAATTAAACAAAATTATCAAAACACATGTGGGAATGGGGTAGGAATAACAAAATCACTTCATATTTTCAAAATTAAATCAAATTCAAAATAAAACAAAAATCATATTAAATAAACTTTGATTTACTTTAAGCTTTCTTATTTCATAAGATTGTCTTTAGGATTTAATTAAAGTGAATGTGTTTACATATTTTCATTACTTTAGTTCTTCCCCAACATTAAGTATGTATTCCATATGATTTCATGCATCCATGCTTTTCAAAAATCAAATTTAAAATGAAAATGTTTCCCTTATGTCAAATTGCTTGTATTGGCTAAAGTAAGAATATGAGTGGCTATTATTACTATTAAATTCAAATTATTTTCAAAAATATATAAATAAATTATCAAAACTAAAAGTTTGTTACTTATATTTTACTTATAAGTTTGCATGTGAGTAAAATACAAGGATTTGTTTAGTGTAAGTTTTCCTACTCCTTTCTTTTAGTATAGTTTTGAATAGGATTTGACAAAGTGTATAATTCATTTGAAAAGAACCTAACACTTGCCTAATTTCATATCCTATTCATTCCTATGCTATTTCTTAATAAGGATACCTATACTTGTACATACAAATTGCATAAACAAAAATAAATCAACCAACATAAACTTTTGTATTCTTTTCCATTCATTTCTTTTGTACATATATTATTTGTATATTAACAATTATAGTTTCATATGAAGTTGGATGAAACACTTTTCTTACTTAATGGAAATCATGCATCATAAATATTTAAAATTTTTTAATTGAATTACTTAGCATGCATCATAAAATGTGCTAAACATTTCCATTTGTATGTATAAATATGTTTAGGACTCATTCATATGTATGTTATACATGTTGGAAAAGAAATGAAGTGATATATGTTTTATGAATTTAGTTCATTTTACATCTTAAAATGCCTTTCTTTTTGAATAGGTTTGTTTAGAGTTTATCTAAACTTAGGATTAATTAAAAAATATAATAAAGCATTCACTAAATAAAACTAAAACATAAATCCACTTTATAAATTACTTAGGTTAAGGAAGTAAAGAGAAGTTCTCTTCTCTTTCCTCTCTTTATAACCTTATAATTAATTATAAGATTTACTTGAAACCAATCAGAACATAAAATAAAATCAACCCAACATAATTAAATCACTTAAATGAAACCCTCCTCTAAGTTGAATATGCCTCACACTTAGAAAATTCTAAGTTAAAGCCATAGTTAAGCATACCACACAAACCTCTAAAGCACACACACTATGCTAAGTCACCACTTCTAGCTTTAGGTTAGGGCGGTGAATGGTTTGATGCTTGCTTTTAATTTGTGATATATATTTTAGTCTGGATGTTAGGATGTATGTGCATAGAATGATGTAGGGTGTTTTGGTGTTTATTTTTGGGATGTGGGACACCACACAAATCTTAGGGGTACTTATTGAAGTGATCGGGTATGACATTAAGGAATGATGTACTATCTCAAAAGATAGAAATCACCACCTTATAATGGACCTAATTACCTAATAAGGACTCTTAAGGGCATGATGGGTCTTGATGTACTTTCCCTACTTTACATGGAAAAGTAAAAGTGGTTTATTTTAAATCGGGTTTATTAAGTTCCCTATGGAGGCAAGTCCCCATAGTTAATTACATCCTATGGAATAGGAATTCCTTAAGAATACTCTTGATTAAAGTAGATAATTAGGATCTCTAAAGATTTCAAGGTTAAGACTATCAAAGGATTGACTATTTTAGAAAATCAAATGGGATAGATCAAGGAGAAGACTTATTTTTGGAATCCAAAGGGGGAAGTGAAAAATGCTCATGATACTAGGAAGCCTAGTAAGCATGCCAATCTACCCTATAATTGGGCTTTATATTTTTGAAATTGAAGAGAGTTAATTATTTGAATTGACATTTATTAGATTGCTAGGTCTTATAGTTCCACAATATAAGATTTTGGAAATGCCTAAGAGGTGAGGATTTATGCTTGTAGTCTGCAAGGGAAATAACTACCTCAGATTCCTAAACTAAGGAGCCTTGGTACAAAACAAAGGCATGACCAAAATCTATGTCAAAAATGGGTATATAATTTACCTCCACAAGAGAGAATAAACCACCCATTTGTTAGACTTATTAACAGAGTTGACTTGCTTTTAACTTAAGGCAAGTCTTATGCTTTACAAGATGGCTAGGTTATTATTCATTTAGAAAGTAGACTAAGTCCTTAAACTCATTCCTTAAGAGACTAGAGCATGAGTGGTATGAATCCATGACTTAATCTAATGCAAATTTTATCAAATTTATTTGATTCTTTTAGAATCTTTGTTTTAACACAGGCTATGGAATTTTGTATGCCTAGATGCATAAGAATTTGATTATGGGTCAAATCAAGAGAGAAAGGGTGTTCTTCCACCAAAGGCTCTCATAGGTTAAGCCTTCATTCTTTGGCAAAGATGGAAGTCCCCTCTTAACAAGAGTGAAATAATATGACATGCATGATATTATACATTCATCCATCCAACTAAGGGGTTGCTAAAAATTTTATTATCTTGATTTAATTCCTAGGCTTTTATGTGATGTTATGAGTTATTTTAAAATTTTAGTTATGAGTTGTTAGTGGGATAGAAAATTTAATTTTATCCTAAGAGCCTACTGGATCTAAGCCACACATTCGAGCATCAATCATAAAGAAATTATGAAAAGCATGCTATTCTAATAGGCAATCAAAACACAATATCAAATAATTTTATAGACTGTCGTAAAAGAATAAAAAAGGTGAAGTCGGGTTCGTGAGAAAGAAAAAAAGATGGGTAGCTACTATACCAACCAGTTACAAAAAAAATGCTATGGGGGTCTTCTTATCTTCAATTCCTCATTCTCTTTCTTTTGATTTGTTTTACTCCAAAGGCATCACAGGGCACCCCAGGGACTAAGCCTTCGCCACTACACATCCGAATCTCTCATAACACTAATTCTAATTCTAATGTAAAATTATCAAAAATAGAAAAGTAAATCCAGCTACACCTACAAAATAAATGTTTACTAAACACACCATACAACCTAAGCAGTTATATGAATAATTTGGACTTAGCACTCCACGCGTGGGTAACCAAGCCCACCTATCCTAATATGAGTTATGCTTAGGGGCTAAGCAACCTGCATAGCAAAAGTATTTATATTTTTATTACAGCAACCCCTTTAAGCACAACCTCCTTTAGAAAACACCTAATATTACATCATCACACAACATCATATACATAACACCATAACATTAACACTTAACATGCTTGCTTGTCCGACTTCTTGCTTCTTTAGTTTAAGTTTCAATTTGAATTTGTTTAAATTTTACCTTTGGGAGATTTCAATTTTAAATTTAATTTATTTTTCATTTTTATTTCACTTTTATTTGGTTAAAATTTATGATGTTTGAATGAAGAGTGAATTCCATTTGTAGATAGAACTCACCCTATTCCACATCTTGACTCCTAAAGAATCTAACTAAGGTCTTCAAGTATCTTAATTAGTCCATTTGAATTTTGAGATTTAATTGATTTGATTTGATATAGAATTTAGAATTTAAGTTTGTTTAAGTATTTTATTAATTGATTTTGGATTAGATGTTTTAGTTTAACTGCATCTTGATAATTCAATATCCTTAATTTCTAATGAAGTTTTAAGTTTGTTGAAATTCATGTATCTTTGGTTAATTAATTTTAGATCAAATATTTTGGTTTAATTAAATCTTGATAATTCAATATTCTTTTAAATTAATATCTAATTATTTTCTTTGATTATGGTTATGTGACTTAACTTTATGTTTATTTAATTTGATTGAGGTTCATTTATTTGTAGTTTGATCGAATTAGATTAAAATTGCGATTTTATTTTGATTTTTATTGGGTTTGATTCTTTATAATTAGGATTTTATTTTTAATCACATCCATTTGTCATGTTCATCAAAGTTTGGTTCGTATTCTGATTTCATACATTGGATAGTTGATTAGTTTATCTTATTTAAGTAGGTTGAATGAGATTTGATTTGACTACATATTAAATTGATGAGAGTCTTTCTTAATTTAATTTAATTTGATTTAATTTGATTTGATTAGCTTTATTGGTTTATGGGTTTTCTTAGGTTCAATGTGATTATGTGATTAGTTTAATTAAGAAGTGTATTTTTGTTAATTATAAAAGTTTGTTTAATTTTCAATTTGGTTTCATATTTGTTTAGACTAATGATGTAATTAATGACTTAATAATTTATGTTTAATTTAGTTTTGATCAGTATTTAATTGCATTTATGTTTGATTAAACTTAGGTTTCATGTGATTACTTTAATTAACTTAATTATTTTATTTAAGAGGTGTGATTAATTATTAAATTAAATAAAGATTTATTTAATTTTTTAATTTGATTTCATATTTATTTAGGTTAATGATGTAATTAGTGAGTTAATGATTTATGTTTAAATTAAGATTTGATTAGCATTTAATTGCATTTTATGTTTGATTAAGCTTAAGTTTAATATGATTAATTTAATTGGCTTAATTAGTTTATTTAATATGTGTGATTTAATTAAAGTGTTTGATTTGAATTAATTTTAATGTGATTTATAAAACTAATTTGGTTTATTAAGTTGATGGATTAATTTATTAAGTTTGCATTAATTAGGTGTTTATTCAATTGGATTAGCTTAAGGGTAATTAGTTTAATTAAAAAGCATGTTTAAGTTAATTATTAAATTAAATAAAGATTTATTTAATTCTTAATGATGTAATTAATGACTTGATGACTTAAGTTTAATTTAGGTTTTCATTAGTATTTAATTGCATTTTGATTATGTTTGATTAAGCTTAGGTTTAATTTGATTAATTTGATTGACTTAATTAGTTTATTTAAGAGGTGTGATTATTAAATTTAATTAGGGGTTTGATTTAAGCTTAATTTTAGAGTTAACTTTAATGTAACTTATTTAAATTAATTTGATTAATTAAGATGATGCATTAATTTATTAAATTTGCATTAATTAGATGTTTGATTAATTAAGTTTGACTAAGGGTAATTAAAATTTTAAAAAATTAGATTAGCTAAGGGTTTGTTTAATTAGAGATTAATGACTTAATTTCTCACATGTGAATGATTTGATTTAGTTAAGTGTTTTACATAAGTTTGATTTGATTAAAGGATTATTGTTTTTACCATCATTATTATTAAGTGAATTAATTGTTTATTTCATTACAATTAAGTTTGATTATTTATGATTAGAGTTTTATTTGATTTGATTCATTTATTATGTTTGTTTGATTTCATTAACATGTTTGATTTAGTTATTAGGTTGAAATATTTAATGGTTTAATTAATTATCTTATTCCAAATGGTGGTGATTTAATTATATGTTAATTAAGTTTACTTTAACTTTATTTTGTTTAGTTCGATTAGAATCAAATGATTATGTTGAATTTGTTTATTAATCAATTTGTTTTTTTTGTTTATTTAGTGAGTAATTAGTTTCAGTTTATTTATACTCATAAAGGGGTATCATATGATTAAGATTCCATGCTTAGTGTAGGTTTAGTTATAATAGTTTGACCAATGTTAAAGTTTCCTAGATTTGCTTAATTTTAAGTTTGATTTAAGATTTAATTATTTAATTAGGTTTTATTAACTTAAATCATATTTAATTTAATTTCCGCTATGGATGATATTTTTCTGATTTGAGGTTTTATTAATGATTACTTAAGTACTATTTCATTTCTAATTTTGATTTGATATTTAAATTATTTTTAGATTATGTTTTAATTAACTCCTTAATTAATTAAACTCTACTCTTAAGTGTTTATTTGGGGTTCATTAGGATTAAAAGGTCACATTATTTTCTTAAGAATCCTAGATGTCAATTAAAGTGATTTAAATCATTTTGAAGCTTTCTGTAAATTTCTGAATTTTTATTTAATATATTTTGTTAAAATAGACAATTTGAATTTTAAAATTTAATTTCTCTCAATCGAAAAGTTATCTTTACTTGAAATTTTATGCTAGGTGTGTCTTAACATTGGTTTCAATCTCTAAAAATTTCAATTTAACATATATTTTTGATTTAATTAATAAAAAGTGATTTTCATTAAAACTCAAATTAAGATCAAAATACATAGTAAAATTTGATGATTTTTGATTTGTTCGATTCCTCTCGGAAAGATAAATCCAACGACCCATTGTTTAAAATTTTTGGTTAAATATTTTATTTTTTATGAATTTTTGAAATTTTAGGTGATTTAAATTATTTTTTATAAAAAGAAATATGTGCGGCGCTGACGTCAGCCATTGGGCGGGAAGGGAAAATGACCGCGGCTTGCTTTGGACCGTTAGATCACAAATTGGATGATGCGGATCATCATCGGGCCGGATCGACGGCGGTGATTTGAGCCGCATCAGCCACGCGATTGGATGGTCTAGATCGCATCAAGTGATCCGAAGGCCCAGATTGCATGATCCATGTATGATTTGAGCCATCGATCCATGGGATGGATGGCGGTTTGTGCATAATATAATGGCATCTTATTCTTTTAACTTTATAAAGATTGATGATTTGTTTAGTTTGTGCATTAAGTGGCATCCTTTTTCTAATTTCTTCCTTGCATTATGTATAGCCTAGATGTGGATTAGGCTCTTAGAAAAAAATAAACCTTCTACCAAATTTAATAATTCAAAATTAAAAATAAATAACAGCCTAGATTTAGCTCATTTGAAGCATACCTTTACATGATCTAGTCTTTTTAGGAAGTGAGTTTAAGCACTTAATCTCTTTCTAAATAAATAACAGTCTAGCTTTCTTACATAGAGAATATGACTTGCCTACATGATTTTAAAACCGTGGCGGCCACCCCCAGGCGATTGTAAGTCCAAACAGTCGAGTGGTTTGTCCTCTCTTATGGAGGCAAACAAATACCCATTTTCTCCTTAGATTTAGGTTGTGCCTTCGGCCCTCACCAAAGCTCCCTAGATTTAAGTCCTGAGGTTGCTTCTCCCCTTTGTGGGTTATAAGTATAAATCCTCACCTCTTAGGCATTTTCTTAATCTTGTGTTATTGAACCATAAGCCCTAAATTTCTAATGAAAATTTCAACTCAAACAAATTAAGTCAATTTCAAAAATGTAAAGCCTAATCATAGGATAGTTTGAGAGTGCTCACTAGGTTTCCTAGCATCGTAGGCATCTCCAACTTATCTTCCCTTGGCTTCAATAATAACTCCCTCTCTTTGATCAATCTCTTTTGATCTTTCAAAATAAATTAATTAATTGATAGTCCTACCTATTAAAATCTTTGGAGACAATAATCATTTAACTTAATCGAGAGTATTTTTAAGGGATCTCATTCCTTAGGATATAATTAACTATGGAGGGCTTGCCCCTGTAGAAAACTTAACAAACCTAATTTAAAATAAACCCTACTTTACATTTTTATATAAAGTAGGGGAAGAATCTCTTGTACACATGCAGACCCATTATCCTTAGGAGTCCTTGTTGAGGTGATTAGGTCCATTGTAGGGTGGGGACTTCTATCTTTCGAGATAGTACACCTCTTCTTAATGTCATACCCGATCATCCTCAATAAGAATATCTATATATCTATGTGGTGTCAAAATTGCATAAAAAGAAAGAAGATGTATATTTTCATCCTCATTTTATCCCATATAGAGTGAAGATGGAAGCATATATCTTATTCTTTAGAAATCTCATATTAAAAATTTCACCGCAGCATTCTTTCTAGCATGATTGTCGATGTCGATGGCGACCCAGGTGGGTTTGATTTGTTGCCCAAGTAATCGATCACCCGGTGGTCTTTTGTAGTGAAGATGCTGATTCCAGAGCTTTCTTTCTTAAATGTGGATCATTGTGGCGATCCTCCCTTTGGTCGGATAGCTCTCCTATCGAAAAAGTCCACTTTTTTGTTGATATTTGAGATAGGTCTAAGCTGATATAAACTCCTTCTCAGTGTGATCAATCAATGGAATCCATCAAAATAAATTAAGAAATGAAATTAAACTTGACTATCTTTGAGTTAATCTAAGTCCCCAATAACGCTCACTCATTAGTCAGCTCTATGTTGGGTTCAATCTATTATCTTTCTAATAGATCACCCTGGCAACTGGTCCCTACTTAGAGGATGTAAGTCTACTACGCTTTCTTCATAGTACAACTGCTGCATACCGAAAGGCATCCCTTTGGTTAACTAGTCCTACTATGTGTTTAGTAGACTACCCCTTTAGATTGGTAAATCTGAGTTAGGTCTAGGCCTCCATGGCTCCTACTCAATGCAGTCCATTGCAAACTATAGGGTCCATCTCAAAAATCCAAAATTAAAAATCTAAAATAAACCAAACAAAACAAAAATAATCAATCAATCCAAATCAAAATCTTTTGCTTCTCCTCAATGAGATGCAAATCTTTCTAGCTCCCCAGTGGATCTAGAATTCTAATCCCTCAGTGGATTTCACAACCTTTCTTCACTTGGTGGATGACTTGGACTTGCTTCCCCAGTTGAGAGTTCACTTGTCTATCCCCAATGGAGTCAAAATAAACACAATTAAATAAACAATGAAAACAAATTGAACCCTCTTCCCAATGGGACTTAATTAATCAAATCAAATTTCTCCCCATTGAGACTCAAATCAAATCAAACCTCTCATCCCTTTGTGGATGACTTGAACTTGCTTCCCTAGTGGAAGGTTCACATACTCTATCCCTAGATTCTTCCTTCCCTCTCTTATGTCCTTAACATAAGTAGAGCCATATTGCACTAAGTTCTGGACTCCTTCTACACTTTGGGCTAGGAGTAGATCATCTCTGTTAATGCTTGTGATTGTCTGGTGTTGTTGATCATTTTGATCAACAATATGTGTGGTGTTCCTTGTCAATCACACCACACCTATTGAGCGCCCTTTGTTGACCTCATTTTTAGGATGAGCTCTCAATCCCTTCATCTTAGACATAGACTCCTCTTAGACTTTAAGAGATAATTAGTCTTAAGACACATCTAGTGATTAGGTGGACACTCAACCTATCCCTAGAGACTTAGAAGAGTTAACCATAGGAATAGGTCATTCCTTAGGGGTGTTAAGAAAAGTTGTCTACCCTATAGCTTAAACCACATCCCTCACTTCCTTCCTTCAAGTCAAACTTAAATGAACTCCAACTTAATTGATTTTCTCCAAACTTAAATCAATTCAAACTTAATTGATTTTCTCAAACTCAAATCAATTCCAAATGATTGAAACCAATGATTGAAACTAATGATTGAAGCCGATGATTGAAATTCTGAGTTCAAAATATTTCTTAAGTCCTTTGATTCCCTCTTAAGGACATAGCCTAAATCAAATCTAAATCAATTCAAATTCATGAAATTTTCTCACGACCCACTTATATTCTCATTTATATTCACATATATAAATGAAATATAAATTCAAATCAATCAAACTGAATCCAAAACTCAAATTCAAATTCCAAAAATCTTTCCTAAGCCTTTTGATTCTATCTTATGGACTTAGCTCAATTCAAACCCAAATCAATTCAAATTCAATTTTCTCATAACCCATTTATATTCTCATTTATATTCTCATTTATATTCACAAATATAAATGAAATATAAATTCAAAAATCAAATCCAAATTCAATTCAAAATCCAACCTAAGCCTTTCAAGTTAAAATCTTGAACTTAGCCAAATAAATTTCAAATCAAGCAAAACCCTTGATTTTTCTTCATGATTCAATCAATCCTTCAATCATGAATCCAAATATAAACATAAACTTCAATCATCAAATCAAAACTCAATTCAAAAATCAAACCTAAGTCAAACTCATGTTCACCCCTTTGAACTTAAAATTGTCAAATGAATTAAAACTCATTTGACTTCAAACCACTTGCAAATGGATTTATATTTCAATCATAAGTCCATCTGTGAGTTCAATCAAACTCAAATCAAGCTTTGACCAAGCCATTTGACCTACTTAAGCTCACTTGACCCAAAGTGAACTAACGCACCCTTATGAGCCAAACTCTAATCCTAACCAAATTGGATTGAACTAAACCCACTAAGCCTCTCATCATGATCAACAATCATCATGAGATGATCAATCACTCAAATTGGGTCAAACCAAGGCAAACCTAAGGGTTGACCAAGTCAACACTTAGCCAAAATGAAACCCAACATAGCCAAAATTCATCATAGGCCAAATTGATTAAAACCAATGATCTAAGTTTATTCCTGATTAATGTTTAAACTTAACCAAGTCAACATTTGAGCCTAACCTAGCCCAATTGGCCACTTGACCCAAGTTGACCAAACTTGACCTAAAAAGTCAAAATGTGTCAAAACTTGATCTAAGCAAATTGATTGAAACCAATGGGTCAAGTTCATCCCAAAATGATTATTGAACTTGACCAAAGCCTCAATTAGCCAACTAGACCTATCCTAGCCCAATTGACCTTGAACCTAACTTGACCTAAAGGGGGGTCATATTGAGCCAAATTCAAACTTAACCAAAATTGATTGGAAACAAAGATTCTAATCCATTTCATATGACCAACTAAACCTAAACCAACCCATGACCTAACCCAAATAGATCAAATGGGTCAAATTGGTCAACTTGACCCATTTGACCTAAATGAACTCAATTGAACCAAATTAAAACCTAAACGAAATTGAATCAAACCAAAACCACCAAAATATTTCAAATGGTCTATGAACTTGACCCAACACTTGGTTTGAACGAATTTGACCAATTGGTGAACTTGACCCAAGTTGACCCATTTTTGCTAAATGGGTCAACATGAGCCAAATCATACCAAACCAATTCCAAATTCAATGAAACTTGGCCAAACCTATTTTCTCATCATACCAAATATGTCCAAACTGAAATCAAGGTCAAATGACCATTTTACCCCTATGCCATAGGGTAACCCAAAATCAAAATCACTTGGAATTTGATTAATTCCTTTTCATGGACACTTGGCATCCTCTTAATGGACCAAATGGTCACTAATGGACCTAGTGCACATGACCCAATGGGTTTGGGTCAGCCAAACCCAATCCAAACCAAAAATTCAACCACATGCCTTGAAATGGAGCATATGAGATCCTCCTTCCACTTGAATTTAAGCATATGGGAAGTTCACCATTCCACTCCTTAGGCCAAACCGAATGCAAGGACATCCAAAATGGCCTAATAAACTCATGGCATAAGCTCAATTGGATCAAAATGACAAGGAGGCTTGCAGCCGTCTGATCCTTCAAGAGGGAGATATACTCCCACTAATTCAACTAAATCTTCACTCTCCGTAATTCAATTGTAGCATAGAAACTCAGAGCAAGCCCTAGCTACTCTTCCCAAGCTTCCTAGAGAGAGTTTGAAATCTCATTTCTCAATTTTCATAGTTTGAAAATAGGGGAGCTCAACCAAAATCCAATCTCACTACGCACTTAGAATCAGCCCAATTCCCTTTGCAAGCTCCCTCAGGAACCCCAATCGAGCTTGTCCAAGCTCTTTCCCAAGCTCCAATGGTAAGAGGGATGCTAGTTTGATCAAAGCCGCAAGGAGTTCAAGGTGGAGTTGGCCTCTAAAAGCAACCACATAATCTCAAGACCTCAAACTCTCAGCAAAGCTTCATCTCCATTAGATAAAACTTCTCCAAGGGAATCGAGCACCAGTGATCACCTCTGGTAAACCATTTTTTAAGCTTAATCTAGCCATAGTGTGGAGCTTTGTGAGAGAAATTTTTATTGCATAATAAACTAGCTGTTGGATACGATCTACATTGCATGATGAAGGTGTGAGCTAAATTTTATCCCAATCTGAGCTCAATCGAGCTCAAATCTTGCCCTAGAACATGGACGATCTCCATTGCTCACAGGGAATTATAGGGATGAATCTCTGGCTATCCATCCGCACATTTTGGATGGATGGCTGAGATTAAAATATGTAGATCCATCAGATTTATCCTTTAGAACTGCGTCTTTAATCTCAATCGTCGATCCTTGATCGAGAGGCTGAGGAGAAAGTGTGTAGCACCACCGGCGCGACACTACGATGTAATAAGTTAAAGATCAAATCCTATCACACCACATGGAAAGTGCATGCTGTGTCAGCGGCCCATGGCGTCAACAAGATTAAATACTTAATTAGACTATTTAAATATTATAATTAATTATGAAAACTTCTAAAATTCATATATAAGCCTAGAAAAATCAGAAAAATATGAAATAAATTGAATTGGATAGATAATTGAATATAAAATATTCTAAAACTAATTTCAATTGATTTTGAATAGTATTTTCTCTAAATTTGGGTTTTATTGGAAATGTTATTTTTAATTACCCTAATTACTCTATTAATCCCAAACTTGTGCTTATTGGTGGGATGACTCCTCTCTGATTTTGTTGAGATTTATTGGTGGCTTAATTAGGAGAATTGCTAATTCATTTCTTAATCACTCCTTTAATATAATTAGGCTTAATTAAGGAATAATTAGTGGTTTAACCCTCCGATTGAGTCAATTAAGTTTTGATTAGGTAAATGTGAGGTTTAGGGAATAATTTTGGGATGTTTTCCTTAAGATATTTCCTAAACCCCTTTACTTTCTTAATCCAACCTTAATTGAGGGTAAATTCACTAATTATCCCCTTAATTAATCTCATAAAATTCTAAAACTTTTCAGAACTTAATCAATCTATCTTGAGTAGATTCTTAGGTGTTCAATAGCCTAAGTACAATTAAGAAAAATCAAAATCCAACTCACATGTGTGAGGGGGTTATGAAATTACTTAAGTTAAACCCCTTTGTTTAATTAATCATTATTCATGAGTCAAATGCATTAGACCCTTTTCTTACTAAGTGCATTGTCAATTTAAATTTCTTGTGTGATTTTATGTCATCTCATTGGCTCATAATTATTTGATTAACTATGCTAAAGTGGTACAGGTAATGAGTAATTAACATGCATAATTCATACATTAACCTAAGTAATACATAAAAAATCATCTAATCTCCTAAAAATTAAACTAAAATAACCAACATATGTGGGAATGGGTTAGGAGCAGCAAACTCACTTCATATTTCTCAAATTAAACCAAACTCAAAACTAAATCATACCTTCTTTAAAAATAATTTGATTTACTTTAAGCTTTCTTATTTCACAAGATTATCTTTAAGAATTAATTAGGATGGATGTGTTTACATACTTTCATTAATTTAGTTCTTTCTAACATGCTAAATGTGTATGTCATATGAATTCCATACATTCATGCTTTTCAAAAATCAAATTCAAAAAAATAAAATATTTTCTTTATGTCAAATTGCATGTTTTGGTTAAAGTAAAATATGAATGGCTATTATCACTATTAAATTCAAAACTATTTTCAAAATTTATAAATCAAATACCTAAAATTGAAAGTGTGCTACTTATAGTTTATTTATAAGCTTGCATGTGAATATAAAAATGTGTCTTATGTTTGCTTGCTTTCTTCCCTCTTAATATGGATTTGAATAAGATTTGCAAAGTGTATAGTTCTTTTAAAAGAACATAACACTTGCTCAAATCTATTCTTATTCTCTTCCATGTTATGACATAAGAAAGATCCTTACACTTACACATATAAATTGCATAACCAAGTCCAAACATAAGTATAAACTTTTGCATCTTTCTTTCCCTTCATTTCTTTTATACATATATTTGTATTTAAGGAAAGTGGTGTATTAGTCTAGATAACCCCAAGATTACGATGCTTTAAGTAGCCCTAAGTAGGTCTTGTACCTTATACCCTTGGTTAGAAATGGTGTCGTACTCACTTATGCCTTTCATATATACATGTGTGCATGTGAAGAATGGATAAGAAAATATCTTTGCTACTTAATGAAAATCATGCATTATAAAGTATTCAAAAATCTTAAGTAATTCACTTAGCATTCATCATAAAGTATGCTAAACATTCTCATTTGTATGTATAAATATACTTAGGATGCATCCATATGCATGTTATACATGTTGGGAAAGAAATAAAATGATGTGTATTTTATGAATTTAGTTCACTTTACTTGATCTTAAAATGTCTTTCTTTTTGAATAGGTTTGTTCAAAGTTGATCTAAACTTAGGATTAATTAAAATGCATATAAAATATTCACTAAATAAAACTAAACATGAATCAACTTTAGAAATTACTTAAGGTAGAGAAGGAAAGAGAAGTTCTCTTCTCTTTTCCCTCTCTTTAAAACCTAGTAATTAATTGTAGGATTCATTTAAACCAAATCAAAATACAAAATAAAATCAACCCAAATCAACTAAACACTTAAATGAAACCACCCATCTAAGTTCAACATCTTCACAGTTAGAAAATTCAAACTTTAAAATCATAGCTAAACATATAATACAAACCTTCTAAAGCACACACATTAGGCTAAGTCACCACTTCTAGATTTAGGATAAGATAATACATGGCTTGATGTTTACTTTTATTTTATGATATTTTATTTTAGTCTGAATGTTAAGGTGAATGTGTGTAGAATGAATGGTAGAATGATTTAGTCTAATCATTATTTTCTGCAGAGGATTGTGCTTAAGGGGTGTTGTAATAAAAATAGAAATGCTTTTGTTGTGCAGGTTATTATACCTCTAAGCATAATCTAATAGGTCAAGTGGACTTGGTTACCCATGTGGGGTGCTAAATCCAATATATATTCTTGGGATTTGTATGGTTGTTTAGCTAATCTCTATTTTGTAGGTGTTAGTTAGATTTACTTTTTCTTTTCATGTAATTTTTACAATTAAAATTTTGGAATGAATGTTAGGATGAGCATTGGTCATAAGATTACATCTTATGTACCATGTGAAGCCTTTGGAGCAACCACCTTCCAACCATCTAAAAGAAGAAACCAAAAGAAGAAAGAAGAAATGAAGACCCCCATAAAATGAATTTTCTTACTTGATTATAAATTAATTCATTTGTAATTCAGGTTGTATAAGGGCAGAGCTCGGCTACCCAATTTTTTTTCAGGTTTGTGCGGTGGTGCCCGACCATAAATGACATTTTATTCTTTACTTTAGCTTTATAAAATGTTTGATGCTTTGTTTAGCTTGTGCACTAAGATGACATATTTTTCTAGTTTCTTCCTTGCTTTGATGTATGATATGGATGACGATTAGGCTCTTAGAGAAAAATAAATCTTCTACCAAATTAATCAACTCAAAATTAAAATAAGTAACTCATAATCTCATATAAAGCCTAAGTTAAAATCAAGATAAAAGAATTAACAACCCCTTAGCTGGATGAGTATTTCTTTTATAACATCATGCATAAAAGCATATTGTTACACTCTTGATTGAGGGCTTCCACCTTTGCCAAAAAAACTTGACTTGACCTTTGAGAGCCATGGTGGAAACACACCTTCTCCCTTCTCGCTGATTTTGGCCAATAATCTTACTTCTCATGCATTAAGCATATGAATCTTATAAGCCTGAGTCAAATGATTGTCCAAAAATAAAATAACATGTAATATGTTTTGCATTAGATCTAGGTCATTTCTCATGCCTTACATAATCTAGTCTGTTAGGGGGTGAGTTTAAGGACTTAGTCTCTTTATAAAAAAAATAACAGTCTACTATCTTGCATAAAGCATATGATTTGCCTACATGAATTTAAAATCGTAGGAGAAGTAAGTTGGCCGCCACCCCCAGGCGGTTGTAAGTCCAAATAGTTGGGTGGTTAGTCCTCTTTTATGGAGGCCAAATACCCATTATCACCTTAGATTTAAGTCATGCATTTGGCCATCGCCAAAACTTCCTAGATTTAGGTTCTGAGGTTGCTTCTCCCTTCTATGGGCCATAAGCATGAATCCTCACCTCTTAGGCATTTCTATAACCTTGTATTGTGGAATTATAAGCCCTAAACTTCTAATAAAATTCAATTTCAAAAATGTAAAGCCCAACCATAGGATAGTTTGAAATGCTCACTAGATTTCCTAGCATCGTGAACATCTCCTACTTATCTTATTTTGCTTCGATAATAACTCTCTCTCTCTTTGATCAATCCCATTTGATCTTCCAAAATAAACTAATCGATTGATGGTCCTACCTATTGAAATCTTTGGAGATAATGATCATTTACCTTAATCGAGAGTATTCTTAAGGGATCTCATTCCTTAGGATGTAATTAATTATGAGAGCTTTCCCTTGTAGGGAATTTAATGAACCCAGTTTAAAATTAACCCTATTTTACTTTTCCATGTAAATTCGAGGAAGAATCTTTGGTACACATGCAGACCTAGTGTCCTTAGGAGTCCTTATTGAAGTGATTAGGTCCATTGTAGGGTGGTGACTTCTATCTTTTGAGATAGTACACCTCTCCTCAATGTCAAACCCGATCACCCTCAATAAGAACATCTGTGGATCTACATTGTGTCAAAAAATGCATAAAAAGAAGAGATGTATATTTTTATCTTCATTTTATCTCGTATAGAGTGAAGATGAAAGTATATCTCCTTTTTCTTTTAAGAATTTTTCCCACATAAAATCTCACCATAAGGAACTATCATGGTAGCACCTTGATGCCATTAAGGTAATGCCTTAGCATTGGATATTAAGGTAATTCATGTGTTAAAACATGAGGACTCAACACCGCACCATGCTTAAGCTTGGACTGTAGTGCTTTCAACAACATAATATTAGAATTGTAGAACCAAGTTGACTGGTTGAGTAGCACCTAAGCACTGGTGATTTGGCATCTTGACACCAGTCAATGGCCAGTTCAGAAAGGCTGGCAGACGAACATACACTTTTAATGAAAAGAATAAACTTTTTTTTACCAATGCTACAATGCTGTGTCGAAGCACAATGGTGCTACATTAATGTTGAGCCTTGATTCCTTTGCTGCATCAATTATAGTGTTAATTATCATTAATGCTATTAATATGCCTTTTTTGGGTGTGATAAATGTTTGGTATGCTGACTAACACATCAGCATCATAACGTTGGTCCCGTGTTTCAAAAACTAAGAGGCTAGCGCTACGACACCAAAAGGACAATATTATGAGGCTATGGGTTAGGCATTTTTATCATTTAACCTAAGATGGTCATGCAGCGACATTTGATGGATGGTTCTATGACTTATAAAATAGAATTTTTTTGGTAGGAACCCGAGAGGCTAGTACTATGGCGCCTTAGCACTGGGTGGACAAGACATAGACTTTAGATTTGGAATAATCAGTATTCAAAGTGTCATAAATTATAAAATTAATGCAACACCTTGGCACCTTAGAGATAGTGTTGTGGAACTATAACTAGATGTTTTGATCTTTCAAAACCTAATAGATTAGTGTTGTGGAGCTAAGTTTAGAGCCTATACACCATATAAGTTGCTATTATGCTTGGATATGGGATGTTATATATTTGATTTCTTGAGAGCTTAGCATTGTAGTGTTATTCTCTATCATTGAGTGCAATGAGAATTCAATAATTTTTAAAAATTTTGGCAACATAACAACTTAGTAGTGCTAGATTTTTCACTTTTTTAGTGTAAAAGTACTCTTCTCCCTTGTTCCAGATCCAAGATCGATGGAAGGAAGGTTCTTCTCATGCCAGAACCAAGTTCAACATGGAGGTCTTCATATTTCAAGATTTTTGAGAGTTATGGGTTTTGGAGCATTCTATTTTACTCTAGATTGAAGATCGATAGAGATGGGCTTCTTTATTTCTAATGGAATCCAAGATTGATAGCGAAATCTTTTTTTAGGGAGGGAATTATATAAAAGAACATTTCTATGAATCTTTACCTGTAGCTCATGGTGGTTGGTTTCAATCTTGTCTCATGTAAGAGGATAGCGCTCTCATATAATGGTGAGAAATTCACTATAGAGAGAGTGCTAGAGACTCAGAACAAGAAAAGCGAGCAAGTGAAAATGAGAGGAAAAAAAAGGGGAAGAGCATCAAAGTGGGCAGTTCCCACCTCTTTTTATAGGGTTTTGTGTAATTGTTTCCACTCTTCTTATGTGTTTTTCCTATCCTTTAACCATTGCCCCTCTTCCCCCTCTAGGCAGTTGTCACTGTTGGGGAAGTAGGCGAAGGATTAGTTTTCTTGCATTTAAAACTGAAGGTCATCGCGACAGTGCCTAGGTGCTGAGATTACAATATTGTGGTGTTGTGTTATTTAAGTAGACATCCGACAGGAGTGGTTTTCCTTCTTGAAAGCCACGATAGTGCTTAAGTGTTAGGATTGTAGCATCGTAGTGCTCTAGGTCAAAATTTTGTTTTATTTTATTATTATTATTTAGATGCAAACAAAGGCATCTCTATAAAATATATTTACATTAGAGTTTTGGGTAACTAGACTTGTATAGGTCTCTTACATTTAGAATGAGGTTTTGAAATCCATGTATATGATGAATGTGAATGATGTATGCAAAAATTAGCACATGTCCAAACTAACCACAAGAGAAACAATGAATGTTAGTGAAAGAATGCTTGAACTTATTAGCCTTAAATTTTCTTTTTGGAATCTTTTTTTATAAATTTATAGTTCCCTTTTTAAAGTTTCATTATCATATGTGAAAAAGTCAATTTTTCAAATATATTGTGTTCCTTTTTAGTTGTTTAAATTTCAAGATCTTTGTAGCTAATTTTATACTTTTCATGTTCTTTCAAAAATATGCTATGTGACTTTTCTAAGGAAATGAAAATTTTTTTTTCAAAGATTTAAATGCAACATGTTATTCAACACAGAAATTTAAAAGATCATCATAAGTGAGATTACTTACTTCATTCTCATATGAGTAACTTGATTCATTTTTAGACATCAAACAGAGATTTGTGGCTTCCTCCACCACTTCTTCTAAGAATTCAGAATCTAAGTTGATCTAAAAAGCACATTGGTTCCTCCTCTTAACCTTCTTTGCATCAACATTTTTTCCTGTTGATTGTTTTGATTCACATTCTTGATTGAAGGACACTCCCACTTGATGTGAACTTATTTTTTACATTCCAAATAAATTACCAACTTTAAATGAGTTTTTGATCTTATCATTGCCTCTCTTTTGATCAAATCTCTTCTTCTTGTCCTTAAAGAAGATTTTGAATTTCCTAGTAAAAAATGCAACATCATCTTCCTTAGTACTGTTGTCTTCTCTGCTACAGCTAGAAGTGTTGGCTTTAAGTGTAATGGTCTTCTCCTTTTTTTAATCATTTGCAACAATATTTCTTTACATGATTTTTTTTGTTCTTGAATAGTAAGTGAGCCAAGTGAGTGAACAATAGAATAAATTGATAAGTCCTTAGATTAAAAAATGGTAGTTACTTTAGCATCTAGGTAGACAACATAGAATTTTATTAATTTTTTTAGCATTTTTAATTCTCTACCCAAGGCATGAAAGAAAGTAATGATTTTAGTGAATAATATGTACATGTCTAAAATAGACTCATGAGGTAACATATGAAAAATTTGTAATCATGTTGGAGCATATTGATCTAGGATTATTTTACATCATTGGTCCCTTTATATGTAACACATAAATTCTCTCAAATATCTTTACCAATTTTAGAAGTTGAAACACGCATGTAATCCTTAGATTTTAAAGCATAGAAAAAATAGTTTAAACATTTTGAATTCAATTAAGCTAATTCCCTCTCTTTGAATGACCATGAATTGAAGGGAGCTTCAATTTGTTTGCCACTGATAATTTGATTATGAAGTGAATATCTCACTTTCAATCATATTCCACATGGGAAAATTAATGAATTAAATAAAAGTTGACATACATATTTTTTAGAAATCAAATGAAATATTATCAAAGAGTGGTGATTGAGTAATAGAGTACCCTTCCACGGTGTTTCTATTCCTTAGATGTGCCATTGATGGATCTGCTTGTAGTTGTTAGATCGTGAGATAAGCAACCTGGCTCTCATACCACTTGTAAGTATAGGCACACCTAAGAGGAAGGGTGAATTGGTGTGCTTTTTAAAATTTTTAGATTTAAAGAAAATTAAAACTTAAATCATGAACACAAAACATATCAATCTAATCAAGGCAAAGGGGTGATAAATATAAAAAATAAAATATAAAATTGTGGGACACAAGATTTACAATAGTTCGATCAACTGACCTATGTCCAATCTCAAGATCTCGTTTAAAATATACTAACTTTCCTTCGGTGCAACTCGTTAAGGAGAAGAAGCCTATCTCCTTCACCTATAATGAAGAAACCCTACACCCACTCCCATTCTCTTTCAAAGTAAGAAGGACTTCGCTTATTCATAAGAGGTACAAAGAAATATCTCAAAGAAAATAAAGATTACACAAGTTTTCTCCAAGAAGACCACAATCTCAAGTGAAGAACACAAGACTCAAAGCAAGGTCAATGAGAAATAAAAATCCAAGTGCGACCTTATCGACAAAGACCCGTTAGAATAAAAGATGAAAGTGATAACCTCACATTTATCCTGAGCAAAGCTCCCTTCCTTAACTCTCATTATAAATTTTCACATTTAGGATTAACTGGTTAAGCTCCAAGCCCCCACTCGGCCCCCATCCCCAAAGAATTGGTATTTATAAGGAGAAAGCTGAATAAAAAATTATTAAATTTATTTTTGAAGAAGTCGATCTAATCGATTGTACTATACGATCAATTTAATTTGCTATGATTAATGCCCTGGATGATCAGGTCATCCCAAACAGCCACAACTATTCATACTGTACAATTACAGATCGTACTATATGAATAGTACAAATCAAAATTTCAACTCTCTGTTTGTTCATCCTGTATAAACTAATTATACATTATGAATTATATTAAGAGATCCTTAAAAATTCATTTTCCTTAAATTCAGGACCCTAATTTGGTAATTTAACAAATTAGGATCGTATTGTTTAATTAATATCGTCCTATATGATCATTTAATTTGGTAATTATCTAAATTAATACCTATGACTATAAAATTCAACAAAAGTAAATCGTACAGTACGAACCAAATCGTCTTGTATGCTTAGCTTAAATTGGCAAATTTTTGTGCTTAACCGACTAATTTAAGTTAGTTAAAAATTTAATAAAAATGAATAATCATATGGTACGGTCCAAATTGTCCACTAGGATTAGTAAATTTTTGACAAATTTAGATTTTAACTGACTTAATTTTGGAGGCTGAAAATAATTTTTAAAATTGGAAATTCATAGAGTACAATATAGATTGTACAGTATGATTTTCTTAAAAATTTTAATTTTGAAGATTTATTTTATGTTCTCTGAAGTGTGTGTATGCTTGGTTGTCATTTATCATTCACATCCCAGATACATAAATAAAATATAAATACTAGACATTACCATACAATTTTTTGCACTTGACTCAAATCTTTTGACAACAATTATTTGTCCTATCTTTATGGGTTCTCGATCAAGCTTTTCAACAGTCTGCCATAATTTGTGCTTTCATGGTGAATTCTTGATTTGGCTGCTCAATTTTGATACCTACAATAAAGTTCTAAAATAGCCTGCATATGGAACTGATTAGTGAAAAGTAATTGTTCAATCAAAAATATTTGTGATCATCAAAACATAGAATATGAAGTGAGGGCTCATGGGGCTAACACTCAACACTATATTGTTGATCTAAAGTTTGGAGAAATTACCTCATCAAAATGAGTATTTTGTGGATTTTTCATACCATAGTGCTTTTTTTGGGTCAAAGTGAGTCCGTAGTATGAATCTCTTACATTGCTTCCTGATGGAACATCCAATCCACCAATGGCCAATGCACCTCACCAAAGTTTGGTTAGTTTCTGTATTTTGTGGATGGAAAAAGTGGGGGAAGATTTGGTTTTGCTTCTTTTTGATGGGGAAGATGTGCAATGCCTCAAAAAGTTTTTTTGGAGGTTCTCTTTTTATTCTCTTAAGCTTGGCCTAAATCTCCATTAATGGAGATGTGGTGGTGGTCAATTAATTGAGATATTGCCACTTAGATTCAGTGTTTAATTGCTTGGAAAATTTTTTATAGCCAAGCATGGGAGTGAAGGTGGGTTAGGATGTATATTTTTCATGCTTTCACATGTAAAAAAAGATAAATACATTTTTCTCACACCATCTTTATATTTGTCCCTTTTCTATTATGTTTTGTAAACTTCTCTTTTTTATTGAAACTGAAATCTCAATCAGATTTGAAGCATGGAGAAGTAGAAAAAAATTTATATTATGTCAAATGGTTGGTTGTTTCGGTACTAATTCAAGTTCTCTCTTTTCTCTTTTCTTTTTTAATTTGTTTAGTTTTATTCATTTTTATTAATTGATTAACTTGTTAATATGTTTGATGAGAGTTTAACATACCATCTTTTGTTTTGTCTTGAGTGATAAATGCTTTAAATCCCTTTAGAAGGCTTGACTTGACTTCTTTTAAGCTTAGTTTGGATTTGGCTTAATTTGACCTAATAAGGTCAAAATTGGTTATATGACTAAATTACACATTTTAGACTTTGATTAAGCTTCAATTATGTTTGATAAGTTATTTTGGCATAATTTCAGATTGATTGGTTGTAATTAGTTTGAGTTAATTTTTTATTTTGCCTAAAATAGCCTAATTGAGTCAATTTTGGGTTCACTTGGGTCTATTTGGGTTAAATAGTCTAATTAATCAAATTAGACCCCAATTAGATTTAGATTGGGGCTTGGTTGAGTTAGTAAGATGATTTTAAGCTTTTGAGGGAGCTCAATTTGATTTGATTTGATTATGTCTGATTTAGATTTAGTAGGGCCCACATAAATTAATTTAGGTCAAATAGCCCAATTAACAAAATTGAATCTTAATTGAATTTAGATTTATTTTTAATTAAGCTTAAATAATATTTTTAAGCTTTCAATTTGATTCAATTTAATTTGATTTTAGTTTAATTTGATTTGACATAAATTTTAGTTTAATAAGACATAAATGAGCCAATTTATGCCAATCAATTTAATTAACCTTATTAGGAGTCTATTGAATTTAGATTTTAGTTTAAATATATTTTAATTTGAATTTTATTTGATCATATTGGATTTATGAGTATCAAAATTTACTTAACCTATTTGAGCTATATTAGGTCCTCGTGGGGCCCACTAGATTATTATAAGTCTAACTTGGGGTTTTGATTTCAGTTTAGATTTAGATTTGAATTCTTAGTTTCATTTTATTTGATTCTAAGCTTTATTTATTTTAATTTTGAGTTTGATACTCACTTAACCACTAAGAAAGTGTCCAAAGTGAGGAAGTTATTTGTCTAGGATTAGAATCCAATATATTAAGAAGAGAATGTCTGTTAGCCTCATCCAAAAATGAGATCAATATAGTTAACTCTACATAATAACTCACAATTAATATTCTAGCTCACCAAGTCTAAATTAACACTCACAATCTTTATTCTCTTTTTCTTTTTAAATTTATTTGAAAAGATTAGAGAATCAATGTAATCAATATACATCTTATACAAGATTCATCCAATAAATTGTGTAATTACAAACGAACAAGATTTAGATGTTTAAATAAAAGATTAGATGATGAGTTTGTGCATTCTAATATATTTTAATTGACTTTAATCATATTAGCTCAAATTTTCAGATGATAATCTAATACAAAATTTCTCTCTATTTTTTTTCTTTTTTAATTTTTTTATTAGACAATATTTATATTTGCTAATGTGTTAGCATTTAGGATATGGCTCACCTAGCACACTACACAACTGTTACATGAATGGACAAAATCCAATCTTAGCAGTTGTAAGCTTCTTAATGGTTCGGCTTCGCAGATAGTGCTACCCATTTGAAACACCCGAATCCGTGCAGCCGCTGTTGGATGATTTTCTGATCCAAAATTGCGCATCCGACGTCGTTGCGACTTTCCTCCAGTCATAAGCCAAAGCGGTGGAGAATCTTGAAAATCAGGCCAAGCGGGAGAAACTGAGTTCGAAGCAGTGGAGGATGCTGCAAGGGTAAAGGATGAGCACGACAGGAGGCTCGCCATTCTTGCATTCTGCTCTATACCAATCCTTGCCCTCCTCTAGCTACTATTCTCCTCTCTTGTATCATTCTCATAGGAAAGTTGCTAGGAAGAAAAGGGCATCGGTCATTTCTTTTTTCTGGAATGGCGGAAGGCCCTTCGATGAGACTGTCCCTTCCGAAGGAGGGTTGTTCTCTTGATGAGCGTCTCAGTTCTTCCCTTCTTGCAGTTAAGAGAGGTAGCTGCTGAAGAGCCGGTGGAAGGTTCGATTACAGCTTTGGGTTTTCGGATGCATTTTTCGCTCTTTCTTTTTTGTTTTTCGCGTGTTTCTCGTTCAATTACATTACGAAGGCTCTTGATAAGTTGCACATTCTTTTCTATGACATATGCAAGCTATGTTTGCTTTGATTTGCTGTTTAGCAGTTTTTCCATATATCTGGTGAAGAATTGGCTAATTAGTTTGCCATTGAATCATGATGGAAGAATTCCTTGTAAATAAATGTAGGAAGGACATTTCAATTAGCGCTTTGTTAATTTTTTTTTTGAATTTATTCAGTTTTAGGGCTGGTATCTTGATTATTGATTAGATTATTATTTTTACTTCTAAAATTTGCTTTTCTATGCATTATAGGAGAAGTCTAGGGTATATGGGGAACTTAGCAATGATAATCTCTATACTTCAGAGTAAAGTGGTGAGTAATCTGTTTGATCCAATTAGCTGTGTGAGTGAAACAAAATCTTATGGATCTATGAGGCAATAGGGACCATTTTGATATCACAAATTTTGTTTCAACCATTGATACCGGATTAACCAAATATTATGTCTACTTTAACGGAAGTTGAAATCATTGAGTTGATTGATGCTTGAATTAAAGACTTAATAGAGCCCCCTCAAAGTTCCCTTTTTCACTTGATAATGCAAGATGCTTTGTTAGGTTGCTTTTTGAAATTGCTTCTTATCTCTCCATTGCATCATAGTAAGACTAAGGGGTTGTTTAGTTGTAGGATTTGAGCAGGATTTAAGCTGGATTTAACATAAATCCAGCCAAATGGTAATTTCGGACAAGTTAAATCCACCACATGCTGTAATTTGCTAAAACCTATTTTGGTTGTTACATCCAGATGTACTAAATCCTATTGGTAGGAGGATTTATGGGATTTAGACCAGTAGAAGCATGCAAATGGCAGTGGGAGGAAAGACGAGGGTTACTTTCACTACGCCTCGCAGTGAGCGAAAGGGGAGAAAGAGAGGTTTAAAGCAGAAATCCACAATGCCTTGCTAGCCGAAGATGGGTGGTAGCAACAATTACATGTCAAAGATGGCTAGCGAGAGGAACATGGAGAAGGTGAAAGCCACCAAGAGTTTCACGTCCAGTTCATTCTTTGTTACTCTTAAAGGATCTTTATTATGATCCTTTAAATCTAGAATGATTTTCTGTTTTGTGGAAAAATAGAATAAAAGAAATAAGAGATGCTTTGGAGAATCAATTCTTAACAAGAATAGTTAGCGAAAAGAGATAAAAAAAGATATTGTTATAAAACTTGATTTAGAAAAATTGAGATCAGAATATATTGTAATGAGATCTAAGAAAGAATATACGATCTGAAAAATTTAAATGATTTATATATAATATATTGATAAAGAAAAGAGATGAAAGTTAGTAAAGAGATGAAGAAAAGACATAAACTTATAAGTGTATTAAAAAATAAAATACTTTTTTTAGAAAATGATATTGAAAATAGATGAGATATTTTGATAAACTTTTGAAGGATCCGAAAGTCATTGATTGTAACCTTAATACCAAACAAAAAAAATTTTATTTTATCGTCAGATTAGTAAGTTAGTGAAGTTTTAAAGAAAATGAAAGAGACCTGATAATATTCCAGAAGTGTGGAAATGTTTAGGAGATCAGAATTTCTTGCCTACAAATCTTTTAATGTCATTTTAAAGACTAAAAGATGTAGGAGTGGAGAAAGAGTTTGTTGGTCTATATTTAAGAATGGTGATGCACAAGAGTGAAATTATAGAGAATTAAGTTAATGTGCCATACATTAATATTATGGGAGAGTAATGAGCAAAGCGATAAAAAAGTTTCTCAGTTTGGTTTCATGCGGTAGATCTATTATGGATGCTATACGTTAAGATGGAGAAGCATAGAAAAAAGGAGGATCTACATATGATATTTATTGATTTAGAAAGTTTATGATAAAGTTTCAAGAGATGTTCTGGAGAGTTAGAAGTGAAAGGAGTTAATATTGGTATATTCAAGTCATTATGTATACTATAGCATTTTGTGTCCAAACACAAGGAGGATTGACAAAATATTTTCCTTTTGGATTTCAAGGGATCAGCTTTAAGCCCTTATCTTTTACTTTAGTTATGGATGTTCTTACATTTACAAGAAGATGTACCTTGGTGTATGCTTTTACATGACATTCTTGTTGATAAGACTAGAGAGTCCAACAGAAACTTGAATTATGGGGGTCAACTTAGTCTAAAGGTTTCGTTTAAGTAGATCTAAATCAATATGGAGTGTAATTTTGTGTAGAAGTTCTATTTTGTGACATTGTGAACAAGTCATTAATTGAGCATTTGAGATATTTAGCTCTATTGTTCAAAATGATGGTGAAATAGATGGAGATGTTATTAGTAGAATTCAAGTTGGATGGTTGAAGTGGAGGAATGCCCCTATTATGTGATAGAAAGTTTCACTTAATGCAGAAAAATTTTATAAGATGGTGGTAAGATCACCACTTGTCCAATCAAAGAGAAGCATACACTAAGTTAAGTGTTACGAGATGAGGATGCTTAGGTGGATGAGTATTTTACTCTTAGAGAATGTAAAAAGTATATTCGGGAAAAAGTTGGAGTACCAATGGTAGATAAGAGAAGCCTAGATGGTTTGGCCACATAAAGCGTCACGTCCTAAATCCTATTGGGAGAGATTTAGATAGATTTTATGTTAAGAAAGGTACTAAAGACTTGGTTAAGATGACAAAAAATGATCTTAGTATACTTGATTTAAATGAGAATTTGACACATAATGGACACAATAACGAACATGTAATGTAAACCCACCCAGTGGGATTAAGGATCATTGTTGTTGTTGTTTGTTCCTCGTGTAGAGAGTCAAAGAGCACACATATACTCGACACATGATTCTTTTTTACTATTTTTGATGGTTTTGATTTTTTTTGGTTTATGGAAATGGTCTTGGCAAAAATAATAGAGTTAAATTGGTGTCTATTAAAGAATTTGGTATATATTAGTTATGGATTTTAGTTTCGATGGTTAAAAGTTGTTTTATTTTCCTTTAGTTTATTGCTAACTTTGATTGTTAGATTTAACCATAATTTAAGTGCAATTAGTGGACATTTAATCACAATTTATTTCATGTCATAAGTTTTGAAGTTCTTTGAGGGAGGGAGAGAGGGAGCTTGGGTATTATATAGTATTTTAATTTAGGATTGTTTACTATAATTTAGGAGTCTTTATACTAATTCAATATTAATTAAAATATTATGTTATACTAATTATAATTTACTTGGTCTAACTAAGATTGAGATATACAAACTAAATATAATAAGATACATTCTTCATATAATTATTGTTAAAATATTAATTGGACTAACTAATTTAAATCTTGATATAAATCTTATTGATTAGGCAAAAGAAATATTATTTAATTAGCTTTATTGATCTTGATTTATGATAAATAAATACAGTATAAATTAATTTTTAGATAGTTAATATTTAAATATTATATGGGCTAACCTAAATCCTAGAATATGTAATCAAACAGTTCCTCAGTATTTAATTGAATTTAACCATCAACATATCAAATAGTTTTCAGGATTTAACTTACATAGGATTTACTAAATTCTATTTGAATTACATCCTGCTTGCAACCAAACAGCCCCTAAGGGAAAACCTTAAGACTCATTTAGTGTAAGGTAGTTCTTATGTTTAACTGCATGAGAGGTGGTTACATTTTAGTATCTTTTATAAACTATACAATCCTTTTCTATGCAAATGTAACTATTTGGCACCTTTTTTTAGTGTCAGCGAATGCACCATTGGCTGGATTGATTTATCGCATTGCCTGTAAATTCAAATGAATAAATGCAATCTTCGACCTGTCAAATAGCTATTTTCCAAAATGAAACCGTAAGCTGACATCGCAGTTGATTTTATATGTATCCCCAAGTTGATAATGCAAGCCTGTGAATTACTTTTGAAAAAAAAAAAAAAATCCTATTTTACTCATCTAAAAAGCTCTATAAATGTAGATACTGTAGGTCATTTACCTGATTTTAAAATTGCTTGACCAAAGTTTGCATTTCTTTTTTACCAGCAATTGACGTGGTATCCCATACTGGAGGCCTTGCCAACATCTTTCTCTCTCAAAGGAATCGTAGCAAGGTTGTAAAACCTTTGAGCACTGATGTTTTGGACAATTCTGCCTTCGAAGGTTTTGTATGATAACAATGATTTGAACAATTTCACTTTTTTTATAATTTTGTTTCATTCCATCTTTTAAATTGATTACTAATCTGTGATCAAGTTAGTTTCACCTTTATGTTTTTTTTTCCTTTTGAAAATGAAAAGGTTTTCTACTCAACATATTGTCTTTAAATCACTGCTACTCACGTTTTTGTACATGGGTTTGCTATCACCTATATGATAGATTTGTTAACTGGTCCTCGGTTAGTTAGTGGCTAGTTTTCTAAGGGAAATGAAATTGGCTTGAATGCATGGGTTAGGCATAAACACATGAAAAGTATGAATGCAATGTAACAAGATGTATATTAAACAATGTCAATAAATTGGGAGAAATGAGAGAACGGTATCTTTACAGTTGATCCATAGGTTTATATCAATTTCATCATTTGTGTAAGTTTTAAATATGTTGTACCACAATTAAACATGTAATGTCTTGCAATGAAAGCAACATTTAGGCTTGTTGGTATTATGTAGATAGCAGCCATTGTCATCATCTTTAGTGTTATTCCAACTATTTGACAGCTATGTAGATACATCTTGATAAACATGTTATTCAGAAAATAGAGTCATCCATCAAATGTAATGTGCCTTATTTAAAATTGTGCAATAAAATACCTATTTTAGAACCCCTCAGCATTTTTTTTTTGAAAATATTGCAATGAGGCGTGTTATGTGAGGCTTATGCCTCACATGATGTGAGGCTCGCCTCGAGGTTCGCCTCATCTCTATTTTTATGAGATGTGCACTTTTGGATCTTGGTGCAAAAAATCAAATATAAGTTTTAGTTGCAAAAAATAACACATATCCTAATACAGATACAATCGATCTCAAAATAAACATTACCTAAGCACCTCTCTTTTGATGCTCTCTTCACTCCTCATGCACAGTGCTGGTCATCACCGTCACCATCTTTATTTGTGATATTCTTACTTTGATATTGGATAATTGAAGTAGAGAGAAAAAGTTATTATTTTAAGCTTAATTTGTTTTGCTGTCATTAGTTTTTACCATTGATATCTTATGTTACTTTGATTTTAGGATAAATCTTCTTACTTCATGACTTGATGTCAATATATTAATATGTTACTTGATATTTTTTGCATTTTATTACTTCCTACTATGTTATTTTGTGCAGTTTTTTGATTCTAAGGCTGAACACCTCAAAAATGCCTTGAGATGTACACCTCAAAATGCCTTGAGGCTTACATATCTCCTTACGGATGAAAAATCACCCCAATATTCAATTGCATAATTTTAAATTTTACGTGTATTTGATTCAATATAATTTTATAATGTAATCAAGAAAGATCATCTATGATTATGATATTTCTTTTAGTTGTCAAACAGCCTAACATACACCTATTGGTAGATTTGATTGACATTTATGGCATCTTAATTGACATTTATGAAATTATTATTTAATGATTTCAATGAACCAAACAATTGATATCTTCTCATAACATGACATAACATACATATATAAATAAATCAAATGATTACAACATACAAATGAATTATGTAAATAAAGCTATTTCTCGACAATTCAGTGTAATATCCTTCATCATTTTGGCATTACAAATGCTTATGTTATGATCACATGACCCACGTGCAAAATGCAACTCCCAAACATTGAGTTCCTTGCACCATAATCTTTAGCTTCAAATCAAAAAGGTAGTTTCATTTATTAATTTGAGATCATGATAAGGTTATGGGATAGTAATCTTTAGCCATTTGTGTTCATGAGATTAATCATTAATCATTAGGCTTTCATTTCACAATATGGGAAATTGATAAGGTATTGATGTAAATTTTAAGCTTTGGAGAACTAGGATGTGAGTTTTTTTAATCTAGAAAGGATGGACTTATGAATGCATTTATGGGGCATTTAATGATACTTATCATGATAAGTGAAGAAGACAAGATAAAGATGGTTGAAATTGTCATCTCCGTAGTTCAACTATGTTTGCTAGATGAGATTTTGATAGAGCCATAGAGGTATTATAGAAAAAAATTACTGAAGGTTCATAGCTCATGCTTTGTACTTGATTAAAAACCTCTCCAATAAACTTTATTATAAGAAAAGATTGCATCTACTTCACATGCAGGAAGATATGGTTTCAAATCACATCTAAAATATTGATGACATTGTTGATGAGAAGGGTAAAACATTATTGCTATTATGCTCTTTATCTCTTATACATAGGATGCCATGAATCTATTTTTACAAAATTAATGATTGCTAAGCTTAAAGGAGAGAGAAAATAATTAAAGTTTTATTGTATGTTAGGTGATCTTATGAATAAATGTTCCCTTTAATCTTGGCAGGAGAAAATATTCTCATGAAAAATTCAGGATCACTTCTTACCTAGTTCTAAGCTCTGGATGAGAAAAGTGGAGGGTTGCATTAGGTTGTTGATAGCCAACATAAAACTTGTTGAAATATTGAAATAAATCTTTTAATATATTATGTCAATGCAAAGGTATTCCTTGAACGCTATATGGCTGATTGAAAAGCATCCAAGGGCCACTGCTACCTGCGATTAAATATGCAAGGATTCCCACATTAGAGATGGATGTGGACAAAAAAACTAGTTTATAAACTAGAATTAGGATATGAACTTGGAATATAGGTTCTTTTATAGGTAAATTAATAGATATTATGGTTCAAATGAAGAGAAATATTTTATGTATTTAGAAAATAAATAGGTTGAGGAGAAGACCAAAGTGATTGATAGTTTAAGGTTTAAATTTTGGTATTCAGATATGAGTCATAGTAGAAATGATATAGATGTGATTATAGATAAAAGTTTAAAAGATAATGTTGTAAAAATTAATAGAATTTGAGATAGAATTATTACTTTAATGATTGTTGTTGATGCAAGATTATTAATATTATAAGTGTTTATGCTTAAGTAGGTTTAGATGTATGCTGAAAAGAAAAATTTTAGGATGATCTAGAAGAATAAATACAAATGATATTTCTTGAAAAAAGAATATTTATTGGAGAAGATTTGAATAGACTTATTAGTAGAGTAGTAGAAGTTATTAAAAGCATTCGGGTGATTATGAGTATGGAGTGACTAATGAAGAAGACATGACCGTTTTGGATTTTGCCTTAGCTTATGATTTTATAATTCCTAGTATTTTTTAAGAAAGAGATGAACATATAATCACTTATAATAGTGGATCTAATAAAATGTAGATTTATTTTTTTCTTATAAGAAAATTAGATCGTTTAGATTGTAAAAATTGTAAGGTCATTCTAAGTAAAAGATTAACTACATAATATCACTTGAATTTTAAGATGAAGGGTTGGAAGATGAAAAATAAATCGAAATATTATTCTATAATTAGATAGGGTTACTTAAAAGATACTAATAAAAATATTTTTAAGAGTAAGTTATAAAATTTTAAGATTTGGGATGTTTAATGTTAAGTGAGAAAGTGTAGCAAGTGATATTAAGAAAGTTGTAAAATATATTTGGAAAATAAAACAAGCTCATATTAGTAAAAATAGTTGATGGTAAAGTCAAAATATGAAAAAAAAGATAAAAAAAATAAAATATTTTATTATAAAAATTGATCTAGATGTAAATGATCAGAGTATTGATAAAGATATAGAGTAGCTTATTGGAATTCTAAGAAAGTAATATATAATGCAAATAATTCAACATTTAATGATTTATATACTATATCTGGATAGTAAAAAGAGTGAATTAAATGGGAATTTGACACTTAATAGGACACATTAAAGAAGAAAGATTCTTGTAGCTGACCCTACAGTGGGATAAAGGCTTCTTGTTGTTGTTGTATTGGATACTAAAAATGGGTGATATATGTATGTATTCTATAAGTTAGCCAAGCAAAGAAATACGATGAATAAAGATTTAGTTCAAGTGAAATATATTAAAGGCGAAGATCATAACAAAATTTTTTTAGAAGAGAATATTTAACATAAGTAGATACTTTGATAAATTTTTAATGATGGTTGTGAGAATATAATTAACTTTAACGACCTTAGTACCATAAATGAAAATAGTGGTCTTTATTTTTATCATTGCATTAGTAAAATCAAAGTTGAAAAGGAGTGTAAAAAAGCAATATGACTTGAAAGTGGAAATGCTTAGGAGATCAAGGAATTTTTCGGCTTACTAATATTTTTAATATTATTTTAAAGACTAAAAGGATGTCAGATGAGTGGAGAAAAGTTTGTTGGTACCTACGTTTAAGAATAAAGGTGATGTACAAGAGTGTGTTAATTATAAGGGAATTAAGTTTATGTGCAATACATTAAAATTATGAGAGAGTAATTAAGAATTCGTTATGATGGATTCATGCCAAGTAAGTCTACTATGGATGTTAAAAATTTGTTGAGAGGTTTGATGGAGAAGGATAGAGAGAGTAAGGAGGATCTACATATGATATTTGTTGATTTATAGAAAATTTATAACAAAGTACCAAAAGAAGTGCTTTGTAGAGTTTTGAGAAAAAGAAAGGAGTTAATATTGATTATATTCAAGTCATTAAAGATATGTATAATGGAGTTTTTGTGTTCAAACATAAGAATAATTGATCTTTTTAGTTGGATTATATCTAGGATCAACTTTAAGCTCAAATCTTTTTGCTTTGGTTATGGATGTTCTTACTAGACATTTACAAGATGATGTACCTTGGTGTATGCTTTTTGTTGATGATATTCTTTTTGTTGATAAGGCTAGAGGTGGAGTTCAAGAAAAACTTGAATTATGGAGGTCATTCTTAGAATTTAAAGGCTTTCATTTGAGTAGATCTAAAACTGAATGCAAGGAGTGCAATTTTAATTATAGAAGATCTAGTGGTGGGGTTGTGATAATAGGCGATCAAGTCATTGAAATGAGTAAACATTTTAGATATTTCAAGTTTATTGCTTAAAGTAACGATGAAACAAATGATGTTATTAGTAAAATTCAAGTTTGATGGGTGAAGTGGAGGAATGTTTTAGGTTTATTATATGATAAAAAAGTACTATTAAACTTAAGGGATAATTTTATAAGATGGTGGTGAGACCAATAATGCTTTATAGCACTGAATGTTGGCTAGTAAAAGAGAAGCATAAATAAATGTTGTTGAGATGAGGATACTCAGGTGATTGAGTTGCTTTACCTTAGAGACAAAATGCAAAATAATATATACGTGAAAAGGTTGGAGTACCTCTAGTGACAGACACGATTAGAGAGAATCGCCTCAGATTGTGGTCACATAAATGATGACCTAATTAGGAGAGTAGATGTATTAGATTCAACCAATGTTAAGAAAAGTAGAGGTAGATTTAAAAAGATTTGGTTTGGAAATAAAAAATATGACCTTATTTTATTAGACTTAAATGAAAACATTACACTTAATAGAACACAATGGAGAAAAACTGATTCATATAGTCGACCACACGTAATGGGATAAAAGCTTGTTGTTGTGTTAAGTTTTGGTGGCTTCATGTAAATGTGAAATGAATTTATGCGGCATGAGTGTTTTGTTTGTTTGAGTTAGGTTTATGTTAGATCTAAGGAAGAGTCTAATATCTTTGAATGGTCTTAGGGTTGCAAGATTTATATTCTTTGCTTATGCTAATACTTTTAAGTCCTATAAGGGCTCTTTGGTTGTCTCGAAGGAGTAGAGTTGGTGATCTATTGGATTCAATACTCTAGGGGCTAATCTTGTCGAGTGCAACATTAAGTGGTTGTATATTAGATTAAATAACTTTGGGTAAGCATTGTAATTTGAGGAAATAAATAAGAGGTAGCTTTTAGGGTTGAATGTTTAGGGGGAGATGTATATAGAAGATTGGAAGGATTATGTGTGGTGCATGGTTTATCTTGGTGTTAGGTTGTCCTAGTTCATCATTTGGATTGAGAAGATACCACTTTAAAGGTACAAAAATTTGGTGGTAGGAACATGTTATATTTTGATGGATTTATCATAGTATGAATAGTTGTGTTAAGGGTGCCTCTTACATGTGTTTGGATGAAATTGCATGGTGATTGGCTCTTTGGAGCTTTGAGAGTTTCTTTGAGATGCCATATAAAGAGGCACTTAGTCCTTGGCCTCTAAAAGGTACATTGAAAATCAATCTACAAGGCAGAGTTATTAGTCTGTATGGAGATTTATTTTCCTCAAATATACTTGTTAATGGCTAATAGCACACTATTGCTAAATTGTCCCAATAGAATCTTAGTGCATAATGCATGGTGTGACACTGGCTATCTTAAACATGATGCAAAATATTAAAAAATATAATTACACATATTGCTAAATATGAAAGATTATTAGATTAAAAGATATATCATCATGACAATGAAAATAATTGAAGTATGCTAAAGTATTCAATGCCTTAGCTAATAGGTGAAATGATCAGAAATAAAAAAACTTTAGTGAAGTTTTTGAAGTCGGATCTCATTGTCATTAAACATTTTGATAAGCACATATTTAGCTTCAAATAGCATTATTTATTCTTTTAATCATTTAATACACCACGGTCATTAGAAAATTTGATATTTAATAGTTCATGTAGTTTTAATCCTAATTTAAAGTAAACAATATCAAATTATATAACCATTGTTTTATGATTAAAAAGAGAAATAATAAAAAAAAACTTTCATATGAGTTTGCAAGTAAATTAGTGAAGCCATTCTATCAAACCATGACATTAGCCAAAGAGAAGGACGTTGAGATTTCTCATGCTTATCTAATTCATATCATAAATTCAAATAAAATTAAACCCTAAAGTCTAATTAAAATAAATAAAATAAGATAAAAAATAGTATTTACATAATATTATATTAATTTCAAGCCCAAAATAGTGTGTGCCATGAGAACAATGTGTTATCCGCTATTGCTCATGAATAGTGCAATTAATGCACACAATTTTAGCCTTCTATGCTTTGCTATACAAATGGCAACAATGTTATATCATGTTGCACTATATGCCATGACATGCACCATTTGACACTATTCATATGTACAAAATTATCTTATTTATGTGTCCTAAAAATTTATTTTGTGACTTAAGGAAAAAGTTTTAGGATGGTGGTGAGATCTGCAATGATTTATGGCTCATAATGTTGGATAATAAAAGAGAAGTATAAATTTAAGTGTTGCAAAGATGAGGATGCTGAGGTGGATGAGTGGCTTTACACTTAGAGATAAAATGCAAAAAAAAAAAATATACTGGTGAAAAAGTTGGAGTAGCTACAGTGATAGCTAAGATTAGAGAGAGTCGCCTTAGACGGTTTGGTCCATAAAATGTCAGTCATCTGATGATCCAATTAGGAGATTAGATGTATTAGATTTGACCTATGTTAAGAAAGGTAAAGGTAGACCTAAAAAGACCGGTTAGGAAATATAAAAAATGACCTTATTTTATTAGAACTAAATGAGAATTTGACACTGAATAAGACACAATGGACAAGAAGGATTCATGTAGCCGACCCACATAATAGGATAAAAGCTTATTGTTGTTGTTGTTGTCGTTGTTGGATATTTCTTATTATTTTGTTGCCAAAGTTAAGCCAAAGAAATATTATCTATTTTTTTTCTACCACCTCTATTTAAAGATATGAGAGAAATTAGCTTCTATTGGAAGTCATTGGTGTGTTGCAAGAAATGATGAGGAATTGATGGCGAGGTGTAAGTGTTGATGAGAAGTTGTTGTTCAATTGAAATCAACTAAGGAGTTGGAGGCAAGTATTGGTGATAGGAGTTTGTTGCAATTTAGTCGGCGACAATGATGGGTAGTGCTTTTTTGTAGAAAATTTGTCGATTTTGCAAACGGGTTGTGGTTAGAGGTGATAGTTGATTGCGATGTGTTTATGTTGAAAAGTTAAAGCAAAGAGGCTAATGAGGTGAAGTTTACAAGAGATTTTTTGTTTCATATACATACACACATACATATATGTGTGTATCTTTATTTGTTTAGTTAACTGCTGTCCTGGTACTCAATATCAAGAAGCATTTAAAAATAGCACTCTCCAATAATAGCCCCTCTAATGTGTTCTGAGTTTTTTGACATGTGCTAAATCAATCGCAATCTTCTTCCTCATGAGCTCTCATTGTCTCCTTCCATTCAAAACATTTGACAATTTTTTTAAAGAACCTCGCATATTTGCTTTGTTAACTTTCACATGGTAGAATAAGTGTAATTCCACATTAATGGATAGATGGATGTGTATGTTTGTTTGAAATTGTGTGCTTAAGTTTGTTCGAAACTAAACCATGTAAACTTTATGATACATGATATTACTCCTATGGTTATGATTAACACTTCCCAACAAAGGGATCTTCTGAAGCAATGTTTGAATATTGAATGAACGAGCTTCTTGGTTTTTCTTAGGTTTCAATTTGCACAACTCTTGTTATTTGTTAAACACATGCATCTCTTTAATCTAGGTTCCAGCTTCACAGTATTTACAATGTTATCAGTTTGTTTTCAATTTAATTCTAGCTGATCATATATTGTTTGCTTTTTATTTTAGATAAAATGGGCACTGGCATTCAAGAGTCTCAAACCAAATTGAAAGAATCTGATATTGATACTTCAGATTCTAGAGCAATGGAAATGGAATCTCAAACCCCTAACGCTGCAGAAAATGATGCTGGAGCACAACCTCTTGACATAAAAGAACTGGCATTCCTATCTCAACAGCCTAAGGTGATGAGCTCAATCCCAGATCATAGAAAAAAAAATTGTGTGTGCATTCTGCTACAGATTTAATGAAAAATACAACCTCTGTCTGCAGGGAGATGCCAAAGAATCTACTGGTCAAAGTTCATTTGTATCATTCCTAAATGGGATTGGAATAATTGGGTCAGGTTTGCTTGGTGCATTATTCGCTGCATCTCAGCAGGAGAAGAAAGCATTGAAATCAACTATAGATTCTGTAAACTATCTTTAAATCTGTATCATATTTCTTTTATCTAGCTTAAATTTTGTTTGGCTCTATTAATACGAGCTAGGTAGGTGGTGCATGGTGTTTATGATGATATTTGCAACCGAAGGTCATAAGGAACTCACACATGCTGTAGTTTACTTAGGATTTAGAAAATGATACATAAGGTCATATTTGTTATGTCTTCCCCTCGGTAAACAAAATGATGTCTCCACTGAAGGTTGTAACCTTGAAAGAAACATTCGACATTCAAGTAATTAGGCGATGTCTACCCAATTACTCTAGGTTCACAATCGCTCCAGCACACAAGCAGTTAAACAAGATATGATGTAACCTTGAAAGAAGCCTTGAAATTCAAGTAATTTGATAAGAAGAGAAGATTGATGACCCTAATAAGTTGGGGTCCTTCTTGAGCTTGATGTGGTGTGGGTTTGTATGCTTGTCTTCTAGTTCTCCACTGATGGCGCATCATGTATCCATATAGTGGGATTGAGTAATTTATCTAGTGGAGTCCAGGGGTGGATCAAAGAGAGTGCACCAAGAGGAGGGTTACTTTAGCTATATAAGATTTAGCCTAATAAGACATGAAGGCCAACTGGTCAAGCATACCTATATGGGTAGACCAAGTTTACAATGGATGCATAGCAAGTTAAGTAGACCATGGTTTTTCACAATGCAATCTTGAGTGTAGCCATGCTAGCTTAGCTTATAATATGGATTGATTCAATCAAGATTCAAGGTAGGCAAGACTTATTTAACTTAGATTCGATCAAAAATTTGATTTGATGCTGATTGATTTTTGATGTCTAAAGACAAATTTTTAGTTCAATGTGTGTGGGCGTGTGTATGTAGATTTATGTATACTTTAATTCAAGCCTAAATATATAAAAAAATGTGCATGTGCATTCAAGATAATGTTTATATTTTTAGTTGATCTTAAGCTTGCTAGATCTAATCAAGCCCTCAACTTAATCATTTTGATTTGTAGAGCTTGTCTCATTAGTTAGCTCATTAGCAAGGAATGCATGTGAATTCAAAAAGCTATATAAAAAGCCACAAAGGAGAAAATTTACTACCTTCATTCTCAACAATTTCTTTAGAAAAAATATGAAAAAAAACCTTCATCTATCATGTTAAATTTAAATATACATAATTTATTATGACTAACCTTTAAATTATTTAGATTATTTTCTTTAAAGAGATAGCATGACTATATGATTGACACATTATATTTGTGAATTGTGAGATTAATAGAAAAAAATATATGAAAAGCTTGATAAATATAATTTTTAAAGTTTGTTTCGTTAAATCATCTTCTTAGAATAAAATTATAATGTGCTTATGAGAGATAATTTAAATATTTTATCATTTTTTTACTTGCATCATATTCATTAGTTATTGACATGATTGCATGTGAATATTTGTAGTAAATTCATTGTCTATTATGATTCTTAAAAATCTAATCTAGATGTGAACTGATTATCTATAAAATTCAAGTAAGGTAATAAGCAATCTAAAATCATACAACAAATTGGGATGAGTGCTTTTTAGAAATCTCAAAAAATTTTATAGTAGTCTAGTTTTTAATGTGTATAATTTGACTTTATATTATGAATCAAGTTCATCAATTAATGCTTTGAATTCCTCTATATTTCCATCTTGTTAGGTTTCATATCCAAAGAAAAATTTCTTGTTTTCATTTTTTTATACTAATCCTTTTTAGAAGTTATTTAGGGATGAAATTATATCCATTATTAATGGTCATTTTCAAAGATACCATATAAAGTGAAAAGATATGATTGTAGGAGATGATTCATGGATATCTTTATAGGTCGTGCAGTGATTGTGCCTAGATCCATTGAAAATTTTATCATTGTTAAATTGCTTTAAAACTGAGGAGCTGTTTGGTAGCGTCTTTGAATCTGTTCGCATTCATCTTGACGCATTTCAAGATTGATTGTAAAGTAAAATTCCAGCATTTCAAATACAGAAAAGGTTGCTGTATTTAAATTGCTTCATTCATTATGAGCCAATTAAAGTGATCTGGCGCGGGCAGCTGGCCATGGCCGCTCACCGCCACAGCCGCCATGCCGCACCGCCATGCTGGCCGCTTGCTTACCGCCGTGGCCATTCGCCCATGCCACCGTGGGCCGCTTCTGCTGCCCGCCCGTCATTCTGGCCGCCGTTGCCGCCGGCACGTCGCCGTCACGGTCGTGACTCCTTCCGTACGTCTTATTTCTTTCATTACGTTTTGTCAACAAACAAAAAATGCGAAAGTCATGAATTTCAGCTCCACAACAACTATAAAGTAATCCTTTACGAATTCTTTACATGATTCTTTTTATATTCCTACAACAATAAACGACTGTTGAAATGATGTGGAGCTCTCTGCTTGTAGTTGTAATGGTTCTTGTGTTTTATTATTTATATGAATTTTTTTTTATCATCCTTCTTCATTAGTGGCATCTTCCTTCGACAATCCTTTTATATATTACCATTGATGACTTTGGCCTCTTTATTGGTTCTTCTCCAACAAATAGCATTTTTTTCCTTCATCAATGATTCTTGCAATACTTCGGATTTTTCTCCTTATGATACTTGCAGGTATAATTTATCTTTCTTTTGTTTTGGGATAATCTTGAGACTTATGATTTTCTTCGTGAAATGTATAATTTTTTTGCCTTCTCTATTAAGATTTAATAAAATTTGTGACTGAAAATTTTTGTTGCAACATTTTTCTTTCTTTAGTGATGGCTCTTCCTTCTTTCTTTTGATTATATGGGGAATTTCAGCAGGATTTTTTATTAATAAATATCATTAACATTTAAAAGAAGAAAATCATGTTATTCCAAATACAGTTTCAATATGATGGATATGCTATTCCCTCAACTTCTAGTAGTCCACTCTTTTATTAAGTGAGAAACTTGAGGATTTCCTAGAGATATTATATCATTATATAACTGTGAGGCTTTTTTCTACTATTTTGATGAGTTGTCTTCTACTTTTTGTTTTCTTTTCAAAATCTTATTTGGCTTTAAGCAATGATTGATTATATTCAAGTTTGATAAAATTCTTGTTTCAACAGGTGAATGGAACCAATAACATAGCTTTCATGATTTTGAATATTTGACATTATGTTTAATGAACAACTATTGCATTGTCATCTTCATTGATTATAGTCATATTTTTCATTTTCATTGAAGGTTATAACTCACTAAAATTAATAGTTTGTAGCTTGGAAAGTTTGTGCTTGTATTATATGATATTTTTAATGTATCTTATTGTAGGTTTGCATTTATCAAAGCTAGCATCTTTAGATTGAAGGGGATCTTGATTGATCGTTAGAATAAAAGCCTAAACAAAGAGCAGCTCATGACGAACTCATAAGGTGATGGTCTTCAATGAAAAAAGTTGACATAGATGAACTAAATTATATATCAAAAAGACAGATAAATTATTGAGCTATTAAAATGGAAGGTGAGATTCAAATATTGAGTTGTTTTTGGCATAATAGATAGAATTTTGTAAAAAGCCTAAACAAAGAGCAACTCATGACGAACTCATAAGGTGATAGTCTTCAATGAGAAAAGTTGACATAGATGAACTAAATTCTATATCAAAAAAGGTGAATAAATTATTGAGCTATAAAAATAGAAGGTTAGATTCAGATATTGAGTTGTCTTTTGTCATAATAGATAGAATTTTGTTGGGAACACCATAGGTAAGCATGGTTATAATAGAAAATTTGGGATGAATGACCTTTTCTAAATTTATATAAAGTATACAACAAGAAGATTTAGCCTAATATGAGATTGATTGTACCAAATTGCATAATATCTCATATAGTATATGTTGGGTTGTTGCAATTGGTAAAACGCCTAAACCTTCTCCACTACAATGCATGGTTTGAAGATGATCTTAGTGGAAGCTGGTAAGCCTATGACATTCCCCAATTTGAAGAGAGCAGGAGTGATTTTCAAGATTCTAGGAGAAAAGGGATAGTTTTGAATGAAATCCTACATTGAAAATGGATGAAAGTTAGCGGACTATAAAAATAAAATGTTAAACCCAAATTTGCGAGTTACTTAGCTTGAGTTTTGTTTGGAATACCATGGTTAAGCATGCTTATAAATGGAGAACTTTTGGGATGGATAGACTCCTAAAAAGTGATTTTCAGGATTCTACGAGAAAAGGGATAGTTTTGAATGAAATCCTACATTGAAAATGGATGAAAGTTAGTGGACTATAAAAATAAAATGTTAAACCCAAATTTGCTAGTTACTTAGCTTGAGTTTTGTTTGGAATACCATGGTTAACCATTCTTATAAATGGAGAACTTTTGGGATGGTTAGACTCCTCAAAAGTTATTTCAAGAAGGGTAAATTGTGAGATTTAGCCTAATGTGAGAAGAGGACAATAAACATTACATATGTTGTTATGCCTCCTAAGATGTCTCAGGTCTCCCTCCCTCATAAATGTTCATTGATTTTGGTCATTGATTCAACTTATGTTAAGTTCATCATCATGGTCGTTCCATCAACTCTGAATTTTAGTCGAGGTTGGTGGTATTAGCAGAGGGCTTCCACTCTTCTTCAGGGTAAGTTGAGCTTGGACCTTGGCTGGTCAAGCTTCACTGACATATATTGGACTAGGGTGATTTTATTTTCTACACCTATTAGGGCCCGTTGCCTAATGACAGTTTTTTCCACAACTTAAGGAGGTTTGGACTGGGATTTGGGACCTGCCAGCTTTCTCTTTATTAGATCTCCATTAGTCTTTGAGAGTGTTTTCCAAATGCTCAAGCATAACTAAAAAGAGGAGGTTTTACATTTGCAGAATAGAAAATCTCTTTGGTTACAATGTCTACTGTTTGACGTTGCATCACAATTTACTTCCGGCTAATCTGATAAATAATGCAGATGACAGCTAAGGCAAATGAACAGGAGATAGCTGCTGCTTTGATGAAGAAAAGTTTTGAGGCTACATTATTGAAGGAACAAGAAGAACACAAGATACAGTTTAGGAGGTTAAAGGATGAGGAAGCATCTCTGTCAAGTCAATTTACTTCTGCCAAGGATGCGGTATTAGCTTTAGGTCGAGAACTGCAAGATGAGAAAAGATTGGCTGAGGAGCTCATGTCACAAAGAAGTCAGCTTGAACATTCTTTCACACAAGCTATGGAGGATAAGAAGTTACTAGAAGATGTGCTCCATGAAAAGGTAGACAGAATTACTACTTTGCAGGATCAATTAAGCCTTCTTTCATCAGAAATAAATGACAAGACGAAGAACGTCCAAAACCTCAAATCATTACTTTCTGAAAGAGAATCAGAATGCAAGAATTTGAGCTCTACTATGGAACAAGCTAGGGCAGATCTTGCACAAGCAAATTCCTGCATTGAGCAGTTGAAAGAAGACATCATCATGGCTAGAGAAGAATCCAATTCAAAGGGTTTAATTATAGATGATCTACATGAAGAAATTAAGTCATTAACTGAAGAAAAAGACGATTCTAATAGCAAATTTTATGATCTTATGAAAAACTACAATGATTTGGTTTCCTACTCAGAGAGAACAGCTGTCCTTAATTCTGAACTACTGTCCAAGAAAGATGAACAGCTCCGACAACTAGAAGAAAATCTTAAACTTAAATTAAATGAAGCAAGTAGCAATCAGAAAATGATTTCTGAATTGACAACAGAACGGGATAATGTAATTGTGCTACTGGAGAAGGAAAAGAATGATGTATATAAATTAACAAATGAGCTTCAGAGTGCCCAAGAGCTGTTAGAAACTGCAAAAGCCGAAGTTTCTCATATGTCCAAAGAACTGAGGGAAGCCAGAACTGCCTTTGAGGAAGCTATGTCTACTGTTTCAAAGATGCAAGATGAGCATGACCAAGAGAGGCAATTGCTGAATTATAACCTGAAAGAGGCAAAGGCTACTTTAACATCTCTCTCGGATAATCTTGAATCAGCTCAGGTGGTTCTCAAGAGCACAGAAGAACAACTTTTTTCAGCATCCAATGAATTGAAAGCTGCCATCGAAGAGCGTGAAAACCTGAAGAAGGAACTGGTGGACACCTACAGGAAGGTCGAAACAACAACTAATCAGCTGCAAGAAGAAAGGAAGATAGTTACCAACTTGAATAGAGAGCTCGAGGCATTACACAAGCAAATTTTGAAAGATTCAGAAGCACGGGTAAGTCTTGAATCTGATTTAGATGAGGCTACCAGATCACTTGATGAAATGAACAAGAGTGCGTTATTGCTCTCAAGAGAACTAGAGAATACTAATTCTAAGTGTGCTAGCCTAGAAACAGAGAAAGAGATTCTCTACAAGTCTCTGATTGAACAAAAAAATATTGCAAAAGATGCGCTTGAAAATATTGAGGATGCTCAGAATCTCATCACTAGGCTTGGTAGTGAGAGAGAGAAGCTAGAGAAGAGGACCAAAAGGCTCGAGGAAGAACTAGCAGCTGCTAAGGGTGAAATATTGAGATTGAGGAGGAAGATTAGAGTAGGCCAAGAATCCATGACTGAGCATCATTCAAAATCTAATGAAGTTCCAGCGGGCACACCATTCTCTGTCAAAAGAAATACTGGTAGAAGAAAAAAGAAACCACTGGGTTCTGATGATTCTTGATAGAATTGTTTGGTTACATCAACCCACTTTATGTTCTTTAAGTGCTGTTTTTATTTGTCAATATTATGATTTTCAGTTAAGTTTCCCCGTCTTCTGTAAATTAAGGTTGGGCTGTTTTATCACACAATTTTACTTGTCAGAAATTTAACCATGAGATCTTTCCTTATTTTTAAGGCTATTTAAAATTTCCTCTATATAATGAAACAAAGGCCCTATATTGTGACAAGTTCATGTTTAAATTAACTTTTTTTTTTTAGAAATGTGCATACATAACATTTAATTTTTGTGCATTACATATATAATACTGAAATTTTAATATTTATAAATACAACACTTGCTATGCATGAAAATATACATTTTACTTGAAAAAATTAGAAAAATTTATATACATACCACACAATTTTATGGATTTACATATCTAATATTAAAGTTAGATATTTATTTATGTAATACTTTTTTTATGTTTAAAAATGTGTCATTTTATTTTTAGAAAGTGAATAATAATGATATTTTTGATGTGATATTGAAGATTAGGGTGTTATATATATATAAATTGAAATTTAGGTGTTAGATATATAAATATATAAGAATTGTGTGGTATGTATGTAAATTTTTTTAAAAAAAATTAATGATGTTATTTTTGATGTAATATTAAAGATTTGAGTATTATTTATATGATTGTTAAATTTGGTATTAGATATATGAATATATAAAAATTGTGTCACACATTTATATTTTTTTTTTTGTTAAATCTCACATTGTTCAAAGGATGACTAATACAATAATTTTTTTAATTATAACTCCATATAGCCTATTTTTCAATGTCAGTGACTGTTGTTGATCAGGTTATTTTTTATTAATATTTTCGTATTATGAAGATTTTTGTGAGAAAATGTCTAATTTCATCTCCATTACAGGAAGTGTATCTCTTCAATTAATATTTATTACAAACCAAATCTAGATTAATGTTCAAGCTTTCGAACTTAAATGTGGCATCTTGTTTGAGTAAAATGTGAGGCTTTTGAATCGCACACTATCCAACATTTGCAGAGTCTAATATGGCATCGTTGAAATCTTATATAGTAAGAATAAATATAAAAAAACGTTGAAATCTCACAGAAAAACTCTCTTGATGAGAGAAAGGTGTGCGTTTTCGCGTGTACTCCTGTGAGAGATCAAGTTGGTGGCTTTAATAATTTAATTCGCAATAATAATTAATATTTAGTCATAATTAGAGTATAAATGAGTCAAGTCAATTCGTGTGACTCGAGCTCGGCTTATTTAACATCTCGCGAGCTAAGCTTATCGAGCCTAAGCTAAAAATATTTTGAGCTTGAGTTCGAGTCTCATTTGACTCGGTTCGGTTGCTTATAGAGTTGACTTGTTTATATAATGACTAATTGCAATATATCACATATCATGTTATTGACTTGATAGCTTATCAAACTTTTTAAATAAGCTCAAGCATTTTAAACAAGCTTCGAGCATTCGAGTCAAGCTCAAGCTTGACTTTCTTGAAATCGTGTTGAGCTTGAGCTCGGTAAATGAGCTCAAGTCGAGCTCAAGCACAGTAGTGATCCTTTAATTTCATTCAAATATAGTTGAAGTAGACATTATTTTGAATCGCTTTATTTTCACAGAAGGATAAGATAATTTTGGCATTACTTTTGTGTGTGTACCTCCTACCTTGGAAAAATAGAAATTCTTCAATTTCTAGCTATACTTTATTATGATTATCATTTAACTCCCCATGTGCTCAGAGATAGACCCAATATTATTTTTTGCATCTAATACTTCACATAATATTAGATAACAATTAATTTTCATCTACATTATTAGAAGTACATGAAGATTAAATTTTATCAATTTTCATGAAATTTTGGATATTTATCAATACATCAAAATACAAGAGTGATAAGTCAATCTAAAGATGCCTTTCTAAAAGTCCATGTATTTTGTCAATCCAAATTGCTTAATGCATGCAAGATATCATCAACAAGTCATATTTAAGTCACTCATTTGAAAGTTTATACAATTTAGTAAGGTCAAAACTTATAAAATATTAGAGCAAAATTTGACCAAAGACTATGGTTAGTTTTGGGTATTCCTGGTCAAAATAGTAAGACTAGAAGAGTAAATAGTATAATCAAAAGGGCATACTTATAATAAGAAAAGATCATGTGATGGTAGTAGGTTATCTTTTTGAAAATATTAATAGATGGAAATGTACTTTAAGTTTTAGTTTAATGTCTTAAGAAGTAATTGAGAGTTTGTGGTGGAGAGGAGAAAGGTATAGATATACTTAGGACCCACTTGATTGGACTTTTGCTTTTACAAAATTTTATTTTAAAATAGTTTCTTAAAAAGTTGTGTCAAAAAGTAGCATAGAGAACATGGTTCATATTAGTGTAAAAATGGAGTTATGATAAAAGTGCTTATAAAAAGTTGTATAATCAAACAATCCTTAAAAGTATAATAACATTTTAAAAAACATGAAGTAGTTAAAAATCTCTCCCCAATGAAGCCTTAGTGGAAGGAATGACAGGATTAGTCTAGCTTAGAAGATCACTTTAGAATATGACTTTTAAGTGGTGTAAATGACTAGAAATTATGATTGCTAGTTAGCTTAGAATGCTAACTTATAAGGTAGTATAAATAAGAAGAAATGATAGTGGATGGTTAGTTTCAATTTTAGAATTAAATTTTGAAGTATTTGGTGGAGTTTGGTGAATTTTAAGATGTTACAATGGTGAAAGAATAAGACTAAGTGGCTATCCATCTAATTTGGAGTTAAGAGCTATAAAGAAGGTCTTATAATAAGATTAAAGGCTTGGGTGGTGGATGGATAAGATCTATTATTATTTAGAATATAGAAGATGATGTGGGAAAGATTAAAAAGAGATTATGAGATGATTTGAGGACTCCTACAAGATAAGCAACCAATCCAACTTAAGAAAGGTCAAGCAAGGCCACTAAACACTTACAAAAAAGAGAAAAAAATTCTCCACAAAAATTTTATTATTTCAAAGCAAGAAAAATTTATTATACACTAGCCCTATTTATAAAGATTGCAATGTCCTTCATTTGTTGAAAGAGAATATTTATAGAGAAAAAAGAGGTGGGTGGCCATTAATAGAGAAATACTACAATCAACTTCATCATTTCAATTTATCTTTATTATCTAAGTAATCTCTAGACCATACATAAAATTGTGTCAAACCTTCCAACATTTTCATAATGTAATATGTTGCTTTGTACCTGATAGTCTAGATCAACGTCAAACCTTTCTTGCAGTCATCATTGCCTTCCCTCAATTCTATCCATTTAGCTACTTAGTCCTTCAAAGTGAGCCCTATTATATAAATTATTTTTCTTCAAATACAAAATATCTTCTTGGCTCTTATGGTTGGGGTTTTTCCTATGCTTATGGAAGCTCTCCTTCATATTACTTTGATTGTTGCTAATATCTAACTTGAGGTCCCATCTACATAAATTTATTTCAATTTTAGTCTAAACTTAGGACACACTACCTCCTCAGATGTGCTCATTGAGATCTTCATCTGGAAATACAAACCATGTATAAGAGATGGATAACTCAACCCAACCCTCCAATTATTGTTAATCAAACCATATGCAGAATATTAGAGAGGATGAGGTTGCCACATCCATTGGCATATTCTACTATATTGCAAAATTTAGTGCAACCTACTCTTGGGTGATGTCACTGAGGTGTCTACTTGGTAGTAGCCTTGTTTAGATGAATGCACCGTTAAGCTCTTAATTCTATGGTGAATCTTAAAATAGAGAAGTTGACCATGTTCCCTTCACATATTTCTAATTATGTATTCAGGGTTAAAAGTAGATAAATTCATTATAGTTGGGTTAGCTCCTTAAAAAAATCTAAGTACATATTGTCCATATATATCTAGTAAGTCGTAGAAAGTAATAATCCATTGACTATTGAACAATACCTATTTGTCATAAAATTCTCGCACCATTAGGATGAAGGTACAAGTTAGCTATCTTATGAAGATTTGTGAGCTTCTTAAAATGATCATTACTAGAATGATCCCATTGTGTTTCTTAAAACCTCTAAATGGGATGGCAGCCTTTAAGAAAAATATCTTATTATACCTTTTAGAGGTGACGTAAGAGCTAGAATTCTATGCACTATATGCTTTGGAAGTAGTAGGGGAAAAATATAATTTTTTCACTTTAACACCATCACACTAGGAAGATCTACTAAGGCTGAAAAGAGGAAAAGTGAAGAATGTGAAAAAATTTGAAGACTTTAGAGTGGGTTGGATGCTTTAACCCATCTCTCTTATTTATGTTCTACTTGGGGAATCTAGTAGTTAATGTACAAATGAAGGTTGCCCAAATACTTCAAAATATAACTTCAACAGCCCAAAATTTTGCCAGGATGGCATCTTCCTTTTCCCTAGTGGGTTTGCCATTAAAATAGAATTGATTCCTTCATTAGAATTCTATAGAGAAACCCAAACTCTTCAATTAGCAGTAGGCTAATGCCTTTATTTTATGTTTGGTATCTAGGTGCCAAGCATTATTTAGTCAAGATTAATGGATCTTTTTGATGTGAAGTTGTCAAAGCCTAGGCCTTAGGTCTAGTGTCATGGCACCAATTAATAAATTGTCTTGGCTACATTGAATCCACATTTATCTATAAAGCAATATAGAACGTTACCTAGACATGTGGGAAGTAGGGCTAGATCAAACAAGACTAGACATAAAGTAAAAGTGAAATATATAAAATTTTACTATATCAGAATATGAGTACAATCAAGGAATCAAAGCATATGAATTAGATCTCTTCATCTTAGGAATACTATAAAAACTAGAAAAAAAAATTCCTCCCACCACCTTTCGAAATCACCACTTTTTATAGGATTAGGGTGGCAACAAAAAGAAACTACATGTTAGTTTCTAGAAGCTATATATCAAGTACAATATTAAAAGACTCACCCATGATTCTTGATATTAAGCAAGTGATGTATGTTGAGTGTCAAATTCCCTACCTTGGTTACCCATGCTAGTTAAGATGTCCAACATTCGCTAATTGGCTAAGGTGGATTCTTTCACATACTTGCTGATGAGGAGATGAGTTCTCTAGATGGAAAGCAAGTGAGTTCTTCCCTAGCTCTAGCACTCACCACCAAGTTTTCTTCATATTGATTAATATGCTTTGTCTATGTGTACTTGAGGTTTATATTTAGCTCTCTAATTCTTCTGTCTTATGTAAGATGACTCACAAAAAGGATAGAAGATTAAAAGTAATGCCATTATTAATAAGTTTGATGAAATCCTTTTTAATATTTATATCACATCACCTTTGATTTAATACTCTTTTTTTGGTGTTTTGCATGCTCTATGGCTATATAAAAAAAGGCAGTTGTGCTCTAGAGCTACTTAATGTCACTTTATCATGTTCTTGCCAAGTATCTTTTTTATTTACTTACCAGCTCTTCTCACTAATGAATCAAGTGTTCACCATGACATCTAAGAGATCTCATGGTAATATTGATGTTACTGAGCTTTGGTTAAGTTTTCAGAAGGAGAAGAAGAAAGCCAAAATGGTGCTCAAAGGAATCTTTTATTCTTACAGCTTAGCATGATGAGTATTTGTGAGTTCACTGAAAGGGAGGATAGGCAGTTGCCTGTTCATGCAGGTGGTTCTCTTGAACATATGACTAGAATTGAGATGAACATTCATCTTATTATGAGAGAGTTGTTGGGGCATCATTTTAAGTGTAGGAAAGTACATTTACTTCACCAATGGATTCCCTTATAAAAGATGATGCCTTTAAGTAGCTACCTTATAGAAGATTCCTTACTAGTAACTTAAGATATTCTTTCTAGTAATGCAAGGTCAACTTCAATGGAAACAATTCTTTCTATCGATGATCCCTAAGTTGCTAGTGGTGACTCAACAGCTCTAAGTTTTTTATTAGGAGTGGAACTCTTGCCAAAGAAGGACTTGATAGCACTAACTCTCCCTACCATCAAAGTGACCAATTTCACTTTGGTGGATTTGATTGAGATGCTAGTAGGTTTTCCTTTTTTTGATTTATCATGAGAGTAGCGAGTTAGAGACAAATAGGTCCTTTCCTCTAAGGGAATGAGATATCATGGAGGAACCTCTGCCTTCTACTCTTTTCAAGTTCATCAATTTGTAAGGGAGAGTCTCTCTTCTTGAAAGAAGGTGTAAGCTTGGTAGAGAATCCATGGTTGAGTTGTAGAGGAGGCTAATGACCATGAAGCTAAGTAGATCTCTCTTTGTTTCCACGATGAGTTAAATGTGTCATCTCACTTCACTGTGAGTGTCAACTTCAATTTTGGCTATCAATCAAGTAAGGAAGCACTCGTTGTCAAGTGGCATGCAAATCAAATAATTAGGTAGTTTAAGAAATAATAATAGAAAAGTAAGGGTGAGTGTGTGTGAGTGATGTAAGACAAGAGTAATTTTATGATTTAAAGTTTATTACACCGATAATTCTTAAATCCTCACAAAGGAGTAATGATAAGTGCACACTACTATTGAGTACATTCATAATATTATGAATTTAATGAAGTTGAAAAGATTCTGACTAAAATTATATTAATCACACTATAGATTTGAATCTTATAAGTGCAAAAAAATAATTTTAAAGTTATGAATGATCTAACCTATAACGGATTTAAAACAACCAACAATAAAGCAAGGATAAGTTAAAGTCAATCTCTACAAATAGTCCATCCTTGTGGAGATCATGTTTCTTCTTTAGAAGTCTTTCTCTAAGGGTTGTGAGTTTACACACTCAAGTAGTCTGTCACTCGGAAGGAAAACACATAAAATAAAAGTAACAAAAATTTAAAAAGATAATTTTTATTCTAAATCCAAGTGATAAGCATTAGAAGAACCTATCTATTTATAAGATTTGAGAGGAGAGTTAAGAATATTCAAACCTAACTCCAAACTCAAACCTACCACCACTTACTATCAAACCTATCACCATTATCAAACTTACTACTCCTTCCATACCTACCCAAATTATCATACCTACTACCATGAATCACTTCATGGGCCATGACATAAGAATAACCCAATATATATAAGCCCAAAACATATACAAAATATAAAAGCCCAAAATATATATAAAATATAAAAGCTCAATAATACATAACCTAAATTATAACATAAAGGCCCAATACATAGATTTAAGCTTTATGATGAAGACATCGACGTTGATGATGATGTCCTGAATCCGCACTCCCTGGCTTTAAAGGATTCTCCTTTAGAGAATGAAGATCCAGGTACTCTTGTAATAATTGTGGGTCCAACTGATGTAATTCATCAAATGTAAACCATGTCTCTTCAAGTGGAGAAAGACTTTTCCAATGAACTAGAAACCTTTGAGTACCTCCATCATATGTGGTGATAATCTAGTCTTCTAAAATTTGATCTGGGTGATGTGATCTTAAGTGATGAGATGGTAAAGGAAATTGGTGATGAAGTATTAACCTGCATGTTAGTACTATTTGTAGAGGGAATAATGTTATCTGTGGCTTGCCCATGGTATAATGTTAAATCAGATACATCAAATATTAGAAATCTTAGCATTCATTGGAAGATCTATTTCATAAGCATTATCATTTATCTTGCTTACAATTTTGTAAGGACCCAGATCTCTTAAGAGTTATAGTTGAAAATCTCCCAAGTCTAACTTTAACAAGAATCAAATCTCCCTCATTAAATTTAACACATCATCTATGTGCATCAACATTAGCTTTATATTTATCATAACTCAAAGTAAGTTTTTGTTGAATTTCATGATGTAAATCAAGCATGCTTTATGAAAATGAAGATGCAAATGCACTAAGCATATGTTATAGGCAAATCAACAAGATTAATTGATTTTCATGGATCATAACCAGTTACAACATGAAAAGGATTCATACCAGTTGACCTATTAATTGAACTGTTATAAGCGAACTATACAATAAGAAAAACTAGGTCCCAACTAGTAGTATGATCGGTCACTAGGCACCGAAGTAGATTTTCTAAGCTTATATTAACAACTTCATTTTGTTCATCTATTTAAGGATGGTAAGACATAGAAAATAAGAGTTTTGTTCTGAGCTTTTTCCATAAGATTTTTCTAAAATGGCTCATAAACCTTACATCATGATCATACATAATTATCATAGGAAGTCCATATAAATGAACTATCTCACGAAAGAAAATAGTCGCTATATGTGATGTAACTAATGTCTTTTAACATAAAATGAAGTGTGTAATTTTAGAAAATTGATCAAGAACTACTAGGATAGAATTAAAATGTTGTACAGTGTAGGGTAATCCTAAGATAAAGTTCATAAGAAAATCTTCCCATTATTTGTGGGGAATTAGGAGTGGTGTGTATAGACCAAACTTTTGTTTTTCACTTTTGGCAACTTGACAAGTATGACATTAGGTAATGATACAAGCAACATTTTTCTTAATACTAGGCCAAAAGAACTTATCCTCCATCATGGCTATTGTCTTATCATGAAAAAAATGACCAGATACACCTCCTAAATGAATTTTCCTAGCAAGAAAATTTTGAAGTGATGAATTTAGGATACATAGTTATGTGTGATGAAAGAGATAGACATCTCATTTTTGATAATCATGACTATTAATTGAAACATCAGATTTCAAAAATTCAAAATTTATCAAAAATATTTATAATTAAGGTCATCATTAACTTTTTTAAATCCAATAACCTTCACACTTATGGTATTTAATAAGGTACATATTTTATTTGATATTATGCTACTTTGTTCTCGACATTAGATTTATGTTTAAGAATAAACGTATACTCTTGATGAAATTGAACCCATTTTGCATGATGAGAACTAAGTTTCTTTTGTATGTTTAGATATTTAAGTGCTTTGTGATTAGAATAAAGTACAAATTCTTATGAAAGAAGATAATTTCACCAATAACGTAAAGTTTGGATGACAACATAAAGCTCACAGTCATATGTGGAATATCATTGATGTACTTCATTTAATTTTTTCTAAAGAAAGTAATGGAATGACCTTCTTGGTTAAGAACACCTTTAATACCAACTCTAGAAGCATCACACAACATCTCAAATACCTTATCAAAATTTGATAATTTTAATATCAATGGACTTGTTAAAAGTTCATTAATTTTAGAGAAGGCTTTAGCAAGTGCCTTTGTCTAAACAAGGTCTCTCTTTTTAAGACATTGAATTATCATAGTCATAATATTGCTAAATCCATGTATAATTCTTCAATAAAACATGGCTAACCCATGAAAACTACGTGCATCATGAATTATGATTGGGGTAAACCACTCTTGAATAGCTCAAATTCTTTTAGGATCGACAGAGATGCCATCAAAAGAAATAATGAATTTTAAGAAGATTATTAAAGACATCATAAATGAGCTTATTTTAAGTGAACATATAGTCTTTCTTGATGAAGCACTTCAAAGACCTATCATAAATGATCCTCCTGACGCTCTTAGTCTGATTAAAAATTAAAATATCATTAATGTACATGACTAAATTTCTAATAAAAGGGCACAAGATATGAGTCATCACTCACATAAATGTACTTGGAGCATTGGTTAATCCTAAAGGCATTACTAGCTATTCATACAAACCATCTTTTATCTTAAAGGCTATTTTTTATTCATCATCTTCTCTCATACAAATTTTATGATATCCACTTCGAAGATCAATTTTAGAGAAAATTATTGATCAAGCCATCATATCTAGCATGTCATCAATTCTAGGTATGAGGAACATATACTTACTAATGATTGTATTTATAACATGACTATCTACACACATACACTAGATTCCATCTTTCTTTAGGGTAAAAGAGTAGGTATTGCGCATGGCGATAAACTTTTCCTGATAAAATATTTTGTTAATAAATCGTGAACTTATCGCTTCAGCTCTACATGTTCATTTGGGTTCATACGATAATGTGATAAATTTGGGAGTGATGATCCAAGATCTAGCTCTATGACATGTTGGATATTTCTTAATGGGTGAAGCTCACTAGGAAGTTGAAATATTTTGATATTCTGATAAGTGTTCACGTACTTTAGATGAAAATGATTCAACTTAAGGTTGATTTTCGAGGTTAGGACAACTAGCGTAAAAATGATATCCCCATTAATCTATTGTTAAAATTATCATTTATTAATAATATGTAGGGGTTTATTTTCTATGGGAGTAGATGAATTTTGGTGTTGAAGTGGAGTGACCTCTTTAGGCTTAGCTGGATTTAACACAATTCTCTTATCTTAAAATTAAAAGTATATGTATTAGATCGTCCATAATTTATGACATCCATGTCAAAAAAGTCAAGGTTTACCTAAGAGTATATGATTAATATCCATCAGAAGAATATCACACCAAAATTTATCACTATATTCTCCTAATTGAATGGGTACATGACAACATTGAGATATAAAGATAGAGGTCTTATATACTCAAGCAGACTTATAAGGTTGTGGGTGAGTCTCTGATGTGAGCTTCATTTTAACCAAAGTAGAGGTAAATATTCCCACTAAAGCTTTTCCTTTTATTTCACTAAGTCCTTTAGGAATTATTGAGGTAGGAGGAGTAACCATGATTGATGGTTCTTTCCAAATGAAGTTGTGAATCAATTATAAATTTGTGATCTAAAATATTATTCAATTTGAGTTGCTACTCAAAATGCATCCTCATGAGAGTAAATTTTTCAGGTTAATATTTTGTTACAAATATCAGTTCGTAACCTAGATCTAAATCTAGAGATTATGGTGTGATGATCCTCTCTAACATCACTATAGTTCATCAATTCATCAAAGCGTGTCATATACTCAACAATAGTCAAAGATCCTTATTTAAGTGTAGTTATTTCATCCATAAGCTGATCATGAAAATTTAATGGTACATATTTTTCTCATCCCAAGAAGCAATAGGTGGTTTCCCTAATTATTGAAATTTTTTGTGTGAGATTAATCCAATAAGTCTTAGTATGGCTAGTTAGTTTCATGCAAGCAAAATGAATTTGTCTTTCTTTTGAAATGGGCATCCAATCAAAATATTGGTTCACATATACTTGTCTAAGAAAATTTTAGGATCAAGTTGGCCATCAAAAAGTAGGTGGATCAATTTTAACCCTACGAATAACATCATCATCGAGTTCTCCATGTGTACATTGAGGGGAAACAAAACTAGATAATAACTCTTTATAATGTCGAGAATAATTGTTATAAAGAGTTGATGAAGATTCTTATCTTAAATTTTCTATTTGATAAGGTGGTAAAGAATCCTCATCAAACTCAGGATATTCATTAAAGTTGTCCTTATGATGATAAAGGGGTCTAATAGGAGAATGTGGATGAGGAGGGAGAGGAAGAGGAATGGGGTCAACAGGATGACCTTCTCTCTCTTCAAGTTGGTGTTTTAGGATTGGGTTAGTTTCTAGCGAATGTGTTGCTAGCCTACCAACCTTTTCTTCTAAAGCTTCAAATATTTTTTGAAATTTATTGTAGGTTTGTTGGTGCATAAGGGTGAGCTTTCCTATTTTTTATAGTAAAAATTTATAAGAATCATATTTTTTTTATCTAAAGATTGATCTTGATATCTAAGACTACTATGAGTTGACATAATCATATGCTATTAAAAATTCTGATATAAGCAAATATTTAATTATTTTTTTAAATATGCAATGTAATAAAATCAAAGACATGATTAAATAAATAAGTAAATATCCTAATTAAATAATAAAGTTTTTTGTATATTTATTTAATAATGGATTATAAGATTACTCTAATGCAAATAAAACTCAATACCAAATAATATGATCCTGAGGAAACATACTTTCTCTGAAACCAAATATGATGTAAGATTGAAGTGATTTTATGATATGAAGTTTATAACATCAATAACTCTTAAATTCTCACAAAAGAGTAATGATAAATGTACACTACTATTGAACACATTCACAATATTATGAATTTAATGAAGTTGAAAAAGATTCTTACTAAAATTATATCAACCACGCTAGAGATCTGAATCTTATATGTGCAAAGAAATAATTAAAAAGTTATGAATGATCTAACCAGTAGTAAAGTGTAGATAAGTTGAAGTTGACCTCTACAAATAGTCTGTTGTTGTGGAGATCACATTCCTTTTTTAGATGTCTTTCTCTAAGGGTTGTGAGCTCACACACTCAAGCAGTTTGTCACCCAGGAGAAAAGCACACAAAAGAATAGTAACAAAAATTTAAAAAGATAATTTTTATTTCAAATCCAAGTGCCAAGCATTAAAAAAACCTCCTTATTTATAGGATTGATAGGGAGAGTTAAGCATACTCAAACCTAACTCCAAACTCAAACCTACCACCATCATAACTATACTTACCACCACCTACTATAAAACCTACCACCATTATTAAACCTATCATTCCTTCCATACCTACCCAAAATATCATACCTACTACCATTAATCGCTTCATGGGCCATGGCATAAGAATAGCTCAATACATATAATCCCAAAACATATACAAAATATAAAAGCCCAAAATAGATATAAAATATAAAAGCCCAATAATACATAACCTAAATTATAACAAAAAGGGCCAATACATAGATTTAAGCTTCATGATGACAACGTCGATGACGATGATGATGATGCCCTACTTCAGTGAGCCCCTTTATTGCGAAAAATATTTATTTGAATAAATAAAATGTTTTTACTTACTCTCTATTATATATATTTCAAATATTTTTAGTCTTTATATGAAGTTTGTTGATTTTTCAATTTAATGGTAAGTTAGCTTATTATTTTCATGGCACATGATGTTTTAAGTTTTACGAGATTTGGAAATCATTACCCTAGACTTTTTTTGAATTAAATGGTTGATAGGACACCCACATTTCTAAAGATTTGTACCCTCACCTATAACTACTTCCATTGCGATTAGTTGAGATTTTATTGTAGTGATTCCCTAATTTGAGAGTTTCTCTAGTGCAAGTTCTTTTTTCATTCTTTTAAGTTATTTATTATAAGTTCTCTCTCTGGTGTATGGTAATGGTTTCTTTGAAGAAGGATTCTACCAACTTCTCAGAGAGTAAGGTGATCGAGTCATCCATCCTTCACCCAAAGGCAAAGAACTTCATTTTCTTTTGGTACTATCATGATAATTCCAACTACTCAGTGTGAGTTGCTCAAAGTGACAAGTGGGTGAATATTGTGAAGGATGATGTGATATGCTCCAACTATTATCATCCTTAGTTTAACCATTACTTCCCCTCTTTACACCAAGTTGATGAAATTGTTAAACTTTTATTGTGTGTGGCACTCTCTCAAGTGCTACTTAATTCTATAGTGAGTATCATGACCTTCATCCTTTATTTATGGCAAGAAAGATTATCGTGATGTTTGGCTCTCTTTTTCCACATCTTCTTCATCAAGTGGAACAAGGATGGGACCATATAGTTTTGGCAGTCCATGGGTTAAGAGTAAGCTTGGTGAATAAGGTCAATAACATTCTAATCTTTGCTTTGTCAAGTGTTTTGTTAGATGGGTAGTGCCAACTTCACCCAATCCATTTACTCCTGATAAGATGGTGGTTCTCCAAGATCCTCTTATCAAAGAGGAGACTTTGGGAAAGTTGATGGGTGAAGTGACTCAACTGTGTTCTTCCTCATATTTGATAGCATCCATGAATAGATCTACTGTAAATACTCTCCCGTTCAAAACTCATCCTTTTTCATTTTCTGTTTTAGCAATATAATAACTTTGTTTTTATAAGGCATAATGAATCTACTCCCTTCTAAATTGATCCCAATGTGCTTTGATTCCTAGGTGCTGATGGTGGGGTGATGGTGAGTCTACAATTATGGAGGCCATGCTAGAGAGGCCAGCTGAGGAGGCAAGGGTGGTTGATCTAAACACCTTAATCTTGAAATAGTCCAAGAAGAGGTCAATGAGAATGGTAGCTCTTAAGCTCTTTAAGCCTTACAAAGCAAGAAAAGATATAAGGGTAAGAAGCCATTACAAGATTCTTGGTATTTATGTGTCGAGGATAAATGCACTTCTAATGTTACAAATCCAATAATTTAGGCCAAGAATTGGCCACCTCATCTATTTAGTAGAAATGAATACTATTCTTGAGGAGATTCCTAAAAGGCAATTGAAGTATGTTACCTAACCACTATGGATGACATGGTAGTCGACCTGGGAGCTCTATAGAGAATGCACTTCAAAGTTAAAGTTAGTAGTTGACGGCATAGTAAAACATGATTGACTAAAAGACCAATTGCAAACTATTAAGTCTAAGGCAACCAAGTTTGAGGATAATGCACAACACCAAGATAAAAAAAGGATTGATCTGCATTTGAATCACCTCTGTAAGTTAAATAAATAGTTGGAAATGAAACTCTCTCATTGCACTGAAGACTATTAAAAGAAATAAGCCATGTTGACTAGCTTCTTTGATTCTGATGAGTACAAAGATATACTAAACAATAAATTAAGAGAATGTGTTGATCTTGCCATCTAATAGCTTCTTAAGCATGGTTAGTTGGATCCTAAGCCATGTTGACTAGCTTCTTTCGATCTGATGAGTACAAAGAAAAATTTGTGGTGTTTATTTTTATTTGTGATATTCTTTCATGTCAATTTATGTGAGGGGACACCACACAGATCCGCAGATGTATTCATTAGGGTGATTAAGTATGATATTGAGGAATGATGTATTATCTTGAGAGATAGGAGTTATCATCCTACAATGGACCTAATTACCTAATAAGGACTCCTAAGGACAATGGGCCTTCGAATGTACCAGAGATCTTTCTACTTTGCATGAAAAAGTAAAGTAGGATTTATTTTATGCCAGGTTCATTAAGTTCCCTATGGAGGAAAGCTCCCATAGTTAATTACATCCTAAGGAATGAGGTTCCTTAGGAATACTCTCGATTAAGGTAAATGATCATTATCTTTAAATATTTCAAAGATAGGACTATCAATCAATTGGTTATTTTTAGAAAATCAAGTGAGATTGATCAAAAGTTGAGAGTTATTATCAAAACTAAAGGGAGATGAGTAGGAGATTCTCATGATACTAGAAAATCTAGTGAGCATCCCAAACTATCCTATGGTTGGGCTTTATATTTTTAAAATTGAGGAGAATTATATGTTTGAGTTAAATTATTATTAGAAATCTAGGGCTTATAATTTCACAATACAAGATTATAGAAATACATAAGAGGTGAGGATTTATGCTTGTAGCCCCAAAGGGAACAACAACCTCAGATCTTAAATCTAGGAAGCTTTGGCGAGGGCCAAAGCATGACCTAAATCTAAGGCAAAAATAAGTATATGATTTATCTCCACAAGAGAGGATAAATCACCCGATTGCTGGACTTATAACCTGTTGGGGTGGCCGCCAACTAACTCCTTCTATGATTTTAAATACATGTAGGTAAGTCATATGCTTTGCAAGATGGTTAGGTTGCTATTTATTTAGAAGAGAAACTAAGTCCTTAAACTCACACCAAGAGACTAGATCATGAAGGGCTTAATGACCTAAATCTAATGCAAATTTTGTCAAGTTTTATTTTAATTTTTGGACATTTTTATTTGACATAGGCTGTGGGATTTTATATGCCTAATGCATGAGAAAATCAATTATGGGCCAAAATCCGAAAGAAAGAGGTGTGTTTCTACCATGGCTCTCAAAGGTCAAGCCATTTCTTCTGGCAAAGGTGGAAGCTCTCCATTGGCAAGAGTGAGACAATATGATTTATGCATATATGAGGCGTACAACATCCAGCTAAGGGGTTGCTAAATTTTTTATTATCTTGATTTATGTCTTAGGCTTTAGGTGAGGTTATGAATTATTTAGTTTAATTAGATAAAAAAATTATTTTTCCCTAAGAGCCTAATCGTATTTAAGCCATTCAATAATCACAAACAATTAAGAAACTAGGAAAATCATGCCATGATAATTGCACAATCATAAACATAATATCAATAAATTTATAAAATTAGCACAAAATGATAACAGGCCTGTCCGGTCGGGTACCGCTGTACAACTCGAAAATAAATGTGGGTAGCCGAGCTCTACCCTTATACAACTCGGATTACAAATGAATAATTACAATTAAAAGGAATTCATGGGAGTCTTCATTCTTCATTTTTTCATTTTAATTTGCTTCTTTTCTTTCTTCCTTTTGGCTTGATTGGAATATGGTTGCTCCAAAGGTATCACATGGTACATAAGACTTGATCTTATAACCAATGTTCATCTTAATCCCCATAACATTCATTCTAAATCTAATTGTAAAATTTACATCAAAATGGAAAAGGTAAATCTAACTAAACCTACAAAACAAAAGTTAGCTAAACATACCACACAACCCAAGTAGTTATATGAATAATTTAGACTTAGCATCGCACACATGGGTAACTAAGTCCACCTATCCTAATTTGGACTATGCTTAAGGGCTAAGCAACCTGCACAACAAAAGCATTTATATTCTTTTTTAATTTTATGACAGCTGCCCCTTAAGCACAATCCCCTGTAGAAGACATGATTAGGCTAAGATCGCCCTATCATCCAGTCTACGCACATACATCCTAACATTCAGTCTAAAAAATTGTACCATAAAATAAAATTATGCATCAAACTATGCACCACCTTAACATAGAGCTAGAAGTAGTGACTTAGCCTAATGTGTGTGCCATTTAAGGCTTGTGTGGCATGTCTTAGCTAGGTTTTAAGGTTGAATTTTTCATGTGTGAAAGATTCAATTTAGATGGTGGTTTCATTTCACATGATTTAGTTGACTTGTCAATTTTAGTTGGTGATTTGATTTGGTTTGAATGAACCTACACTTAGTGACTAAATATTATGAAGAGAAGAAAAGAGAAGAGAGCTCTCTTTTATGCCCACCTTAAAGAATTTTTAAGGTAGATTCATTAATTAAATTTTCTTTAATGAATGATTTATTATGTGTTTTAATTAACCTTAAGTTTAGATTTGCTCTAAATAGCCCTATTCAATAAGAAAGGCATCTTAGGATTACTATGACATAACATGCACCCATTCATTTCTTTCCACCATGTATACCATGCATATGAATAATCCTAAGCATACCTATACATGCAATGCAAATCTTAACACACTTTGATGATGAATGCAAAGAGATGTGATCTGAAATTTTGGATAGTCCATTTGTTGATTAGATCATTAATACATGTCTTTGTATGTAGAAAAAAGGGATTCTTCATCCATTAACTAAATGCACATCTATATGTATAAAAGTTATAAGTAAGTATGACACCATTATTTTCTACTCCAGGGGCATAAGGTACAAGAGACTTAAAGCCTCCAGGATGTCGATATACCACTTTTCTTAGATACTAGATGTACAAAAGAACCAAATTAATAAGGAATCATGCAATATATTATGTTTGATTTAGTTATATGATTTGCATGTGTAATATGAAGATCTTTCCTACATTTTAATATAGAGATGCATAGGAATAGATTTAAGTGTTGTGTTCTTTTCAAATGAACAATACACTTGAATCTATGTTAAGAGAATGAAAGAGAACTTCATAATACACATCTTATACTATAATCACATGCAAGCTTATAAATATTTATAACTAGCATCACTTCATTCATAATCTTTTATTTATAAGTTTTAAAAGATAATTTTAGGTTTAATAGTGATAATAGCTAATCATATTCTTAATTTTAGCCAACACATGCAATTTGACATAAAAGGAAGCATTTTATTTAATTAATTTTTGAAAGAAATGAATAAATGATTTTATATGGAAAACAATATTTAGCATGATTGAAAAGAAATAAAGGGATGTAAGAACATGGCTTCATTCACCCTAATTAATTCCTAAGGACAATCATATAAAATAAGATCATTTAAAATGAATAAAAATTCCTTAAAGAGATTTTTATCTTTGAATTTGATTTGACTTAGGAAATATGAGAAGGGTTTGCTAGTACTAATATATTCCAACCCATGTGTAAATTGGTTTGGTTTAATTTAGAAAAAAATTAGGTTGATTTTATGATTAGGTTAAGGTATAAATTAAATCCATTAAACCCCTTACTTACCACTTTTACATAATTATCCAAGTAATTATGAGCCAACATATGATATGCAACCACATGGAAATTAAATTAGTAATGCACCTAAGAAATGAAGGGGCCTAATGCAATTGGATTACAATTATTGGTTAATTAAGCTAAAGGGTTTGATTAAGTACTTTTATAACCCTACTACACATGTAGTTTGATTATAATTTCCTTTGAAATTCTCTTAGGTTATTGAACACCTAAGAATCTACCCAAGAATTGAATGGTTGAGTTCTGGAATGATTTAGTTTTGAGTTTTATTAATTAAATTATTTAATGAGATGATTAAGCCATTAATTAGTTGCGAATTGATTAAGTGTTATCCAAATGAAATAAACTTAGGGGAAAATATTAGAGAATAGGTTCTAATCTCATTCCCTATGTCCATTCACTATTTCATAATGATTAGCCAACTTAATTAATGGATGGATTACTGTTTAACATGTTAATTAATCATTTAATTAATTAATAGAGTGATTAAGAATGAAATAAGCCATTCCCCTAATTAATCAAGCAATAAATTCCAAAAATATCATGGGAGGCAGAGGTCATCCCACTAATCAATCTTAGAAAGTTTGGAGTTAATTGTTAGAGTAATTAGAGAGTAATTAGCTTAATTACATTTCTAATAAAACCCAAATTGAGTCAAAATCACTATTCAAAATTAATTGATTTAATTTTCTATTATTCTCCTCTGAATTACCTTTACAATGAGTATTTATTTATATTTTTTGAATTTTTCTATAATTTATTATGAATTTTGGAAGTTTCATCATTAAAATTAGATTAATTAAACCTAATTAAACTCCTAATCCCGTCGAGCCACGTGGAGGCTGATGTGGTGCGCTTTCCACATGGTGCGATGAGATTTATTAAGTTGCACATCCATCTACTAAGTCGTTGGCGGGCGTTTTCTCAGTCTAACATCGGATGACAGAGATTAATCCCGCGGTTAAGGAGGAAATCAGAGGGTTCTAAAGCATGATTTGATCAGGATCACCCGATTTGATCATGCGGAATGGATGGTCTGTGATCTGTGTCCTCCCAAGCGGCGAGAGACGGATGCCATCCGTCGATTGTCACTCGATCAGAGCTCACCTGAGCTTGAATTGAGTTCAAATTCATCCCACACCTTTAGGGAAGCATAAGCAATACATCTAACGGTGGAGATCGAGTGACATAATGATTTCTTCATAAAGGACCAAGAAAATTTTACTCTAAGATCGGTTTCAATGGCATACCTTGCCGGAGGCTATCACTGGCACTTCCAATGATGGAGGTAGCTTTGTTTGTAGAGATGAATCCTTGTTGAAGAAATTTGGTCTTGATTTGAAGTAGTTTGCTGGTTGACCAAACTCCTCTTCAATGGAGATCGACTTGGTCAACTCCTAGCTCCGGTCATGGGGAAGCTCAGGATTCGATTCATTTTGACTCGCCTTGGTCCAAGGATGGTGTGTGCAAGAGTAATTTCACTTTGGTTGAGAATTGAGTGAATTGGATTCAGAAATCACCTCCCCTATTTCAGCTTTGAGTAAAATCAAGAGTAGGGAAGCAAGAGTGCTCAAAAATGGCTGGGAAAAGCTTTAGGATGCTTGGCATTAGCTCTCAAGAATGAATGTCTTGGTTTGAGTGAGAATGAGGGGAGGTAAATATCCCCCTCATTGGATCGGATGATGGATGACTTATTTGCCATTTTAACTCAATGGCTTGGATTGGCTGATCAGTTTGAGTTGGAAAACATCCCACATGGGTCATTTTGGGTGGAGGAGTGAGGGAGAGTGGCTGCCCATGTGATTGGTGAGTGAATTTGGTGAGCTAAGTGTCCAAAGTTGATTGGGGAGGTTGGTTTGGCCTTGCCTTGGGTCATGGCTGACCCAAGCTCATTGGGTCAGTTCACCACCCTCCTTGGTGCCCATGTGGACCAATAGATGGGTGTCAAGTGGCCTTGGGAAAGAAATGACCAAATTCCAAGTGAATTTGGTCATGGGATACCCTTTGACCTAAGGGCAAAGTGGTCATTTGGATATGAGTTTGATTTGGAAAAATTTGAAATGATTTAAAAGTGGGTTGGACCAAATTTCAAGTGATTTGGAGTTCATTTGATTTAATTTTGCTCAATTTGACCCATTTGGGTGAAGTTTGATCAAATTGGGTTAGGTTGACCAGTTGGTCAAATTGGGTCAAACCATGGATAGGTCAAGTTCAAATGATCATTTGGAGCCTATGGGTATCATTGGTTTGGTTTAATTTTGGTTTAGATTTGGTTTTGGTTCATTTAGGTTCATTTGGGTCAAATGGGTCAAGTTAAATTTGACCCATTATTGGTGGGTTAGGTCATGGTTTGGTTGACCATTTAAAATGCATTGCAAGCTTTAGTTTCAATCAATTTTGACTTGATTTTATTTCAAGTTGATTTGACCTTTTGGTTCAAGTTGGGTTCATGGTCAATTGGGCTAGACTGTGTCTAATTGGTCAATTGAAGCTTTGGTCAAGTTCAACAATCAATTTGGAAAGAATTTGACCCATTAGTTGCAATCAATTTGGATTAGATCAAGATTTGACCTATTTTGGCTTTTTAGGCCAATTTGGGTCAACTTAGGTCAAGTGGCCAATTAGGCTTGGTTTAGCTCAATTAATGACTTGGTTATGTTTAATAATTGATTATGGATTGGTTGGGATCAATGGTTTCAATCAATTTGGCTCATAGTAAATTATGGCTTGTTTAGGTCTCCTTTGAGCTAAGTGTTGACTTGGTCAAAGGCTCGGTTTGACCCAATTTGAGTGATTGATCATTCTAGGATGATTGTTGATCACAATGTGAGGCTTGGATGGGGTTAGTTTAACCCAATTTGGGTTGGATTAGAACTTAGCTCAAAAAGATTCTTTAGGCTACTTTAGGTCAAGTGAGCCTAAATGGGTCAATTGACTTGATCAAGGCTTGATTTAAGTTTGGTTAAACTCACTTATGGACTTATGATAGAAACATAAATCCAATTGCAAGTGGTTTGAAGTCAAATGAGTTTTGGTTCATTTGATAATTTCAAGTCAAAATGATGAATATGGGTTTGACTTGGTTAGTTTGATTTGGCTTTGTGATTGTAGTTTATGTTTATATTTGGCAATGTGATTGAAGGTGTGATTGTTTGAAGAGAAAATCTAAGGGTTTGGATTGATTTGAGAATGATTTGACTAAATCCAAGAAATTAGCTTAAATGATATAAATTGGGTTTGAATTTGAGTTTTGAATTTATATTGATTTGATTTTGGCCATTTGAATTTATATTCCATTTATATTTTTGGAGATAAATGAGAATATAAATGATCCATTAGAGAATCATGTGAATTAGGAGTGATTTGATTGTGAATTTGGCTGAGGCAGGTCAAAAAGTTTGAAAAAAAAGGGGTTTGATTTTGTTTGATTTATATTCATTTGATTTGGATGATTTGGATGCCAATTTCATTTATAGTTATGAATACAAATGATGGAACAAGTGATTTATAAAGAAATCACTTGGCTTTGGGTTGATTTGAAGGGTTTGGCTAAGCTTATGGATGTGATTCATAAGGTTTAGGAAGGTTTTGGATTTGGAATTGATCATGGGTTTGAATCATTTAGGATTGGAATTGAATTCATAGTTGATTTTGGATTTGAATTATTTAGGATTGGAATTGAATTTGGAATTGATTTTGGATTTGAATTACTTAATTGAGTTGGGATTGATTTGAGATTTGAGAAAATTAATTGAGTTGGAATTGATTTCAGATTTGATTTGGAATAGTTTGAAGGAGTGTACATGGCTGGCTTTGAGCTTATGGATGTGATTCATAAGGCTTAGGAATGTTTTGGAATTGGAATTGATCATGGGTTTGAATCATTTAGGATTGGAATTAAATTCCAAGTTTATTTTGGATTTGAATTATTTAGGATTGGAATTGAATTTGGAATTAATTTTAGATTTGAATTACTCAATTGAGTTGAGATTGATTTGAGATTTAAGAAAACCAATTGAGTTGGAATTGATTCGAGATTTGATTTGGATTGGTTTGAAGGAGTGTACATGGGATGGCTTTGAGCTATAGAGTAAGTGGTTTCCTTAAATCCCTAATGCATAGCCTAATCCTCTGATAAACCCTTCTAAGTCTCTAGGATTAGGTTAAGTATTCACCGGTGTCTCAAGACTAAGGAACTCTTAATTTCTAGAGGTGACCTATGTCTAAGATGAAGAAGTTGAGAGCTCACTCCAAAAGTGAGGTCAACAACTGAGGACTACTAAAAGAAAGAAGCCATTAACTATCTTCTTTGATTCTGATGAGTACAAAGATATGCTAAATAATAAATTAAGAGAAGGTGTTGATCTTGCCATCTAATAGCTTCTTAAGCATGGTTAGTTGGATCCTAGTTTTTGAAGTTCGATAATATACTTGTCATGTTAGAGTCAAAGTTTGAGGAAAGTGAGGAGAGAAGTACAAGCTAATTTTATTTCTTATAATTTTTTTTTTTTGTTTTACATACAAGTGAGAATATAGTAATTATATATTTATCTTTTTTGTACTTGCCTTTTGTACTTAATACTTTTATTGAGTTTCCAACTATATGGAGTGTTGATCTTTAATTTATAGTTGCCAACTACACTGAGTATTATTATTTAATTTATAGTCACCAACTATATAAAGTGTTGGTGTTTTAGAATTTTAAGTGTTGAAATCATCGAGCACATTCTTGAGTATTGAACAATTTTTATCTTCCCCTCTATCACCTCAACATATTGATGTGTGAGCAATTTGACCACCTAGTGTTCACTAGTTTAAAACAAGTAAGTTAGAATATTTATAAGAATGTAGGGGTTGTAGCTCTTTTAAGTAATCTAGTCACTTATATACTTAGTAATTTGTTAGGATGAGTTTTGTACACTCAAGCCAAAAATAGCTCACCAAGTTTAAGCTTATCATTCGAGTCAAGTGTAGTTCATTAAGTCAGGCTTTGTCCTTGAGCAAATATGTAGCTCACCAAGTTAGAATTTATGCTTAGGTCAAGAGTAGCTCATCATATGAAGTATTTTACTTAGGGAAAATATAGCTCACAAAGTGACGTAAGTCTACATGTAGCTCTCCAAGTTTGTTATACCAAGATCAAAAGTAACTCATTAAATAACCTAGGCCAATTTAGCTCATTGAGTGAGTTGTACTAATACATAGCTCACCAAGTTACTCAAGCCAATGTAGCTCACTAAAGCAATTTGTAGCTCACTAGGTTACTTGGATCACGATAGCTATCTAAGTGAGGCTTAACACTAGATCCAATACATAGCTTATCGAGTGTAGCCTTGTAATCTTTTTAAACATATGTCACCTTAAAATAATCTAAGAGTTTTCTATATCTTGGTTGATTTATCCGAGAAAACATAGCATGGGCAAGTAAACAGTTTTGTAAGTAACATGCATAAATTCGTGCATTTAGATGAGTACAAGTAAAAAGGTTTAGTGAGCAAAAATTTATTTTATATAAAACATTTACCTACATATACTTGAATAAAAGGATTTCTAAAAATAATAACTTATTCAAATAAAAATATCAATAAAATTATCATTTCCCTCAAAGGTAGAACTTCTTCATATTTATCACACTTCAAGTCCACGATACATCTTATCTTGAGTGCATTTGTAGTTGGTAAGCTATCTACTTCTTGATGATGTAGATCCCATCTCGAGCATGGCAATTTTGTTGATTACATTTTGTCATGTAGTTGCATCTACTTTCATTGACACTAAGTCATTAGGTTTAAAATATTCTTTTTTTTGTGTTGCTATTTTAACACTTAGTTATTCACCTCTTGGTCACCTTTTTTCTCAGTGATGCTTTGATGTGTAATTCCTTTAATAGGTTGAGTACATTTTCCATGGCTTCTTTAATCGATTTCTCCCACTTAGTATTCTATTGGTCAATCTTAACATTCACTATGACTCTTTGGTCATACAACTCATACTTGACCAGTCATACCACTTTTGTGCCAAGTGATACGGAGAAAATTTTTTTTGCTTGGAGTTGTCTTGATAGCTTAAAGTATGGCAAGTAGGGAATAAACTCACTTTACTTTTGCACTTTCAACTTTCATCTTTAAAAGATTGAGAATCTTTTTGTTTTCTACTTCCACTTGGCCATTAGATTTTAGGGTGATGTAATGAAATGAATTTAAGGTTCCCTTAGGACTCATAAACTACTTTAGTCACTTGTCAATAAATTAGGGGCTATTATTTGTGATTATCATCATATGTAGTTCATACTTATAAATAATATTAGTTTAAATAAAATTTTAAACTACATGGATGGTTATCTTGGTAAGTGGCTTTTAATTAAACCACTTGCTTAATTAGTAAATTATGATGAGTATGAATCTTCTTGATTCATTAATGATTTACAAGGTGTCTATCAAGTCCATCCCTCATATTATAGAAGGCCAAGGGTTTGTGCTCGGTTATAAAGATTATATATATATATATATATATATAGGAGCAAACTTTTAATATTTCTTGCATCTCTTAGAAAAGACATATGTATCTCTGTTGAAGGTTGGCCCAAAATATCCTTATTACAAGATTTGATGGGCAAGTGTCCTTCCTCTGGAGTGGCTCTGCATTCTAATAAATATACCTTGAAAAGTATTTTTTATCACCTTGTGAAATACATTTTAAGTTCCATGAGGTTACTGATATCTTAAATAACTCGCCACTGATTATGACATATTGGGTGGCTTTGGTTTTGAATCTTCTTGGATTCTTGATGCCTCCTTCTAGTTCTCTTGAATGTAAATATTTTTTGATCATGTCAACCAACTAAGTGAGCTTTTACCCACAATCTTAAGGACTCTCCTTCTTTTATGCTAAGTTAGGGTGATTTCCTACATAGGTTGCACAAAAAGTCCACTTATTATTAATAATTGGTCAATGAGTTAGTTTTCATTCCTCTAGACTTACTCTATCTTAAAATATTCAAGCTTTCAATATCGGATTTAAAATTATGTAAATATTTGTGCAAAGACTGAACTCTCACTTCATAATCTTTATTGATTTGATTCACCATAAGCAATAAATCTAAAAGAGCTATAATGTTCTTAGCACTAAGTCCTAGTATGAATTGGAGCTTAGTATTAGTTCTTCATTCTCCTGTGGAGTTTTTATTTAGAATACCATGCAGATCTTAGAAATTCTTATTTAGGTGATTAAATGCGTCATTAATGAACAATATACCATCTCAAGAGATAGAAATATAACACAATAATAAATTTAATCACTTAATAAGTACTTCTAAGACTAGTGGTCAGCATATTCTAGAGATTTTTTTTCCTGAACTATATGGATGAAGTAAAATAAGATTTATTTTAATGTCAACTTCTTAGTTCCCTATAAGGTTAATTATTTAATTACATCTTAAGAGAGGGACACTCTCCCAAGAAAACTATCAATTAATAGATTAACTCTTATCTCTACAAATTTCAAAGTTTAGTTCAAAGATTATTAAATATAGAACTAAAATGAGATTGGTCAAAAGGAATAATTCCTTTCGAAGGTCAAATGGGAGTAAGTAGGAAATAATTTTGATACTAGAAAGGCCTAGTAAGCATTTCAACCTATCCTATGATTGGGCTTAACTATTTGAGAGTAAAATTTATTTTTATTTCAAGTTGATATTTTATTAGAATTTTATGGCTTAGAATCTAACAACACAACACTACATAAATGTCTAAGAGATAAAGACTTAATCTTATAGTAGAAGAGAGATAGGATTCTTTAAGCCCTATATCTAAAAATGCTTCTGACATATGTTTAAAGCTCAACCTAGTCTAATATAGAAAAATAAGGTTGTATTGATTCTTTCTCACTTGAGAATTAGAGCCTATCCCAACTATTATAGAATTATTTCTCGCCTGGTAGCATTGCTAACTGACACCTCCTACACTTTAAAATCATGAATATAATCTTATGAATGCTTGATTGTTTAGGCTTTTATTACTTAGAAATGGTACTAAGAACTTAAACTCACTCGTTAACCTTAAGATCATGATTAGTATAATATGATTCTAATTAAAGAAATAATTATTAAACTTTTTTTTATATTTTAGACATTTGATTTTTTTTAAGATTTTTGATAATTAAAGAAATAATTATTAAACTCTTATCTCTACAATGTGATGTAATGTGGTCATGATTAACTGAGAGAATGATATCCCCATGAAAGGTGGTCATTCTCATAGGCCAAATTCCACTTATGTTTAAAATGAGAAGGGCCCAATTCAAGAATTGAGAAGAAATATGCAATCATGATTCTAAGTTTTACAAGTTTCTCGTTACTTTTATTGCTTAAGTTATTTAATGAAGTTGGATAGAAAATTTAATTTTATCCTAAGAGCAAGCGCATAAACCAGGCTTTCACAATTAACATAAAATCACAAGAAAAATAATTCATAAAAAGCACGTTATTCTATTAAAAGTAAACATAAAGACAAATTTTTTTTAAAAGAAAAGTTATAGCAAGGATCATACAGTGAAAGAAAAATAGGTTGTTTTTAATGAACAAATTTATAATAATGTTTTGATATGAGTTTTATTTTACTTTCTTCTTTTGGTTCATCTGCTTCTTTAGGGATCTCTTTAGGCACCACAGGGGACCACCAACTTGAGCAGTGAGCTCCTATTAATCCTAAATCTCATAAATCCTAATCTAATTGTAGTATTAAATTATATTTTAAATTTCAAAAAGAAAAATCCTAAATCCTGCAAAATAAAGGTTAGTAAAACACATTTACACATATGCAGTTTATATTTTAAATATTCGAGCTTAGCACTAACAGTTACCAAGATTACCTGTCCTAATGGACTATTCTTAGAGATTTAAGCAAAAAAGGCACCTAAAGCAAAATCGCATCTAACAATTTTTATTACAATAGTTCTTTCTAAGCACAGCTCTAGTAGAAAATAATGTTGGTCTAATAAATAGCATCCTAATATCCATACTAGTGAGTAAAAAATGTTATCCATCTAAACTACAATAGTACACCATAAATTAAAAAAAAAATAACATAACACAAAGCATTAGCCAAGCCGAATTCTAGAGTTAGTAGCCTAGTAATCTAGTGTGTGAAAAGAGGGTTAGTGTTGTGTGACTATACTAAGCTTCCTAAAGGTTTGAGTTTTGATTTGTTAAAATTTTAATTTAATTTACCATTAGGTGAACACAATTTAAGTATTTATATAATGTATTTTAAATTTATATTTTATTTATGTTAAAGTTGAATATAAAGTTTTAAAGAATGAAAAAGAGAATAAGTCTTGCTTAAGTTATTGCTTAATTTAACAACACCAAATCCTGATAAGTTGGAATCTTCACCAAAGGATGAAGATTCACTATAAGAATCTAACTTAATAATTTATACATGTTGATGATGTTAGATTGATCCATTTCAACTTTTTTTATCAACTCTATGATCGATATGAGACTTAATGTCTCTTTTAGACAAGTAGCTATATGATCTCAAGTTTCTAGACTATATACCCTATGCTTGCACATTATGAATTATTTTAAATTTTAATGAGAGTTTTGAAGTTTAAATGTATTAATGTGGTTCAATTTAGTATTAAGATATTCAATTTAAAAGGATTGATCTATTTTAACATTTTTATCTATTTTTCAATTTTAATTTTGGTTTAGTAAATTATTGAATTTATTTAAAGACATATTCATTTTGATTAAAGAGACCCATATTCTTTGATTAATGATTGATTGAATTTGATTATGTTTTGATTTAGTTAATTGATTTAATTGATTAAGACTTAGCAAAACTTTAATTTAATTGAATTCAGTAAATGATCAAATTAAATTTTTATGTTTGATTTAGTTAATTAAAGTTCATTAACATTTAACTTAACTTATCTTATTTAAGTGATTTGATTAAATTAGGTTTAATTTAGTTATATGTTTGATTGTTTTAATTTAGTTAAAGACTATTTTGCTTCAATTGAATGATTAATTTTGATTAAGGGTTTAATTAAATGATTTAATCAATTAATTATTAGTTAATAATTTTAATCATGGTTGAAGAATCTGATGATTACTTATAACTAACTTAAATAAGTGTTTGATTTGAGTTAATTTTGGTTTAAGGATTATTTTGACATAACTTATTTAGTTGAATCACTTAGTTTAAATTTATCTTAATTAGATGATTGATTGAATATGAGTTAATTTTGTAACTAGCTTAACTTATTTAATTCATCAACCATAACTAAACTTTCATTTAGGTTCATCATTATTAGCTTAATCAATAATTAATTAAAGAGTATTTATTGATGAATTAAACAATGTCCCAAATAACTTTTCCATCAATAAAAATTTCATTTTACCAAATTATTCTTGAAGTTAAAATATTTTCAATTACCAAACTCTCGATGTATTTAGGGTAGGTGTAAGAGAACCCAAGCGGCATCCTAACCCTTTCTTGCATAATACAAACACAAGATTGCACCCAAACATAAATAAATCAAACACAACTCCATCACTTTGGGCTACTTTAAGTTGAGATAAGACCCCCAACGACCCTCACTTAGTAGCTGCTCTAGGTTAGGTTCAATTCACCGCTTGGCTAGTGAATCACCCCAATAATTATCCTTACCCAAAAAGATGTGAGTCCTTATGCTTTCTTTCTGGCCTAACCATTGCAAACCAAAGAGCCACCCTTTTGTTAGCCTGATGTACTTTACTACATAGCTAATAAGTCATCCTGATAGCTAATTGCATTCTTGAAGATGTAAGTCCAAGACCTTTCTTCTTGAAGTTGACTATCGTATGCTAACCAGGTCCAGAAATATATCCAAGGATTAATGTAAGACCCCCAATGGCTCCTCTCCCTTTAACTACCAAACTTGATTCCCATGACTCATTGGTAGTCACCCTATCTGATAGTATTTGTCAAGCCAACCATGACATCCCAATGACTTAAGAAGATGTGAGTCCCTAATGCTTTCTTCCTATATTGATCATCATAAATTGATGAGTTCCTTAGGTTAGCCAATTTTCCTTTAATGGCCAATGATGGAAATCAAACCAAAATCAACATTTAAATATGACTTGACTTTCAATTGAGCCAAACTAAGCCCAATTAGCCCTCTTGACCCAAGTTGAACCAAATTGACCTAAATGGCCAAAAAAGGTCAAATCAAAATCCAATACAAATTGATTGCAACCAGTGGCTCATGTTCATTCCAAATTGATTGTTAAACTTGACCAAGCCACAAATGAATCCAATTTGGCCAATTGAACCCAATTGACCCACAACCCAAATTGACATTAAAGGTCAAATTAGAATGATCATCCCAAGCCTTGGCCAACCAAACTAAGCCACCTAGGATACAACATTTCCAAGATGAGGCAAGGATCTAGGTTCATCCCAAGGCTTCTTCTTTCATCTAGAGTGTGCTTGTATCAACATAGCCACCGGAAACCATCCCCAGTGAGGTAATTTTCAAATCCTTCAGCAGGCCATAAGATCTTTTGTTTATGATGATTCTTGTGCAATTTTAGGAATTTTAGTTAGAAAATCCTTGCATCTTTCATTTTACATAATCCTAATGTGAAAATAGAGTTTTCTTTGGTGAGAATTGATGCAAAATCGAGCCCGTTCGGATGAAATTTTGTTCAATTTTGCAAAAATCCCATAACACCCCTCTTGATTTACTATTCATCTATCACTTTCCCCAGTTAGAAAGCAATAGCTGTCTGATCCACTTCACGAAAATAGACAACTATGATTTCATGCTAGATCTATGTGATTTCAGCCTTCAGATCGTTGATTCAATCTAGATCATCTGATTTGCGATCAAACAGTTCGATCAAAACCATGTGTGTGCGTTGTTCCACAAAATTTCTACTGAAAGTCCTTATCAGTGTTGTGTTAGCCAATCATGTGATTCCACATGGAACTGCATGGTACAGCGTTGCCCCATCAGCGCCGCACAACGCCGACTGAGTTATGTAAGAAATTCAACCATTTTCTGAATTTAAAATTAATTAAATCACTAAAATTTTACAAATGCATATAAAATAAAATATTGAATGATAAATTGCAAATAAGGGCTCGTTAGATTTGGCTTTCTGAGAGGAATCCAAAAAACCTAAGTCCCCAAATTTCACTGAATATTTTGAGCATAATTTGAGTTTTAGCCAAAATCAAATTTTATTAATTAAACCAAAAATACACATCAAATTGGTTTGAAGTTTTTAGAGATTGAAATGAAACTTAAAATACACTTACCATAAAAATTTGAAATTAAAAGGATTTTGGATTGAGAGATATTATATTCTAAAGCTCAAATAATATATTTTTTTTTAAAAATAAATTAATAGACTTTATAAAAATCATAAAAAAATATTTAAATCAGCTGAAATTTTGAAAAATTATAACAAATAGTAGAGAAATCATAAAAATGTAAATAAAAGTTCATTTTGAAGATATTCAGAGAGTAATCCATTAAAATTATTCTTAATTAATTTTGAATAGTAATTAAAGCTTAATTTAAGTTTAATTGAAAATTTAATTAGCTTAATACTCTCTGATTACAAATGTAATTAATTTGAAACTTTTTGAGGTTGATTAATGGGATGACCTTTGTCTCCCATAATTTTCTTGGGATTTATTGTTTGATTAATTAGAAAAATTGGCTATCTTAGTATTAATCACTTTCTTAATTATTTAAGTGATTAATAAACATTTTAAACAATAAATAAATTATTAATTAACCTTGTTAATCATTGTGGAATAGTAAATGGGCATGAGGAATGAGATGGAACCTCTTTTCTGATCTTTCCCTAAGTTCATTTCACTTGAATGGAAATTAATTAGTTTGAGATTAATTAATGGTTTAATTTAATAATTAAATGGCTTAATTAATCAAGTTGAAATCATAATCATTCTAGATCTCATATAATTAGGTTTCTTAAGTAGACTCTTAGGTGTTCAATAACCTAAGAAAATCTTAAGAAAATTATGGTTAGTTCACATGTGTGGGAAAATCATAAGTGTACTTAATTGAGTTCCTTAAACTTAATTAACTATTAATTATGAGCCAATTGTATTAGCCTCTTTAATTTCTTAGAGCATTGCTAATTTAATTTCCAAATATATTTGCATATCATGTTGGCTCATAATTATTTAGTTAATTACCTTAAGGTGTCATAGGTAAGGGTTAATTAATTAATTTAATCCATATCATAACTTAATTAACCCATAAAATCAACTTAATTACTTTTTATTAAACCAAATCAATTTACAAACATGGGAATGGATTAAGATCAATAAACTTTCCCTCTTTTCTTTAAATCAAATCTAAATATAAACTTAAAATGATGATTAAAAAGCCTTGGCCTTCTTTAAATGCTTCTATTTGAGATGATTGTCCTTAGGAATTAGTTTGATTGAATGAAATATGTGTTTTATGTCTTATTATTTCTTTTCAATCATATTAAATGATGTGTGTCATGTGATTTCATGCATTCATGTTTTCAAAATATTTAAATTTAAATGAACTTCCTTTAAGTCAAGCTTGCATGTGTTGATTAACCTATGAATATGTGTGGCTATTATCACTATTAAATCAAAGTTATTTTCAAAAGTTTATAAGTTAACTATAATATTTGGAGTGATAATAGTTATAAATATCTATAAGCTTGCATGTGTGGACTTAGAACATGTGATATGGAGTTCTCTTTCTTTAATCTATATGGATTTACATAAGATTTGAATGTTAACAAGTGTATAGCCCATTTGAAAAGGACACAACATTTGTTTGAATTCATTCCTATGTATTTCTATGTTAGAATTTAGATAGAACTTTAGATCATATGTATAAATAATTCAATTGAAAGAAATATAACTTTTGCATGATTTTCCATTCTTGTAGTCATTTGTACCTTCATGTGTCTTCAACAATAGTGGGTATATCTAGTATGAACATTCCGGGGAAGTGAGCCTTTAAGTAACCCCAAGGAGGTCTTTACCTCACTCCCTTGTTTATCAATGGTGAAGTACTTGCTTAAAACTTTTATACACTTGTATGTGCATTTAGCTAATGAATGAAAATCTCCTTTCAACTTTAGCTCACATGTATAAATAATTCAATTGAAAGAAATATAACTTTTGCATGATTTTCCATTCTTGTAATCATTTATACATTCATGTGTATTCAAGAATAGTTGGTATATCTAGTCTGGACATTTCGGGGATGAGAGACTTTAAGTAGCCCTAAGGAGGTCTTTACCTCACTCCCCTGATTAATAATGTGAAGTACTTGCTTAAAACTTTTATACACTTGAATATGCATTTAGCTAATGAGTGAAAATCCCATTTTCTAAAAAATATACTTTTGCATCTTTCATTTAAAGTGTGCTAATAGAAATATATTGCATGTATAGTTATAGTTAGGATTCAATCATATGCATGCTACATGTGTTGAAATGGAATAATGTGATGTATGTCATGTGTTAGTAGTTCACTCAAATTAATCTTAAGAAGCCTTTCATGTTGAATGCAATCATTTAGATAAATATAAACTTAGGATTAATTTAAAATGTGTAATAAGCCATTTAGTAAAGAGAACTAAGTCAAACTAATGTGCTTTAGAAAGTGGCTTAGGGTAGGGATGAAAGAGAGCAATTCTCTTTCCTCTCTTTATAAAACTTAGTTGCTAAGTGTAAATCATATAAAATAAAAGAAAGCACAAATTAAAATCCTTAAATTAGCTAAACAACTTAAAGTGAAACCAACCCTTTATGTTAAATTAAATCATTATACTTAGAGAACTATAACTCTAATGCTTAGCAAGACATACCACACAAGCCTTAACACACACATTAGAATTAAGTCACTATTTCTAGCTTTATGTTAGGGTGGTGCTTGGTTTGATCTATATTTTATTTTGTGATGTATTATTTTAGACTAGATGTTAGGGTGTATGCTTCGTAGATTGGATGATAAGTTGTGATTAGCCTAACCATATTTTTTGTAGAGGATTATGCATAAGGGGTGTTTAAAAATAAATATAAATGCTTTCTTTGCAGGTTGCTTAAGCCCCTAAGCATAATCCAAGTTAGGACATGTAGGCTTGGTTACCAATGTGCAAGGTGCTAAGTCCAAATTATAAATATAATTGGGTTGAATGTATGCTTAGCTAACTTCTATTGTGTAGGTGTAATTAGATTTTTTTTCTATTTTTAATGTAATTTTATATTAATAATTAGGATTGGTACTATGGGGGATTAGGATGAGCAGTGGCCAGAAGGATTTATGATTATTCTTTTATATTTTAGGTTGTATAAGGGTAAAGCTTGGCTACCCATTTTCTCTTTTTGGATTTTATGACGGTACTAGACTGCACCGACCTTTTATTCTTTTACGTCAGTTATAAAATTATTTGATATTTTGTTTACCTTGTGCATTAGAAATTACATGCCTTTTCATAGTTTCTTTATGATTGGTGTTTATTGTGTGGTTTGGATGCATTAGGCTCTTAGGGAAAAATAAACTTTCTATCCAACTACAACTCATAATTAAAGTTCTAAATAATTCATAACCTCACCATAAAGCCTAAGCATTAAATAAGATAATTTAAAGATTTAGCAACCCCTTAGCTGATTGTTGTATGTCTCACATCATGCATGCATATTATTTTACTCTTGCTAAGAGAGGGTTTCCATCCTTTCATGATAGGGGAAGGCTTGACCTTTGAGGGCCTCCTCTGTGTTGGAAAATACCTCTTTCTCGCTGATTTAGCCAAAAAATTTATTTCATCATGCATATAGCATAAGAAATCCTAAAGCCTTTGTCCAAATGAAGAGTCAAAAAATGAAATAAAATTTGAAAAGATTTCTCATTATACTAAGTTATTGTTCATATCACTCATGCTCTAGTCTCTTAGGGAGTGGGTTTAAGGAATTTATTTTCTTTCTAATAAACAATAGTCCAACCATCTTGTAAAATCATATGACTAGACCACATGAATTTTAAGCATAGGAGGAGTTAGCTGGCTACCACTCCAAGCAGTTATAAGTCCAGTAGTCGGGTGATTTATCCTCTCTTGTGGAGGTAAACCTCATACCCATCTCCGCTTAGATTTAGGTCGTACTTTAGCTACTAAAACTCTACAGATTTAGGATATAAGATAGCTATTTCCTCAGGCTATAAGCATAAATCCTCACCTCTTAGGCAATTTCCATAATCTTGTGTTGTTGGATTATAAGTCCTAGTTTTCTAATAAAATGTCAATTTCAATAAAATAAATCTCTTCAATTTTAAATATATAAAGCCAAACCATAAGATAGATTGGAATGCTTACTAGGCTTCCTAGTATTGTGAGCATTCCATACTTATTCCCTTTGGCTTCTGATAATAAGTCTTCCCCTTGAGTTTTCCCAATTGATTTTCCAAACATAGCCAATCCTTTGATAGTCTAGCCTTGAAATCCTTGGAGATCCTAATTGTCTACCTTTATAGAGAGTATTTTTAAGGAATTCACATTCTTTAGGATGTAACAAACTATGAAGACTTACTCCATAGGAACTTAATGAACTCAACTTAAAATAAACCCTGCTTTAATTTTCCATGTAAAGTAGGGGAAAAATCTCTAGTACATTCAAAGTCCCATCATGCCTTAGAGTCCTTAGGTGATTAGGTCTATGATAGGGTGATGATTTCTATCTTTTGAGATAATGCATCATTTCTTGATGTCGTACCTGATTACTTCAATATGTACCCCCTAAGATCTACATGGTTTCCACATCCAAAAATAAACACCACAAATTTTTCTGTGACTCTGCTAGGAAGAGTTCCTCTCTCCATCTCATGTAGATAATTATTGTCTCCAAGCATCGATAGTGGGCTTGTGTTTTATGTAAGCTCGAGACTATCTTTCTTTATGTTGGCACTTAGCTTATTTCATCTTAAGCAAAGCTAGCCAACATCCTTTAGGTTTTAGGACCTCACTCCGTGTAGGTCTTAAAACCCTTATTGGGTCCCCCAATAGGTAAAAAATAAATTAACTAAACTAAAGGAGATGACTAAAAAAAATTTTTTAGAACCTCTTTACCATCCTCTTGATGAGGCAAGGTTCATCCCATAATAAATCCTAAGAAAAAATATTATTTTCAAAAAGTACTTTATAAATTAATTAAAAGTGACATGACAAGATTTGCATAAAATTTTCAAAAAGATTTAAAGATAACCAAACCCCATTTAACAATGTCTACAATTATTGCATGGAGGTTCTTTTCAAAATCAAAATTAAATAATTTTAAAATTACTTTTTCAGAAGCATTTTTGAAAATAGCTATCTCCATTTCAACATACCTAGGTTTGTTGGATGAAGATCCTATTTCCAAGTGAAATCAAGACATAAAATTGAAATTCCATTTAGCACATTACACATGTGCTAAGTTGGAGTTTCCCTTTCAAAAGTAATATCACACACAAAAAACCTATTTTTGAAAATCAATAAATATAATTGAATTCCATTTAACATACCTAAAATTGTTAAGTGGAACTCCCCTTTTTGAAAAAATCACCCAAAGAACAAAATAAAAACACATTTGAATTCCATTTGATACACCAAAATTTGTCAAATAAGAATTCCCTTTTCAAAATCAAGACAAATTGGACTCTACTTAACATACCCACATTTGATAAGTAGAGTTCCCTTTTTTTCAAAACACATGTAAATTCCATTTGACACACCCAAATTTGTCAAATGAGAATTCTTTTTCAAAATCAAAACAAATTGGACTTTACTTAACATACCCACATTTGCTAAGTAGATGTTCCCTTTTCAAAATCACAAACAAATCAAACACACTTGAACTCCAACTGACATACCCAAATTTGTCAAATGAGAGTTCCATTTTTCAAAATTGAAAATAAATTGGACTCTATTTAACATACCACATTTATTAAATAGAAGTTCCCCTCTTTCAAAACAAAATAAAATAAAATAAACTCAACAAACACTTAAGCCTTACTTAACATACCCAAATTTATTAAGTAAAGGTCTCATTTCTCAAAATCAAATCAAAATGCATCAAAAACATTTGGGCCTTACTTAGCATACCTAAATTTGGTAAGTAAGAATCCCATTTTCTAAACAAATTAAATACATGACACACATCATCGCAAACAAACAAAAAAAATGCTTCCAAATATTTTCAAATATTCACTTGAATCTCACTTAGCATACCTAAATTTGCTAAGGGAAGATTCCAAAATCAAATTTTCAAACAAAAGATAAACAAATACATCTCCAAAGTCTCTCCAAAATGAAATGAACCCCATTCAACATAGCTTAAATTTATTGAATGTGGGTTCCAAATTAGAATCCAATCTTATGGCAAAGTCTCTCCTCAAATCTTTCCAATTAAATGAACCCCACTTAGCATACTTAAATTTGTTGGTGTGGGTTCAAAATTCCAAGTTAATATATGAAATCAATTTTTGAAGGTAAATATTAAAGCAAGGGTCTGACTCAGTTATATTTCAACAAATGCAGAGGTATCAACATAGTTAGTTCTTTCTCACTCTTCAATCAATTCAGCTACTATGGCTCCCATCAAGTTTTTTTTCTCTTTCCCCTTCAGTGTAGATCTAACCTTGGATCAGACCAATCTCACCTTGACTGATACCACCCATCTAATTTACTTTAGATGCGGTTTCGAGGGAGTCTAGATCACTAGTGAGGGGCCAACCCTCACGACTATTAGTAGGGAGGAGGTGGTTGGACAGAAACCACTTCTTCATTTTGACATTCCATCTGACTCAGAGTTTCCCTCACAAAAGAGGAAGGTTGTGTCCCACAAGTATCGCCTAGTTTCTTCCGTGTCAATTTAGTGTTTGTGCTGCTGGTTCCCCGCTAGTCTATTGTTGTCTCTCACAACCCCGGTGTGAGCTAGCACCACCTCTTTAGTCCCCTTAAAGGGGAAAGCTATCTTAGCATCTGAGATAGTTTCCCCTACCTTTGAGGTAGGTTCCAGTTCTCACACCGCCCTACTCTCCTACACCCAACACCACGATATGAATAGGAAGATCAAGTGGCATCATGAGCGAGCATCCATGGAGATCGATGCTACCTCCCATATTGCCAAGGAAGGTTCTCTACGAGGTCTCCCCTTTCTTGGGTGGTAGTAAATTCCATCCCCTCTCTGGTTCAGATAGAGAGGAGGATGTTAGGAGGATCAGACTACCTCCACCACCAACTCAGTACAAGGCACCGGCTAGGGAGAGGAGGAAGCCCTATGCCAGTCTCAAGATAGTTCTTCACCAGGTTGGCAGTGCCTACGGATGCTCAGAGTCTGGTGCATTATTTGATTTGAGGCTTGTAATCTCTAGGAGGGTCAGAGATTAGATCTATAGGGAGAAGGCCACCTGAGGTCAAACAACCCAAGTGGGCAAGAGGAGAGTAGTCGATGGCCTCCACCCTTATTGATTTTCTCGATCGACGGGACACTAGGGCCAAGTCGATAGCATAGTATTGACCAACACCACCAGCCATCAGAGAAGAGTTCTAGCAGAGAAGCAGCCAGTGTCACCACCATCACACAGCTCCACTCCTCATCCACTATCACCTATTCAAGTTCCCCCTCCCATAATTCCAGCCAAGATCCAAAGGTCAGCATCCAGGAAGAGGAGATCCCCATTGGTGATCCAGCTATGGCCTAAAGATCTCACTCCATCTGTGCCATCAACTGAGGTGAGGTCAAGCTCCCCCATTCGACCTCCCACTTCAGTTGTGGCAAAGAGGGAGTGGTGACCCAAAAGTTGTTGTGCCACCACCGTAGTCACCAGCAGTAGAAAAGAAGGGGGGAATGATATCATAGTTCCTATGGCAATAGACTCTCCTAGTGAGAGCACCTAGATAGTAGGCGGTCGATGCACAGAGTTAAGCACAATCTTACCAAGTGGGTGTTTTGTATGTCTAGCTAGGGAGAGATTGTTTAGACAACATCCTAAAAGACTATTTTGCTGAAAAGAAATAATTTCTTGGGATGATCATTTAGATCAGGAAGATGGTAAGGTAGCCTTTGACCTCGGTGAGGATGATTTATTTGAGGATTCAACATAAGTCCATATGATCGATACCCGAGGATCCCTTCTTAGAGACCATCATAGTCAGGAAGGTATAGTGGTTGAAGATGATGACATCACTCATTCAACCCAGCACCTCCTCCAACAGCTCAAGTAGAAGGATGAGAAGGTCAGTAGAATGGAGAGGAGGATTGAATACTATTAGCAATAATTCTTACACTATAGAATCAAGCCCCAATTTTACCCATTCTTATGGGGGTCGGTTGGCCTGAGCTCTTACATTTTTTAGATCCTCCAAAGAATGCATCTCCATGGATCAGGATAGTGGAAGCCTGCATAGAAAGGTCATATATAGTACTTTCATGCAGGAAAAGGACATCAAACAAATGGTGGAATAGCAGGTGAGGGAAGCGTTGGCGCATGCCCAGGGTACTTCATTCGTTCCAAAGGGTAGACCCTATCCAAAGGAATTTGACACAGTCCAGTGTCCCAAAGGGTTTGTGCCACCTTCTTTCAAGATCTTTGATGGCAATGGAACCCTCAATAGCACATAACACTTTAGAGCTAGCTGTTGCAATGCCAGAGATAGTGATTCACTCTTTTTCGTTTCTTCATCAATAGCCTATCAGGGATTGCATTTGACTGGTACGCCGAACTGCACAACAGTTTGGTGAAAATATTTGCTGAGTTGGAGCAACTTTTTATCAAGAGGTTTTCTGGAGCTCAGCAAAGCGTAACTGTGGGCAATCTCATTATGGCATAACAAAATCTCAATGAGTCCCTTGTTGATTATATTCTTAGGTGGCAAAACATGAATATGAAATGTGAATCACAGTCGCCCGAACAGTATGCCATAAAAATTCTTCTTAAGAATATTCATGGCCCAATTGCTTTCATGCTCAAGGAATTTATAATCAAAATCTTTGAAAAATTAATCAATAAGGTGGTTAGTCTATAAGGGGAAGTCAAACAGTTACCTTCTCCAGACTAATCTTCCAAGTCCAAGCCATAAAAAGGTTTCAAGAAGAAACCAGGGGTAGTAGTGTCAATCAATAAGGGGAAGCAACCACCAAAGTTCAGTTTGAGAGACCTCGAGCTCAGTAAGCTCCACTACTGCCTCCTCTATCACCACCTCGACCATCATATCAGCCAACACTTCTGCCTCAATGGCCACTATCGATGTCTCCTTAGCAGTATACAAACAACAGTATTCCTATATGCCACCAGGTAGCTATTACCCACTTACTCTTCTGGACAAATTAAATAAACCCTATTCGTTCAAGAGAGAGATAGTCGGAAAATTTTTTTAAAATCTCTTAAATAATCCTGATTTTCATTTATCATAATGTAAGAGGCCGAATGAAGTGCGCAAGAGTGATGATCCTAACTTTGTCCCTACCAAACCATGTTAGGCCATGTCTTAGAAGATTGCATCACTTTCAAGGACTGGTTTGAGCGTAGCTGTAAGTTTGGTGCCATAATTATCTCTAAGGATTACTTGTTAGAATAACCATCTAGCTTTATTAGAATAATCCTTAGTGATACATGTGATTCTCTCAAGACAAAAGAAGGTTGTGATATCTTCTTATCCTGAACCTCTAAAGAAATCATTTTTAAGATCACGAAACTCTCCTCGTAGGTGTCTGTGGTAGATCAAACCTCCAACATCAAGAAAGGTTTGCAAGTTCCCAAAGACAACTCAGGGAGGGTGGGAACTCAACAAAGCCATAATAGTTGCCCGGATAGGCCAGAGCAACCAATCGACCGAGTCGAGCATTCATTCCATTTTTTCAGCTACTACCATCTCATCCAACTCTTCTTCAACCAGAATCATTGTATCAGCATATGAGGGCACTAAATCCCTCACCCCACTCAATTTACTTAATTTCTACTTTATACCTCCTTTAAAATCTAAGAAATTAATGAAGAAAGCTAATTCAACTTACATCTATGCCATGAGTTAATTTATTTTATTCATATAGAAAGCTCTCTAAGTCTAAATAATAATAATAACACATATAATTTTGATCCTTACTCTTATGATTTAGAATCAGACTTTCCTTTTTTGAATCAATCGGGTTCACTCATTGAGATTGACTTAGAGTCATATGACTCCGAGGGTCCCGTAGGAGAAGCCCTGATGAGCAGGTAGAACTTTCTATCAACCTGCCACACGAAGTCACTAAAGTCAACCTACGTAGTGACAAAGTTCTACCTCCTAGGGTAGCACCTCAGGATAAGGGTAAGTAAGTTATTGATTTTGGTGAGCAGATAGCCCCTCCACAGGATTCTCCACCTATGGATATGCCTGTGGAGGACCAAACTAGAGTTGATTACAACATCCTAGCTCACCTTAGAAATTTTACAACTAAGTTAAGCATATACGACGCCCTTATCTTATCTAAAGAGATAAGGAAATATCTAATCAAGGCCCTACTTGATCTTGAGATATGCTTAGCTCAATTGACCTCTAGTGAAGAAGAGGCATGACACTCAAAAGACATCTTAGGAGTTACATTCAGCGATGAAGACCTACTTCTATGGATGATCGAGCACAACCATCTCCTCTACATCATCGTGGATATGGGCAGATTTAGGCTATCTAGAGTGTTGGTTGATCCAGTCAACATTATGAGCCTAAGAACCCTTGCCTACTTGAGGATCGACATCTCCAAATACTAAAAAAGAAAGGATGATATTGTGAGGATTCAATGAACAAGAGAGTGTCTTAGTTCCATAGTGCTGCCTTTGGAGATAGATGATTGAAAGATTGAAGCTAAATTTCATATAGACTCAGATACATCATTCAATGCTTTTCTTGGGAGTCCATGGATATATGAAAATAACACAGTTACATCCTCTCTACATTAGTGTATGAAGTTTGTGAGAGGTGGGATTGCCTACTGTCTCAAAGGAGATCTCAAGTCATTTATAGTTCACGGTCAGCATATATGAAGATGGCCCTACTACCTCCCTCAAAATCAACAAGTTTATTCTTGCAAACTTGGCCAAAGTTCAAAAATAAAAGAAAAAGAGAAAGAAAAAGAAAGAGAAAAAAATGAAATAGAGAAAGAAAATGAAAAAGAAAGTACAAGGGAGCGAGAAATAGACTTGGAGGAGGAAGTGGAGCCTAACATTAGATTTCACCCATAGTTTGTTACTCCATTTGAACACATGGGTAGAATGATCCGACCTCCACTAGGTAGAAGAAGAGGACAGTTTAGAGGCAACCCTAGAGGTGGAAAGCCTCCTTATTGGACACCTAATATGAGGTATTTCATAGCCACCAGGAGTACACCCGCTATCCACATACACTTATAGCGCACCAGCCAGCTCTTCTCAGTAATAGATTCTTTTGGAGGTGACATTTGAACCAGATAATGATGAAGACTGGGCTCTAAAGTAAAGCATAAGTGCACCCAAATCTATATGTGAAATAGTTAGGTATCAGTTGAGAATCTTAGCTCTAACCCCACTTTCATCATAGAAAGTTGAGAGTTTGGTAGTTAAGGAAGCCCCTAAGTCATCCATAGATGTGAAGACTTAGAGGTTCTTTTTGGGAGCATCATCCTCATGTTAAGAAATTGATGTAAAACTTGAGGATGATTCATATAAAGATTTAATAGAATTACCTTTTGATTGGTACTCACCGTGTGTTCTAAATTTACCAAAGAAAGAATTGATTCCACATGTTTGTCTAAATACAGATCATATTACTTCAAGAGGTTATGAGATAAAAAATATATACATTATCAATCAAGGCCAAGACTAGGGTTTGGTATAATGGGTCCAATCAATGATGATGATTATTACATAGTCATCACTAATCATTTCAAATCTGATATGTTCTTTTCAAATCACATTAACTCATATGAGGAGTTGTGCTTAGAAACTTTAGATGCTCCAAATATTTTTGAAGTAAAAAATGCACCACCAGAGTTTGAAGAGGAGATCAGATCAATTATTGACAAGCTCAAAGAAATCAACTTAGGAACTGAAGGTAATCCACGTCCGACATACATCAATTCCATGTTAATGAAATTGAAACTAATGACTTAGTCAGGCTATTGACTGAGTTTAAAGACTACTTTTCATGGGGTTATGAAGAGATGCTTGGTTTATCTCATAACGTAGTAGCCCACAAACTATCAATAGAACCTAGTGCTAGCCCTATCAAGAAAGCTCCTAGACGCACAATTAGATATTGAATAGCAGGTTATTTCTAAAGTCAAGAAATTGATTGATACTAGTTTTATTAGGGAAGAAAAATATCTTACCTGATTGGCTAGTGTCATCCTAGTTAAGAAGAAGAATGTGCAAATTCACATATGCATTGATTTTAGAGACTTAAATAAGACATGTCCAAAAGATGAATTTTTCCTACCAATACCAAAATTGATGGTGGATATTACCTCATCTTCATGCAATCTTCTTTCATGGATGCCTCATCTAGATATAACAAAATAAATATGTCCCTTGAAGATGAAAGAAACACTACTTTTTGAACCCTGATCAAAATTTATTATTATTAGGGCACGCCTTTTGGCCTTAAAAATGCCGGTGCTACCTACCAGTGGGCCATAACTCGAATCTTTGATGAACTTGTTCATCAACAAGTCAAATGCTATGTCGATGATCTCGTAGTCAAAGGTAAGGAAAAGGAAGACCATCTCTTTGACTTGAGTGCAGTTTTCAAACAATTACGATAATTTAACCTCAAAATGAATCTTTTGAAGTGTGCATTCACAATAGCTTCGGAGAAGTTCCTAGGGTTTGTTGTCCAACACTGAGGAATTAAGGTCGATCCTGAGAAGATTAAAGTGATATTAGAAATGCCACCCCCTACAAGTCTAACTCAACTCATACCATATCCAGGGTGGTTGGCGTATCTAAGATGCTTCATATCCAACCTATCAAGAAAATGCCAGTGATTTTCAGCACTTGTAAAAAGGGATGCTAAGTTCAAGTTGGATGACAAGTGTCAGCATACCTTTGAAGACATCAAGCACTACCTAATGATGCCTCCAATTCTAGCAGCCTCTATCCCAAGCAAGCCGCTCATCCTCTACACTACTGCATTAAATGACTCCCTTGGTGCTTTGTTGGCCCAAGTCAATGATGAAGGGAAGGAAAATGCTCTCTACTACCTCAACCGTTGTCTAATCCTTGCTGAAGTGAATTATTTACACATTGAGAAATATTACCTAGCTTTAATCTTTGCATCTCAAAAGCTATGGCACTACATGCTTTTCATAAGGTGAACTTGATCTCTAGAATCAATCCACTAATATCTTATGACACAGTCAATGCTATCTGAATGGTTGGAACCTTGGTCCATGATTTTGTCACAGTTTTACATTACATTTGTAGCCCTCTGTGTGGCAAAAGGATAAGCACTAACGGATTTTTTAGCAGCACCATTTCTTGTTGACTCTTCACTTAGTGATGACCTCCCCGATGAACAAATCATGAATTTAGGGGAGGCTGACAATTACCGATGGGAGATGTTTTTTGATGGTGTGGCTTCCTCTCAAAGAGGAGAAGAACCACAATCTACTATCCCAGAAAAGGCATGGGTAGGAATAGTTCTCTTAACTCCATATTGTGATATGATTCTCATACCATCTCTCCAACCCTTGCACCAATAATGAAGCCAAGTATAAGGCTTTGATTGCCAGTCTAGAGTTAGCAATTATGCATCCAAAACATCAACATCTATGGGGATTCTTAACTAGTCATCAATCAAATCATTGGGTCTTACAAGATTCTAAAGCCTAAGTTCCATCAATCACAAGTACACCATGGAGCTGTTGGCCCAAACCCAAAGGTTATCATTTACAAGATTCCTCGATGAGAGAATGCAGTAGCAGATGCACTGGCCAAAATTAGCAAGGAATTGGCATGTCCGAAAGATGAGTCCATACTAATAAGGGTCCAAAATAGATAATTATCCCTTATTAATTCTGAACTCATCGAAAAGTACTCTCTTGAAGGGGAGGTTGCCATTGCCAAAAAGGATGATGAGTTTGATTATAGTCAACCATTCATGGATTACCTAAATGTAGGCAAACTATCTCAAGAGAAGTCACTAGCACATCAAGTGAAGTAGAGAGCCCTTTCCCACACTCTCATGGATGAAACCTTGTACCAGCAATCCTTCGATTATATGTGGTTATGTTATTTGGACAAACACGAATCCCGTATGATTGTGACCGAGGTACACTCAAGTTTATGTGGAGCTCATCAATCTAGTCCGAAGATGAAGCCCAAGATCAAGAGACTAGGATACTACTAGCCATCAATGATTACAGATTATATGGATATAGCTAGGCAATGCCACTAATGTCAGGTACGCGGTGTGGTCCTACATCAACCACCAAACATTCTAAATCCTACATTGGCCTCATGGCCATTCGAGTGTTGGGGTACCGACATAGTTAGTTCGATCGATCCTCTTTCTTCCAAGGGTCATCAATTCATCCTAGCTACCGCTGACTATTTTTTTCAAGTAACGGAGGTGATCCCGTTCAAAGAGGTCATAGCTCAGCATGTGCACTAATTTTTTAAGAACTGTATCATATATAGGTTCGGGGTGACTCAATAAATTATATCCGATAATGGTACTGCTTTCAAGAGCACTAAGATCAACAACTTTGCCTCGAGACACAACATAGATTGGATGTACTCTACCATCTACTACCCAAGGACAAATGTCTAGTAGAGGCCTTCAACAAAACTTTCATCTAAATATTAAAGAAGACACTCGATGAAAATAAGCGATAGTGGCATGAGCAATTAGTTGAAGCTTTGTGGCATACCACACCACATACATAACTCCAACTCAATCTACCCCTTTCTTCTTAGTGTATAGGTCTGAAGATGTTCTATCTATAGAAGTTAACTCCCATCACTAAGGATATTGTGGGTAGCAAGTTCACAATAGATCAAAATGCTAAACTGCAGTTAGAAGAGCTCAAAGGTTTGGAGAGACACACTACGCATGCCATAACCTAGAGTTATATAAAGCCAAAATAATTCAAGCTCATAATAAGCTGGTCCGCCTTAGAGCTTTTCAAGTAGGAGAGCCTATTTTAATTCTAAGGACACCAATTATTACCCGTCGTAAGATGGGAGGTAAGTTTGAACCCACTTGGGAAGACCCTTTTATCATAGAAAAGGCCTATCAAGGAGGATCATATCAATTGATAAATCATAAGGAGAGCACCCGCTGCTTCCAATCAATGAGCTTTATTTAAAGAAATATTATCCTTGAATTCATATTTGAAAGCAATTATCATCAATAAAAATCTATTTCCAACTCATCCAATACTCTCTTCATTTTAAGCATTATTTGCTTATTTGTGAATCTACCACATCGTGTTTAGGATAGATGTAAGAGAACCCAAGTGACATCTATCCTTCATCAATTCAACACAAACACAAACTACACATAAACACATATCAAACAAATACACATCTTTTATCTCGCTACTTTGACGTGGGATAACACCCATTATGGCACTCACACATTAACTACTATAGGTCGGAATGATGTGTTATCCTGTTAATGCGTCACCCTAGTGGTCCCTCATTCAGGAAGATGTAAGTCTACTACCCTTTCTTTCTTAATTTGGTCACTGCACACTGACAAGCGCCTTATCAGCATGGAAGGCCTAATTGCATGGTCGGTAAGCTACCGTCATGTTGGCTTTGTTTAAGAGGATGTAAGTCTGCTACACCTTCTTCTTAAACTATCCATCATGAACTGACTTGGTCAAGTAGAGGATTAGGGTAAGTTCCCTAGCGGCTCCTTTCTTCTTGATTACTTCAAGTTTGGGTCCAGTCCTTCTTTATGACTCCCTACTTGGTAGTCACCCTTAGGTTGGGTTGATCTGTTGTGTCGTCAACGGGTCACCCCAACGGTTGACCCCTGCTTTGGAAGATGTAAGTTTGCTACACTTACTTCTTAAGTATAGCTGTTACACACCAATAGGCCCCTAGGTCAAAGACTGGCCAATGATAGATTATTCACACCGCCTACTTTAGGGAGATGTAAGTCTACATGCCTTCTTTCTAGACTGATTATTACACATCGATGGGCACATTTGGTTGGTTGGTGTTCATTATGCTGATAACGATCCACCCGATGGATACACCACTCATGACAAATATAGTCTGCTACGCTTTCTCCTTGAGTTGGCCACCATATACTTACAGGCTTTCTTATTTACAGGGTCCAGGATAATGCCCCTAGTGGCACCTCTCTTGTGAGCACTTTATTTGGATCATGTCTTTTGTGACCCCATTTAGACACTACCAGATTTACTACTGGATTGGACAGTCCCCCTTTCCTAACAACCACCCCCATGGTTGAAGATTTTATTCCACGAATGCGCAGAGTCTCCCTTGGTCCACTAAATCTGAGATAGGTCAAGGCTGACATAACCCCTTCTTAGTGTGGTCCCTCGCACACCAATAGGGTCCACAATAATAAATAAACAAAATATATATTTGCTTGTGGATTAGGAATTAACACCCCAAATGGCACCTTTCCCAAGCAGGTATCATATCTTGAGGGTAGTGCCAACAAAACACCCTATAGGATTTGCCTGACTACTCTTGAGTTGAGATAAGTCTCTTACGACAGTCGCCCTTAGGTTGGGTTCAACTTGTTATACCACCAACAGGTTACCTCGATGATCATCCATGCTTTAGAAGATGTAAGTCTGCTACGCATTCTTTCCAGCATGATTGTTGCATACCGATGAACAGCCCTAGGCCAAGTTTGATCTGTTATACAGCAATGGGTCGCCCCAGCAGCTAGTCCTTGCTCAGGAAGATGTAAGTCCACTACGCTTTCTTTCTAGCACAACCATTGTGCACTAAAAGACACCCCTTATGTTGGATAGTCCTACCTTGCTGCTGGTAGATTACCCCTTTGGATTTATAAATTTGAGATAGGTCAAGGCCGACATAGGCCCTTCTCAGTGGGTCCATCGCATACCGATAGGGTCCACAACAGAACATACTAAATTAAATCAAATCATATCAAACCAAATCAAATTAAAATAAAATTAATTTTGACTTCTCTTGAGTTGAGGTAAGATCATGAGGGGCACTCTCTCAGCAGTCACCTTAGGTCAGGTTTGATCTATTATACATTAATGGGTCACCCCAACGGCTAGTCCCTGCTTAGGAAGATGTAAGTATGCTATGCTTTCTTCCTAACACAGTCATTGCACACCAAAAGATAACCCATAGGTCGAAAGCCCTACCCTATAGTAGGCGGACTACCCAATTGGACTTGTAAATCTAAGACAAGCTAAGGCCTCTATGGCTTTTTCTTAGTGCAGTCCATCGTACACTCATAAGGTCCATAATAGACCAAATTCAAAACCAACCTCCCTAGTGGAGTCAAAGTAAATATATCGAACAAAATAAACTTCTCTCCAACGAGATGCAAATAAAATTAACTTCCCTAGTGGAGCCTAGATCTAAATTAAACAAATCTAACCGAATGTACATTCCCAATGGATATGCCCTCAATCTAAAACCATTCACCTTAGTGGAGCCATAACAAATTAAACCAACCTTCCCAATGGACTTTAAATTAAATAAAATTTAATCAAACTTTTATCCCTAGTGGATATACCCCCAAACATATCATATTTAAAATCAAATTCTTATCCAAAGCGGATAACTTGAACTTGCTTCCCTAGTGGAAGGTTCACATACCCAATTCCTAGCAGATTTGAGCCCATATCCCTAGCGGATATGCCTCCTCATCAATTAAAATAATATAATATAAAATTAATTCAATCTGAATCCCTGACGGATTATAGATTCTTATCCCCAGTAGATCTTCTTTTCATAAATCATATTCACAATCAAAATCAAATTCTTATCCCCATTGGATAGCTTGGATCTACTTTCCTAGCGGAAGATTCATGCACTCAATCCCTAGCGGATTCCTTCTAGCTCCCTTATGCCATTGGCATAAAGAGAGTTACATTACATTAAGATTGTGATTCTATCTACCTTTTGGGTTTAGGTATAGATCATTTTCATTAGTGCTTGCAATCCTTTGGACATTATTGATCATCTCGGTCAACACCAATACGTGTGGTGTGCCTTGTCAGTTACACCACACCTATTGGGGGTCCTTTTGTTGACCTCATTTTTGGAGTGAGTTCTCAACCTCCTCTTCTTAGACCTAGGAACCTTCTAGACACTAAGATTTTCTTAGTCATAAGACACTTCTAGTAATTATGTGAACACTTAACCTACGCCTAGAGACTTAGAAGGGTTAATCATAGGATTAGGCTGTACCTTAGGGACTTAGGAAAGTCAACTATAATATTTAGAGTGATAATAGTTATGAATATCTATAAGCTTGCATGGGTCTATGACTTAAAACATGTGATATGGAGTTTTGTTTCTTTAATCTAAATGGATTTTCATAAGGTTTGAATGTTAACAGGTGTATAACCCATTCGAAAAGAACATAACATTTTTTTGAATTCATTCCTATGTATATCTTTGTTAAAATTTAGATAGAACTTTAGCTCACATGTATAAATAATTCAATTGAAAGAAATACAACTTTTGCATGAGTTTTTATTCTTATAGTCATTTGCACCTTCATGTATCTTCAAGAATAGTGGCTATATCTAGTCTAACATTTTGTGGATGTGAGGCTTTAATTAGCCCTAATGAGATATTTATCTCACTCCCTTGGTTAACAATGGCGAAATACTTGCTTGAAATTTTTATACACTTGTATGTGAATTTAGCTAATGAATAAAAATCTCTTTTCAACTTTAGCTCACATGTATAAATAATTCAATTGAAAGAAATATAACTTTTGCATGATTTACCATTCTTGTAGTCATTTGTACATTCATGTGTATTCAAGAATATTGAGTATATCTAGTCTAGACATTTCGGGGATGCGAGACTTTAAGTAGCCCCAAGGAGGTATTTACCTTACTCCCCTGGTTAACAATGGCGAAGTACTTGCTTAAAACTTTTATACACTTGAATGTGCATTTAGCTAATGAGTGAAAATCCTATTTTCTACAAAATACACATATGCATCTTTCATTTAAAGTGTTCTAAAAGAAATATATTGCATGTATAGTTATACTTAGGATTCAATCATATGCATATTACATGTGGTGGAAATGAAAAATGTGATATATGTCATGTGTTAGTAGTTCACTCAAATTAATCTTAAGAAGCCTTTTATATTGAATGAAATCATTTAAGATAAACTTAAACTTAGGATTAATTTAAAATGGTAATAAGCCATCACTAAAGAGAACTAAATCAAATTAACATGCTTAAAAAGTGGGTTAGGGAAAGGATAAAAGAGTGCAATTCTCTTAGCTCTCTTTATAACAATTAGTTTTTAAATGTAAATCATATAAAATAAAAGAAAACACAAATTAAAATCCTCAAATCAGCTAAACAACTTAAAGTGAAACCAAACCTTTAAGTTAAATTGAATTTTTCTACGCTTAAAGAACTACAACTCTAATGTTTAGTAAGACATGCCACAAGCCTTAACAAGCATATTAGAATTAAGTCACTACTTCTAGCTTTATGTTAGGGCGGTGCTTGGTTTGATGTATGTTTATTTTGTGATGTATTATTTTAGACTAGATGTTAGGGTGTATGCTTCAGATTGGATGGAAGATTATGATTAGCCTAACCATATTTTCTATAGAGGATTATGCATAAAGATGATTAAAAATAAATATAAATACTTTCTTTGCAGGTTGCTTAAGCCCTTAACCATAATCCAAGTTAGATAAGTCAGCTTGGTTACCCATGTGTAGAGTGCTAAGTCAAATTATAAATATAACTACTTAAGTTTCATGTATGTTTAACTAACCTCTATTGTGCAAGTGTAGTTAGATTTACTTTTCTTATTTTTAATGTAATTTTGTATTAGAAATTAGGATTGGTGCTATGGGGGATTAGAATGAGCAGTGGCCAAAAGGCTTTGTCCTCGGAGGCAATGTGATTCCTTTGAAGTGGAGAAAACCAAATCAAAGAAGGAGGAAGATGCATAAATACATGAAGACATGAAGAATGAAGACCCCCCATAGCACTTATTCATTTATAAATTATAATTATTCTTTCATATTTCATGTTGTATAAGGGTAGAGCTCGATTACTCATTTTCTCTTTTCGGGTTGTACGGCGATACCCGACCACCCCGACCTTTTATTCTTTTACGTTAGTTATAAAATTATTTGATGTTTTCTTTAGTTAGACAATATAAATTACATGCATTTTCATAGTTTCTTTATGATTGGTGTTTGTTGTGGCTGGATGTGATTAGACTCTTAGAAAAAATAAATTTTCTATGCAACTACAACTCATAACTAAAGTTTTAAATAATTCATAACCTCACCATAACGCCTATGCATTAAATAAGATAATTAAAAGATTTAGCAACCCCTTAGCTGAATGTTGTATGTCTCACATCATGCATGCATATTGTTTCACTCTTGCTAAGAGAGGGTTTTCATCCTTGCACGATAAGGAAAAGCTTGAACTTTGAGGGCCTCCTCCATGTTGGAAAACACCTCTTTCTCATTGATTTAGCCAATAACTTTATTTCATCATGCATATAGGCATAAAAATCTTAAAGCCTTTGTCCAAATAAAGAGTCAAAAAATGAAATAAAATTTGAAAATATTTCTCATTTGACTAAGTCATTGTTCATACTACTCATGCTCTAGTCTCTTAGAGAATGGGTTTAAAGACTTTAATTTCTCTCTAATAAACAACCTAATCATCTTACAAAATCATATGACTAGACCACATGGATTTAAAGAATAAGAGGAGTTAGTTGGCTACCACTCTAGATAGTAATAAGATTAGCAGTCAGGGGGTTTATCTTCTCTTATGGAAGTAAACCTCATACCCATCTCTGCTTAGATTTAGGACATGCTTTAGCTTATACTAAAGCTCCCTAGATTTAGGATCCAGGTAGCTATTTTTCTCGAGCTACGAATAAATTCTCACATCTTAGGCATTTCCACAATCTTATATTGTTGGATTATAAGTTCTAACTTTCTAATAAAATGTTAATTTCAATAAAATAAATCTCTTTAATTTCAAATATATAAAGCCCAACCATAAGATAAATTGGAATGCTCACTAGGCTTTCTAGTATCATAAGCATTCCCTACTTATTTCTTTTGTATTTCGATAATAAGTCTTCCCCTTGAGTTTTTCCAATTGATTTTCCAAACATAGCTATTCCTTTGGTAGTCTAGACTTGAAATCTTTAAAGACCCTAATTATTTACTTTAATTGAGAGTATTATTAAGGAATTCCCATTCTTTAGGATGTAATTAACTATGGGGGCTTGCCTCTATAGGGAACTTAATGAACTCGGCTTAAAATAAACCTTTCTTTACTTTTTCATGTAAAGTAGGGGAAAATCTGATATATATTCGAAGACCCATCATGCCTTAGGAGTCCTTTTTAGGTGATTAGGTCCATTATAGGTGATGATCTCTATCTTTTAAGATAGTGCATCATTCCTTATTGTCATACCCGATCACTTCAATAAGTACCCCCTAAGATTTGTGTGGTGTCCCACATCCAAAAATAAACACCAAAATTGGATAGTTTCTATTGTATGACCGGTTGACTATTCTTTTAAGTCAATAAATGTAAGGTAAGTCTAGCTTTTATAGCCCTTACTTAATGCGACTCATCGCAAAGTGACTAGGTCCATTTACACATGTTTTGGGTTAGGATCATGCCCTCGAGGCCCCTTTCCCAAGTGACTATTTTAATATTAGATCAAGCCATTACAACCCCTCTCCTAGTATTGCCCCTTTAGGATGAGAGGTATCGTCCTGTGGATGAGTAGACTACTCTTTTGGGCTAACAAATCTGAGGAAAGACTAAGCTCTTGTAGCCCCTCCTTAGTGTGGCCCATCATAAACCAATAGGGTCCATACCTATTCAATAATCAAATATAAATCAAAGTCAGCATGAATTATCAAAGTCGAGCAAAAAAATTCATCAACTAAATCAATTAACCAAACTAAATCAATTAAATCAAACCAACTCTAACCCAAATATCATTCATCTTTAACAAGGCTCTCATTCATGCCCTTGGCATGATTCAATCCAATAAATTGATCTTTATGTATTTAACATAAATACAAACTTCAAACAATAAATTTTAGCAAATCTACATTCATGCCCAAGCATGACTCGATCCCAGACAAGATCCTTCTTCGTGTCCTTGACACAAAACTAATTAATGAGTAAATCAAATAGATTGCAAACAATCCTCCTCATATGCCCAAAGAATGGAATGAAATGAACTGAATTGCACATTAAGACCTAAGTTTCTTTTACCCCTCCATTTAGGTATGAGCAGTCCTTATTGCTGTTCATAACCTTCTCGGATGCTTTTGATTATCTTGATCAATGCAAATGCATGTAGTGTGTCTTGTTAGTTACATTACACCTATTCGGGGTCCTTTTGTTTACCTCATTTCTGAGTGAGGATTAATTCTTCCCATCTTAGATCTAGAACCTTCTAGATACTTAGATTTCCTTAGTGATAGGACACTTCTAGTGATTAAGGGAATAATAAACCTAAGCCTAAAGACTTATATGGTATAACCCTAAGCCTAGAGTTTACCTTAGGAGAAATAGGTTTCACCTATCCTTGGGCAAACCAAAACACTTGCCCATTCACTCATCCAAATGTAAGCTCATGTAGATGGAGTTAAACCAACCCCAACCTATTCAATTAGTCTTAATGGAACTTGGTTTTCTAATCCAAGCTCTAAGCCAAATTAACTTGGATCTTAACCTAGGTTAACTCCACTATAAACCTATAAATCAATTTGAATCCATTTGAACAAACTAAATCCAATTTGATTTTCTCAATCACTCTAAATATTCAATGGATTGTTTCAAATCACTCCAACACTTATTATCAAGCCAATTGAGTTAAAGGAATGTGATCAACCCAATTAGCCCATTTGAAAGGGTTCAAATGAACTAAAACCTAATTAAGCTCAAATTAATTGCAATCAAAGCCACTAAGCAATCTCAAATTTATCATTGAACACATCGCAACCATCCATAACCAATTAGTCCAAGTTGGCTTGACTAAGTCTCTTAACCCAAACTGACCTAAAAGAAATAATTGAACCAAATTCCAATTAAACTCCCAATGGATCAAATCAAACCATCCAATCCCTCCATTGATGATTGTAGGTCATTATTGAATACTCCACTACAATCAATTGAACATAATCAAGTCAATTTAACCCTTTGAACCAAATCAAATCTTATACCAAATTGGTTGAAACCAATGCTTCCAATTGTTGACCTCATTTTTAGATGAGGTTAACACTTCTTCCAAAGGCATCATTAGGACTCCTAATTCTAAATTAAAAGCCTTTTAACTAAGTACCTAAGTCATCACACTTAGTGATCTAGTGCACTTTCCTTGGAGTAATCTAACTTAATGGGTTTAGTTAGATTTTATCCAAATATTCAACCTAAACATACACCACTCTAAATGTAAAATTAAGCCTGGGTTACAATTTAAATAGGGACTAAACCTAATCACCTTAATTAAGCTTATTACCACATAAACTTAAAGAAATTAAATTAAACCCAAAAAAATCCAAATCAAATGAAATAAGAAACATTAAATCATGACATAAAATCAAATGAATCCAAGACCAATACAAAATTCAAAAGGATTGTTAACCTTTTTACATGGATTTGACTTATGTGGGTCCCACAAAGCCAAAGGTCAACTCACCAAAATTTGTCCAAATTAAATCATTTCAAATGGTTGGAAAACATGAATTTGAAAAATATAAGTCCAATGTGATCTTGATTAAACTAATTAAGATATTCAACCTAATAAGGCTTAAATGGATTCTATTGGACTTAAATCTAAATTAAATAAATTCAAATCAAATATCCAAATTCTTTTGAATATGAATGTTGATCTTAAACCAACTAATTGTTGGGTCCATATTGACCAATTTGGTCATTTAACCCATATGAACCAAACTTAACCCATTAAGTCCAATTTGGGTCAAATGGCTTCCAATGAAATAAAATTGGGATTTTGATCCAATGCTTTTCAAATTACTTAGATTAACCCAATGAAACCTTAAACACATTATAATTAAGCCAAATGAATCATTTGACTTAATCAAAAATAACCTAAATTCAATTACATTAAATGGACTAAACCTAGATTAAATACTCCATAAATCTTAAAATCCTTGATACCCTTTTATCCAAAGGTCCATTCATGATGAAATGCACATACAATAAGGATTGAACCATGACTAATCAATTAACTGGGATGACCTAAATTAAACTAATGCAAGGAATGATTAAGTGCATTAACCCAAAAAGTTTTCAATTCAATATTCTACCAATCCACCTAGGATGTTAATAAAACACTCCTAGACTTCATTAATGATGATTCTTAGCCTAATCAAGTAACTTAAGCACCCTTTACATAAATCCAAATGAAAGGATGCCATGACTAGTCAAATGGATGACAAGCCCAATTCCATTTGCATAACCAAATTCCCTCTCCACCTCTTCATCCTAGATAGGTGTAAGATGGCTAAGAGACATGGTAGATAACTCCCAAAAGTTGTGGTTAGCTCATCCAACCAAGAAATGAAAATAAATAAGTTAAGACCTCACGACCAAGAGGAATATAGAGATTGAGCAATTCCCAAGTGCAAATAACCTTCCCATCACCTTCTCGACCTCAAACAAAGTTGAAATGAACTTTCCCCCACTTCCCTCATCACCGAGAGGCCAAAAAATGACCAACGCCGCCAGAATTCAAACTGAGGTTGGTCTATGGAGCAATCCAGAGGGAGGCAATCCAATTCATTTAGCACACGAGCTTCTCATACCATTTCATAGCTATTGAAGTTGACCCCACCATAGGAGATCATCAGGACTAAGGTATGCAATTAATGACCTCCTCTAAGCTTTTGACTTTGGTGTTTTTTTTGAAGAAAGTTCAATCTTAATGAGATCAAACCACTTAGATCCCTTCAATTTCATTCACTGATAGATTTGCAATCAAATCATGCGATTTCAATGATCAGATGGACAAAAATCATGCAAAAATGACGAACGGCTCTCGGCCTCTACTGTCAGCATAGGAGACATAATCTCTATCGTCTGTTCCCATTAAAATGAATGGACGATCGAGATTTAGCCAGCTTTCTGATTAAATCCAATAAAGTGAATTATGGATCAAATCGGGACTGTCCGATCTTTGATCAAACAGTCAAGGATTATCCCGCATGGCACTGCTTTTGACACAGATGCCACACGATCTCTGGGTGGCCAAATCATGCCTCGCCATGTGGTGGCGACACCACGATGATGTCGGCCCTTTATAAAATGAGTAAATCCCTTATTTAACTAATTAAAAATCATAGAAAATTCAAAAAGTTATAAAAAATAAATATAAATTCAAACATTATAAACTTGGGCTCTATGGATTCATCTTGATGAGAGCAATCCATTAAAATTAAAATCCCCAAATTATTTTGGGTATCTTTACCTTAATTTAGGTTTGGATATATACATTCAAATCTTAATTATTCCCAAATTAATAATCCAATCCAAATTAAACTTTGGGGATTAAAATTGATGTTAAGGGACACACCATTTAAATTTTTCATAATTTATCGAATAGTGAATATTAATATTGGAAATTTTAAACCCTAAACCTTAATTTTCATGAAATCAATTATTAATAAATAAAATAAATGATGGAAATTGACCAAAAATGATTTAAAACATCTTAATATATTCAAATGATCATAAATAACTATTAAAACTCATGAGAACATAATAATTTATAAAATGCTAATTAGGCTATTAATTGAATTAATTAATTCAATTAATCAAATTGAACTTAAATAAAATATAATAAATCAACTAGAGCACCAAAATTTATGAATGAACCCTTATTGCATGTATATTTCAGAGGGGTTTCAAGAAAAAATAAAGCCCTTAAATAATTCTCATTAAATTAAGCCTAAATTATGTTTTAATGAAATAATTAAATTCTTAATTACACCTTAATCACATAACTGATCAAAGTGAAACTATGGGGAAATTAAATAGGAAAGTTGACCCACTTGCCATAAAAAATTTAAAGTTCATTTGACCTCTCGATTGGGAGTATTTGAATTTCCAAGCCTCTAGGTCATTTTAAGAAAAAGTATTAAACCAAAAAATTTAAAAAAATTATAAAATTTATAATACAAATTTGAAATATTATAGTTAATATTAAAACACTTAAATAAATTATATAATTCAACTGAAAATAATAGAATTTAAATAACTCTAAGTTAAAGGTCATAACTAAAGGAAATATGAAACTTAAATCGTATTTAATTATAATTAGTCTTTTAAATCATAATAATTTCATTTTATAAACACAAATATAAAAATATCATTGATTTCTAAAATATATCCTTCAATACATAAATTCTTTAATATAGTCTATATAAGGAAATAAAATGGTATAAATGTGAACATCAAAAGATAAGCATGGAAACATAAGAAAAAGAAATGTGAACAAAAAAAGAAGGTTAAATGTAATTAAAACCATAAACTAGAATGAATTATAATTTTAAAAATGACAAAATAACAAAGCATATTTAATCATTTAAGTCATAGAATAAATCTACATCAAGATAAGTGTTCTTTTCAAAAAGACATAAAGATCATTCTTTTTGTTTTAAAATAATTAAGATAAATGGAATCCTTTCATAATGAACAATTTGGAATCATTTTAAAACTATTCCATATTGAAAGAATCATTAATAAGTTATAAAAGTGGAATTTAATAAATTGAATAATCTTAAACACAATAAATTGAATATAACTTTATTTAGGTTAATGAACATTAATGAAAATAAACAAATGAAATTAACTTCAAAAGTTTCATATTAATGAAAATGAAATTAACTTAACTTGGATAGAGAAAGTACCTACATTCAAGTTTTACCTTGAATCAAATATAGTAAAGTCAATGAACAAACATAAATATTAAATCAAAGATGAACTCAATATAAAATATAAGCCATCATAATCAACTAAGTAAACATTTAAAATAAATCAAACTAAAGAATAGATGATAAATATCAATACCACAATCTTAAATCAAAGAAATTAGAAGAATCTCAAATCGTAATGATAGATAGATTAACTTAAAGAAAAATTAAATTAAATCATAAGAATAACTTAATTTAAACCAAAATCATAAAATTCCTAAATAAAGAAATATAAAACAAAATGAAAAAAAAAACTAAATTAAGTCAAACCCTCTAAATTCAAGCTCAAATTAAAATTCTTAGGATTTTAGTTAGATTCTTAAGATGAATCTTTACCTTAGAATAAAGATATTATCCTATTGGGATATAAGGTGTTGAATGGAATGGGCACCATTTAGAATGAAACCTATTTTGGTCTTCACTCTTGAAAACTTAACTTAATTTTAACATAATAAAATGTACCTAAAATGAAGATAAATCATTAAATAATTTGAATTAAAATCATCGAAAGGTAAATAAACCAACATTCAAAAGTACATGAAAAAAAACTAAAATCATAAAGCTTAGTAATGTCTTGTCACACAAACATTTTTCTTCACACACTAGAATTATAAGTCAGATCCTATAATTAGGTTATGATGTTTTGTGATTTTCTATGCTTTTCTGTGATTATGTGAAGAGAATTATTTTTATTGTTTTATGGTTTTATGGTGTATTATTTTAGATTGATAGCTAAGATTATTTGCCAATAGCCTGGATGGTAGGACATTATTTCTAGAACTGATATTGTCTCAAAAGGGACTATCATAAATAAAAATTATAGAATTGTTGTTTGTTTATAGGTGATGAAAAGTCCCTTAACATAGTCCATATATAGGTGAGCTTGGCAAGCAACTAATGCTAAGCTCATATGTTTAAAAAAAATATAGCTATTGTATGATGTTTGTATTTTGTTGACATTTGTTTTACAGGGCTTAAAATTTATTTTTGAATTTAAAAATATAAAATTGAGCTTAGAATTAGGTGGGATCTATGAGATCCAGGATTAACAGGAGCTGACCCTACCAGGAGATAGTGCAAAGGTCCCCTATGATGCCCAATAGAGGTCTCTAAAGAAAGAGATGATCATGGAAAGAAGACCCATAAATTTAGACTTGTAGTTCTAGGATGAGTTGTATATGAGCTCTACCCATTTTTTCTTCTTCCAGTGATGTACGTACCACAAAGATTGGCCTATTTTATAAATGTAAATTAACTTAATTTATTTTGGGTGCACAATAGAATCAACCTGCTTTTTAAGCTTCTTTCTATGTTATACTTTTCTATGAAGAATGCCTAGATGTAGGCTCATAGAAAAAAACTAAATTTTATACCCAATTAAATTTAATCAATCCAAACATAAAAATAATGCAATTCAAAATTGAATATAAATAAAGCCCTAGGGAATAGTTAAAAATTAATTAGAAACCAATAAAATTATGCAATCATATTGTTCTAATCCTTGAATTAGGCAACTTCTCCCATTGCACATAAGGGGCATATGACTTGTGAGGATGACCGCCTTCTTGGGGAAGCCTGCCTTCTATTGTTGATTTGGCCCATGACTTTCTTCTAATTGCATATCATTTAGACATAAATTGTATACACGTGGCCTAAAATGATTATTGAGTCAAAATTTATAAAAATCTGAAAAATGTGCATTAGTTAGATGCATTTCATACCCCTCATTATCTCAGGGATTATGGAGTGAGTCTAAGTTCATAAATTCCTTACTTAAAAAATATAAGAGCCCAACCATCTACATTCATAAGACTTGGTGTCATAAATTTAAAATGCACTTAGGTGGTGTTAGCTAGCATCCCTCTCCAAGCGGGTTGTAAGTCCAGAAGAGTCACAGATATGTTAGTTCCCTCAAGTAAGAGGAATGATCGATAATTCCCAAAATGAAATTAGGTCAAGCATCAGACATGTGTAAGAAACACATATAGACTAGGTTCTAAAGCATTACTTTTCAAGAATAAGTCTTCAATCCTAAGTGTTTTTGCAATCTTATGTTGTTAGAATCTAAATTCTAAACTTTTAAGAAAATGTCAACTCAAAATCTAAATTAATTCTCAAAGTTAAAGCCCAATTATAGGATAATTGAAATGCCTACTAGGTATCCCAATATCAATAATATTTTCTTCATCCCATTTGGATTCTAAAAATAACTCTCTCCACTTTGAACTGCTCCCAATTGAAATTCTCAAAATTCAAATTTTTGAAAACCACCTTAGAAATCTTTAGGAATAATAACTTATTTCTTTAATCGAGTATTCTTAGGAAGAGACCCTTCTTAAGATGTAATTAACTATAGGCGATTGTCACTATAGGGAACCATGAACCCAATTTAAATTAAATCATGTTCTACCTTCTATATAGTTTAGGAGAAAAATCTCTGGTACACGAAAGACCCATTAGCCTTATGAGTCATATATTAAATAATTGATTTTATTATAGGAAAACATATTTATCTCCCAAGATAATATTTTTATTCTTTAATGACATATTTGATCATCCGAATGAAAATTTTCTAAACTCTATGTGATGTCATAAATTTTCCCACACTAATCACCAATTGAATATTGAACATGATCCAACCCTCAGTTGAACCCAATTTGGTCAACCTAACCTAATTAGCCTACTTAGCCCAATAATTTAATCTAAAAGGTCAAATTGAACCAAATCACTATATAACCCAAATCAATTTAAATCAACTCTTTCAATCAATCACCAATGATCAATTGAACATAGACCTAACTCATGGTTAAGCTAATTTGGTCAAACTGGTCAAATTGGCCAACATGACCAATTTGACTCAAATTGAACCATATGAGCTAAATTCAAATATAACCCAAATTGAATCAAACCAATTGCACTCATTCACTCCAAATGATCATTGGAACTCACCCAAGTCACCACTTTGACTTAATTTTATCAAAATGGTCAACCTAGCCCAACTTGACCTATTTGACCAATATGGGTCAAATGGAGCCAAACCCAATCAAACTAAGCCTAAACCCAACCAAACTTGGTATGACTCATCCTTGAGTTACCATGGGCCTACCCAAGTAATCTCAACTTGGTTTGGGTCAAACCCATTGAACAAAGATACCCAAATGGAATAAAATCCCCATTTGGGTGGGTTCTCCACCACCTTACCCTATGGAACTACTTTGGCTCTTCCTGGATAGAGGACCACTGACAACATAACCTAAACCTGTTGGGCTCAACCTTTGGCCAAGAGAGGGTGAGTTCACTAATGGACAACCATTGGTCCACCCAAAAAAGTGTGTACACCTTATGCCAGCCCACTACACTCCCTCAGCCACCTTAGTAGTCCCCTGCCATCTCTAGCCACCTACCCCGACCGGACAACCACCAAAGGCTAAACCAATCTCAACCTTTAATTCAGTTGGGGAGGAGAGTATACTCCTCCCCATCCATTTAAACACAATACAAAGCTTCCCTAGAGCATTCTGCACAGTCTCATACCTTCTCCCGAGCTTCTCGTGCACTCCATTGCTGGCAAGACTAGCTCCCGATCGGACCCTAGAGCTCTATCCATCCAAACTTCCCAAATCTCTACCAAACTCAAATTAACTCTTCCCACACCTTCACCTCACTTTGACAAGCCAAAATGAATCATTTCCTGAGCGATTCGACCATCGGAAGGAGTCCCTAGACCAACTCCGATGAGCTTTACAGCAACATTTGATCCACAAATCAATCGACGAGAGGCAACTTGACATCTTCTCAGAAGGGCTTCATCTTTACAAGATGAAGCTACCTCTATCGGCGAACAGCCAGTCTATAGCTCCGATAAGATAAAAAATCTAGAAATTGTAGTCTTAGCATATAGGAGTTGGTCTTTTTTAAATTCAATCCTGTTTTCGTGTGATCTCCATCGTGGGATCTCTTAGATTCATTCCTTGATCATTTTGGAGTCAAAGAGCTCGACGAGCGATGGCGAACGATGTCGCCTTTTGGCCATGGATGACATCATCATCCATTTTGCATGATTAGAATGGACGACCATGATTAATCACATTAAAAATTCTAATTTAATCCCTTTAAAATCACGGATTAATCTTGACAGTCCAATCTAAGATCCGCATCCGTTGTTGTTGAGTTAGCTGTCTTATCGGACGGTTTAAGTGGCCAATGCGCACCATGTGGAAAGCATCGCATCTACATCCATGTGGTGGTGATGGTTTAAAGGGTTAATTAGGGTTTGAAAATATAATCAAATGGCCAGAACTTCAAAAAATCATAACTAATTATAGAAAAGTCTAAAAAATGAAAATAAACCCATTTTGGAAATGTTAGATAGAGGAAAGTTTAAGAAAAATCAAATCCCTAATTTGCACCCAATGAATAATGCTTAATTAAGGTTTGAAGTTTTGGCTAATTACCTTAATTAAGGCCAAATTACTTGGCTAATTAATTCTAAATTTGGATGGATGATTCTATGGGATGGGATGTCCCTTATCTCCCATAATTTTTTTGGAATTATTTTCAATCCTGTTCACCCTCTTTAATTAATTAAATGATTATTAAAATGGTGAGCAGTAAAAAAATTAAATAATTACTAATAAGTAATCAATGTGAATAGTGCAGATAATGAAGAGAAATAATTTGGCCCCTTTTCTAATTATTTTTTCAAGTATATTTCCTTAAAAGGCTTAATAAACATGTTTAATAATTAGGGAATAATTAAAAAAATCAATGATAAATCAAAATCAAAATTAACAATTGGTTCAAGTACGTCTAAATATAATCCATTAAGTTTCCCTTTATGTGTTTAATAATTTAAAGCCATTAAAGAAATTATGATTATCCCATTGGTGTGGGAAAATCATAAGAGTATTTAGCTTAGATTATTTTCATCTTTAATCTAATTAACTTTTAAGCATGAGCCTAATTACATTAGACTCATTTAGGTACACTGCAAATTTTATTTTTCTAAAAGCATATCATTGAAGGTTCATGATCAAGTGGTTAGTTAAATTAAAGAAGTTTAAGGAAGGGTAATTAAGTTGATATCATTAATGGCTTGAACATAATAAACTCATAAAATCCATTTAATTTCCTTCTTTTAATTAAGATGTAATTAACTATTGGAGTTTACTTTCATAGGGAACTAAAGAACCCGACATAAAATAAATCATACTTGTTCTTGTGAAGTAGGGGAAAGATCTCTGGTATATACGTAGACCCATCTGCCTTAAGCATCCTTATTAGTGATTAGGTCCATTATAGGGTGATATTTCTATCTTTCGAGATAGTACATCATATCTTAATATCACACCCCATCACTTCAATAAGTACCCCCTAAGATCTGAGTGGTGTTCTTTCAATTCCAAATTAAAGCACCATAAGATTATAACATAACATACTATAAGGTTAACATAGCAAAGTGCATGCTATCAAAAAAATATATTATAATTGATATACTATTAATAGAGTGTTTTTTTAAGAAACATAACATAATAAATATAACATAGAGTACAATTTAATTGTATAATTTAAGAGCTATAATATGACATTTATAACATAAAAGCTATAAATTAAAAAAATATTATAAATTGGACAAATGGAGAAAATAATTACACAAAGAATTTATTATCTAAGAATAATAAATATATTTATATTATTATGAAAGAAATATATGCATAAATGGTCTCTAAAAAGTTGCACATTGTTAGTAGTAACTTTTAAAACTTTTTGTTGGTAAATTAGATATGTAATATACTGTATTGCATATACTTCACAATCATTGTTGTAAATAATGTGAAAAGTGATTGTCAAACTATATTTATAAGAAATACTTAAATTACTTGAATTTTTAAAATCTTAAATTGGATTATCTTAATGTAGACCTTAACATCTCATTTATAGTGACCTTTCCATACTTATAAAAGATATATGGAAGAAAAGTTTATAATGTTTTATCAAATAACCCTAACTACTCAAATCACTTAATAGAACACTTATAAAAAATGCACTTATCATTTCTTATTAAGGTTTGTGATGAGATTAAGAAGGTGTTAGAATCATATAATATTATGAACATTATAGAATGTAATATCTCACATATAATCTAAAACTTTATTATAGTTTATTAAAAAAATATAAGTTCCATTTTAGATTATACTTTTAACTTTTCCTTTTTTCAAATGTCATTTATGAGTGTTAAGCTAGGACACTTGAACTTGTATATTTTCTTTAGCTTACAAAAAAGAGAGACTATTAATGTATAATATTGATCAAATAATTTATCCAAAAAATAAGTTTGATTTATAGAACTTAAGGTATTGCGATATACAATCCCATTTTTGAAAAATATAAAGAATTCATCTTCTCATACATTAATAAAATAATATATTTCTCATCTTACAATCAAACCATGTTGTTGGAGCATTTAATTTCTATATTCACTTTCATTGTCCACTCTTTTCTTTTCTCTTGGAAGTTATCAATCAATCATGACAATTAAGTCTTAAAAAAATATAACTATTTCTCATCAATTAAGTGGAAGAGATCAATGGTGCATGGATCCATGGGTTTCATGCCTTTTTTATTGGATTTGTAAAATTATTAATCAATAATAATATTATTTTACACTTATCTTTTAAACTCTACTAATTATTAATTATTCTTTTTATAATTACAAAAAATAGGTTGACATTTTCTACCTTTTGACCTATTATTTTGTAAGTACAATGGCAAGAACCCTATGTTCTTAACTTTCTTTTACACCTTTTGTTTCTTATATACCTTATCCCCAACATCATCTTTAGGAATGACTATATTAGCAGAGGATATCTTCTCACTCTCCTCTATCTAAGCATTCTTTTCCTTTGCAGAATTGGACAAAATTGATTGGAGCATTGATTTTCTATTTTGACCTTATTTGATTATTCTTTAATATAAGCAGGTTGCTCTTTAACTCCTATATAATCATAAAAATCTATTTCAATCCTCTTGCAAAAGCATTAAACAACTTGCAATTTATTATTCTTTTGTTCTCACATTTTTTTTACTTTCTTCTAAAAAATGAGGTGCTTATCTTTTTTTTTTAAATCTTTTTTGCAACTCTAATTAGAGTAGGTTTGCATAAAAGTATGTATAATTGATTTATAAAAGTCATCCTCATTTTCTTTTTACATTAGCATAAGATGAATAACCACTTGTAAGGGATAAGTTAAAAATTAATTTATAATAATGATTAACCACATAAATAAAAAAAGTTTGCTTAACTTGAAATGATAACTTATATTTATTTTTATTCATTTCTATTGTCAATAATTCTTTACAATGAACACTTATTGTTACTCTAACACACCATTCTTTATGATCTCTCTTCAAAGTTCAACACATCTTCTATCTAGCCTTGAACTACATTAATTCTGCATATCTAATTATAATGTACAAAGTTTAGGTATTTTTCTTCAGAATAGTGGTTGGTAAATGTATCATATCCCTTTTCAACTCTTAGTGTTCTTTCACATGACTTCTTATCTAATGGTTATCTACAAAATGTTTTCTTATCTTCAACCAACAAAAATAACTCAAAAAATATTATTACATTTATCATAATTAAGGAGAACATGATTTACAAGAAAATATAATCCAAACTTTCAAACATTATCACTCTTTTAGTGCACAATGGTCTCTTACTTTGTTATCTTAATATTTTTGTCTCCACTTAAGGTAGTTCTTCAATAGTCTACTTCTTTTGTTCACCTATAGGATTCTTGCTCACTGGATAAATTTAAGGACTAAAATGTCAAAAATTATGTTCTTATCTCTACCTTCATCATCACTGGCCATTGTTAGTAATAGTTGATGACTTAAGGACTTAAATATTTGTAGCTTAAGTCACTTGGCTAATGTGGGATGTCTAAACATTGTCGAAGAGGGTATTAGCCTCAAATTGCCTAACTATCCCATCCATAATAACCCCTGCTCTTTATGTAACCTAAGTAGTGTAATGCCTTCCAATAATTAGTATTAAAGTATAATCAATATAAATATCAAACAAGTTAAATGAGCAAAATAGAAAGAATTATGATCTAACCATAATTAAATCACCTTTGAACTATGATAAAGCCTTCTTTATATATGATCTAACCATCATCAAATTATCTTTGAATTATCTTTGAACAATGATTGAACTTTTTCATCAAATACCTCTAAAACTTTTCTTCAAACTATGATCAAATCAAGATTGAAGTATGATCAAATGATCTTCAAGCTATAATTGAATCATCTTCAAAGAAATCCCCTAAAAATTATGGTAGAACTATAATCGGTCAAGATCAAACTATCTTAGAACCATGATCAAATCATCTTCAACTTGATTTGATTATGGTTAGAAGAAGCTCAATCATGTTTCATTTAATCATAGTTTAATCTTAATTCAATCATGATTCGATCATAATTTGAATAAAGTTTCAAGAGGGCTTCTTTGAGGACTAACAAAAATATTTGATCATGATTCAAAATTGATTTGATAATGGCTTTAGTAATTTGATACTAGGCACTACAAGGTTTAAAGTGCAAACTTGTAATCAATACTAAATAACTAAACATATAAATCACTAACTTTGAACATATTATAAATAGAGAGATCATTGTTGTGAAATATTGTTGCAACCTACACTCGTTCTATGATCATTTGATATGGAGAATATATTATAAAGGTGAAAGATCGAGGATCTCCTATGATAAAAAAAAAGGTAATGTAATTGTTTGGTGAGGGCTTTGACCTTTATTTCAATAAATGAATAAATTTTTATTAGGAGTTTGATAATATTTCTTCCAAGAAAATAAACATTAGACATAATTATCTATTTTTTACTATTATAAGGCATATACATTAAATTTCTTATATTAAATCAAATAATCTGGTTTACAAAGATAATACTCTTGTCTAAATTTCATCATTGCCTAAATCATAAAATTTAAATTTATTAAATTTATTTTAAATTATAAATAATTAGTTAAAATTTATATTATATTCTTCCCAAATCTAACCCTTCATATAATCTAAAATAAATAGAATTTACCGTGGAATCGAAGACGATCTGAATCTCGCGAGCCCCCTAGCAGAGTCGCGTCGTCGAACGGAAACGGCGGGAGAGCAATCGTTACTCGCCGGTAGGGGAGAGAGAGAGAGAGAGAGAGAGAGAGAGAGACGAGACCAGAGGATGACGGGCACGAGCGAAGTGGTGTTGGAAACCTTAATCTCGAGGGGATGGTGCTTCAGGGATCCCCACGAGATGATATCCTTGATTCAGAGCAAGAAACTGTCCCCATCCTTGCTGGTGGATGCAATCGAATCTGAGCTTCTGAACATGGATTTGAGATTCTTCGGAGGGAAATCGCTTCCCGACCACTCCGTCAGTAAGAAGTCCTTCTATCTCCATGGTCCCAAAGTACTACAGGCAAAATCTCCTTCCTTCATTATAATATCATTATCAGCCTCATCCACAGATCTTTTGTTTTGTTTTTGTGGCATTTTCACTTGTTTAGTGTTCTGCTTTGTTTGCTTCTTGCGTAGAATTAATCACGTATGTGATGCCTAGATTGTTGAAAAGGAAATTAGTTTGTTTTTAAACTGAAGCGCATTAGCGGTGGTTGTTTTGAGGTCTACTCCTATTTTTGTTTGCTTTGCAAATGTTGTTGAGTGCTTTTCTTGTCTTTAGGATAGACTCGAGGATAGAATACATTGATATTCAACTTAATATCGTGCTTTTATTGGTACAACTGATGATACTGTCCAGGTAACAATAGCTATTTTCCATGAATTTTTCTTTTCCTTTAACAATCTCATCAAAATCAATCTCATACACCAATATCACAATGGCTCTAGTGGTAGCCTGGTAGGTATGCGTATCATAAAATTTTAGAACTTAATAAAATGCCTTGAGGAAGGCTTTGTTGACATAACCTCGGGATGAGTTCTTGTAGATCTCTACTTACTACCACACGGTTAGCATTCAAATTCTACTTCATATGCACATGCAAGATGATAAAGACACGACAAAAGTCTAACATATAAAAGTTTTTCTTAATTCAAATTGTTTGTTAAACAAAATAATGGAAATAATATGCTCCTTCACAACATTCATGTTATTTTGTGAACCACATTTTCTTTTAAGACACTTCTTCGAGGACCTTTCTTGTATCTTACTCATCTAGAGTGCTCCTAACCTTGTCAGTTGCATGAATGGTCTCCACTACTCATTGAGTGATCACATGATGCCATCAATGATGGTGGATATCTCTTTGACTTGAGGGGCAAATCTGCATGCCTAATGTTCACTAAAGCAATTGCTATAACATGTTTGGCACTTCATAGCCTCATCTCTTCCACCCTATTCGAAACAAGTGCCAAGATTAACTTGTCTAACAGGGTAATAAATGGCATGTATTTGAAATGTGCCATCACATACATCATTGCTCGATATATTTTGACCACATTTTACTGAAATATTATAGCTCCTTGGAGCTACCAGGCTTTCTTTAGCATGCATTTATGACCATGCACTTATCCTTAATGGTTCTCAATCTTTCTCGACATATCTTAGAGTCTACTTTACATCTATAATCAAGTTAGTTGCTTGAGCTTCCTCGTTGGAGGCCTTAATTTTCCTCTCATTATAACTTAACAAGTGCCTAGCCCAGTCGATTTTTTTTTTTTATAAATTGAACGATTCAACCCTCTCAAGATTTTGCACATTATTTCGCATCGAGATCCTGTTAGATCCTTTGTGTAGAGCTCCTTTCTTGAATGCTAGGGTCCTTGATCTCTTGGCTTGACCTATAATAATCCCTTTTAACCCTTTTTTTTTAATTGTGGATTGAGGCATCATTGCAATTGCATTTGTGGTAAATGACATCATCTTTGGGATTGATTCAAGAGGATTAAGAGGATATATTGACTATGTTAGCTTGATTTCCTTAAAACTTATGAGGAGTTACCTCTTTATGATGATCTTTTCTTTCATCAATGGGTCTATCCTATTTTGACAATTGCTTTGCACTTGCAATTTCTCTAGCTGCATCCATAGTGTAGCTCTTTGTGCCACTGGGAAGTGAATCTTTCGTAATGGTAATTTCCTCTGATCAAGGGGCAATGCCCCTAGAGGGGAATTGGGCTCTTTGCATTGTAGTGGACATCATAGTATCATTGTTTGCACAATTAGCTTCTTATGGACATTGAATAGTTCTACAGTCTTAGATAAGGCGGCCATGATTTGCATGACCTTCATTGCTTTACTTAATTTCTTTGAATCTATAACACCCTTCAAAGAATCACTTTTCAACTTCTTAAAGTGTTTGAATAGTGATGGGTGTTTTTCACTTCATGGAAACAATATGAGATTTATGAAACATAATTAGATTTTTTATTTATTTCAATAGTAGTACATTTTGATGCTTTGTTCTAAATTGTAACTTAAAAGATCTTACCTACTAAACTTAATCACAACCCTATGCATCACAGGTCATCCAGATTACTGTATTGCAATTATTTGATTAGAATCTTTAGTTGTTATTAGTGGTATTTGGGAAATCTCTCGGTGCGACCCTTGACTCCCCTTTGGACAAGGAGACCTCATAAAGTTTTCTAATCTACATGTCTATAGGCATTCTAAAGAATTTTTAGTTTTGTCCTCTACCACTCCTGAACCCAAGGACATAGGCAACCCATCAAGAATTCAAATGGCTAATCTTAATGTTTATCAAATGCTGCAAGTGATCAATAAGGTTGGGTGCATTGACTTGAATCTAAGTCGTCCAAGGTGATCCAATACATTAGATTATGTTTTCCTCATTATCATATTTTTAGCATCGTTTACGCTTAAATCTCCATCATTCTCTTTTTTAGTGTCCTTGCCTCTCACAACTTCATTTTTACTGACCTTGATAGCTTACTCGTAATGACATATTACTCATGATATTATGTTTTATAATCATTGTATTACAATAGGGTCCTTGCTTCAAGAATAGTATTATGTGGAAGGTACATTTGAAGGGAAAATGACTAGTCTTTGAACTCTCTTGAAGATAGGTAGTAGAATAGAATACAAAATGTAGATACATGATTAAAAACATGAACCTAGGATTGCAAGCATCAAATGTCTCTGCTGCTCGAGTGGAATCGTCTCCTTCTTTCTTTTTTCTTTTCTTCCCACCTTTTCATAGGAAAAATCATTATATTTTGGACTAAATGATATTTCTTGTTCTGCTCTTCCATTAACTCCACTTTTTTTATATTGAATTCTTTAGCTGTATAATATTATCTTGATTGGTTGCACAACGAATGAATGTCATTTAACTTTGCCAAAAAAATGCTCCAACATCTTATCTTATTCTCTTTTATTTTTAAGTTTTGTTAAATACTTTTATTCAACCTCATTATCTAACTAGAATTGCGTTTTCCTAGCTCTCTCTATGAACATTTAACACATGTACTCTTTTGTGTTACTTTAATTCGATGAGTTTTCTCTATCAACACCAGTCATGTTCGCTATAATCACTTTTTAGCTTGTACTCGGAATCTACCTAGGAAATTGAAATCTTTGTGGTTCTTAAAGACTAGCTACTTTACTTTCTGTAGATCTTTTTTTATTCACTTTTCTCTAAAATGAGAGGGACTCCTAAATGTCCAATTAAGATTACAAGCTTTTTTTTGTAAGCATTGAAGTTTCAATGACATCTCTTAGCAAAATTCTTTTAAGCTTTATCTTTGTTTAAGGCTAAGGGTTCATTCCAGATAATATTCCTCTTCATGCTTTTCTTGTTTCAATGTAGCACCCTTAAACTTTGAGAAGGGAGCACTAGTTTTCTATGCAATGGGTGTTCTATAGGAGTTCAAGGGTGGGAGTTAGCTTTAATGTATAACACTTTTCCTTTAGCAGTGTTAGCTTCATTGAAGAGAACAACACCCTCCTCTATTGCCTCTAATGTCTCATTTTTTATGACGAAATCATTATCAATCATGATAGCCTTCTCGTTAGTTAAATCCACCTCGGGGGAAGTCTTATTGCTTTCATTTCTCTGTTGTTACTAGAGGAGATCTTACACCTTTATCTCTTATATTATTGTTGGGAGGAGAGCCAACACTTTCCATATCACCACTTAGGGTAATTTTAGTTCTTACCTCTTATTATTTCTACTCCTTAGCTAGTGGTGGAGCATTCTTTGATATTTAGAAAGAGTTAATAGGTTCTCCTTGTTCTATGAAGACTTATGAGGTAAGTGATCCTAATAATGATATTGTTGCAAAAATTCTAGCATCCTCCTTTGAAGTTGAGGCACTTGTAGAAAATTTTTAGAGCTAAACTTGATGTTGGGGTATTGTGAGATAATTGCAGCAAAATCTTGTTCACTAGTGCTTGCGATAGTAGATGTAAAACTGGTATTCTACTTTTTTAATTGGAACTTGCTGCCTTACTTTCTTATATAGTGTCATTGGTGTTCTTGGCATTCAGTATGTTTTGCATAATAAGTGGAAACAATTCACTAAGACATGAATAAATTTCAAACAAATTCAAGTTGGCATATTCCTTCTACATTTAAGGGGTGTGAGGGGGATATAGGAGGACATCATATGTCAAATGGTTTTTGATGAACACATTACATTTTTAGTACTTAATGCAATACTTTAGGACTCAAAGGTTAGCTGTAATGAGAACTACCTTTGCTTCAATTGTGATGATTTAACCAATATCCCTTTCAATGCCTTTTAATGCTTTATCTTTGACCATAAAATTCTTGACAATTATGACAACATGCTTGTCAGTTAGATCCACTTAACCACTGGGAAGTCTTAGTGCATTCTTCTTATTTGTTGTTGCTTAGAGGATCTTTTGCACTTTTATCTTTTCTAATGTTATTATATGTAGAGAACCAATACACTCTACATTGCCACATAAGGGAGTCTCGGGGTCCTTCATCTCCACATTTCTACTCCTAAGCTAGTGGTGGAGTATCCTCTAGTAGTTAGGATTGGTTAATAGAGTCAACTTGCTTTATGATGGTATGAGGTAGACAACTATGTGGTTGTGAAATGGTGATAGCCTCCAAAGTTGAGATATTTGTAGAAAGTTTTAAAGTTAGACTTGACAAAAGAGTATTATGGGATAGCAACAACAACAATAAGACTTAATTCAACTACGTAGGGTCGGTTACATGAATTTTTTTTCTCTATCGTGTTCTATTAAGTGTCACATTTAATTCTAATAACTCAAGGTCATTTTTTATACTTTCTAACTAAGTATTTTTAGGTCTACTTCTATCTTTCTTAACATTAAATCAAATACATCTACTCTCCTAACTGGGTCGGACGATCGGTGTTTTATGTGCCAAACCATTTGAGGCGACTCTCTCTAATCTTATCCACCACTGGAGCTACTCCAACCTTTTCATGGATATATTTGTTTCGTATTTTGTCTGTAAGTGTAAAGTCACTCATTCACCTAACCATGGAGAAATCAACCAGCTCAAAGCTATATCAAAATTTCTTTTCTGTGAAGCGTGAACAATTATGATATATAGATATGATAATACATGAAATTGAGATACGAAAAATCTTGAAAAAGAAGAAAATAAATACATTTAGATATTGCTGAAATATGTGCGTGTGAAGGGACGTGTAAGCTTATACACGTATATACTCCATATATGGCACATATGCAAAATTATATTTATATATTTGCAATTAAAAACATCTGTTTATTCTTGGGGCCTATGCAAACACAAGCAAAATTGTCACCCTTAGAACATATATATTCTATTTCTGCGAGCATCCAAAGTTAGCAATAAAATCGAGAGAATAACTCTTATATTTTTCTAAGAAGTAACTTATCTACCACAAACTAGCTTATCTCATTTATAACCAGTAAAAACTTACTACTTTCATTTTGAAATATTTGAATTGGATGTTGATGTGTGATGCAAGTAGCCAACAACTCTTTTTCTTTTAAATTTAAATTAAATATTTTATGTAGCAAGTATTACTCCTTTTATATTCAATTTTCTTTAGTCACCTACTGATATTTCAGCATCATCTCTTTCTTTGAAATAGTTTCATCCTCAAAAGATTATTGGGGGATGTCTCTGCTGGCAGACAACATTTTAGAATGCACTAAAATATTATGGGTTTCATCCTAAATGAAATTGAGGGAAGCTGAATGAATGTTGCTAATTATCTCTTCATTCAATTGATCTTGTGTGTGCAAATTCAGTGCTGTTTCAGTAGTCATCCAACCTAACTGAATTTTCGTTTGATTGTGGATTAAAGGGCCCATTTGTCTTATTAGAGGGGTGAAGAACCTCCTTAAATGCATTATTCTTCATTCTTTGGTTACGCATTGCATCCAACTGGTAAATTTTTAAATGTTATCATGATGTTACCTCTGGGCATGTCTGTCCTAGATTGAGTTAGTTTTCTTTAAACATTTTTTAACAGTTTTTTTGTTTTCACTCTTGATTAATTCACTACTGAAGTTCCAACTTTGATGATAATCATGTTTCTATTGGTTCAGCTGGTTTCAGTAAGGGACATACGTCAAAGTGTCATTGATTCGTCAGTTAAGAGTTGGCAGCATCAACATCGTTTCCTTAGATTTGTTCTCACTGATGGGCAGTCTGAAGCAATTGGAATAGAACATAACCCAATTCCAACCATCACAGAGGAGATCATTCCTGGCTGTAAGGTTTGCTGATTATTAGAGTTTTTCTAGAGTTTAATTGAAATAAAACTCACTTTAGGGTTTCCTCATATAAAATATTCACAGGTTTTAAATTAGTTTTGCATGTAATTTGGTACGTTTACTGATTAATCATTTTAAGCCTGATTATCTTGAGATGAACCCACACGGTCTTGACTGAGCCAGATTTTGCAGGAATTTGGTCAATGGAAAAAATTAATAAAGCCATTACACGATTATAGTACATTTATCCAACTTCTATTAAGGTCATGCTTGATTAACTTTTGCTTCTAATTTAAAAGAGGTGCTTAAATAAAATACAGAAAAAAACATTTTACAATGATGGTTTAATTTCTTGTTTTGTTGTAGTAAAGAAAGCCATATTTGTCAATGATGTTCCATTTCTTATTTTCGAAAACAAAATCTGCTTTTTTCTGAAATTGTTAAAGCACATGTATGAGTGTTATCACATGATTTGGAAATAGGCCAAATTGAATATTTTGATTAATTCAACTAATTAGACTGACCAAATTTTAATTATGTTAATTGAAAATTAATAAGGACAATTAAGGATTAATTACTGTTATAAATAAGATCACATACTTTATTAGTGATATTTTTTGTAATTAAGTATGTGTTGGTTAATTAATTTAAAAATTAACTTAAATAATTCTTACAATCTATTTATGAAGGCCATAGAGGTTAATTTGAGCTTTAATTTAGAACATTAAGCTTTTTTTATTTTATCATAATAGCTCAACCTAGTATAATTAATTAGTTGATTAGCTAGGCAGAATAAATAATAACTAACTCCATTATCAGGATATTTAGGGATTAGTTGAATTTTAATTAAGATTATTTCTTATTTAATTATGGTAGTTATGCCTTGGTTAGTAAATTGGTAAATTAGTTGGCTAGATGACGTGGTATTTAAATAATTATTTAGGGATTAATTAAGAATTTAATTAACTATTTATCATGTTTAATTGTTTGACTATGAATTAATTGCAATTTTAATTGAAATAATTAAGGGGTCATTTGAGATCATTTTTTTTTTTATTTTTTTATATATATTTTGATTTGAAATAAAATATGCTATTTTAATTTTATATGATGGTGATGGCAATCGGGCATTGGGCAATTATGACTATAATATTTGCAATTGATGGTGGCGGGCAGTGGCTATGGTGGTGGTTGGCGGCAGGAAGTGGTGGTGGGTGGTGGTAGGTAACAGTCGTATTGACAAGTTGCTGGTGGTGTTAGTTGTTTTTAAAAATTTACAAAACACATAGATATTGTATTGAATTGTTTTAAAAACATTGTGATTGGTTTTTAAAAACAAAAAAAATAAAAACTTGTTAAAAATACATTATACAAACATATTTTTAAAGAACATAAAAAAATAAGAATCTAAATAAAATTGATCCCAAATAGGCTCTAAGATATTAATGCTATTTAATTATGATTATTTAAGGCTTGTATAATTGAAATATTTATTAAATTTTATTTTAAATTTATATATGTAATCTTAAAATATTGGAAGACTTAATAGGATAATAATTAAATAGTTATTATGATGCAACTTACTTTAATTTGGGTTTTACCATTATATAATTTTGATTAATTAGGTGTTTAGGTTTAACAGTTATTTTTTATTAGTGTTAATTATGGCTAAATTACATAATTATTCTATTCAAAAAACTATTAATTTTCTTTTCATTTTATTCCCAAACATATTTTTATTTATGTTTCGGAAAATCATGAAATAGATAGAATATCTAAATTTGTTTTTTATTTAATGTGAAAAAAGGCCAAATCTAAACAATGCTTGAATATTTCTTACTATTGATGAACTGGATTTATGATTGTTTTACCCGGTCACCTGACTCCCTCATTGTTTAGCTCTAATAAAGAGTACGCTTAATAGCTACCATGTGTAGTTTTATTTCGTCTCTTTCCATTTGATTCACTAATCCCATCCTCTCATTTTATTCCCTGCCCCACTCCCTCCCCCCCTTGTATCTTCTTATTATATTGCAATTCTCTCTCTCAATGGCACTTCATTTCTATCCAGTCATACTAGATATACTATTTTGGAATGTTTCCCTTGACTTTTGCCTTTGTATTAACTGTGAATAGCATATTTTTTTTGGAAAAAGAAAAATAATAATACAAAACTAAATCCAAAGTAATTTAATTGATTACAAGTAGACCAAAAAGCCAGAATTGTGAATCCATAGAGGGAGTAGCTTAAAGTAGAGCACGCAAAGTTAGACTTGAACTAAAGATCTTTACTGTGTGAACCAGTGAGCTTACTGTCTAAAGCTAGTGCTCATTGATATACGAATAATATTAAGTAATTGGGATATATATACATATATATGAATAGCATAATGTACCCATTACTCATAAAAAATTATATTTATATAATAAAGAGTTATTTCTCTGTATTTTTTTCTTTGTAGAAGTTTTAGTTATTATTAGCTTAATTATTATGCATTTTGAGGAAACTTCTTGCTACCAGTCATGATTTGTCATGTTACAGAGGCATGTAGTTGTTTCTACATATCTGATGAATTTTTAGGGTTTCATTGTTCTCACCCCAGTCGTCATTTAAATGTTTTTGATATAGGTCCGTCTGGAGAATAAGATTGTGATGCACTATGGTATACTATGTTTAGACGCAGGAACTCTTACAATAATTGGAGGACGTGTTCAATCTCTTTATGATGAATGGGAGATGAGTCGGAGATACTCAAGTTTCTCTCGTTCCTTGATGAGGCTGTCCCAAAATGATGATGGTGGTGGACCTCCTCCATTTGAGAAGTTGCAAACTGAAGCATGTCCAAGAAAGGTTTCTCAGCTCAGCAGTTCACATGGTAGTCAATTTCTTTCTCATTCAAAAGGATTACTTATACTGACAATTAAGTTATACATTAGATTTACTACATTTTTAATGGAAAGAATCTTTTTAATAATAATGGAATTGGCTTCAAATATTCTTTTTGCAGTGGCTTCATTTTTTACATTTAAGCAAGCATAATTTTATTGTAGCACTGAAATTGCTTTCAGTTGAGAGAAGCACATAAAACCATCAATTCAGCCATGATGCCATATCCCTGAAACCGCAATAGTTATCTGATTTTATACGAGATATTTGAGATATGCTGACTTTTAAGTAGTGAAAAACCATCAATTTAGCTATGATGCCATGTCCTCGAAACCACGATAGTTATTTGATTTTATACCAGAAATTTGAAGATATTCTGATTTTTAAGTAGCGAAAAAGTAACGTGGCTATGGAAAAATTTCCCCATGCTGTTGGCCATCTTGCTGATGAGGTGTTGACTTGGCCTGTTTTTTTTCAATATTTATGTTGTTGACAATATGAATTTTGAATTCTGTTCTAGTCATCTTTGAGCAGGCCATGCAGATTTCATCAATGCCCCTTTATACGAAGATTGTCTATTTTACCAGTACTCTAAATCGACTTTCTATATTAGTATTCACGCTTAGATATGGGTTAAGGTCCTCCATGGGAAATTTATTGTAGCAGATTTTATTGAGCCATCGATGAAGTTACCTTCTAATAAGAGTGGATGTTGTGATGCTAGACCAGCGGGAAATAATGAGGGCTCTCAAAGGCGTGACAAAGATCAGCATCATCCTCAAGGTCCAGGGAAAGACAAAACTTTTGATGATCCAAAGCTCGTTTCCTCATCAATTGAAAATGAGGAGAAAAATTCAACCAGGGAAGCTAGGCCTAAAGAAGGTATTACTGTGACTCCCTTTGTTCTGTTTTATTCACTTCTGTCTTCATATCTTTCTAGCTGTGTAACAAAATATTTTGCTGCTGCATCAAAAAAGTAATTGAAGCTGTTCCCGTACAAAACCAAGCTGCTGCACAGAAACTCCTGCAGAAAATGATTCAGCCAATACATGATGGAACAAATCATAGGGGTCATAAAGCCAGGTTCAAGGGAAAGCAAGAAGAGGCGCCAGTCTTTACTCTTGAAGAATGGGAAAGGAAGAAAGCCAACTCATCGAAGGCAGTAGGGATGTCCAACATTCAAAATAATATTAGTGGTGATGAAGAGCTTGCAAGGCAGCTTCAGAGCCAATTAGATATGGAAGATTACCAGGTTAATTTCTCTTTGCTTTCTTCTTCACATGAAAGATTTATCTAAATGAAAAGAAAATGTGGTCTTTCTGGTTGAAAACACTTGAAGACTCATATTGTGGTTCTAAAGCTACCTGGGCTTTGGTCTTCCAAGCTGTGGTCCTTGGTTGAGGTCTTTATTGCGGCTAATGATTTTAGTTGTTGCAGAACCATCGAGGGAATGTGGGAAACGAAGCAGATCAAATACGAATGAGCATATTCAACTTCGGCGGAACTGAAGAGAGGAAGGATGGTGGAGGAAGAGGTGATTTCAGAGGAAGAGGAAGGGGAAGGGGCAGGGGAAGTGGAAGAAGAAGATTTGGCTGACTGCTTTGAGCTCTTTTGAAGCAGTTGATCTCTGTTTCTTTTTAACTTCTCTCATGAACCTACCTTTTTCTTTTCCCATCTTGGTTAGCAGAAAACCTTGCAGTTTTACAGTTGCTGGAGTTATTGTATGTTGAAGCTAAAGGCCTTCTATTTCTTAATGTGTAGCTGATTCATGAACCAATCTTCTCTGACGCTTGCTTCTCTTTGGTGATTGTGTTTAGGTTTATTTGGTCTTTGTAAGAAAGGTGAATGCACATTTCTAAAGCTAAGTGTTATTTAGTCAATATTACAAAAATTCTTTATATCATAACATGATATTAGAATAGAAAAATACTAGCTTTTCATTTGATTGATCTTGCCCTAGTTACATTAGAGCTCTTGCCTCCAAACCCTAGCTGCTCTTACATGTACGCACACAATTATTTACCTATAGCTGCCTGATAAGACGCATTGTAGCTTATTTCTTTTTCCCATGCACATCCTATCGCTTGAGTGGAGGGTTGCGTTAGATAGTTAACAGTTAGCGTAAAATTTATCAAAATAATCATATTATTGCTTGAGTGTGCGCTTGCGCTTGCGTGCACTCTGCGCGGCGCATTTTTATCACTTGCTCGCCTGCGCGCATTTTTTGCTTGCTCGTCTTCCTTAAGTTCCTGCTGTTGCTGTGGAGCATACGATTTTTAAGCATTATTTAATAATGCAAATAATGCATCTTTTGTTTTTTTGTTTGATTTTGTGAGAAACTTCTTCAGTGTTCATTCTGTTAGTCCATAATTTATAACGTTTTAGATCATAAAGTATACATCTTTTAAATTTTTATTTTTTTAATAATAAATCATGAATCCATTTATATAACATTAAATTTTCTTGTATCTAAACATAATTTGGAGACTAATATATATTTCTTTTAAAAATTGGTCAAGTGTTGTTTCAATCTTGAAGAGTTACACAAATACGTTAGAAGAAACATAATCATATAATTACCATAATTTCATCAAAGGAAGAGGAAAATTTGCCATGAAGGTAAATTGGAAGATAAGAGAGTAACATAATTACTTTCAAAAAAAAGTAGTCGTTACATCCAAACTAACTTTGTGTGCCTATTTGTTGTCTTGGAGGATATTAAGAATATAAAAATATATAAGAATATCCAGAGTTACATAAGAAAATATAAAAACACATGGAAGGAAAGATTCAATCTGTACAAAAAAAAAAAAAAACATATTTTCTTCTACACATAGGCAACTGTGAAAATATATGCAAATATTTGATACCATTTTATAAGTAGTATGAGCATTTAGACCTAATGGCAGCTAAATGCAAAAAAACGTTTTTTTTTGAAGTTAAATAACAACATTATTATAAAAATTGTGTAATAGCAAAAAAAGTTTTTTTAATAGATGTGAACATTTTTAGTAGGATCATTTTGATCCCTATACGAGTCCTAATATAATTGTAAATTATTATGTTCAAATTTTAATTGATTGTGACTAGGGTTTTAAATGAGCCAAATTGAACTCGAGTTCCACCAACTCGAGCTTGACTCGAACACCTAATATCTGGCTCGAGCTCAAGCTCGACTCGAGCTTGTTGGACAACAATCGACAAGGTTTTGGTGCTCAAAATCTCGTCTTTCTCCCCTTCCTGCTTCGCTCTTGCCAGTAACTGAAGAGAAAGGATTCGTGACGGTAACCATTGACCTCCTTCGTGTAAGTATACATGAGATTTAAGGTAAAATAGTAGATAAACAAGATTTAAAATCTCATAGGATTTACAGTTGCCATTTTTGGTGTTTGACATAAATTCAGCTCAAATCTTGCTACGATATAGTCGAGAGAGAGTGAGGGGTAGAGAGAGAGAGAGAGAGAGAGAGAGAGAGAGAGAGAGAGAGACTTTTTGCTAGGTGAACTAAGAACAAGGATAGTAGCAAAGGTAGGGTTTCTCGGGATCATTGAACTGGCAGGATGAGACATGAGACAATCTATAACACAAAATATTCGAGCTCGACGAGTAATCAACCCGAGTATGATGAAACTCGAGCTCTGAGCTCATGGCTGGACAAGCCGAGCTTATGACCCATTAACGAGTCAAATGCAAGCTAATTTGCGAGCCACCTCGGCTCACTTACACCCCTAATTATGACTTATTAAAAATAAAGCTAATTTTTCTCTTTTTTGTTTGAAAGTTTGCTTAACTATTTGAATACTTAATCTTATTTCCTATATTAAAACCATGATTTCCATAGTTGAAGGATGTAAATTTTGAAAATAAATAATTACATAATGTTTAATGCACTCTTTTTATATATATATATATACATATATATATATTGATACTACAAATAATAATAATAATAATTATTATTAATCTCACAAAATGAAGTGATGAAATTACTAAAATGCAACACTTTTATCAATATTACTATTGTTGGCATTTTTTGAAAAATGATTTTTACATATTATACAATCAAAACTTTAATATTGATTGATTAAGTGATTTTATTGCCATAAAGTTATGTAGAAGAAGGATGCTATATGAAAAGGTAACAAAATAACTACCTTACACATTAAAGGATGAGTATTACTCTCAACCTCATAAAGAAAGAGATTACAAACTTGAGTTTTTGCGTTAGAAAACATTTTATTTAATATTTTTATGATTATTATTAGAGTATTATAACAAGAGAGAGTAATCTTATTTGTATTTCAGAATGTTGACTTTATAACCTAAATTTTTAAGTAATATGAATGTTAGTACAAAATGGAATACTAAAAAAAACTTTGGATCCCCTTCTCTAAGGTTCCGTCTCTCTTTCTACAAGGTTTGAAGGACAATTAGAAGTATGAAAATTGCAGGCCAGATACAAATGTGAAAATTATAATAAATATGATGGTTGTACAGACTATACTCGGATGTTCCTAGCATAATCATTGTGAGATATTGCACTCTCCCAAATTTTGGAGGTTGGACAAGTATGTGATGTCGAGTGGTGAGTCTTTTAGAAATAGTCACTTGTGTAAGACAAGTGATGCTATGTTAGTTGCCTATATGGGGCAAGTTCTCTTGTAGTGGTTGTCTATGCTTTTAAGTGACCTCAGGCTATCTAGTGGTGATGAGGTGGGGAATATCTTAAATGTCAGTCTGATCTCCTTTGATGTGGTCTTTGCAACTTGTTTACATATGAATCCTATTTGTTTGCTTCTTGCCTTCCTCATGGGCTTTTTGGTATATAATGATTATTATAAAACTTTATTAAAAATTCAACATCATTTAATATATATATATATATATATATATATATATATATATATATATATATATATATATATATATATATATATATATATATATATATATATTGTGTGTGTGTGTGTGTGTGTGTGTGTGTGTGTGTGTGTGTGTGGTAGTGCGTGCGTGTGTGCATTTATAATACTATGAGTTTTGTGTAACTTTTTAAATTATTAATGTGCATCATTACTTTATTTACATCTACTAATATTAAGAATGAAAAGGAGAATGATTAAGTTGATTAGAGATTGTAGGTTCCTAATAGCATTTAAGTCTCTTTGATATATGTAGTTATATTTATTACAATCATGAGTGAAAATATATTTTAATAGGTAAAGTGATAAATACTATGATTGTTGGATCTAAATTTTATCATTATAAAATTTTGTGCTATAAAATAAAATAATGTTGATGATTTTTATATTTTTAAATCTTTTAGTAATGCATTAATGGCACCACGTTATTGGTTAAAAAATCCTTTTAAATAGATTTTATATAACATTTGTTATTGTGCATTTAAAGTAATATGACCTACATTTGTGTAAGTATTTCATCTATCTGGGTTGTGATAGTATTTTCAATATCAGAGCAATTTATTTAGTGGAGTTGATTAATAATAAAGCAATAAGATTGATTATCAGATGAGTTATGTATATTGGATAACTTTAGCTTATTTTTTATTTGCATGTGTATTATTATGGGTTTATACTTGCGATTGCCTAAGTGTGGGTGTTATAATTACATTTTATAAACTTTTACGATAAGACGTGATAGATGGGTAAACATAAAATAGGATTGATTGGCATTGGATCGATGAATTCTAATTTTAATTCATTGTCTATCAATTTAGTAGTGTAGTTTATGTTTGATTGTTGACCTTATTTTTAGAATGAGTTCTCAACCCTCCATCTTAGGCATAGGACTTCTCTTAGACTTTAAGAGTTCCTTAGTATTAGGACACATATAGTAATTAGGTGGACACTCAACCTAGCCCTAGAAGACTTAGAAGAGTTAGCCATAGGAATAGGTCATGCCTTAGGGGTGTTAGGAAAATTTCCTACCCTTAGCTTAAACCATTCCTCACTTTCCTTCTTTCAAGTCAAACTCCAAATAAATTCTATTTGATTTTCTCCAAACTCAAATCAATTCCATGATTAAAATCCATGATTAACATCTATGATTGAAAACCCATGATCAAAATCCATCAAAAATTCTTAAGTCTTGCCTAAGTCCTTAAGCTTCCCTTAAGGACTTAACCAAAATCATGATTCAAACCTATTCAAACCTTTGAGATTTTCTCATGATCCATTTATATTCTCATTTATATTCCTACATATAAATGAAATATAAATTCAAATCAATCCAACTAAACTCAAAATTCCAAATCAATTCATAAAAATTTTCTTAAGTCCCTTTAATTCTCCAAGTCAAAATCATGGGATGATCAATCAATCAAATTGGGTTAAACCAAGTCAAACCTAAGGGTTGACCAAGTCAACACTTAACCTAAAATGAAACCTTGCATAGCCAAATTCCACCATATTGATTGAAACCATTGATCTAAGTTCACTCATGACCTATGTTTGAACTTGACCAAGCCAACATTTGAGCCAACCCCAATTGGCCCTTGACCCAGTTGACCATTTTGACCTAAAGGGTCAAAATGTGTATCTAAGCCAAATTGATTGAAACCAATGGGTCAAGTCCATCCCAAATCACTTGTGGAACTTGACCAAAGCCTCAATGGGCCAACTAGACCCAACCTAGCCCAATTGACCTTAGACCCAACATGACCTAAAGGGGTCATGATGAGCCAAAATTGAACTTAACCAAAATTATTTAGAAAAAAAGATACCAATCTACTCCATATGACTAACCTAACCTAAACCTACCCTTGACCTATCTCAAATAGGTCAAATGGGTCAATTAGGTCAACTTGACCCATTTGACCTAAATGAAGTCATATGAGCCAAAACCAAATATATACCAAATTGAATCAAATCAAAGCCACCAAAATATTTCAAATGATCATATGAACTTGACCCAACCCTTGGTTTAACTTAATTTGACCAATTGGTCAACTTGACCCAAGTTGACCCATTTTGACCTAAATGGGGTCAACATGAGCCAAACCCTATCAAATGGATTTCAAATCCAATGAAACTTGGCCAAACCTAGTTTCTCCACATACCCAACATATTCAAATGGTAAAATAACAAAATGACCAACTCTCCTAGGCCAGAACAAATTTTGGTATGGTAGCCCCTCTTCACTTGAGACTTCCCTCAACTTTATGGTTTAAGCCCATTTGGTCCATTAGAAAATGAGTTTCAAACTCCTCAAGCTATGGAATGGAAGGTTACCAATCCACTCAAGACCTCAAATCGACCATGTGCAAAGATCTAACAGCCTAAACAACCCCTCCCATATGATCAATTTGGTCAAAACGATAACTCATGGTTCGACCGTCCGATTGTCATAGGGGGAGATATACTCCCCCTAATTCAATTTGAATTGGTCATCCTCACATTCGATTTAGCACTAGAGAGAGTTAGGAGTCATCAGAGAGCATTCCTAAGCTTTCTAAGAGGGATTTGGATCTTAGCTTTCTCAATTTTCTTCCTTAGAAAATAAGGTAGCTCATCTCAATTCCTAAGTCCTTCCATACTCAAATTCAGTGCAATTGCCTCTGGACACTCCCTCAGGGGATCAAGTCGAGTGCACCTAAGCATTCCCTCAAGTTCCCGAAGCAAGGAAGAGTTGAGTTGGATCAAAGTCGCAAGGGGGAGCAAGTGGTGTTGGCCCATAGGGAGATCTACACAACCCCAAGGCTTGAAACTTTCAACAGGGTTTCATCTCCACTAGGTGAAGTTACCTCATCGAGCTCGAGCACCGGTGATCACCATCGGTGAGGTATGGAATTTTTAACCACTTAGCTTAGGAGGTGTTGGTCCTTAGTGAAAGAAATGTTCATGGCATGTAAAATCCATCGTTGGATAGGTTTGTAATTGTGCTTAGATGGTGTGGGTACAATCTCATTCCAATCAATCGAGCTGATCTCCCTGATCATGGACGGTCTCCATTGATCCTCAGGAAAGAACTTGGATCATCTCAGCTGTCCATCTGTGCATTTTAGATGGACGATTGAGATTATTCTGCATGTTTAGTTATCTGTTTATCCTTTATAAATCGCAGGGGGATCCTCAGTCGTCCGATCTTTGATCAGATGATAGAGAATTTAAGCGCGTGCACCGCCGCCGCCATTTGGGATGTGACATTTAAGTTACCCCCTCATGGCACAATGCATGTAAAGTACGTTGATTGCCTCCGCCACGCGTCGCGCCATGAGCTAGGGATTACTTAGGGTTAATTAAAAATGCTTAGTTAATTTCTAATTAATCCATGGATCTTCAAAAATTCATAACTCTTTATAGAAAAATTAGAAAAATATGAAATAAAAACTTAAGGATAGATAATTAAACCTAAAACATTTTAAAATTAATTTGAATGAGTTTTGAGTTATTCTTTTATCTGAATTTGAGTTTTATTGGAAAGAGTATTTTGCTAATTACTCTTTGAGTAGGCCTTTGATTAATCTCAAATTTCTTAGGTAAGTTTTAGGGGATGACCTCTGTCTCCCATAATTTTTTTGGGATTTATTGATGGCTAGATTAGAGTAATTGCATATGGTTTCCTTAATTACCTTTCTCATATAATTAAGCAAAATTAGGGTATGATTAGTGGATTTACCATATGATTAAGGTTAATTAAGGTCAGATCCAGTAAGTAGGAAGTTTATCAAATAATTTTGGGGCATTTCCCCCAAGCTATTCCCTAAACCCCCTATTCTCTCCTTAATCTCCTCTTAATTATGGGTTAATTCATTAATTACCCCATTAATCAATTTTCAAAAATTCTAAAAAGTTTTAGAACTTAATTAATCTACCTTGGGTAAATTCTTGTATTCAGCTAAAGTTTAATTAAGAAAATCAAAATCCCATTCATGAGAAATTGCATTGGGTATTAGGTGCATTCTGATTTAAATTCCTTATGGATTTTATGTCATCTCATTGGCTCATAATTATTTAGTTAATTCTTCTAAGGTGGTGTAGGTAAGGGTTAATTAAGCCACTTAATTCATACCTTAACCTAATCAATACATAAAAATGGATTTAATTATTTAAAAATAAAAAAAATATCAAACATATGTGGGAATGGTTAAGAATAGCAAACTCATCTCACCTTTTCAAAATTATTTCAAACTTCAAACTAAATAAAAATTACTTTGAATTCACTTTGATTTATTCTAAATTTTTCTTATTCCATAAGAATGTCTTTAGGATTTAAGTAAAGTGAGTTTTTTTACATGCTTTCATTATTTTGGATCTTTCCCAACATGTTAAGTTGTATGCCATGTGATTTCATGCATTCATAATTTCATATTTTAATTTCAAAATGAAATTTGTTTACTTTATGTCAAATGTGCATGTGTTGGCTAAAGTAAAATATGAGTGGCTATTATCACTATAAATCTAAATTATTTTCAAAAATACATAAATCAAATATCAAATCTGGAAGTGTGCTACTTATACTTTAATTATAAACTTGCATGTGATTTATTATAAAAACATATTTATCATAGGTTTCCTTTCTTTCTTATGTTAGCATAGTTTTGAATAGGAGCTAGTAAGATGCAGGGTTTATTTGAAAAGAACCCAACACATACTTGATTTCATACCCTATTCATCCCTATGCTCTCACTTATGAAGGGTTGCCTATACTTGCATGCATAAATTGCATAAACAAAAATGAATCCATTAAACAACTTTTGCATTTTTCTTTTCTATTTCATTTCTTTTATATACATGTTTGTACTTAAGGAAAGTGGTATATTAGTCTGAACAATCCCAAGGTTGCGAGGCTTTAAGTAGCCCTAAGTAGGTCTTGTACCTTACGCCTTTGGTTAACAATAGCACTGTACTCACTTTTGCCTTTCTTACTTTCATGTATATATGTGAAATTTTGGATAAGGAAAACCTTTTCTACTTAAGAAAAATCATGCATATTCAACTTCTAAATTTTCTTAAATGGATTACTTAGCATGCATCATAAAGTGTGTTAACTACTCTCATTTGCATGTATAGATATGCTTAGGGTCCATCCATATGCATGTTATATATGTTGGGAAAGAAGTGAAGTAATGTGTGTTATGTGAATTTTAATTCATTTTATTTAATCTTAAAATGCCTTTCTTTTTGAATAGGTTTGTTTAGGGTTTATATAAACTTAGGATTGATTAAAAGATGTAATCAAAACATTCACCTAAATGAAACTAAAACATGAACCTACTTTAGAAAATTACTTAGGTTAGGGAAGGAAAGAGAAGTTCTCTTCTCTTTCCCTCTCTTCATAACTTAGTAATTAATTGTAGGATCCATTTAAATCAAATAAAAATATGAAATAAAATCAACTCAAAATACTTAAACAACTTAAATTAAACTCTCCTCTAAGTTGAACATGTTCTTCACACTTAAAAATTTAAACCTTAAGCCTTAGCTAAGCATACCACACAAGCCTTCAAAGCACACACATTAGCCTAAGTCATCACTTCTAGCTTTAGGTTAGGTCGGTGCATGGTTTGATGTTATCTTTTATTTTATGATATATATTTTCAACTAGATATTAGGGTGTATACTCGTAGAATGAATGGTAGGATGTTCTTAGTCTAACTATTCTTTTTTTATAGGGGATTGTGCTTAAGGGGCACTATCATAAATAAAAATATAAATGCTTTTGCTTGCACGTGCTTTATACCCCTAAGCATAATCCATAGGCCAGGTGGACTTAATCACCCATGTGGGCTGATAAGTCCAATATACATGCTTGGGATTTGTGTGGTGTGTTTTACCTAACCTTTATTTTATAGGTGTTAGTTAGATTTCCACTTTTCCTTTTCATGTAAAAATTTGTATAATTAGAAGTTTAGAATAATTATTATAGGGATTAGGATGAACATTGGTCATAAGATCCTATCTTATGTACCATGTGAAGCCTTGGAGCATCCACCTTCCAACCTTCCAAAGGAGAAACCAAAAGAAGAAAGAAGAAAAGAAGAAAGAAAGAAGGAAAGAAGAAAGAAGAATAAAGCTTAAAGACCCTCATAATAATGAATTCCTTTGCTTAATTATAATTTAATTTATTTGTAATGTGGGTTTTATAAGGGTAGAACTCATTTTGATATTTTGGTTTTTCTGCGGTGGTAGCGACCATGACCAAATTTTTTCTTTTGTGATATAAATTTGATTTGGCTTTTTATATTATGGCATGATTTTTCTAGTTTCTTCCTTGCTTTATGTATGGCCTGGATGTGGATTAGGCTCTTTAGGAAAAAATAAATCTTTTACCCACTTAACAATTCAAAATAAAATTAAATAATTCATAATCTCACTTAAAACTTAGGTTTAAAATAAAGATAAAAGAATTAGCAATCCCTTAGCTGGATGAGCATTTCTATATAATATCATGCACAAAAGCATCTTATTTCACTCTTTATTGGAGGGCTTCCACCTTTGCCAGAGAACCCAGCTTAACCTTTGAGAGTCATGGTGGAAACTCACCTCCTCCCTTCTCGCTGATTTTGGCCAATAATCTTCTTTCTGATGCATTAGTCATAAAAATCCTGTTAACCCGAGTCAAAATAATTGTCCAAAAATGGAAATAAAATGAAATTTAAATTGCATTAGATTTAGGTCATTTGAAGCATGCCTTTTACATGATCTAGTCTTTTCAGGGAGTGAGTTTAAGGACTTAGTCTCTTTCTAAATAATAACAGCCTAGCTATCTTGCATAAGCATAAAGATTTTCCTACATGCATTTAAAATCATAGGAGGAGTTAGTTGGAAGTCACCCCCACACTGTTGTATGTCCAAGTTGTCGGGTTGTTTGTCCTTTCTTGTGAAGGCAAACCAATTACACATTTTTGCTTTAAATTTAGGTTGTGCTTTTGGCCCTCTCCAAAGATCCCCAGAATTAGGTTTTGAGGTTGTTTCTCCCCTTTGTGGGCCATAAGCATAATTGCTCACATCTTAGGCATTTCCTTAATCTCGTGCTAAGGAATCTTAAGTCCTAAAATTCTAATGAAAATTACAACTCAAACAAACTAAATCAATTTCAAAAATGTAAAGCCCAACTATAGGATAGTCTGAGATGCTTGCTAGGTTTCCTAGCATCATGAGCATCTCCTACTTATTTTTCATTTTTCTTCGATAATAACTCCCTCTTTTGATCAATCCCATTTGATATTACAAAAATAAACCAATCGATTGATAATCCTTCTTACTGAAATCTTCAAAGACAACGATCATTTACCTTAATCGAGAGTTTTCCTAAGGAATCCCATCCCTTAGGATGTAATTAACTATGGGCTTGCCCTGTAGGGAACTTAATGAACCCGATTTAAAATAAACTCTACTTTACTTTTCCATGTAAAGTAGGGGAAGAATCTCTAGTACATATGCAGACCCATCGTCCTTAGGAGTCCTTATTGAGGTGGTTGGTTCCATTAAAGGGTAGTGATTTCTATCTCTCGAGATAGTACACTATTTTCTGGATGATGTATTCGATCATCTGAATAAGTACATCTATGGATCTACGTGGCGTCTTACTAAGATGAATTTTTATAGTGTCTTGCCTTTTCTTTCTCTCCACAGATTTGAAGGTGACTCCTTATAGGAATTTTTCTCCACAATGATGCATAAAGAAAAATGGATACTATTAGAATAAAGGAGCGGGATACATTTGTAGATATTTCTGGAACTTAAGCTAACTCTTTTGAATGGTATAGTAAACCTTGAAGTATTAAAGGATTGACTATTATTGTTGAAGATGATATCTGATAGTGCATAGTGCATAAAAATTGTAAGGTACCTTTTATGGTATTCTCATTTAATGGAGAGGCAGAGAACTAGTGATTGGTCAAGCAAGGAGAAGTTTTATGGTAGATGGAATGATATAATAACTTTAGAAATAATTTGTTAGTAGTTTAAAAATTGATTTATATATCTTTCAGCTAAGCAGTAGATGTAAGAGTAGTTTATGGGGCTTATTAAGGAAAATAAGATGATGATATTATTTGAGGTCAAGTTCCCTACAATTAGTTAGTAGTTTGGAAAAATGTTATATATTCTTGAACAGATTTTGTAACAATTAAGGAATTCACTTTTCACTTTTAGGATTAAGTATATATTTTATTAAACTGGTGAAGAGGGAAAGATCAACAAAGAATAATTTAATAATGACTTATGAATAATATGTTACTAGCGAGAAGAGATTTAATAGAGTTCCATCTTGGAGTAGTACTATTGTGAGAAGGAGCAAATTTAGATGTGGAGATTTTTTGTAGCAAATATATTTATCGATAGTAACTTAACATTATTTATTAATGGTATACATGTGCTAATTATGAGAGTTGACATTTAGGTTAATGCTATATATTTATAGGGTAATATTCTAAACATGGTCAATCTAGATATAAGATAGTAGATAATCTATAAAATAGATTAGATTGGAGAGTTTATGTTAGAATTGAGGCTCTTATTTGGGAATGGAGGAAAAGTATAGCCTTGTTTAATGTTTTTAATGAGGGACCCTTGAGTAGAAGTAAAGGGAGGTCTATTGAGAGGAAGCTTGTAGAGAATCAAATATACTCAATTAATTTAATCATAGTGTATAGCTTTGCTTATTAAGATGGTGAGGATACACCTGATATTTTCTATGGTAATATATAATTATATTTGATTTAAGGTTAGTCATTTTTTATTATTAAAAATATTTTTATTATATTAAATCTAATTTTTTTTTATCATTTTACTAATTAGGGATTATATGATTATAAGTAATGTATATCCTTTTAAATTTAGGATTTAATAAGAGGTTAGAGTTTGAGTTGACCAAGTTAACTTTTATTAGGTTCAATGTTATTTTTTGGATGAATTAGTTGGTAGATATGACATGCACACTAATTATAGTGAAAAAAAATGTGTGGCATTACATGTGGGTAAGTTGAGTACTTTTATTTTTTCTGGTGTCAAGGAAGCGTTGTCAACACATTTATTTTCCTTACAAGAAGATAAATTATTGAAGATAATGAATGGCTTGTATCATGCTTATGTGAGGGATATAAGTAAGTCTTCAAAAGTGATTAAAGAAATTTCTATGATGATGACTTTCTTAATATTTTTTAAGTAGTTGGTGAGTTTACCTCTAAATTTAATTATGGAGTTTTATATTGTGATAATGCCTACTAAATAATTTATTACAAGGATTAAAAGTATAGAAGTAAATAATCAATGAAGGCTTTATTACACTTGATGTATCATTATGGGTTCCACCAATTTGAAAGAGCATATTTAGATGTATACAATAATTATTAAAAAATAATGGTGTGGGGAAAAGTATGTTAACAAGATGTACAATCTTTGTATAAAATATTTCACCAAAATATATGAGAAGGGCATAAAAGTGAAATCACCATATTCATTTAAACTCATGGTATATATTTGTTCAAAAATATATCATGGAGCTAATGAACATAATTAGAAGAATGTGGGTTATATGATCTCTCAAAGGGACTATACTACCTTGGTTAATTACACTTGAGGACATCTCTAAGAGAAACTCTTGAAAAGTGGCAACATGTCATTTATTTATTCATTTGGTTTTTTAAGGAAGACTCTTGATTCAATAACCATTATCATAAATACTAAACATCGATTTGGAAGGCTTTAGGTAAATTATTGTAACTAACCAAGATAATATCCCAATATACAAAACCTACATGATAATAGTCACTTAACGAAGACTCAACAAGGTGTATGATAAGCTTAAGATGTAAATGGGTAAGGGAAAGATATCAATGAAAAGATAGAACCAACCTTAGTCAGGAATTCATTGATCCATTATCTTACGATGTTAAGCACAAGGTTATTTTACTTATGAAGATAATTGACCTAACTTAGCCTAAGGATTCTCTTTGAAAAAAATTATAGCTATATACAAAATTTCTTTTGGAGTTAGCCTAATGATCTCAAACAAGGGAAAGAAAATTGAAGAAATTTTTAAAAAATTAAATGTGATAAAGAAAATATCCTAAACTAAATTGAGCCATGACAACATAATAATATAAAGGAAATATACATCACATATATATATATATATATATATATATATATATATATATATATATATATATATGCATGTTATTAAAATAAAATTAAAGGTAATGGTAGTATGCAAAGCACTTTCAAGAAAATATTGCTACTCTAGTAATCAAAGTATTGTAGCACATTACAAAATAAACATAAAAACCAATCTCAAATTCTAATCATACTTAAAGCAACCTCATTCTAAGCATCAAAGGTGATTTTCCATCAAAATAGCCTAACTACATCATCCCTATGTTAAGCAGCAAAAGGTTGTGAACTATCATAACACCTAAGTGTGTGTAATGGTTAGTGTAAATTAGGGTTAATTCAAATGAATCTTCATGACTTACCACACTAAGTTATTTATAGAATCTCATTCATCATAAAGCTTATCACTTTATAATGAATCAGGGTAATAAGTTTTAGGTTGATTATGTTTACTAAATGATCATATGAGGTTCGATGATGATTAAAAAATATTATTATATGAACCATCATTTAATAATAATAACTAATTAGTTATTATAATTGTCAAGCTTTGGCTTTAAAGGGATGTATTCTAACAAAAACTATTGACATCACTTTATATGATTGCAAATGCGTCAGTATAATGAAAAAGTTGAAACCATCAACTATTAAGTATAGGATTAAAGTGCTTGATTAGGGTATGAACAATTGAGGTTAGATAGTTTCTAAACAAATTGAAATTTTTTTTAGATATTTATAGTGAAGAGTAGTCGATGTAGTCCATCAAAGGAGAAAATTAGCTATCATAAGATCCCAAACCAAAAGCATAAGCTTATGAGGACTTTTATTATATTCTATATGTTATGATTGTGTCTAATGTGTTGTATTAATGTTAGACATGTATTTATTCATGATTATGTGTTGTATGTAAGTTGTTATTGAGATCATCAAGTGTTTAAGTGTTAGAAGTGCATCAGTAGTATAATGCCTAGGTGTTGGTCTTCAAACATTGCAATGCTATAGTTGATTCCTTATATAGTGTGTGGACAGAGAAGCTAATGCTTAGGCATTGGCTTGTGGTGCCTATGCACTGCAAAATTATGGGTTCTGATTTTTTTTTTTTAATTTTTAGTGGTTTTTTTTTTTTGAAGGAACACATCCCTTGGGTTGTTGTAACTTTTATAAACATTTTATTCTATGTAATGGAAGACTTTAGAATGGTTTTATGTGAAGACTCTTTAGGTTAGAGATTGGTGGCTGATCGTTAAGAGATTTGGTGATCTCTCACAACCATTCTACTTGGGTGAGTATGACTTTTCGTATCTCTTCCACTTTGGTGAGTGGAAGATCTAGATCACACCTTCTTCCTCCATCTGCTGTGATGATTATTGTGAACTCACTAGTAGTACAAAATAAAACTATACATTTAGGTCTATACTTAAAAACCTAAAGTATTCAATCATAGTATGTGACTAAACCACAAAATGATTTTGTTAAGCTAGTATGACTCACTTGGGTAAGAATCTGACTAAAGGTGGTATTGGTTAAACACAAATTGAACCTGTTACAAATGAATGAAGTTCATAAAGAAGGGTAATAATACAATCATAGAAGTGTGACTATGCTATAAACAGACTAAATTACTATGTGTATAGTTATCCCATGAGATTTTCTCAATCAAGTAGACATGATTGAGAGGATAAAAGAAAATACTATTCAAGAGAAATACATCAGCATAAATAAGGATAATTAGTTAAAAGAACTGACTAATTATTAAAAACTTGGTGGAAAGTACCATACTGTGCTATGACATTAACTCAAGGAGAAGAGTCAATATGCATACTATTAATGATGCAAGCAATTAAAATTATTTAGAATATAATCATAATTTAGGATGCTATATAAGGTGATCTTAAATTCTGTGTTCCCCACCTACTTAACTAACCTACTTAGGTAATCAACCTATGTACATTGATATTAGAATAAATGTAATCAATTGATGTAATTAACTCTATGAAGAAAAATAAGATTAAGATCAAATAAATTATATTAAGAACTACTATGATCACACAATGAATTATACGTTCCAAGTTTAATGTATGGATGCACTGAAGAAGTGCAACATACTAGTGCAATATAGCATTATAATAAATTTTTTTGCATTAGATAGGTTTCATCCCAACTAAATGAAACAATAACTTAAGATTTAAAATGATGTTAATATTTAAGCAAACATTGAAAAATAATATTTTTAATTTATTATTTTTTAGGATTACCAAATTAATAAAAATTAAAATAATTTTTATAACTCTATTTTAAAGGTATTTAATATATTATTATAATCAAATAATTAAAATAAGTATTTTTTATTAAAATAATAACACATATCAAATAAATTTTAATAGATGAGGTTTTGTTACAAACATCATATTACACCTCTATGGAATATCAGATGACTATGTGCCCATTAAAGGCAAAATGATAATTTTATAAAGTTAAAGATATTATGATGTTTAAAAATATAGTGAGACACCATGCAAATATTAGTGGGAATTGAAGTGATTGAGTACGTCATCAAAGAATAATATATTATTTCAAAAGATAGAAATATCACCCTACAATGGACTCAATCATCTAATAAGGACTCTTAATATCACCCTACGTGTACTAAAGATTTTTTCCCTACCTTACATGGACAAAGTAAAGCAAAGTTTATTTTAAGTTGGGTTCTTAAGTTCTTTATAGGGGAAAACCCTTATAGTTAATTACAACTCAGGGAATATGAATCTCCTATAAAACTCTTGATTAAAGTGATTAGCTAACATCTCTATAAATTTTAAAGCTTCATATCAAAGTATCGGTCATCATGGAAGAAAATGAGAAAAACTCAATTAAGAAGAGTCCTTAACAGGGTTCAAAACAAGATAAATAGAAATTGCTCATGATACTAGATAATTTTGAAGTTGAGAATTATTATCATTTGAGTTGACAATTTAATCAAAAGCTAGGATTTATATTCCAACAACTCAAGATTGTGGAAATGCCTAAGAGGTGAGGATTTATGCCTATAAAAAAGAGAAATATACTACTTCTAATCTTAAATATAAAGTGTTCTAGCACATGCTAAGAGCTCGAATTAATTTTACTCTAAAGAAATTATGATATGTTGGTTCACTTTCACTAGAGAGAGCGAGCCTATCTCGACTCTTCTGGACTTACAACCGCTTGGAGTGGTTGGCAGCTAACACATCCTATGAGTTAAACCATATACCCAAGTCTCATGAATGCAAGATAAGAGCCTAAACTCACTCCCTAAGAGCCTAGATCATGATGGGCATGAGCAATGTTCTAACTAACACAATAAAAATTATATATTTTATTTATTTTGACTCATCAATTTAAGCTAGGTGGGAAATTATGTCTATATGCATGATGAAATTAAATTATAAGCCAATCTGTGAGAAAGGTTTTCTTCACTAAAGGGACTGCTGTCAATAGTCCTACACTCCTCTTATCGTGTTGTTGACCTCACTCTTGGTGAGAATGACAATCACCTCTTTAGACCTAGGATCAAATTTAGGTAGTAAGGCTCTCCTATAACTAAAATACTTCTAGTGGCTAGGTGAACACCAATTCCCAAGTCTAGAAGACTTATGAGGTTGAACCCTAGAGGTAGACCATGACTTAGGCTAAGTGGGACCTACCTATCTTAGATTCAAAATTAATCAATCCTGAGCCAATTATTCAAATCAAAATCAATTGATTACAAATCAAACCTGAACCAAGGCTAATTGATTTCAAACCAAACATATCCATTATGGTTCAATTTGGCCAATTAGCTAGGTTGAGGCGATTTGACCTATTTGAGCCTAAAAGGGCTAAACCCAAATTTAATCAAATTCATTTGAAATTGAACCTACCCAAACTCTCCTAAACCTTAACTTAATTGAATCTCAATTGCAATCCAATTAACATAATTGACTCATTTATCCCAATTTGACCCAAGTTGACCTAAATGCCTAAATTGAGTAAAAATTGAATCCAATCCAAATTGGATCTAATAAAAGCTATCAATCATCTCTAAACTAATGATTGATCATATCCCAACTCTCAATTGATTCTAATTGATCCAATTTAGCCAATTGGCTCACATAACCCATTTTGACCTAAAAGCCCAAGTTGGACCAAAACTTGATTCAACCCATATTGGACCAAACCAATCACTCCAATTCTAAAATGATTATTGATCATGACCAATTACCCAATTATATGCAATGGAGCCAATTGAGCCAATTGAGCCAATTGAGCCAATTTGGTCCTTTGATCTAATTTAACCTAAAGGGTGAAATCAAGCCAAAACTTGATCTAAATAAAATTGGATTGAACCAACATCTACAATTATTATGAAATTGATGATTGAACACTTTTCAATCATCAATTGAAGCCAATTTGACCAACTCAATCTATTTGAATTTTTTAGCCCTATTTGACTGAAAAGGTCTACTTGAACTAAAACAAAATCTAAATAAAATTGGATAAAACCAAAGCCTTCAATCATCCTTAAACAATCAAACATGTCTCAACCTTCAATTCAACCCAATTTAGCCAATTTGACCAAATTAGTCAATATAACCCATTTGGCCTATGTGAGCCCGTATGAGTCAAGTTCAAATCCAATTCAAATTGAACCAAATCAATTGCACCAATAAATTCTAAATAATCATTTAAACCTAACCCAATAGCCTCTTTGACCTATCCCAATTGGAGCCAAATTGACTTATATGGATCCAATTAAGCCAATCCTAACCAAACCAATTTCAAACCACCAAACTTGACATGACTCATCTTCGGAGTCCCCTTGACCATTCCAAGTGAATCCAACTCAAGGTGAACCCGGTTAGGCTTAAACCAAGTGAACCAAGGGTTTCAAATAAGATAAAAATCCCAAAATGGAATAGTCCAACCTCTCCTTTTGGGTAAGGCAACCACCTTAGCATGCCTTAAGCTCACCCTAGTTGAGCCAAACTAACTCATGACTAGTTTGCTCAACCAATGACCAAGGCAAGGTTGCCCTCACCATGGCTAATACTTGGTTCTACCACCATAGCAAGTTCCCTTCATCTCTAGCCACCAAAGTCCCCCAGCTAGTGGAGAAGGTCCATCTTACCATTCTCATGCCCCAAATGGTCTAGCCAATTGCCTGAATGATTAGCATAGCTTCAACCACGCTCTTTGGGTGATTCACTTGGGGAGGAGATGATGTAGTACATCAAAGGAGGAAAATACCTATCATAAAGTCCCAGCCAAAGAATGAACTCATGAAGAATTTTTATAGATATATTATGGATTTATATTTTAGGTATTATATTATGTAGTAGTAGATGTATTTAATCATGTTCAAGTGTCGCAATAGAGTTATGGTTGAAAATATGTGAGTTCATGTATTCAATTTCATAAGTGTGGGTTGGCGCCTCGGCACTACACTATGTAGATTTTTGTGTTTGGGGACCAAAAAGCTGGTGCCTTGGCACTGGGATATGGTGTCTAAGCATTGGACTGCAACACCAATGCACTATGAAATGATTGTTTTGACTTTTTTTTTTAGTCTTTTGGTAGTTTTCTTTCCAAGGGACACATCCCTTGGAGTATTGTATTAATAAACACCTATTCTGACATAATGAAGAACTTTTGACTTTGGTGGGTGAAATTTGAGTGAAAACTCTTGGTTGGAGCATAGTAGCTTGCTATTTGGAAGATTTGGTGATCTCTCACCACTGCTCTACTTAGGTGAGTAGAACTTCAAACTTATTCTACTTTGGTGAGTGGAAAACCTTCATCTTTCTTCTACTATGGTGAGTGCAAGGACATTGGAGCATCTCATTCTCTACATTTTCTATGACATCCTACTCTCTGCAACCCATCATCGATCGATTTAGATATTAGAGCCCAAGATTTAAAAGCATGGAGAAAGTACTTGTAGATAATCCATGTCAAATCCAAGAAATGTTAGTTCTATACTTTAGATTTTGAGAACAAAATTAGTGATTTTGCTTGAGAACACATGCTAAATATATGTAGTAGGCAATCTATGAATGTTTATGTTACTACCAACTAGTTGTATCCACTTATAAAGCCTAACCTTCCCTTACTTAACCTAACCTCAAGCTATCATACTTGAGTGACAACTTGAGTAAGGGAGATTTCATTAAATAGAGTAACCTAGATATAAACCCTACATAAAAACAAAAATTATATTCTTAAAGGACTTATGTTTATTTCTTTTTCAATTTTGCTTAATGTTTTGTAGTATCCACAAGTTGCTTTGTGTTTATTGAAGTCTAATCATTTTAAAATTTGTGCATTTCACTTGTGAAGTTTAGTTCCTTTATTCCATACTTATAAATTTTCAATTAGTGTGTCATACTTGTATCTTGTTAACATCATGCTGCCTAAATCCATTAATTTGGACCAATTAGAGGACATAACTAGAAGAGTAGATGAGATTTTCATGAGAAGTGAAGATAAATTCACTAGGGTAGAAGACCTACCCATGAACCTCACAACACAAATTCAAACCTTGAGTATTAGGGTTTAAACCCTATTGACTATTCCACATCTAGATGACTAAGAACTCATAGAAGGAGAAAACATTGAAATTCTTAGAGATGAATAACATGTGAGAATGCAAAACTTAGAAACACCTTTAGACATGATCATCTTAGGGTCCTTGAAACCTTACATGAACTTACAAAGCAATTAAAATTGAAGCCCAAATGTATGTTGGTGTTCAAGACCTCAATAAATTTTTACATTGGTTAATCAAAATGGATAACTTTGTGGTGTTTATTTTTGGATGCCCTTGGTGGACACCACATAGATCTTTTGGGTACTTATTGAAGTGATCGGGTATGACATTGAGGTATGATGTACTATCTTAAAAGATAGAAACATCACACTATAATGGACCTAATCACCTAATAAGTCCTAAGGCATGATGAGTCTTCATATGCACCAGAGATTCTTCTCCTACTTTACATGAAAAAGTAAAGTAAGGTTTATTTTATGCCAGGTTCTTTAGTTTCCTATGGGGGCAAGCCTCCATAGTTAATTACATCCTAAGAAATGAAATTTCCTAAGAATACTCTTGATTAAAGTAGTCAATTATTATCTCCAAAAATTTCATGGTTAAGAGTATCAAAGGATTGGCTATTTTGAAAAATCAAGTGGGATCATTCAATTGGAAAGACTTATTTTGAAAGCTAAAGGAAAATAAGTAGGAAATGTTCATAATACTAGGAAGCCTAGTGAGCATTCCAACCTATCCTATGGTGAAGCTTTATATGTTTAAAAGTGAGAGGATTTATTTTATTTGATTTGAAAATTTATTAGATTGCTAGGGCTTATAATCCATCAACACAAGATTGTGAAAATGCCTAAGAGGTGAGAACTTTTGCTTATAGCCTAAGGAAAACAAATAACCTCAAATCCTAAATCTAGGGAGCTTTAACATAAGTTAAAGCATGACCTAAATCTAAGAAAAAAAGGGGACATAACGGTGTACTCCACAAGTGAAGATAGACCCATCCGAGTTTTCTAGACTTACAACTGCCTAGAGTGGCTGCCTGCTAACACTTCCTATGATTCAAAACCATGTAGTACGGTCTTATGAAATTACAAGATGGTTAGGCTTGTTATTTAATTTTGAAAGAGACTAGAGTCATAAACTCACTCCCTAAGAGACTAGAGCATGTTTGGTATGAGCATATGACTTAGTCTAAAAATACAAAATTTTACAATCTTTATATAATTTTGACACATTCATTTGGGCAAAAGGCATTGGGATTTTTTATGCTTAAATGCATGATGAAATATGGTTATTGGACAAATAAAGAGAGAAACAGGGTGAAGTTTCATCATAAGGGGTTTCTTTCATAGGTCAAGCAGTCCCTAAAGTGCAAGAATGGAGGCCCTCATTTTTGCAAGAGTGATTCAATATGATATGCATGATGTGAGACATACAACATACAACTACGGGGTTGTAAAATCTTTTAATTAGCTTGATAGGCTTTAAAATGAGGTTATGAATTATTTTAAACTTTAATTATGAGTTATTAATTAGGGTAGAAAAATTAATTTTTTCCTAAGAGCCTACTGCATCCAGGCCACACATTGAAACATCAATCATAAGAAATTATGAAAAAGATGCAGTTCTATTGCACAATCTAAACATAACATCAATCAAACATGAATAGATTTCATGAAAGAATAAAAGGCCAGTGTGGCCGGGTACCATCGTACATCCTGGAAAAGAGAAAAGATGGGTTGCTGAGCTCTACCCTTATACAACCTAAAATTTTAAAATAATATTACAATTGAAATTGAATACATGCTATGGGGGTCTTCATTCTTCATTTCTTCTTTCTTTCTTCTTTTGATTTGATGTGCTCCAAGGTATCACATGGCACATCAGGACTAAGCCTTCTAGCCACTACTCATCCTAATCCCCCATAACATTAATTCTAATTCCTATTGCAAAATTACATTTTGTGGGAAAGTAAATCTAACTACACTTGTAAATAGAGGTTAGCTAACATTACATACAAACCCAAGTAATTATATTTCATAATTTGTACTTAGCACCCTACACATGGGTAACCAGGCCCACCTGTCCTAATGTAGATTATACTTAGGGGTATAAGCAACCTACATATAGAACATTTATATTTATTTTTAAGCGGCCCCTTAAGCACAATCCCCTATAGAAAATAATATTAGGCTAATAACAACCTAACATCCAGTCTATGAATTATAAACCCAATCATCCAATCTAAAATATTACATCATAAAATAAAGCACATCATCATTACATACACCATCCTAACCTAAAGTTAGAAGTGATGACTTATCATTCTAATGTCTGTTTAGGCTTTGTGTGGTATGTCTTAGCTAGGTATTAGAGTTATGATTTTCTAAATTTGGAATGTTCAAGTTAATATAATGGTTGGATTCACTTCAAGTTGTTTAAATGATTTGTATGTTTTAATTTATATTTTGTTTTATTCCATTTGATTTATACTTAACATCTAAGTGTTGTAAAGAGAAGAAAGAGGCTTAACCTCCTTCATCCATACCTTAAGTTATTTCTAAAAGCACATTTTTTATGATTTAGTTATTTTTAGTGAATGTTTTATCAAATATTTTATTAGTCCTAAGTTTAGGTTAACCTTAAAGAATCCTATTAAACATGAAAGGCATCTTAAGATTAATGTAATTGAATTACCATCACATAGAATATGTTGAACCATTCTTTTTTATCACCCATAACATGCATATGATTTAACACTTAGTGTAGCTATACATACAACATATTTTTGACATACTTAAATGATCATGGATGCATACAATTGGAAATTGTATTTTACTTGATTGAATTACTTATACATGTAAATTAAAGCTCTATCCAAATTCTAATACAAATATATATAGGAATGACATTAAATAAGTACGTGCCTTTGTTAACCAAGAAAGTGAATAATCAAATGACCTCTTTAGGGCTATTTAAACCCTTGTATTGCTAGGATGTCTAGACTATATACTTATCATCATTCAAATATATGTAAATCCATATATGAAAATAGAAAAGCTAGCACTACCCTTACATGTAATGTATTTTATATGCTTAAGTGATCATGGATGCATGTATTTTTAGTAGAAAAGGAGACTTTTATTCTTTAATCAAGTACACATACACATGTATAAAAGATGCAATCAAGTATGTACTATTGTTTAAACCAGGGAAGTTCAAATGACCTCCTTGGGGCTACTTAAAGCCTTGTATTCTTTAGATGTCTAGACTATATACTTGCTATCCTAAATACATATGAATGTATGCATGACAAGAAGAATGAAATCATGTGAAAGATTGTATTTTATTTGATTGAATTATTTATACATAGGAATTAAAGCTCCATCCAAATTTTAATACAAATATACATAGGTATGAAATTAAATAAGTATGTGCCTTTGTTAACCAGGGAAATGAGATAATCAAATGGCCTCCTTGGGGCTACTTAATGCCTCATATTACTGTGATTTCTATACTATAAACTTATTATCATTCAAATCTATGTAAAATATATATATATATATATATATATATATATATATATATATATATATATATATATATATATATATATATATATATATATATATATATATATATATATATATATATATATATGAATATGGGAAAGAAAGCTTCACATTCACATGCTTAAGCTATAAACACATGCAAATACTATATGTATTCAAAACTACTATCACTCCAAATATTGTTATCAACATATAGCTTTTGAAAAATAAATTTGGATTTATTAATGATAATAACCCCACATATAATAAAATTAGGTCAACACATACAAGCTTACATAAGTAAATTTCAATTGATTCATTTGAATTTGAAAGTATGAATGCACGAGATCACATGACATAGAATATTTAGAATGATTGAAGAGGAATAGCTAAACATAACAATATGATTCTTTCAACTACACTAATTCCTAGGGACAATCACATCAAATGAAAATTTTTAAAGAAAACCAAAGTTTCTTATTAATTTGATTTTTGTATTTTGATTAAGTTTAAAGAAGAAAAGTCACTTGTTGTTTTAATTCCATTCCCATGTTGGTAATTTTAATTTGTTTAAAGAAATATAATTAGTTGACTATTATGATTTATTTAAGTTGTCATTAAATAATCATTTAATTACCCTTTCCTATGCTTCTTTAATTTGATTAACCATTTAATCATGAGCTATAGATGACATGAACATGAGAGAAAGTTAAAGTGCAATGCCCCTAACGGACCTAATGCAATTGGCTCATGGTTAGAGATTAAATAAGTTAAAGAATCTAATTAAGTACTTTTAGGATTTTCCCATACTTATGGGTTAATCATAATTTCCTTAAGGGTCTTTATGTTATTGAACACATAAAGAGAAACCCTTAATTTCAATGTTGATTATTTGATGTGATTAATGTTTTAATTTGATTTGAATTGACCATTAATTAATTAATTCATGTCTTAATTAACTCTTGCATTAATTAGCTCTCTTTAATGAAATGAATTTAGAAAATTATTTAAAATAGAGATCCTAATCACTCTTCCTCATCATCTCAGTATTGATAAGTGATTAATGAAGTTAAATTAATCAATGATTACTATTTAGAACCTTAATCATTAAATTAATTAAGAGAGTAATTAGGGTTTGAATTTTAAATTTTCCTAATTACATAGCTAATAAATCTCATGAAAATCATGATAGATAGAGGTCATCCTATTAAATTAAGATGCCAAGTTTGGGATTAATTGCCCATGTAATTAGGGCTTAATTTGCTAATTAAGAAAATATTAAATCCCTAATTAAGCCTTAACCACTATTCAGACTCAAACAAAATTAATTTTATTAAATTCTCCTCTATTTTACTTTTCCAAAGAGTATTTATTTGTATTTTTTAAATTTTTCTACAATTAGTTATGATTTTAGAAAGTTTTAGCCATTAAAACACATTTTGAAGCCTAATTAATCTATAGAAGCCACCCGAGCGGTTGACGTGGCAGCACTTTCCACATGGCACTGTGAGATTGGTCACTTAAATGGTCTGATGCAGGGTTGATGTGGCAGTGACGGATGCACTTTCATCCCCACCGTTCGATCTAAGATCGGATGGTGCAGATTAATCTCATAATTTTTATAGGATTAAATCAAATTAAATGTAATGGATTATTCACAATCGTCCATTCAAATCACGTGGAACATACAATGGATGATCCTTCATCTCCTGAGCGATTGAAGATGGACACCGTCTGCCCTCTCCCACTCAATCTGAGCTCGCCAGAGCTTGTGAGGTGTCAAAATCAATCCCAAAATTTTCACGAAGAAGATCTAAAGAGATCTTATGGTGGGATTCACACAAAATTAAACTTTTCTTCATAAATGATAAAAAAATTAAAAAAATGTCAGTTTGCTAGAATGTACCTCGCTGGAGCTAAGGACCGGCGGTTAAATGATTGAGGTAGCTTCGTCTTGAAGAGACGAAGACCTGCTGAGAAGTGCACACCTTGCATCCTCGCTGGTGCCTCCATGGATCAAGCGTTGCTGGAAAACTCATCGGAGTTAGGCTTGGAGTGGTCTCCGGTGCTCAAATTGATCGAGAATCGATTCGTTTCTTCTTGCTAGAGCTTGGTGAAGGTGTGGCTAAAGTTAATTTGAAAGTGCTAGAGTTTGGACGGGGTTGGATTGAGATTAGTTCTATCCTATTTCAGGCTTGGTATTTTCGGTAATGGGGAGGCTCGAGAAGCTCAGGAAAATGCTCGAGGAGGTCATCTCGTGTCTCTCTAGCTCTAAAGATGTGTGTTGTGTGGAATAAGATCAATTGGGGGGAGTATTCTTCCCTTGCCATCCAAATGGATGGCTTGGATGAGGTCTACAAATTATAGGTGGTCAGCGGTGCAGGCGGCCATGGGTGGTAGGGATCGCGAGGTGGCTTGGTTTGAGTGGCTAAGTGAAGGAGAGTGGATGCTAAAGGTTGAGGTGGCTATCCTTAGTTTCCTATGTGTTCCAACGAGGGGAAGTGGGTAAGCTCACCTCCACTTGGTTCATGGCTAACCCAAATAGCTTTGGGTTAGGTGAACTAGTGGTCACCATGTCTATTTGGAGCTTAGGGTGGCTGCCAAGGGGAAGAGAGTGAGTTTGACCACCCAAATATGGGTTTTATCCCATTTGGAGGGCTTTACCCCTTGGGTAATGGGTCAAATCAGGTTGGACTTAGGTTGGGTTAGATTTGGGCTAACCCAAGGATGGGTCATGCCAAGTTTGAATTGGTTTGGGCTTAGTTTGCATGGGTTTGGCTCAATTTGACCCATGTAGGTCAAATTAGGCTAGGTTGGGTCAAGTTGACCAATTGGTCAAATTGGTAAATCCATGGGTTGGGATAAGTTCAAATGATGAATTGTGATGTTTAGTAGTGGGTTTGGTTTGATTTGCATTAGATCTGAATTTGACTCATATAGATCCAAATGGGTCAAGTAGGCTAAGTTGACCAACTTGATCAAATTGGCCAAATTGGCTTGGGGCAGGTTTGATTTTGGCTTGGAGTCTGGATATGAGATTGGATTCAATTGGTATTGGTTTGATTTGAAGTTTGGTTTTGCATTGATTTGAGTTTGATTTTGGACTTAGGGTTAAGCATAAGTCATGGGTAGGCCATAGGATGGGTAGGTCACCTGTGTCCTAAGGCATAGCCTAATCCTATGACAAATCTTTCTAAGTCTCTAGGTTTGGGTTAAGTGTTAACTTAATCACTAGAAGTATCCTATGACTAAGGAAGTCTTAGTGTCTAGAAGACTCTTAGGTCTAAGATGAGAAGATTGAATTCTCACTCCAAAAGTGAGGTGAATAGACTTCTTTGATTAATATCATATGAATGATTTTCAACGAACAATATTTGCTAAAATGAAACTAGCAAGTCATGCAAAAAGTTATTGGAATAATATTTTAGATAAAGAAGAGAGATACAATAAAAATCTCTTGACATGGGTAGAAATGAAAGAAGTCTTAAGGGGAAAATAATGTCATAGAAATCATAATAAAAGGCTCCATGAATAATTGACTACTCCAAAGCAAGAAACTATGTCAGTAATGGAATATATGAATACGTTTGAGGACTTAATAGCTATAACTCAATACACTAATCAAGAGTGAAAAATAGCTAATAAATTTATCATTAGATTACAAGAGGATATTAAGAATGAAGTAGGGCTTCATGATCCCCAAATATTAGAAGATGCCTTTCATTATGCTTTACTCCTTAAAAAGTTTAAGAAATTTGCATCCACATCCAAAATGAAAGATTAAATAACTTTCAAATATCTGCTTAAATCTCAATATCAAAAGTCTATTATTAAACCTAATCTTTCTACATCGAACAACCCATTTAAAACAAACCCTAATGAAACTACTACTAAAAATATGAAAGAAATGGTTTGCTTTAAATGTCATAAGAAGGGTTATATACAAAATAAATATAGAGCAAAAATCATGTTTCTAGATGAATTGAAAGGTTTAGAAGAAGAAGAGGATATTGAAGAGATACATGATGATACACCACTATTTCATGAAGAAGTAGATCCAAATATAGGTAATCTAATTTTGATTGCTTCGAAGGAAGAAGAAGACTAGAGAAGGAGGAATATTTTTCTATCCAAATATAGATAACCTCTCACTATATATGTCTTATTCCAATTAAAATAGGTAGTTATAATGATCAAATTTGATGTGATGTTTTTTTTATGACAATTACTCATATCTTATTAAGAAGACCATGGATTTATGATTTGAATGTAATCCATTATGGGTGTGAGAACACTTATGTCTTCAAACATAATGAGAATATAATCAAGTTATTCCCTTTAAAGCCTATCAAAAAGAGGTTAATTACACCTCCTCATAGAATTCTTCTTGCATCTCCTCACAAACCTAATTCAGAACTACATCAAGGGAGGAATGCAAAAATCCCGTTGATAGTGATACCAACATCTAGCTATAGGGAGGATACTTCTGATATACATCCTAATACATATGAATCTCTTAGATTTTAAATTACAACATTAGAGTCTAAACACTTAGCTAGAGAGTTCAATGACCATATTTTTTTATTTATATTGTGCCTCCAAAAAATCTTCGTTGATACTAAAGAACAAATCATACCTGATATAATCTTAGATCTATTTTCTAAATTTATTGATTTCATTTTTAATGACTTGATGAACTACCACCATTAAAGGATATACAACATGCTATATATCAAATTTTTAGTTAACAAATACCTAACTTACCTCATTTTAAGATGAATCTAATAAAGCATGCAATGCTAAAATGACAAGTAGATAAACTCTTGAAGAAGAGTTTATCCAAGAAAGTCTTCGTCCTTATGATGTGCCGCTCTCTAACTCCTAAGAAAGATAAAACTTGGAAGATATATAATGATAATAAAGTAGTAAATAAGATCACAATAAAATATAGTTTTCCTATACCTAGTGTTTGAAAATAAAAAAAAAAAACAAAAAAAAAATTAAATAGCTAACTCAGAGAATCTGGAATAACACTAACCACTACCACGCACAACCATCCTCTTCAGTGATAACCATCTAAAAGAGAGAGCAGCAGTAGTTAAGAGATTGAAAGTAGTTAGGAGAGCAGGAACGATTATAGGAAGTGATTTCTTATAAAAAAGGGGAGAGGTTGATCATAGTCTTCTTCTTCTTTATTTTCCTAGCCATTCTATTCCCTCTCTCTTCTGCAAACTCCACTGTATGTTTGTCTCCATTGCACTCTCTCTTTCTTGTGTGAGGCAAGATTAAAACTAAGTTGTCATAGATTTCAGGCAAAATTCGAAGCTACAAGTTTCATCTATATAATTTCTCACTCCATAGAGAAATTCTACAAAATTTCACCATCGATCTTGGATCTAGTGCGAAATGATGATCTTCCCTCCATCGATCTTAGATCTAGTGCAAAATAATGATCTTCCCTCCATCAATATTAGATCTAGAGTAAGGGAGAAGAATGTGATCACATTAATTACAAAATCTTTGGCAATGCCTAGACGAAATTCTACTAAAATCAAATTAAATCAAGGTTTAATTCACTAAAATATAAATTTAAAACTTCAAGGCCTCTATTGTTAAACTTAGTTTCAACGTGAGATAAAAAATCCTTTATCCGTTGATCTTAGATTTGGAACATGGGAGAAGAGTGTGTGTTGCACTAAAATATTTTTAAATCTAGCATTATTAAGCCATTATGTTGCCAAAATTTTATGGGAACCATCAAATTACACACAAAAATCACCTTAGAATAGAGTCTTCTAAATTATAGCACCATAGCGTTGATACCTAGTGTCGTGATGCTAAGCTCTCAAGATTTTATACTTTTGGTGCTTTATTTCATAGTGTCGTAGTGCTACTGTATGACACCGAGGTGCTATGATTAGCACCGTACCACTAAATCTTGGTGCCAGAGTGTGACCTTCTCAGATTATAAGGTCAAAATGTTCACTTGCGGTACAGTAATGATGTTACAAAACATTAAGGCACTATGATCAGTGCTGCCTTCTTGGGTTATAAAGCTAATGTGTCCACCTGTAGTGCCACAATGCTATTATGAAAGTGTTGTGGCATTGTAACAATGCCACAATGATACTTTATGGTGCCTAACTGTTACCTTCCATGGATTTAAGACCAAATCCTACCATCTAGCATTAAGGCGCTAGATTCCTAGTGCCAAGGCGCTGATCTTCTAGCATTATGGCGCTGACTTTCTAGTGTCGAGGCACTGACTTTTTAGTCTAGTTTTTTTGAAGTTAGAATTTTTGTCCAATTAAATTTCAAACTTATAATACATATCTAAATTATAATAAAGTTCAAGAGATAGCCAACTGATATGTGAGATGATAAAAGAAAACATAAGAAATAAAAGTTTATTATATAAAATAAAATTTTATTACAAAAATGTGCCAAATAAAATTACAACGGTATAAAAAGAAGAAATACAAATATAAATATAATAAACAAGAGAAAATACTATCCTAGAAGTCATATTCAACCTCCTCCTTTTTTTCTTTTGGCTCTAGTGGAGTGCTAACATAAGAGTGATAATGAGCCACTGCAGGAAAATAAACTCTGCTCGATTCGACATTAAAGTTACAATTTTTAAACATTTGAACAAGTGCTTAGTTGAACTCATTCATTTAAGAAAATTGCTACTGATGCTGATCCATATGATAGTCAAATTTTTTCTCCAGTTCCTGCTACCACTAGTTGCTTTCGTTTACCCTTTTTTCTTTATTTTGAGACTTCTCCTCTAATTTCTTAGAGTTGTACATTTAAAGACTTGGAGGGTTTGGATCTAGATTGAGGAGCACATGAGCTTTCTCCTACTTCTATCCTTGATCCAAATCTTTCAATTATTCTTTTTATCATGGGAGCCCTTTATATAAAGACTTCTTCATCTGTGTCCCTCGATGCACCAGCCCCAACACATAAAGAATAAATAAGGAAAGAATGACCATATCTTTGGATAGTACTACCCTTAAGCATATTACAAATTGAATTATAAATAATATTTTCTACATCTATTGTAAATCCCATTTGAATGACATAATTTAAAATGGTTCTATCTTTAGTCACCTCACTAATATCACTAGTGGGCATCAGCTTGATGAAAATAAAATAATGCCATGCTTTGGCCTCAGCTGTTAGGATGGTGACAAGAAAATTGATAATGTTTTCCTCTTGTTGTTTCTACTTGGCATTTGAATTTCTACAATGAGGAAATAAAATATTTCATCAAAATCTAGATGGTTATTATAGTAGAAATATATTGATCATATACAAAATTTTATAAATTATAATATGCATTAATAGTAGTATTATCAAAACATACCCACTTTCCCCATACATAAACTTTATTATCCTGGTGATCCTTCACATTGATGAAAACTCTTGCACCATAGGGATGATGTAAGCAGTGTTGTCATAGGTGAGATACTCCCAGCCTCACTCATTGATAACCCTCTCGACACTCCAACCAAGATTGTGGAAGCTCCTCTCCAGAATGACGTGCTTGTTGATAAGGGTGTGTTGGTACCTCCCCTTTGTGTCCACATTGATAAATCTATTAGCGTCACTTGAGGATGCCTTCTTCTTGCCTTTCTAGATGATCTTGAGTGTCATATTTACTATTCTGGAGTTGACCAAAAGACGAGGAGAAAAAGGGCTACAAGAACTCCTAAGAGAACTAAGGCTTTATAATGGAAAATTTGGCAACATAAGGGTCTTATTTATAGGCTAGACCTAGTGTCACGACACTGCTTCTAACAGCACCGAGGTGCTAAACCTCTTAGTTTTTGAAATGTAGCACTAGTGTCATGGAGCTCCACATGGAGTGCCTAGACATCGATCAGTTGGTGAAGATGGTTACTATGCCCATTAAAAAGATGCATTTATGAATAATTATTATCATTAATTTCGTAACTGATAAGATCTAAAAAACATGTCAATTATTGATGGAGTGCCATAGCTCTCTAACTTAGCACTGTGGCACTAGCCAAAAGTTTTATTCTTTTTTATTAAATGTGCCTGTCAGCCTATTGGCCCTTTGAATGATGATTTGACTAATGTTATTGTGCTACTTTGGCAGTGCTTAGGTGTTGGTCAAATAGTTAACCCACATTTTATTATTCTTTGTGGTGCCTCAGCATTATGGCGCTAGATTTATAGTGCCAAAAAATTTCCCTCTTTAGTTTTGAGACCAATATTTCTGCTTGTTGGTGTTGGAGCACTGACTCTGAATTGCCGAGGTGCTAAAATTTAGATGCCAAAGTGCCAACTTCCCAGTGCCATGGCACTGACCCCTTTAGTACTGCAGCGCTACTTTTAAAGTGCCGAGGCACTGACCCTTAGGAATAGAAAAAATAAATATAAAAATAAAACTCCTTTTTGTTTATCATGCCAACACCAAAAATTCTAACTAGTATTCCAAAGGAATGTAAGTTCAACCTATTCATTCTCTATGCAAGCTCCTATAATCCTAGCATTCCAAAGAGATGTAAGTCCAACCTATTCAATTGCTATGCGAACTCCTATAATCTTAACATTCCAAAGGATGTACATCCAACCTATTTGTTCTCTATGCAAACATAACCCCTAATGGCATTTCAAAGAGATGTAATTTAAATCCATATGTTCACCATATGAACACACCTACAATATATGGCATTCCAAAGGGATGTAAGTCCAATTTATTTGTTTTCCAAGTGAGCATCTAAATTTTAACTGGCTTGCCAATAGATATAAGCCCAGTCATATGTTTACCATGCAAACTTCCCTGCAATTTTTGGCATTCAGAAGGAATGAGTCTAATCCATATGTCCTACATACAAACACCCTTATAACACTACAATTCCAAAGGGATGTAAGCCCAATCCATATGTTCACCATGCGAACTCTAAGCCCCAACTAGCATTCCAAAGGGATGCAAGTCCAATCTAATGACTTTCTAATAGATATAAGTTTGATCTACACTTGCTATGCAAGCACAACCTAAATTCCTATCTAGCATCCATAAGGATGTAAGTCCAATTCATGTTTACAATGAAAACATCACTATCCACCTATCTGGTATTCCAATGGATGTAAGCCCTACATATGTTTGCAATGCAGACTTTATAAAATTGCATTATTAAATAAACTTATAAATTAAGTTTAGCCTAAATAATTCAATAAATACCTGCAACACAACACCTACATAATAAACTTTAGCCTACTTAGGATATCTGAAATGTGGCAACCCATGGTTACTAATTAAACTCCTTGGACATTACAATAGCTCTCTGATGTTGGTATATTAGAATAATGATAGTCTTGGGATGATGAAATCATGGGATCTTGATTGGGACTACCCTTCTTTTTTTCCTTATACAATCATCCACATCACACCTATAGACACTAATTTATATATCAGAGGAATATGCTTATTTCCAACCTTAATCAAGAGTGCTCTTTTATTATGATAAGAGGGGTAATTAACTATGAATTCTTGCATTTGTAGGAAGTTGAACCCAGATCTAAATAAATCTTAACATAATGTTAGGGAAAATCTGGTTGAATGTATATCAATCTGCCTCATGAAGAACGAACTCCACAAGCATTCCTATAAAGATAGCAGAGTGTTTTTAAAGACATTTTTTCTGAGAAATCACCTAGGTTGGATGACATGTTAGATCTTATTTCAGGCTCATTCAAATTCTCTAAAATTAATTTGAGAAGTGGATACCATAAAATAAGGATTATAGATAGTGATGAATGGAAGACAACATTTAAAATTCTCAATGGTCTTTATGAATGGTTAGTTATACCATTTGATCTTTCAAATGCACCTAGTACATTCACTAATAAATATTATATTAAAATCTTTTATTGGTCAATTCCTTGTAGTCTATTTTGATGATATCCTTATATATAGCGCATATGAGGAATCACATCTACAACACTTAAAAAATGGTCTTAGAGAAATTACGATTACCAAAATTATTTGTAAACCTTAAGAAATATTTTTTTCTATCAAAGTAAAGTCATTTTCTTAGGTTAATTGTATCTGTTGAGGTATTAAAGGCTGACCTATCAAAAATCAAATCTATTTTAGAGTTGCCAACTCCAAAATCTTTTATCAATGTTTGGAGTTTTTTTATGGATTAGCAACTTTCTATAAGAGGTTTACAAAGAATTTCAGCACTATTGTAGCACCTATTATAAACATTCTAAAGAAAAATAAGTTTATGTGGATATTAGATGCTAAAAAGCTATGCAATAAATTAAAACTTAGATGACTTTCTCAAATATTTTAAGACTTTCTTATTTTAATAAAATATTTAAAGTGACTTGCGATGCACCAGGTATTGGAATTGGTGGAATACTAAGTCAAGAAAATCATGCCATTGCTTTCTTCAGTGAGAAATTAAATGACGCAAAGTAAAAATATTCGACTTATGATTGAGAATTTTATGCGATTATAGAACTCTTAAGCATTGGAGGCATTATCTATTGCATAAAGAGTTTATTCTGAATAATGACCATCATGCTTTAAAATTTATCAACTCCCAAAAGAAACTAAATAATGGACATGCTAAGTGGGTCGAATACCTTCAGGACTTTCTCTTTGTGCTTAAACATAAATCTGTGATAGAAAATAAACCAGCAGATGCTCCATCTAGAGTATCTCTTATGATTTCTTCTTTTAAATTTCAAATCCCTAGATTTAAAACTTTGAAAGAAGATTATAAAATTTACTTGGATTTTTCATGATATATATATATATATATATATATATATATATATATATATATACATTAAATCTAATTATTTACTTAAGTAAGGAATAATAAGTTAATATTTTAAATAAATATTAAGAATGATGAAGTAAAGTTAAGAAGGGACCACCAATTCATCATGATCTAAATTCATTAATGTTAAGATGAATTTAGTATTATTATAATGATGTTTAAGTTGAATCCAAATATTAGACTTAATAAAAAACTTCTTAACACTTCATCAAGATGATTAAAAGACATTAAATGTATTTTTAGGCTCAATCTATTATTAGGGTTTGAAGTTGATTCCTCTCATCTTCTTACTCTTTAAAACTCTAAATTTATGTGAAATCTAAAATGTAATAAATTGAAATCTAAAATTTACCTTAAATTCATTAATCACTTAAATTTCAATCACCATTTAATGGTAAAATTAAACATCCATTCTCACATCATAATTAAAATATCAAGGTCTAGTTTTGTCACATGACATTTGCTCTTACACACACTTTAGAATGCTAAGTAACCGATACTAAAGTTAAGTTAGGATGATGCTTTGTTATGGATTGATATTTTATTTTAAAATGTAGTATTTTAGACTAGATGTTAGGGTGTATGTGTATAGTCTGGATATTAGAGTGGCATTAGACTAACAATATCCTCTATAGGGAGTTTTTGCTTATGGGATCGCTATAATAATAAAATTATAAATACTTTTATTTGCATGTGTGGCCTAAATCCCTAGGCATAACCCATTAGGACAGGTGGGCTTAGTGACCCAAGAAAGGGTGCTAAGACCTAATGAATGGATGATAAACTACTTTGTGTGCATATATGTTCATTTGACCTTTATTTTGTAGGTGTAGATAGATTTTAATTTCCATAAAGTGTAATTTTTGTAATAGGTTTAGAATTTGAACTATAAGGTTTAGAATGAGTAGTGGCTAGATTGACTTGGGAGGCCCTATGATTCATAGAGTACCTGATTCATGAAGACAAAGATGAAGATTGAAGACCCCCATAATTTCTTTTAATTATAATTATAATCCATGCTATATAAGGGCAGAGCTTGGCTACCCATCATTTTCTTTTTCAGGGTGTATGGTGGCACTCGGTTGCACCATCCTCTTATTATTTTAATCAATGATATTTGTTTGGCTTGTTTATATTTAGTGTGTAATAGAAATGCCATTCATTTTATAAGCTTATTAGATTATGCATGTTTGTTATATGGACTAGATATGGTTGGCTTTTAAAGACTTAAATTTTCTACCCCCACTAATCAACTCTAACTAAAATTTCAACAACTCAAAACATCATCTTAAAGCCTAAGTATTTAATCAAGATAAAAATTTAGGAACTATTAGCTCTTTGTTGTATGCTATAAGATCATGTATGCATATTATTTCTTTCCTGAAAAATATTGGATCTCCAATCTTGCACGATAAGAGATAGGACCTAGTGGCTTGTGAGAGCAGTTTCTTTGTAGTGGAGAACACCCCTTTCTCTTTGATTTAGCCCACAACTCCATTTCTTCATGCATATAGACAAAAATTCTTCCCAAGATTAAGCATAAAATGATGAGTCAAAAACTAAATAATATTTGTAATTTTATTACATTAGTCTAAGGCATGATATTCATACCAATCATAATATAGTCTTATAGGGAGTGAGTTTAAGTCTCTAGATTCATTCCTAATAAATTACACCCTAACCATTTTGTATTTACATAAGATTAGATTATATGATTTTAAATCATAGCTGGTAGCCATTCTAGACAAATGTAAGTCCAAAAGAGTTGGGATAGTTCACATCCTTGGTTAAGGATGTGCCAAAATATCCCATTTTATCGAGTAGATTTAGGTTAGGCTTCTAGCTTATGGTAGTGTATCATTAGACTTAGGATTTGGAGGCATCTACTCTGCTTGCCTATGAGTTTAACACCTCTTAGGCATCTCCACATTCTTATATTTTGTGTATATAAGTTTTCGTATTCTAATAAAAATAACAACTCAAATACAAATAATTCTCTCCTTAAAAATATAATGCTTAATTGTAGGATAGATTGAAGTATCTCATTAGGCTTCCTACTATCTAAGCACTCCCTACTTATTCCCTTTGGATTCTCATAAGAATTGTTCCTCTTTGAAAATTCCCACTTGATTATCCAAATTTACCAATTCTTTGATGATAATCTTTGTACTCTTTAGAGGGACTGATTGAGTACTTTAACCTAGAGTATTCTTAGGAGATCTCCATCTCTTAAGATGTAATTAATAATAGGTGCTTGCCCTTATAAGGAACTAAAGAACTAGGCTTAAAATAAACCCTACTATACTTCATCCATATTAAATAGGGGAAAATTTCTCTAGTATACGTAGACCCATCAACCTTAAGAGTCTTTATTAGGTGATCGAGTCTATTGTAAGGTGAGATCTATACCTTTCAAAGTAATCTATTATTCTGTAATGTTGTACTTGATCATTTCAATAAGTAGTCCCATAAGATCTATGTGGTGTCTCCCATCTACATTTTAAAATAACATAAATTTTTCCGGCAACTCTATTAGGGATAGTTCCTCTCTCCATTTTTAGTATTTAATTAACATCTCTAAGTATTGGTAGTGGACTTAAACTTTTCAAGAGTTCAATACTATCTTTTTTTTATTGAATTTCTTATCCATTTCATCCTTGAACAAGTGTTGCCAACATCTCTTTGATTTTAGAACCTCTTAGGAGTAGGTTTTAGAACCACCGTTAGGTCCCCAATGGGTATATTAAATAAATTCAGATTGATCATTGCAAAAAAGTAATCAAATTCTTGAAGAATCCCAAACCATATCTTTAAACCTATTATCATACCCAAATTTGACAAATCAAGTTTATTGATCCTCCAAAGTTTCTTGAACCTACTTCATAGTAAAGTTTAAATAAAAAATCTCTCTAAAATTAGTCAAAACCTCTTTAAAATATAAACCCCATCTAGCATGGCCAAGTTTGTTGGATGGAGTTTAAATCTAAAATTCAATAAAAGTGTTCAACAAAATCAAATAAATTTTTACAATAATTAATCCTTTGCTTTGCTCCAACAGAAGCAAAGCACTAGTCTCCATCATCAACAACAACAACAACAATCATGCCATGTAGCAAGCTCATCTTCTCATTTGCTTTGTGTCTTGATTTGGCCATGGATTAGGCCATCCTCACCTATACTCCCATCATCAAGTTTAGCCTAGGCTTTGAGCATTTTAAAGTCACCTGCGATGGTCTAGCACTTACCACTATTAGTAAGAAGGAGGTGGAAGACAAGAAGCCATTTCTTAGTTTGATATTGAGTTTTCTTCTTTGAAAATGATGGTTGTGGAGGTTCCTTTGCCATGAGCATCTGCTATTCCCACCACTAGGGCAGTTAGCACTATTACCACCTCTAGGATAGGCCCGGTCCCCAAAGGGAAGATAATATTTGTGTTAGAAGTTATCCCATCTACTTTTGAGGTTGGTTCTAGCTCCTGCCTTGTCCCATTAATGAAGACTAAATGTTGGAACAAGAACCATAAGTTGAGAAGACATTACAAGAGGATGTCCAAGAAGATAGATTATATATCCATATAGTTGAGGATGGATCTCCATGTGATACCTCTCCCCTCTTTGGTGGTAATAGGCTTCACCTGCTCTCAGATGCAAAGTGAGTGGAGGATGTGAAGAAAGTTACTACATCACCCCCATGAATTGTAAAGTATGAGACATTGAGTAGGGAGAAAATGAAGCCTTATGCTGATCTAAAGCCTGTGCTCAGAAGAGTAAGGAGAGTTCATAGACGCTTGAAGTATTCCTAAGTCCATGACTTGAGAGAGATTATCTCTAGGAGTGTTAGAGATTAGATTTGTAGCCCTCTATGAAAGGATAACAACCTGTGTAGGGAAATAAGCTGAAAGAAGGTTTGTCCGATAGTTAGTAGCCTCCACTTTGATAGACCATTATCGCAATTAGTGTGCTGATAGAGTTGATTAGTTAGATGACATAGTTCTTATTGGTCTTAGCCAAAGGAGGAAGTCCTCGGGAGAGATGCAGTTAGTGCCATCACCATAACACTACTTGACTCATCATCCATCATCTCCAATTCATGTGTCACCCTTTAACATCCCCACCAAGTATCATAAAAGCACATATAGGGAGAAATCTTCACCCTTGGTAATCTGCTTGAAAACCAAAGGCCACCATTGATCTTCTCATACCAATCGTGTCAGACTGAGCTCCCCAATTCAGCCTTCTGTACCATCAGTGGAGAAGGAGTGGCAGCCTAAGAGTGTTGTTATCACTTTACGAACTCAATAGGGTGGAGAAGAGAAGGAGGATATAGGGAGCTTCCTATGTCAGTAGAGTCTATAATGGTCAGCACTTCATCAACTCAGGATGTCTAATGCATCACTCCTATATAAGATCATATAATAGAGCATTGCCACCCTGGTTATGTCCCTATAGATCCAAAGAATATAGATGACCATTCCATCGAAGAGATTTTAGTGGAGTATAATTCAATGATAAAAAACATGGAGAAGGAAGGAAGTGATGATGAGATAGTCAACTTTGATATGAAAGAAGTTTACCTATTAAATGATGTAGTAGAGGTCTATATAGTAGAGACTAGGACTTTCTCTCATAGAGAGAAACACAACAACACTAATGCCCGAGAAGTTGTAGTTGAGGAAGGTGAGGCATCATACTCAACTCAGCAACTGTTGCATCAGCTTAAACTAAAAGATGATCAGATTGATCACAATGAGAGGAGGATGAAAAAGTTAATGTTAGTTGTCTTAGCTCTTCAGAGTTAGATGCAGTCACACTAAACTACCTTATGGAGATAGATAGGCCCTAGTTGGTGCACACAGTTGACCAATAGAAAACACCACTCCCTTAGAAGAAGATACATTCAGTATGCATAAAAAAGGTATGAATAGTATAGTTCTCCAAGAAAGGGGCATCAAACAGATGGTGGAACAATAGGTGAAGGAGATGTTGGCAAAAACTCAAGGGGCCTCATCAGTTTAAAAAGGTAGATCTTACTAGAAGGAACTTGATGTAGTTTAATACTCCAAGGATTTTGTGCTACCATCCTTCAAGGTGTTCAATGATAGTGGGAATCCTAGGTAGCACATTGTACATTTTAAAGCTAGTTACTACAATGCAAAAGGAACGCGATGCTGTACTCTTCAAGCAGTTTATCAGTAGTCTTTTTGGAGTAGCCTTTGATTAGTATGCCAAACTATCCAATAGTTTGTTGAAGCCTTTTCTAGATCTAGAACAAATTTTCATCAAGGGATTTGTAGGAGCTCAACAAAGGGTAATAGTAGGTAACCTTGTAGTAGAAAAATAAAAGTATAATGAGTTTCTAGTTGATTATATCTTCAAATGGCATAACTTAAGTATGAAATGCAAACCAAAACTCTAAGAACAACACACCATTAAAATTCTTCCGAAGAATATTCATGGCCTAGTTATTTTCATGCATAAGGGATTTACAATCAACATATTTGAAAAGCTAATCAACAAGGTGACTGACCTACAAGTGAAAGCCAAACAGTTACCCTGTTCAGATTAATCTTGTAAGCCTAAGCCCCAAAAGTATTTAAGAAGAAGCCTAAGATAGTGTCAACTTTGGATAAGGAAAAATAATGAATGAAAGTCCATTCTAAGAAGCTCAAATCTTAGTAACCTCCACAACCACTACAATAACCTCCATAGCATAGGTACCAGTATCCACCATCATGTAGCTATTTCCCACCTACTATTAAAGTTAAGCTTAATAATTTTATTCTTTTAAGAAGGAGGTTGTTAGAAAATTTTTTAAGAACCTTTTTAAGAAGCTTAACTTTGAGCTACCCAAACATAGAAAGTCAAAGGGAGCTTGCAAAAGTGATGATTCTAACTTTTTCCCCTATCACCACATGTTAGGTGATGTCTTAGAAGATTGTTTTGCCTTCAACGATTGTCTTGAACATAGCTACAAATATCGAGCCATTGTAATACTCAAAAAATATCTATTATAACATTCTTCTAGTTTTCTTAAGGTAATCTCTAGGGATTTGCTTGATCCAATTAAGACTAAAGAAGATTGGGATATATCTTTATCTTAAATCTCTAAAAAGAAAGTCTATCAAATTAAGAAGTTTTCTCTATAGGTGCTTGAACCAACCAAGACCTCCACCACCTCAGTAGGTTTGCCAGTTGTGAGGGACAACTCAAAGAGGGTGGAAGCCAAGTAACAACATCAATCATATGCATGGATAGTCCACTAGCACACCCATCATCCAAGTCCATCATTTTTTTTTCTGCTAGTACTACTTCCACTTCTACTAGCTCCTCCACTACTTCAAGGAGCATTGTATCTGTGGATGGGGCATGAAGCCATTCATGCTGCTTACTTTATATTACTTCTACTTTGTACCACCAAAAGTAAATAAAAGAAAGAAGAAGATAAATTTCACTTATATTTTGTCTCTCTTTGATGAGCCTATTGATTTCATTCCAATAGAAAGCTCCCCAAGTCAAAATTATAATCTAAATGATTTTGATCACTCTCTTTTCAATTCAAAAATTGACTTTCCTTTTTTGAATTTTTAGGGTTCCCCTCTTGAGATAGAGTTGGAGTCATCTAACTCCAAAGATTCTTTAGTAGAAGTTATAGGTACACTAGATGACCAAGCAGATCACACTATGAATCCCCCAATTGAAGAGATCATTGAAGACAACCTTAATAGTAGCAACATTCTACCTCCTAGGGTGGCATATCAAGATAAGGGTAAACAAGTCATTGGTTATAGTGAGAAGGTAGCCCTTAGATAAGATGATCAATCACTGGATATGCCAATGGAAGATTAGCCCAAAGCCAACTATAATGTCTTGACACATCTAAGAAAGTCCCTAAGTTGAGTATATATGACCCCCTTGTCTTATCCGAAGAGATGAGAGAGTCTTTAATAATAGCCTTACTTAATCTTGAGATATTCTTAGCTCAGTTGGCTACTATGAACTTAGTTGGAGAAGAGGTGTGTTTCTCGAGAGAGGTTCTAGGTGCCACATTTTTAGATGAACATCTATTACTTGGGACAATAGAGCACAACCTACTGCTATACATCACAGTGGATGTGGGCAAGTTTAGATTATCCAGAGTACTAATTGATCATGTACATTAGTCAACATCATGAGTCCAAGAACCCTCGCATTCTTGAGAATTGATATCACTAAACTTCAATATAAAAGGATAACATTGAAAAGATTTAATGAGCTAGGCGATAGGATCTTATGATCCATTACATTACCATTAGAGATAGATGATTGAAAGACTAAGACTAAATTTTATATAATAGATTTTGATACATCTTTCAATTCTTTTCTATGATGACCTTAGATTCATTATATTATCATGATGCTATCTTTTCTCCACCAATGCATCAAGTTTATACGAGGTGAATTAGAATATTATGTAAAAGATGATCTAAAGCCATTATCGACATATGAGGTCAAGATTTACAAAGGTGCAACCTATTATCTCTCCAAGAAATAATGTGTTTACTCTCATGAACTCATTTAAAAAGAAAAAGAAGAAAAAAATGAAGAAAAAAGAGAAAAAAAGAAAAAAAAAGAAATGAAAAGAGAGTAAGAAGAATATTTTGGGGAGAAAGTAGATCTTGATATTACTTTTCACCTATATTTCACCATTCCTTTCCACCAAGTGGGTGAGGTGTCCTGACCTCTCATAGGGCGAGGGTAAGGCAGGCCTAGAGGAAGCATCAAAGTAGAGAGAAAACTTTATATACCACCAGTTTGAGGTCCCATCCCAACACCTCAAGGCCCTCTTACAATCTATGTAGACTTAAAAAATATAGTTTAGAGGATGAGTCTTATGTATTGAGCACACCAGCCACCTTGCTACTTCTGAAGAATCGGCTAGAGGTATGTGAACAAAGCATAAATGCATCTAAATTATATTTATATGAGATTGTGAAGTGTATGAGTACCTTAGCTTTAATGCCTCTTTTCCCAAAAAAACATTGAGAGTTTGATAGTTAAGGATGCTCCGTAGTTATATACAGTTGCTAAGCCTTAAAGATTTTATCTAGGAGTAGCATCCTCAAGTTCAGAAGTTGAAATAGAATTTGAGTATGATTCATTTAGGGAATTAATAAAACTTTTATTTGATTGGTACTCCTTTTGTATTTTCAATTTAGCAAAAAAAGATTTAATACCACATACTTGGTCTAATTACAAGCTGGAGTATTTTGAAAAGATATAGAATAATAAGTGAAAGACTTCTCAGTTGATACCAAGACTATGCTTTGGCATAGTGGGTGTAGTAGACAATGATGAGTGTTGCCTAATCAACACAAACCACCCAAAATATGATAGGTTCTTTTCCAACAACATCAATTCATATAAAGAGATATACTTATAAACTTCAAACAATCAGAAAGACCTCTAAGTTAGGGCTGCACCCTTAGAATTAAAGGAAGAAATCAAGTAAACCATCGATGGCTTGTAGGAGATCAAACTTGAGTACGAAAGATAATCTACGTCCAACATACATCGATTGCTATTAAACGAATTTGAAACCAATGAATTAGTTAGGCTACCTCAGAGTTTAAGAATTGCTTCACATGAAGCTATGAAGTAATGCCCATATTAAGCTCTAGAAGTTATAGTTCACAAACTAGCAATCCAACCTGACACAATCTGTCTCAAGCAAGCTCCTTAAAACATACGATTGGACATCGAATAATAGGTCATTTTAGTGTTAAAAAATAATTGGTGTTTGCTTTATCCAAGAAGAAAAATAATCCCCCTAGCTATCTAGTGTCATTATAGTTAAAAAGAAGAATATCTAAATTCACATATGCATTGACTTTAGGGATCTTAATAAGGTAAGACCCAAAGATGAGTTCTTATTACCTATACTGGAACTAATGGTGGACATAGCCTTATCTCATGTGGTCTCATAGATGAATCATCTGGTTATAATCAAATTAAGATGAGATAAGAAGATGAGAAGAACACTGCATTTAGAACTTCATTTAGAATATTTTATTATAAGGTCATACCATTCAGTCTGAAAAATGCTGGCACTACATACCAGCGGGTCATAACTTGAATCTTTGATGAACTCATTCATCATCTAGTCCAGTGTTATGTCGATTCCAAAAACAAAGAAAATGAAGACCATTTATATGACTTAAACATAGTTTTAAAGTGGTTGAGATGATACAACCTTAAGATGAACCCTCTGAAGTGTGTATTTGGGGTAATTTCAAGAAAGTTTTTAAGGTTTGTTGCACAATACCACATGAATGAAATTAATCTTGAGAAGATCAAACATATATTAAAAATGTCTCCTCCTAATAATTTACTCAACTCAGGTCATTCTAAGGAAGGTTGGCATATTTAAGATACTTTATAACAAATCTATCTAGCAAATGTCATCCATTTAAACCCTTACCAGGAAAGATGCCAAATTCAAATGAGATGACATATGCGAGCACATATTTGAAAGCATCAAGTAGTACCTTATGATGACACCAGCATTAGCTGCCCCTATCTCGAGAAATTCCACATTCACTATACGGCTGTATTAGACAATTCCCTTAGGACATTGCTAGCTCAAGCTAATGGCAAAGGGAAGGAGAATTCATTCTATTACTTGAGCCATCACCTAATTTCTATAAAGGAAAATTATCTACTCATCGAAAAGGATTGCTTAGCTCTCATCTTCTTTACCCAAAAGCTATGATGCTACATGTTTTTTTTTTAAGATCAATTTGATTTTTAGAGTCAATCTACTACAATATGTCATGACACTGCTGATGCTATTTGGATGGTTGGCACGATGGTCCATAATTTTATCATAGTTTGACATCACCTTCATGCCCATTCATGCTGTGAAGGGGTAAGTGCTTGTATATTTCTTAGCAGCGCACCCTCTCCCTACTTATTACCCATTAAGCAATAACCTCCCTAATAAAAAAAATCATGAATTTAAGAGACACAAATAATGACTAGTGGGAAATGTACTTTAATGGCGCATCTTCTTCTCAAAGAGGATAAGAACCATAGTCCACTTTCCCAAGAAAAGTGAGGATATGAATAGTTTCTTAACTTTTGACTACAGGATATTTTGATTCTCATATCATCTATCAGAGCCTTGTACAAATAATGCAGATGAATATGAGGCTCTAATTGCTAGTCTAGAGTTGGTATCTCTTTAGACATTCAAGACTTTAATATTTTTGGGGATTCACTATTAGTGGTCAATCAAATTGCCAAATTTTACAAAGTTCTCAAACCTACATGCTGTCACTACCACAAATACACTATGGATTTATGGGATGGAATTTTAGAGGTTGCCATTTATAGGATTCCCCTAGGAAGAAATGCCATAGTTAATGCTTTAGCTAAGCTCGCTAAAGAGGTAGCCTGTCTGGAGGATGAGTTCATGTCAATAGAGGTATGCAACATCCAAGTTCTTTCTGTCATTAATGTTGAACTCATCGATAAATAAGCTCTTGAAGGGGAGGTTGCCATCACAAAAAAAGATAAAGGAATAAACTAGAGATAACCCTTCATTGATTAGACAAACATGAAGCCCAAAAAATTATGATCGAGGTACATTCAAGACTGTGTGGAGCCCATGAATTTAGTCTGAAGATGAAAGCCAAAATGAAATTACTCGGATACTATTGGACAATGATGATCACATATTACATGAATGTAACACATTATTGCCATCAGTGTAAGGTACATGTAGTGGCCTTACACTAGCCACCAAATATTCTCCATCCAACTATAGCCTTCTAGCCATTCGAATGTTGGGTACAAACATAGTGCCGATTGACCCTGCTTCTTCCAAGGATCATCAATTTAGTCTAGCAACTATAGTCTATTTCTCCAAGTGGGTAGAGGTGATTCTATTAAGAGAAGTTAAAGCCCACCATTTTCTTTAGTTCTTTAGGAACCATATTGTATATAGATTTGGTATACCCTGATGGATCATATCTAATAATGGTATTGCATTCAAGAGTGCAAGGATCAATAATTTCACCATATGACACAACATAGATTGGAGATACTCTACCATATACTACTCTTGTCTGAATGGATTAATAGAGGTTTTCAACAAAACTCTGATTCAATCCTAAAGAAGACACTTGATGACAACAAATGGTAATGGCATGAGCAGTTAGTTGAAGCTTACAAGCTTACCATATCATACATAGGACTTCGACATAGTCCACTCTCTTCTCCTTAGTGTATGAGTCCGAAGTCATTCTCCATTTAGAAGTCTAACTCCCATCACTAAAGATTATCGTAAGTAGCAAATCCAAAACCAAGCAGAATGCTAGGCTATGGATGGAAGAACTCAATGGTCTTGAGGAGAGGCACCTCCAAGCATATTAAAACCTTGAGTTGTATGAAGCATGCATGGTTCAAGCTCACAACAAGTTGGTTTGTTCAAATGCTTTTGGGTTGGAGAGCTCATTTTAGTTCTTAAGAGACTAATTAATGAGACAAGTTTGAACTAACATGGGATGACTCTTTTATTATAGAAAAGGCCTACCAAGGTGGGTCATATCAATTAATCAACCACAAAGGTGAATGCTTTAAGCTCCCAATCAATGGGTTTTACCTAAGGAAGTTCTATGCATCATCATGTATAATTCAGATTTTAATCTATAAAATACATTTTTATCTATTAGATTATTCTCCTCCCCCAAAATCATTTCTCTCTAACTTTACCACATCTAAATCTTGGAGTCATCTCCAAAGTCTACTCCATGTGTGATTAGGATAGGTGCAAGAGAACTCAAGTAGCATCCTATTCCAATTAACATAATAAAAACATAAATATCTAACATAAAGCATAAGCACACACACAACTGCCTCAGACTACTTCAAGTCGAGATAAGCCCCCCACCCTTACTTAGTAGTCATCTTAGGTCAGGTTTGATTTGCTGCACAGCCTATGAGTCACATCGATGGTTATTCTTGATTAGGAGGATATGAGTCCTAGTGCTTTATTTTTAGCTTAATCACCAAAATCTGATGGGCACCTTATCTGCTAAGTATAACCTATTGTACGGTTGATAGGCTACCCTAACAATTGACTTTGCTTAAGAGGATATGAGCCCCGAAGTTTCTTCTTAAGCTAGTCACCATACACTAACAAGGTCCAAATATATGTTTAGGGATTAAGGTAAGACCCTCAACAACTCCTTTCTAACTACTTCAAGCTTGGGATTAAGCCCCTTTGTGGCCGCCCACTTGGTAGTTTCCTTAAGTTAGATAGTAGATGACTAGCCAATGACTGACTATACCAGTGATCAGTTTCATTTAGAAAGATATGAGTCCATGTGTTCTTCCTAAATTGATCATCACTAATTGACAAACATTCTTAGATTAGCTGGTGTTTTCTTTACTGACAATAACCCACCTGGTGGATAATATCATTGAAGCATATATGAATTTATGTGCTTTCTTTTTAAATTGGCCACTATATGCCAATTATATTTATATGTTTTTAGGATAAGACCACTAGAAGTGCTTTTCCTTTTGGGCATTCAATTTGGACAATGTTTTTATGACCTCATTTAGACATGGCCTAGGTTACTATCGAATTAGATAGTTCTCCTTTTCTAATAGCCACCCCTTTGGTTGGATAGCATTATTTTATAGAAGTGCAGACTATTCCTTTGGGCTAGTAAATATAAGGTAGGTCAAAGCCTCCATGGCTCCTTTTTAGTGTGGCTCTATGGTGTTTATTTTTGGATGTGTGGACACCACGTAGATCTTAGGGGATACTTATTAAAGTGCAGGCATGACATTAAGGTGTGATGTACTATCTTAAAGATAGAGGACATCACCGTTCAAAGTACCTAATCACCTAATAAAGTCTCCTAAGGTAGATAGTTCTTCAAATATACTAGAGATCTTTCCCTACTTTACATGGAAAAATAAAGAAGGGTTTATTTTAAATTGTGTTCTTTAGTCCTTATGGAGGCAAGCCTCCATAGTTAATTACATCCTAGGGAATATGAATTCCTTAAAAGCACTCTCAATTAAAGTAGGCAATTATTGTCTCCAAAGATTTTAAAGTTAATACTATCAAAGGATTGTCTATTTTAGAAAATTAAAAGGGATTGTTCAATTAGAAGAATTATTTTAGAATCCAAAAGATAATTAAGTAGGAAATGCTCATGATGCTAGGAAGCCTAGTGAGCATTATAACCTATCCTATGATGAGGCTTTATATGTTTGAAAGTGAAAGGAATTATTTTGTTCAAGTTGAAGGTTTATTAGATTGATAGGGCTAATAATCAATCAACACAAGATTGTGAAAATGCCTAAGAAGTGAGTATTTATGCTTATAGCCTAAAGAAAATTAGTAACCTTAGATCCTAAATCTAGGGAGCTTTAACATAAGTTAGAGCATGACTTAAATCTAAGCAGAAAGGGGACATAAGGGTTTATCTCCATAAGTGAGAGTAAACATGTCTGACTTCTGGACTTACAACTGCCTGGAGTGGCCACCAGCTAACACCTCCTATAATTTAAATCCATGTAGGCAAGTCTTATAAAATTACAAGATAGTTGGACTATTATTTAATTTGGAAAGAAACTAAAGTACTAAATCCACTCCCCAAGAGACTAGAGTATGAGTGGTATGAGCATATGACTTAATCTAAAATGCAAAATTTAACAATTTTTATTTCATTTTGATACATTCATTTGGACAAAGGCTTGGGATTTTTATGCCTAAATGCATGATGAAATAGAGTTATTGGCTAAATTAGCAAGAATGGGGTGTTCTCCACCCCAAGGGATGCCCTCACAGGTCAAGTATTCCCCTATCGTGCAAGGATGGAGATCCCCCATATTGAAGGAAGAAGGAATATGACATGTATGATGTGAGACATACAATCATACAACTAAGGGATTATTAAATCTTATATTTATTGATTAAGATCCTAGGATTTTAAAAATGAGGTTGAAAGTTATTGAATTTTAATTATGAGTGATTAGTGCAGGTTAAAAAATTAATTTTTAACCTAGGAGCCTACTGGATCCAGACCACCCATTCAATCATCAAACATAAGAAAGTAGAAAAAGCATACTATTTCTAATGCACAATCTAAACAAAACATCAAACATTTTATGGACAACCATAAAAGAATAAGAGGGCGATGCGGCTAGGTATCGTCGTACACCCTAAAAAAGGGAAAATATGGATAGCTGAGCTCTACCCTTATTCAACCTGAAATATAAAAGAATAATTTTAAAATTAGAAATGAATACATGCTATGGGGTGTTCATTTCTTCATGTCTTCATGTCTTCCTTCTCTTTATTTGCTCTAAGTCATCATAGGGCATCCCAAGACTAAGCCTTCTAGTCACTAGTTATCTTAATCCCCCATAATACTAATTCTAATTCCTATTATAAAATTACATTCATAGGAAAAAGTAAATCTAACTACGCCTGTAAAATAGAAGTTAGCTAAACGTACATACAAACCCAAGCAATTATATATATAATTTGGACTTAGCACCCTACAGATGTGTAACCAAGCCCACCTATCCTAATATAAATTATGCTTAGGGGCTTAAGAAACCTACAAGTGAAACATTTATATTTATTTTTAAGCATCCCCTTAAGCATAATTCCCTCTAGAAAATATGATTAGGCTAATAACAGCCTAACATCTAGTCTACAAGTCATACACACTAACTTCTAGTCTAAAATATTATATCACAAAATAAAATATACATCACACATACACCATCTTAACTTAGGACTAGAAGTTGTGGCTTAATTCTAATGTGTGTGCTAAGGCTTTGTTTGGTATGACTTAACTAAGCATGAGAGTTATGATTTTCTAACTCTAAAATTGTTTAAATTAACCATGATGGTTGATTTTCATTTAAGTTGTTTAGATGATTTACAAATTTTAATTTGTGTTTTGTTTTATTTCATTTAATTTACACTTAGCATCTAAGTGTTATAAAGATAGGATTGAGGTTTATCCTCTTTCATCCCTACCTCAAGCCACTTTTTAAAGCTCATTTTTATGATTTAATTTCCTTAGTGAGTGACCTATTAAAATTTTTTATTAATCCTAAGCTTAGATTAATCTTAAAGAATCATGCTCAACATGAGAGGCATCTTAAGATTAATATAATTGAATTGCAATCACATGAAATATGTTAAGTCATTCTTTTTCATTAGATGTAACATGCATATGACTTAAGTACTTAGTATATCTATACATGCAATGTATTTTGGCACACTTAAATGAGTATGAATGCATATACATTTTTTAATAGAGAAAAGAGACTTTCATTCTCTAATCAAATACACATTCACATGTATAAAATATGTAAGCAAATACGTGTCATTGTTAACCAGGAAAGTGAGATAATCAAATGACCTCCTTGGGGCTACTTAAACCCTTATATTTCCTGGATGTCTAGACTATATATTTGCTATCTTAAATACATATGAATGTATAAATAATTATAAGAATATAAAATCATGCAAAGATTATATTTTATTTAGTTGACTTGTTTATGTATATGAATTAAAGATCTATCCAAATTCTAATACAAAAATACATAGGAATAAAATTAAATAAGTACATGTCATTATTAACCAGGGAAGTGGGATAATTAAATGACCTCCTTGGGGCTACTTAAAGCCTCGTATTCCCAGGATGTCCAGACTATATACTTATTGCCATTCAGATCCATGTAAATCTATATGTAAACATAGGAAAGAGAGCTTCATTTCATATACTTAAGCTATAAACACATGAAAATCCTATTTGTATTCATAACTACTATCACTCTAAATATTTTTAAGAATTTATAAACTTTGGAAAAATAAATTTGAATTTATTAGTAATAATAGCCACACATATAATTAAATTAAGCCAACACATGCAAGCTTACATAAATAAATTTTATTTGATTCATTTAGATTTAAAAAGATGAATGTATGAAACCACATGACATATAACAATTTAAAATAATTGGAAAGGAATAGTTAAAAATAAACATATGATTCATTCAACTACACTAACTTCTAAGGATGATCACATTAAATAAGATCTCTTAGGGAAAACCAAAGTTTCTTATTAAGTTGATTTTTAGATTTGGATTGGACTTAAATAAAAGAGATTATTTGCTATTTTAATCCCATTCCCATGTTGGTAATCTTAATTGCTTTAAGGAAAGATAATTAGATAAATTTTATGAGTGAATTAAGTTGAATCATTAATCAAATCACTTAATTACCCTTTACTATGCTTCTTTAATTTGATTAATCATTTAATCATGAGCCACAAATGACATGAACATGGATAAAAGTAAAGTTGCAATGCTCTTAAAGAACCTATCTTATAATTAAAGATTAATTAAGTTAAAGAACCTAATTAAGTACTTTTATGATTTTTCCACACTTATGGGCTAATCATAATTTCCTTAAGGGTCTTTATGTTATTAAACACATAAAAAGGAACCCTTAATTTGATTGTTTGCATTTAGAGTTTCATTTGATTTGGTTTGTTTATTAGAATTTGGTTAATGTCTTTGGATGATAGTTCATGTTTAATTTGATTATTAAACTTGTATGTTTAATGATTAATTAAATCATCTAATTCAAATAGATTGAATTGAATCTAATTTGATTATGTATTGAATTGATTAAGATTTACTTTAGTTTCATTTGATTTGATTTGATTATGAGTTATGATCTATTTGATTTAAAGTTTGATAATTAATTAGGCTCAATTTAGTTTTGCTGTTTATTGAATTTAAATGAATTCATATGATTGAGATTCAATACTTAATTCAGACTTAATTAGATTGGTTCACTTTATATAACTAACTAAGCTGATTTGATAGTTTGAAGTTGGCTTATTTATTTTATTTGTTTTTTTTTAAAATTTGATTTAGATGATTGATCAAATTAAAATTTTGTTATAGTTCTTTGTCATTTTGATTAACCAAATTGAGTTTTTTCTTTGATTAATGATTTAATGGGATATGATTGGATGTTCATAATTGATTTGATTAGCTAATAGAAGCTTGATTAGTGATTACTTCATCTAGATTGATACTTTGTAACTTAGGTTTCATTTGATTAAGCATTTGATTGTCTTAGTTTATTTAGATTAAGTTTGCTTAAATGCATTTTAATTTGATTGCATAATTAAATCAATTATGATTTGATTTGATTTTCATTATTGATTTAATTTATTCTTTTAATTAAATTTGATTTATTTGTTTTATTTAATTTAGTTTAAATCAATATTTTATTTTAGTTTGCATTAATATTTTTGTCCTATTTGTCTTAAGTTTATTTCATTTGGTTTGATCTATATTAACCTAAGGAATTTAGGTTAAAGTTTGAATTTATTTTTAGATTAGGTTGATTGGAGATTAAAGTTCCATTGGTTTGTTTAATTACGGGTTTAATTTGGAATTTAATTAATATTTAATCAAGTTTCATTAATTTAATTAGGTTTAAGTTTATGTTTAATTTAATTCATTTGAAGATTACATGATATTTTCATGATTTAAGGTTTGATTAAAAATTGTTTAAGTATTATTTTATTTCTGAATTATATTTAACATTTAAATTGTTAGGAATTTAGCTTTAATTCATTCAATTAATATTAATTTATTAAATCTTAACCCAAAGTGTTTCTTTTAGGTTTATCAAGTTTCAGAAGATCATATCTTTTTTCTTAAGGATCTTAGATGTTAATTGAAGTGCTTTAAGCTATTTTAAGGTTTTTTATAATTTTCTAGAATTTTCAAATAATTAATTCATGAAATTAGCCATTTGAACTTTAGAATTTAATATTCATAATCCATTTATTATTTTGATTTGAATTTTTTATGCTATCTGCATTTTAACATCTATTTCAATCCTTAAAAATTTCAAATTAATTTGATTAATGTTTTTATATTAATTAATGAAATTAAGCTTTCACTAAAAACTAAATGACTCTTAAAATCCCCAATAAAACTTGGGAATTTTTGATTTATTAGATTTCTCCCGAGAAAATGAATTCAACGAGCTTTTATTTGAATTTTTTCATTGAGTATTTTATTTTTTTATGATTTTTTGAAGTTTCAGGCCTTTCTGTACATTTATTTAATACCAAAAAGCTTCATTTTCTCACTTAACCTTGTCAGCGCCACGTGGATTGGTCCATGTGGAATCCATGTGGATTGAGCGAGAAAAATTACGGGTGTATATGTGACTCTCTAATCAAAGATTGGATAGCCAGATCTAGTCTATTGATATAAAGGATGAAATCAAATCCGTCTAACTTTTAATTGCAGTCGTCCATCTTATTTAAAGAGGATCAAATGGCTGTTGGCTCGTCCTCCACGTGGATGGTGAACCGAGAGAGGCGGATGCCATTGTCGCCGCTCCAAGCTCTGATTTTTGACGATTCTCACTGGAAATCACCTATTTTTGATTCCAAAACATTACATCTTTCAAATGAAATATAACCATGGGTTCAAATTCAAATTTCACATGATTTCACTTTATAAACTACTAAAGAATGAAAAGCAGTGGCGGGAGTTGGAGGTTACCTTGACGAAGCTCATGTCCGACAATTTTTCTGGCTCGAAAAGCTTCCTCAAGTCACAACGAATCTCCAATGAAGTGGAATCAATTCCTCCCCGTCGATCACCGTGGACGCCAATGCTCTTCCCGTTGCCATCGGCCTAGGTCATTTTTCGGCTTGCCGATGGCGGGAGGCTCGAGTAAGGTTTTTATCGAGTTCAACTTGCTTCTAGAACGTGTAGGAAGCTTCAATCCACCTTTAAGGAGCTCAGTTTCCTTGGTTTTTGAAGTTGGCTGAGAGCCTCTTATTATTGGAGGAGCTTGGAGCAGCTAGAACCCGGTCGACGACAATGAGAGGCTCGAGAAAATGGGTCAACTCACCTCCTCTCTTCCTTTGGAATTTATTTGGATGGTTGGAATCACCCCTCGCCATTTCTTCTTCCCCTCTTTTTTTGCCTGAGAGCCTTCCCTCATGAGGAAGTCAAAGGTGGTTGGCCATGGATGATTGGAAGCCTTGGAAGTTTGCTCCCAAAGTCTAATTTTTTGGCTGTGAGATTAGCCTCATTTAATGAGGGAGTGGGGAGGAGATGGTTTTGGTTGTCTTCATGCATGAGTGTTTTATATTTCCTACCCTTTCAAATTGCTTCCACACCATCTTTTAATTCACTTTTCCATCTTCTAGTTTGATTCCATCTATTTAAATTGAGCCCACGATGGATTAGAGAATAGGTTATGTTCAATTGATTTTTTTTAATTTCTATATGATTCATGTTCTTTATCTCAATTCACTTTGGATTGATTTATGTTAGTTTGTATTAAATTCATTTGATTAATTAACATTTAAATTTGAATTTTGATTAATATTGATTGTTCAATAAATGATTTGGAGGCCAATTGATTCAAATTTTATGGGGTTTTTATTTAGTTTATGCTAGGCTTAATCTTTTTGATTTAAATAAGTGAAATTAATTTCTCTAGCATGATTACTTGCTTGATAATTTAGATTTGATTTCAATTATATTTTATTGATCATTTGTAATATTTGTGCTCAGTTTGTTTCATTTAATTTGGATTAAGTTTTAATTTTAACTCAAATTGACCCATTTTGACTCAAATGGGATAAATAGGATTCAATTGAGTCAAATGTCTTGTTTGGCTTAACCAAGACGTGTTTAAGCTCTTTGATTAAGTGGTCATGATGATTTAGAGTAATTGATTTCATTTGATTTAATGTTAATTTTGATTTGAATCCATTTTTAACCTAAATTGGGCTTAATGGGTTAAATGATCCAATTAACCCATTTGAGATCTTATCTGATTTAGTTTTATGTTTAAGCATGTTGATTTGATGATTTTGAGTCTTCAGAGTGATTCAATTTGGCCCAAATTTTGTTTGTTGACTTTTGACTTAATGGGGCCCACATGGATCTACTCTAGGTCGAATGACCTATTTGCCACTTTGAACCTCATTTGAATTTATTTTTGAGTTCATTTATATTTATGCATTAATTTTGTGCTTTTGGTTTGATTTAATTTGGTTTAATTTTGATTTAATTTAATTTTATTTGTACTTAGGTGATTTTGAGCTTAAAAGGGTTAATTGTGTTAATCAATCTAATTACCTCAAAATGGCCTCAATTGAATTTAGATTTCAATTCAAATATGTTTAATTTAGATTTCTTTTGAGTTTCATTAATTTTGGGTTTAATTTGGGTTCATCTGATCTAATTTGATTAGGATGGGTCTTAAAAGGATCTATTAAGATGATCTAGCCTCTCACTTTAGTACATTGAGTTTGATTCAATTTTAAATTTGATTTTAGTTTCAAGTTTGATAGTTTGATTTGTTTTGTTATTTTATTCTGGTTCGTTTACCTAGCCTCTAAGCATAGTGTTCTAAGTGCGTAATTAGGGAATTCATAATCTAGGATTAGGGGACCTAATTACTAGGATTATGAATGATGTTAATCTCATCTAAAAATGAGGTCAACCGGCTCTTCGCAAACCAGTAGGATCTACACTAAACAAAGAAATAAACACAAAATATCTCGAGGATTAGGATAAGACCCCTTGCAACACCTTTTCTAAACATGCATCCTATTTTTGGGCAGTGTCAATAAAACTCCCTATAGGAATGACCTAGACTACTTCAAACTGAGATAAGACCTCCATTGATCCTCACTTAATAGTCGCCAAAGGTCAAGTTCAGCTTTCTACGTGGTTGGTAGTTCGCCATAGTGGTTGATTCTACTTAGGAAGATGTTAGTCCCTATGCTTTCTTCATAGTTAAACCATCACAAACTGATGGGTAACCCTTAAGTTGAATTGCCTTTATTGTATGACCAAAAGACTACTCCTTTAAGCAAGGAAATCTAAGACATATCTAAGTTCTTGTAATTCTATCTTAGTATGACTTATCACAAACTGACTAGGTCCACATTCATATGTTTAGAGCCATGATCATGCCCTCACGGCCCCTTTCTCGAGTGACAACCCTAAATTTGGATCAAGTCACTGTGCCCTTCTCCTAGTAGCTCTTTAGGTTGGGTAGTGCTATTCTGTAGATGTATAGACTTATACTTTGGGATAGTGAATCTAAGACAGGCCCAAGACCCCATTGCCCCTCCTTAGTTCAGCTTATTGCAACCCAATAAGGTCCACACCCATTCAACAAATCAATAGAAATTCCAAAATCGATCAAATCAAATTAAAATTGATTCAATCAAATCACATCAATCCCTAGCAGACTTGCATTTATACCCTTGGCATGAATCAACCTATAACTTAATCAAATTCATTCAATCCCTAGTGGATTTCTACTCACGTCCTTGGCATAAAATTAATTCTTAATAAATTAAGCTAAACTAGGACAATTCTCAGGGGACTCCGCCTTGTGTGCCTCTGACATAAAATAAACTAAATTAATCAAACCAAACATCAATCCTCTTTTATATTGGACTTTTCCCTTACTTCCAAATTCAAGCTATGACAAATTTAGACCATGTATCCCTCCAAATCTGTAATCTTCTTTAAGTATCCTAGATACTTGCTTCAGAATTCTAACATCTAGAAATTTTAATCTCTTATGTGAATATATTTAGTGGTTTCCACCAAATCCTCTTACCCTTTTGAACTGGTGTAAGTGCCTTTTTCTTGCCATCTCTGGATATGTTTGGTCAGCTCGGTCAATGCCAATACATGCAGTGTATTTTATCAGTTACACCATACCTATTGGGGGTCTTTTTGTTGACCTCACTCTTAGTGAGGTTGACAATCACCTCTTAAGACCTAGGATTTGATCTAGGAACTAATGCTACCCTAGAACTAAGACGCATCTAATGGCTAAAAGAACACCAATTGCCAAGCCTAGGAGACTCATGAGGTTCAACTCTTAGGCCATGACTTAGGCAAGGTAGGACCTATCTACCCTAGATTCAAAACCAATTAAGCCTAAACCAATTCTTCTAACTAAAATCAATTGATTACAAATCAAACTTGAACCAAAGTGAATTGATTTTAATCCAAACATACCCATTGGTGTTCAATTTGTCCAATTGGTTAGGTTGACCCAATTTGACTTATTTTAGCCTAAAAGCGGCTAAACCAAAAATTGGTCAAATTCATTTGAAATTGAACTTACCCAAACTATTTAAACCATAATTGAACTTGATTGAAGCTTAATCAGAATCCAATTAGCCCAATTAACTCACTTAGCCCAATTTGAACCATGTTAACCTAAAAGCCTAAATTGAGTCAAAATCTAATCCAATCTAAATTGGATCCAATCAAAGCTATCAATCATCTATAAATTAATGATTGATCATATTCTAACTCTAAATTGATTCTAATTGATCCATTTTAGCTAATTGAAGCACTTAACAAATTTGACCTAAAAGCCCAAGTTAGACCAAAACTTGATTCAATCCAAATTTGAACCAAAACAATCACTCTAATTACTTCCAAAATGATCATTGATCATGACTAATCACCTAATTGCTAATAATTGAACCCAATTAAGCTAATTTGGCCCTTTGAGTCAATTTACCCTAGAGGGTCAAATTATGTAAATACTTGATCTTAATCAAATTAAATTGAACTAACACCTATAATCATTCTCAAATTGATGATTGAATACTTTTCAATCATCAATTGAAGCCAACTTGACTAACCTAACCTAATTGACCTATTTAGCCCAATTTGACCTACAGGGTCAACTTGAACCTAAACTAAATCTAAAATAAATTGGATCAAACCAAAGCCTTCAATCATCCTCAATTGAACAATCAAACATGACTCAACCTCCAATTTAACTCAATTTGGCCAATTTGTCCAAATTGGTCAACATAATCCATCTGTCCCAGACGAACCCATTTGAGCCAAATTTAATTCCAATTCAAATCAAACCAAATTAGTTTGACTAATAAGTCTAAATCATCATTTGAACCTAACTAAATAGCCTCTTGGACCCAAATTGGTCAATTAATCAACCTAACCCAATTGGACTTAAATTGACCTATATGGATCCAATTGAGCCAAACCCAACCAAACCAAGTCATGACTCATCCATGTACCGCCCTTGACCAACCCAAGTGAACCCAACCCAATGTGAACCCAATTTATCCCAAACCAATTGAACCAATGGTTACAATTAAGACAAAATCCCAAAATGGAATAGTCCAACCCCTCCCTTTGGCTAAGGCAGTAATCTTAGCAAGCCTTGAGCTCACTTCAACTGAGCCAAGCTGACTTAAGTCTAGTTTTCTCAGCCATTTACTAAGGAGAGGTCACCCTCACCATGGCCAATGCTTGGTTCAACCATAATGGCACGTCCCCTTCATCTTAGACCACCATACTCCCCCAACCAATGGAGAAGATCCACCTCATGAGTCTTAAGTCCCAAATAGCCTTGCCCACTGCTTGTCTAGCTGCCATGACCTGAACCACCCTCTTTGGGTGGTTCACTTAGAGAGAAGAGTATATACTTCCTACTCCATTCAAACTCAACACACACACTCTTCATAACCCCAGAGCCTATCCTCCAAGTTGTTAGAGTCCCTCGAGTACTCAGTAGAATGTGAGACCAACTCCTCCCTCAACACAAATGTCCCACATACCCAATTGCACTAAACCATCACCCCACTTAAAGTTCTTATTTACACACATTTCCTTAGCTCTTCCGAGTTAAAACCGCGGGGAAAATTTATGACACCACATAAAGCTTAGAAATTTCTTATTTATATGATCAAATGCATCATAAAGAGATAAATATATTATCTTAGAACATAAACATGTTATCCTATAATAGTTTCAAATATTTAATAAAAGGATCCTAAGGCTAATGGGTCTTTCATATACTAGAGAGTTTTTCCCTGAACTACATTGGAAGTAGAACAGGGTTTATTTTAAACTGGGTTCATGGTTCCCTATAGAAGCAAGCCCTTATAATTAATTACAACTTAGGAATGAAGGGTCTCTTCTTAAGAATACTCTCAATTAAGAAAATAAGTTATTATTTTTTTGGAGTTCTAAGTTGCTTTTCAAAGGAATGGTATTCTAGAATTTTAATTGAGAATGATCAAAAGTGAAAAGACTTATTTTTGGAACCCAAAAAGGATGAAGATGGAAATGCTTGTTGATACGAGGATGCATAGTAGGCATTTCAACTATCATATCATTGGACTTTAAATTTTAGAATTGAATTCAAATTTTGAGTTGACATTCTTAAAAATTTAGGGCTTAGATTCTAATAGTACAATATTGCAGAAATACTTAGGGTGAAGACTTACTCCAAGGAGGAAGCTTCAGCACCTATGTCTCTAAGTGCCTCTAACACAAGTTAAATGCTTGACCTTATTCTACTTTTGGGAATTATTGGCCATTCCTCTCACTTGAGGGAACAAACCTATTCCTAACTCTTATCGAATTATAACCCGCCTGGAAGGGTTGCTAGCTAACATCACGTAAGCATTTTTTAAATCCATGAAGCTAAGTCACATGTATGCAAGATGGCTAGGCTGTTGTATTTTAGGAAAGAATCTAAGAACCTAGACTCACTCTTTAATCCCTAAGATCATGAAGTGTAAGAAATGCACTGACTAATGTATATTTTTCAACTTTTAAGATATTTTGATTCAAGATTCTGTTAAGGTCTTGGGTATACATTTTTATGCCTAAATGTCATGCAATTAGAAATGATTATTTGGTAATTCAATAAAAGAAGGTAGACTTTCCCAAGAAGGTGGTCATCCTCAAAGGTCAAATGCCCTTCATGTGTGATGGGTGAAGTGCCTAGTTCAAGAGTTGAGAGTAATATGATTCCATGATTTTCAATTGCTAATTATTTTGAGTTGATTTTAAGTTATTCTTAGGGCTTTAATTTATGTGAGATTTCAAGTTTCTTTATTTTTGTGTTTGAATTGATTAGATTTAAGTTGAGTAAAAATTTAACTTTTTTTCTATGAACATCCAGGCATTCATCAGAAAAAATACATCAAAAAAAAAAAAGAAACCTAGAAAAGCAGGTTGATTATATTATGCCACCAAAATAAATCAAGAAAATTTAATTTAAAGAAAGGCTAATATGATCAGGTACCACTGTATAGCATGGAAGGAAGAGAAAATGGGCAACCTAGTTCTGTCCTTATACAGCTTAGCTTAGAAGTACAAGTTTAGATCTATGGGTGGGTCTTCTTTCCAAGAACATCTGCTTCTTCAGGGACCTCCATTGGGCTTCATAGGGGACCTCTACACTCATCTACTGGTAGGGTTAGCTCCTGTTAATCCTAGACCCCATAGATCTTAACTAATTCTATGCTCAAATTTACATTTTAAATTCAAAAATAAACTTTAGGCCCTACAAAACAAGTATTAGGAAAAATACAAAGAACACATAACAATTATATTTTACAAACATACGAGCATAGCATTAGTTACTTGCCAAACCCGCCTGTCCTATTGGGCTATGCTTAAAGACTTAAGCATGCCTACAAGAAAATAATATTTTAATTTATTTATTATGGTGGTCCTTTTTAGCATAGCCCCCAACAGAAAATAATGTTAGTTCTAAAAAAACATTCTATCTAGTCTAACAGGCAAACAATCCTAGACATGCAGTCTGAAATAATACACTACAAAGACATGAAAAGCACATTACAACATAACACAAGTATCATAGATTGACCTAAACTAAGTGTAGGGTTTGTGACCTAATGATCTAGTGTGTGAAGAAATTAGGCTTGTGCGACAAGACTTTGCTAAGCTTTTTCTTAGTTCAAATTTGAATTTGGGTTTTGAAGTTTATTTGATTTACCTTTGAATGGTTTCAATTCAAATGATTTAATAATTCATTATTTTATTTTCATTTTCATTTTTATGTTAAAGTGAAGTTAGGTTTCCAAGAATGAAGAGTAGAACAGATTCCACCTTTAGGTGGAACTCATTCCATTTAGCATCATAAATTCTAATAGAATGAAACCTTCATCCAAAGATGAAGATTCATCCCAAAGGCGTAACTAAGATTTTTAAGTATCTTAATCCTTTTAGATTCATTTAGATGATTTGATTTGAACTAAGTTTATAATTCTAATTATTTTGAGATTTAATTCTTCTTCTAATTTTCTATATGATTAAAATTTCTTGATTTAATTTATTTTTAATTTGATTTATTTTATTTAGACTGAATTGGTTTAGTTATTTTCTTTCATTAATGTTTTAGTGTGAATTATGTTCATGTTTATTGAATTCATGTTCAGTTGGTTTGAATTAAGTTAACTTAAGACACCTAGGTTAGTGTTTTAATTCATTCTTAGGTTATAATGATTATGGGTTAAGATTTTATTAACTGTTTGATTATGAGTTCATTAGGCTTAAGGTTTAATTAATCTTGACATTCATTATTTTCTGTAACCCTTAAGTATGTAAGTGATCAAGTTCTTTAATTTAGAATGATAAAGAATTATTCTCAAATATTCTAATGTTGGTGAAGGTGCTAAGTTACATTTTTTGTATTTTGTAATTTTGTGAATTTTTTTAATTTATTATTTGATTTATATTGACCTAAAGATTTGGAAATTCAATAATTTCCAATCCAAAAGTCAATTGGGTTTGAGATTTTTATGGAAAGTCAGGTTCCTTGCCAATTTCATATTTTCAAAGTTTTATTTTAATCAGATGCATAATTAGGGTGTAATTATAATTTTAATTATTTCATTAAAATCTAAATTAAGCTTAATTTAATGAGGATGGTTTGGGTATTTTATTTTTCTTTATTTCCTCTCTGAAATATGCTTCCATTGAGTGTTCATTCATAAGTTTTAAAAACTTGGTTGATTTATTATGAATTTTCTAAGTGAGGTTAATTAATTAAATTAATTAATTCAATTAATTACCAAATTAGGCCAGTTTGTGATTTATTAAGTTTTAGTATGTTTCATTGGTGTTTCTAAGTTCATTAGGGTTTGTTACATCAATTTAAATTGATTTGATACATTTTGATGATTTATTTCATTTAATATTAATTATTTTATTAAAATTAAAGTTTGAAGCTTGAAATTTGATATCTTTCAAATTACTTAGCAATAATTCATGAAAAGATTCCTTAACATGCATTTTAACCTCAATTTTAGTTCCCCAAAGTTTCATTTTGATTGGATTAATGGTTTCTAATTAATTTGAGTTTAATTAATTTTATTTAAAGTCAAATTAATCCAAATTTACCCAAAATTAATTGAGAATTTTAGGTTTAATGGATTCTACGCATTGAGATGAATCCATTAGAGCCCTCATTTGTAAATTTTAATTTATATTTTATTTTTTATGATTTTTTGAAATTTCTTCCTTTTTAATGATGTTTTAATATTTTAAAACAAGAAAAACCCATTTTAAATGGTGGTGCTGATGTGGCGTCATTGCCACATGGCGCGACACCATTGGGCCATATGAAATCCATGCGGCCGACACATCAAAAGTGGCACCATGCGGGATGAATCCTAACCATCCGATCTTCGATCGGACAGTGCCAATTCCTTCTGTGGTTCCCTATAGGGGTTGAATTAGATCATGCGGCTAGATCTCGACCATCTATTCCAAATAAAAGGAATGGATGGAGGAGATCATTCCTTGATCATCTTCAGTAAGAGATAGCATCGTCCATCAAATTCAACAATTTTTCAACGATCTGAGGCTAAATTCAATGTCATTTTGATTACAAAATGATCATGGATCAATTTGTAATTGATTTATATAGTTTGATTCTCTTGGGGATCAAATCCCTTCACAAAGGACCAAACTGAGATGCTATAGAGGTTGTTTGTGAGGCATACATCATCAGTGGTGATCCTCGATGGTCGTCGTTCTTTGAGCACTTTCATTTCGATGGGATGAAACTGTGGACGTGATTAGGTGGCTTCCCTGCCCGCTAAACACCATGGAGACCAACTTGTGGCCATTTTTCATCAGGTTTGACCTTTCTTTGGCTCATCGGTGGCGATGAACCTCTATGAAGATTCGATTGAGGTCGCCTCAATCTCTAGAATGTGTTGGGATGGTCAATTATGGTGAAACACTCTGCCTCTCATTTTTCCATTAGAGGTCAAGAATTGGCCATTAACTTTGGCCAAATTTTGGCTTGTCGACAATATGGGTTTGGGGGAATGCTCCAATTCTCCTTCTCTTCACCTTATGGATGATTTGAGATGAAAAGATGGAGAGGAGAGGGTCTCTCTTCTCTCTTTCCATAGATGGCCGAGAGAGTGCTTTCATGGCTTCTAGGTTGCCGGATTCTGGTCACATGCAGCGGGAAGCTCAGCTAGAGGATGGGTTTTATCCCCCTTGGCCTTGTGAGTGTGTTGGGATAAGAAATTTGAGGGGAGGAAGTCATTTCCTCCCCTTTCCTCCCTTGGCTAAGAGATTGGCCTCCATGGCCTCTCCCTTCTTTTTCCTTTGCTTGCTTTCTCTTGGAAGAAGCCAATTTATCTTTTTCTTGAGGGCTGAGCACTTCATTCCATATCTTGGAATAATCCTCTAAGAGGTGGTCAAAGATGACTTGGATAAAATTCAAGGGATTTTGGATGATGGGAGGAGGAAGAATCACAATGCATCTTTGCTTGGTTAAAACCTAAACTCATCTCCCTTTGAATTCACTTATGGATTTTGGCATCACCACCACAACCCTTAGGCTAGTGTTTGGCTACCAAAAAAAGGCCTAATGTGAGCTTGAGGTTGAATCCAAAGCCATTTGAACCAGATTCAAGCCATATGGATTCAAAGTTTTTTAACTTTGTTTACCTTGATTTAATTCATTTAATTTTGGGTTCAATTATGTTTAATTGATGATTTATCAAGTTTTGATTTGATTAATTCTTTTAGAATTTGAATTAATTTTTCATTTCACTTCAGTTTAACCCATTTAGGCTTAAATGGGTTAAGTTTGATTTCAGTTGGGTTCAAATGACCTATTTGACTAAATTGAATTTTGTTTGGACTCCAATCATATCTAATCACATGTTTGAGATAATTTGGAGTGATTGATTTCATATGATTTTAATTTTATTTCAATTTAAACTCATTTGACCCAAATTGGGCTTAATGGGTAAAGCTTGGGTTCATTTGGGTCAAATGACCAAATTGGTCAAATTGGACCCAATGAAGAGTTGTATTATGTTTGATTATCATTTTCAAATGATTTTGAATAATCAAATTGAGTTGATTTCAATTTGATTTGGGTTTGAACTCAATAAGACCCATTTAAGTTCATTTAGACAAAGTGGTTTAATTAACTTAAGTAAGGCCTAAATAAATTTAAAGTCTTTTAGATTTATGATTAAACATATTTATTTTGTCATTTGAATCATTTGGTCAAGTTCTGGTGGGTTAACCTCTGATTTGGTGGGACCCACATAAGTCAAACTCATGTCAAAAGGGTTGGCTAGGTTTGACTTTGATTTATATTTAGATTCATTCATTTGATTTAATTTGAATTTATTTTGATTTATTTTGGATTTTTTTATTTAATTCAAGTTATAATTTGTGTTGAGTCTACTTAGGCCCATTAGGTTAGATTAAACCCAAAGATGATGCACTAAGTCACTAGGTATAGTGTCCTATGTACTTAATTAAGAGGCTCCTAATCTAGGATTAAGTGTCCTAATTACTAATTTTAGAAATGATATTAACTTTATCCAAAAAATGAGGTCAACAGAAATGAATGAAACTTCACTCAATTCAAGCATGGGAAACCACATCTAAACTAACTCTGATGAGGTTCGTGATAGAGTTTGATCCATACACTACCCAGTGAAATGGAAAAGCTTGGCTTCATGAATAAGGCTTCATCTATACTAAACAAAGCTACCTTAGTCATTGGGTCGTTAGTCTTTAGCTCTAATGAGGTAAAACTCCTCAAACTATAGAAAATTAATAGATCATTGGTCTTTTATGAAGTGATTGTGCATTTGATGTGAATTAAGCCATAGGATCTCCTTAGGATCATTCCCTAATGGTTTTGGAATCATTTCCTCATTTATTCAAGCTCTAGTGAGCTTGAATCAAGCGGTGAGGGATGAATGACATTTATCTCTCATTAGAGCTTGAATCATTTGATGTTTATTCTATGTGATTAGCATGAATGGCTGTAATTAATCGCATTAGATTTAATTAATTTAAACCTATTAAATGTAGGATTAATCCTGATTGTTTGATTCCTAGATTAAATGATTGAGATGAAACTATCTTCGCCACCACTAAGTCGGTGTGCCATGAGGGATGTTTTAAATAATGAATTGCACGATGCCACATGTAAAGCATTATCACATCAGCATAGATGTAGTGTCGACTATGTAAACCAATTAATTAAGCTTAAAAATCCAATTAAATAGCCAAAACTTCAAAAAGTCTTAAATAATTGTATAAAAATTTAAAAAATACAAATAAATCATCTATGAAAGTTTAGACAGAGGAGAATCCAATAAAATTAAACGTGCTAATTTTTATTGATTGCATAATGACTAATTAAAATTTGAAGATTCTTTAATTAGTGAAATTAAATGCTGATTACTTGACTAATTAACATAAAACTTTGGGTGGTTGTTCCATGGGATGACTTCTGCCTCTCATAATTATTTCAAATTAATTGGTTAAGTAATTTAGGAAATCTAAATTTTCAAACCCTAAGGGTTATTTTGGGCATTTAATAAATGTATATAATTAAAAATATTTTAAAAATATTTATGGTGTCTTAAATACATTTTGAAATGATAATGGTGACTAGAGAAATTAATTAGGGCCACTGACTTTAATCATTTCTCAAAATCTCTATTAATGGGAATTTATTATTTTTTAAAATTATTAATTTCCCTAGAAATTAGAAAATTCATAACTAATTGCCTAAGTCTCTAAAATTTATCATCAACCCTCTTTATGTTCACTTAATAGAGAAGTTTTCAATGAATTAAAAATCCCCCATTAGTTTGGGGTATTTTTAGTGTAATTGATGATTTTGAGTTTTTCCCATTTCAATAATTAGTTTTTAAATATAAGCTCAATTATATTAGAACTTTTAGGACATGTTTATTTAATGATTGTTTATGTCCAATAATTTTCTTGTAATTTTTGGGCTTATGTTTAAGGAACTTAGGTTGCCTCTCATAATTATTTTAAATTAATTATTAAGTAATTTAAGAAATCTAAATTTTCAAACCTTATGGGTTATTTTGGGCATTTAATAAATGTATATAATTAAAAAAATTATGAAAATATTTATGGTGTCTTAAATACATTTTAAAATGATAATGGTGACTAGAGAAATTAATTAGGGCAATTGACTCTAATCATTTCTCAAAATCTCTATTAATGGGCTTTTATCATTTTTTAAAATCATCAATTGCCCTAGAAATTAAAAAATTGATAACTAATTTTCTAAGTCTCTAAAAATTATCATCAACACCTCTTTGTGCTTAGTTAATAGAGAAGTTTTCAATGAATTCAAATCTCCAATTAGTTTGGGATATTTTGAGTGTAATTGATGATTTTGAGTTTTTCCCATTTCTTTAATTAGTCTTTAAATATAAGATCAATTGTATTAGAAATTTTACGACATGGTTATTTCATGCTTATTTATGTTCAATAATTTTCTTGTAATTTTAATTAATTCAAAATCTTTTGAGTGACTTTTCATCAAGTATATAATCCAGATATCCCGGGAATGCGATACTTAAGTAGTCCCAAGGGGGCATAGATTACTTCAATTTCCTAGTAAATAATGACATGTACTTGTAGAAATTCAATATAAGAGTGTATTTATGTATAAGCAATTCTTAAATCATCTTTTCTACAAAATTAATGCATACATCATATGAACATACATCTTTATATCATAAATTAAACATCAAGAAATAAAACATATCAATTCATTCATGCATAAATATGTGAAACTTCTAAATGACATGTACAAATACACACACACACACACACACATACATTAAATCCAATTATTTCCGTAAGTAAGGAAAAATAAGTTAATATTTTAAATGAATATTAAGAATGATGAAGCAAAGTCAAGACGACACCACCAAATTATTCATGATTTAAATCCATTAATCTTAAGATGACTTTCATATAATTATAATGATATTTAAGTTGATTCTTAACATAGTACCTAATAAAAAATTCTTAACACTTCATGATTAAAAGACATAAAATTTACTTTTAGGTTCAACCTATGGTTAGGGTTTAAAGTCAATTTCAGTTAGGGTCTAAAGTCGATTCCATGCCTCTTCTTACTCTTTAAAACTCTAAATCTAAGTGAAATTTAAAAAAATAATAATTTGAAATCTAAAATTTATGTTAAATCATTAATCACTTAAATTGCAATCACCCTTTTATCTTAAAATTAAACATCCATTCTCACATCATAATTCAAATATCAAAATCTAGTTTTTTTACACCACATTATCTCTTACACACACTTTAGAATGCTAAGTCACCGATACTAGAGTTAAGTTTGGGCGGTGCTTTGTTATGGATTGATGTTTTATTTTGTGATGCAATATTTTAGACTAGAAGTTGGAGTGTATGTGTGTAGTTTGGATATTAGGGAAACATTAGACTATCACTACCCTCTATAAGGGGTTGTGCTTAAGAGATAATAGAAATAATAAAAGTATAAATACTTTTTCTTAAATATGTGGCTTAAATCCCTAAGAATAATCTATTAGGATAGGTGGGCTTGGTGATCCAAGAAAAAGTGCTAAGCCACAATGTATGAAATTGCTTGGTGTGTATGTATATTAATGTAGCCTCTATTTTGTAGTTTAGTTAGATTTAAATTTTCATAAAATGTAATTTTTATAATAAGTTTAGGATTAGAACTATGGGGTTTAGGCTGAGTAGTGGATAGAAGGCCTTGACTTGGGAGGCCCTCTGATACCTGGAGTTGGTAATTCATAAAGATGAAGATAAATATTGAAGATCCCCATAGTTTATTTTAATTATAAATATAATTCAAGCTATATAAGGGTAGAGCTCGGCTACCCATATTTTTATTTTTCAGGGTGTATGACGATACCTGGTAGTACCAACCTCTTATTTTTTTAATCCATTATAATTTTTTGGCTTATTTATATTGATTGTGTAATAAAAATGAAATATTTTTCATAGTTTTCTTAAAATGTGTATGTTTATTTTATGGTCTGGATACAATAGACTCTTTAAGTGCTTAAATTTTCAACCCTACTAATCAACTCTAATTAAAATTTTAACAAATCATAACATCACCTTAAATCCTAGGTATTTAATCAAGATAAAATATTTAGAAACCTTTAGCTATATGTTGTATGTTATAAAATTATGCATGTATATTTTTTTTAATTTCTTGCAAATAGGGGATTTCCATTCTTGCACGAAAAGGGACATGACTTGGCTTGTGAGAGCAGTTCCCTTATAATGGAGAACACACCTTTCTCTTTGATTTAGCCCATAACTTTATTTCACCATGCATATAAACATAAATGTCTCCTAAGTTTAAGTTTAAAATGATGAGTCAAACATTAAATAATATTTATAACTTTATTACATTAGTCTAAGGAATGATCTTAATACCAATAATAATCTAGTCTCTTAGAGAGTGAGTTTAGGACTCTAGATTTATTTTTAATAAATAATAGTTTAACCATCTTGCATTTGCATAAGACTGGCCCACATGATTTTAAATCATAGAAGGTGTTAAATAGCAACGACTTCTGATGATTGTAAGTCTAGAAGAGTTAGGATGGTTCATACCTTTGGGTAAGGATGTGCTAAAATATCCCATTTTATTGAGTAGATTTAAGTCAGGCTTCTAGCTTATGCTAGAGCATCATTAGACTTAGGATTTATAGTCACTTATTTTATTTTTGTTATAGGTATAAGTCCTCACCTTTTAGGCATCTCCACAATCTTATATTATGTGAATTTAAGTCCTAATATTTTGAGTACTCCCTACCTTTATTCTTTGCTATGGGTATAATTCAAATATAAATAATTCTCTCCTAAAAAGTATAAATACTAATTGCAAGATAAATTGGTGTATCTCATTAGGTTTCCTAGTATTTGAGTACTCCTTACCTTTTCCCTTTGGATTCTAAAAAGATTCCCATTTGATTATCTAAATTTTTCTAATTCTTTGATCATAGTCTTTGAAATATTTAAAGGCATTGATTGACTACTTTAATTAAGAGTATTTTAAGAGGATCCGTAGTTCACCTCCACTAGTGGTTCAGCACATCGACCTTAAGAGTCCTTATTAGGTGATCGAGTCAATCGTAGGGTGAAATTTCTATGTTTTGAGGTAATATATTATTTTTTAATACTGTGCTCAATCATTTCAATAAGTCCCCTTTAAGATCTATGTGGTGTCTTCCATCTACCTTTTAAACACCACACATGTAATGAGTGAATATCCTCTATATTTAGGGATGAAGGGTAATATGTATGCATGATGTTATTCATCTACATAGATTTAATGGTTTCTAAATCATTTAGTTGATTAATTTTTAGGCTTTAAGGCAAAGTTATGAGTTGTGTTATTTTTAGTTAAAGTTGATTTGAAGTTGGGGTAAAAAATTTAATTATTAAAAAGCCTAATCAAATCTAGGCCACATATCATAATCATCATACTTTAAGAAGCCTAAGAAAAAGCTCACAATTCTATTCTGCAAATATTATAAGCAAATCAAGCAATCAATCAAATTAAAAGAATAATAAAATGGTAGTGCAGCTGAATTTTGCTATACATATCAAAAAAATAAAAATGTGGGTTGTCAAGCTCAACCCCTTATATAGCCTGGATTTTAATTACATGAATAAAATTAAAATAAGCAATGGGGGTCTTCAAAACTTCTTTTGATCTTCTAAATCTTAGGTCTTCCAGGCATCATAGGGCCTCCCAAGTCCAAGCCTTTTATTCTCTGCTCATCCTAAACTCTATGGCTCTAACCCTATTCTATTATAAAATTACATTTAAAATTATAAAAAAAGAAATACTTACTAAACCTACAAAATAGAGGTTATCTGTAACACATATACATAGTAAGAAGTTATATATCACACAATTAGATTTAGCACTAGCAGATGACAACCTCATTTGTCAAAATGGGCTATGCTTAAAAGGGTAAGCAACACCTATAAGCAAAAGTATTTAATTTATTATTATTATTATAGTAGCTCCTTTAATTAAGCATATCCCCTACAAAAAATATTGTTATCTAATAAACAACATCCTATCATCCAAAATAGCGTACAAGAAATCCTAATATTAAGTTTAAAATAGTACAACACAAAAAAAGTAATACATTACAACAAAGCACCAACTTAACCTAAGTCTAGGATCTGTGACCTATCAACTTAATGTGTGTGTAAAAGTTAGTGTGGTATGATAAAGTTGGGTTTTAACATTAAAGTTGTGAATTAAATGGCAAGTTCAAATAATTAACCAAAGGATGCCTTTGATTCAAATACTTAGTGATTTGAGAAATGTATTTTGATTCAAAAATTCAATTTTTATTAAAGTTAAGCTTAGTGTTCTAAAGGGTATAAAAATTTATAAGTTTCACTTAGAGTGAAACTTATTCCTTTCCAACACTATGGTGTTTTAATTTGGATGTGATTGGATACTACGCAAATCATAGAGGGTACTTATTGAAGTGATCGGGTATGACATTGAGGTATGATGTACTATCTCAAAAGATAGAAACATCACCCTACCATAGACCTAATGACCTAATAAGGATTCCTAAGGCGATGGGTCTTTGAATATACTAGAGATCTTTCCCCTTCTATACATGGAAAGGTAAAGTAGGATTTATTATAAGCTGGGTTCTTAAGTTCCATATGGAGGTATGCCTCCATAATTAATTACATCCTAGGAAATGAGATTTTAGAATACTCTTGATTAAAGTAGTCAATTATTGTCTCTAAATATTTCAAGGTTAAGACTGTCAAAGGATTAGTTATTTGGAAAATCAAATGGGATCATTCAATTGGAAGACTTATTTTGGAACCTAAGGGAAAATAAGAAAGAAATGCTCATGATTCTAAGAAGCCTAGTAGGCATTCCAATTTACCCTATGGTGAGGCTTTATATATTTGAAAGTGAGAGGATTTATTTTATTTGAGTTAAAATTTTATTAGTTTTGTAGGGCTTATAACCTATCAACACAAGATTATGGAAATGCATAAGAGGTGAGGATTTATGCTTATAGCCCCGAAGGAAACAAGCAACCTCAGATCCTAAATCTAGGGAGCTTTAACACAAGTTGAAGCACGACCTAAACCTAAATGAAAGGGGACATAAGGGTCTTCTCCACAATAAAAGATAAACTTGCCTGACTCTTTTAGACTTACAACTTCCTAGAGTGGCGCCAGCTAACACCTCCTTTGATTCAAAACCATGTTGTCCGATCTTATGAAATTGTAAGATAGTTAGGCTTTTTATTTAAATTTAGAAAGAAGACTAGAGTCCTAAAATCACTCCGTAAAAGACTATAGCATGATTGACTTGAGCATATGACTTAGTCTAAAAATACAAACTCATTTCAATTTTATATTATTTTGACTCATTCATTTGGACAAAGGATTTGGGATTTCTTATGCCTAAATGCATGATAAAATTTGATTGTTGACCAAATCAAAAGAGAAAGTGGATGAAGCTCCATCATAAGGGGTTGCTCTCATATGTCAAGCGGTCCTTAAAGTCCATGAATAGAAGCCCTCATTTTACAAGAGTGATTGAAGATGCCATGCATAATGTTAAACATATAAAATACAGCTAAGGGTTGCTAAATCTTTTAATTATCTTGATTACATCCTAGGCTTTAAAGTGAGGTTGAAAGTTTTTTACAATTTAGTAATGAGTTGTTAATTAGGGTAGAAAAAATAATTTTTCCCTAAGAGCCTACTGCACCCAGGCCACACATTAAAATATCAAACATAAAGAAACTATGAAAAAGATGCAATCCTAATGCGCAAGCTAAACACAACATCAATCATTTTATAAACTACTGTGAAAGAATAAAAGGCCAGTGCGGCCGGGTTCCACCATACAGCCCGAATAGGAGAAAATATGAGTAGCCAAGCTCTACCCTTATACAACCTAAAATTATAAAAGAATAATTACAATTGAAATTAAATACAAGTTATAGGGGTCTTCACTTCTTCATTTCTTCTATCTTCCTTCTTTCTTCTTCTGATTTGATTTTCTCCAAGGCATCATAAGGCATCCCAGGACTAAGCCTTCTAGCCACTACTCAATCTAATCCCCATAGCACTAATCTTAATTCTTATTACAAAGTTATATTTTTTATGAAAAGTAAATCTAACTACACCTGTAAAATAGAAGTTAGCTAAACATACATATAATTCAAAGTAGTTTTATCATATAATTAGGACTTAGCACCCTGCACATGGGTAACCAAACCCACCTGCAATGTGGATTATGCTTAGGGGTATAACCAACCTATAAATAGAATATTTATATTTATTTTTTTAGCGACCCCTTAAGTAAAATCCCTACAGAAAACAATATTTGACTATCCATGACCTAACATCCAGTCTACGAGTCATACACCCAAACATCCGGTCTAAAATATTATATCACAAAATAAAATATAACATCACACATACACTATCCTAACTTAGAACTATAAGTGTTGGCTTAGTTCTAATGTGTGTGCTATGGCTTCGTGTAGTACATCTTAACTAAGCATTAGAGTTATGACCATCTAAAGTTTGAAATTATTCAATTTAACATGAGGGTTGGTTTCATTTCAAGTTGTTTAGATGATTTGCAAATTTTAAATTTGTATTTTATTTTATTTCACTTAGTTTACACTTAGCATCTAAGTGTTATAAAGAGAAGAAAGAGGCTTAACCTTCTTCATCCTTACCTTAAATATGATTTAGTTTTATTTAATGAATGGTTTATTAAATGTTTTATTAATCCTAAGTTTAAGTTAACCTTAAGGAATTCTATTCAACTGGAAAGGCATCTTAAAGTTAATGTAGTTGAATTGCAATCACATAGCATATGGTGAACCATTCCTTTCCATCACCCATAATATGCATATGATTTAGCACTTAGCATACCTATACATACAATATATTTTGGGATACTTGAATGATTATGAATGCATATATTTGGAAATTATATTTTACTTGATTGAACTGCTTATACATGTAAATTAAAGCTCTATACAAATTCTAATATAAATATTCATTAGAATGAAAATAGCTAAGTACATGCTTTATTAACTAAGGAGTGAGATAATCAAATGACCTCCTTGGGGACACTTAAAGCCTCATATTCCTAGGGATGTCCAGACTATATACTTATCATCATTCAAACATATGTAAATCTATATATGAATATAAGAAAGAGACCATTGCCTTTACATACAATACATTTTGGTGACTTAAATGGTTATGGATGCATGCATTTTTAACAAAAAGAGGATTTTCATTCTTTAATCACACACACATACACATGTATAAAAGATGTGAGCAAGTACATGCCTTTGTTGACCAGGAAAGTGAGATAATCAAATGACCTCCTTGGGAATATTTAAAGCCTTGTATTCCCAGGATGTCCTGACTATATACTTGCTATCTTAAATACATATGAATGCATACATGATTAGAATAATGAAAATTATGCAAAAGATTATATTTTATTTAATTGAATTATTTATGCATATAGATTAAAGCTCTATCCAAATTCTACTACAAATATACATAGGAATGAAACTAAATAAGTATGTGCCTTTGTTAACCAGGGAAGTGAGATAATCAAATGACTTCCTTGGGGCTATTTAAAGCCTCGTATTCCTGGGATGTCCAGAATATATACTCATCATCATTCAAACATATGTAAATCTATATATGAATATAGCAAAGAGAGCTCTACCTACACATGCTTAAGCTAGAAACACATGCAAATCTTATAGGTATTTATAACTACTATCACTCCAAATGTTATTATCAATTTATAAACTTTGGAAAATAAATCTGAATTTATTAGTGATAATAGCCACATATATAGTAATGTCAAAACAACACATGCAAGTCTACATAAGTAAATTTTATGTGATTTATTTAAATTTGAAAGCATGAATGCATGGGATCACATGACATACAATATTTAAAGTGATTGAAAAGAAATAGCTAAACATAACCATATGGTTCATTCAACTACACTTACTCCTAAGGACAATAACATTAAATAAAATTAATTAAAGAAAATAAAAATTTCTTATTAATTTGTTTCTTGGATTTTGAATTGAACTTCAAAAGGATAAATCATTTGATAATTTTTAACCTCCATTCCCATGTTTGTGAGTTAATATGTTTAAGGAAAGATAATTAATTGATTTTATGAATAAATTAAGTTGGATCATTAAGTAAATCATTTAATTACCCTTTCTTATGCTTCTTTAATTTAATTAATCATTTAATCATGAGCCATAAAATGACATGTGCATGAGGAAAGTAAAATTGCAATGCTCTTAAAGGACCTAATGCAGTTGCCTCATGATTAGAGATTAATTAAGTTAAAGAATCTAATTAAGTACTTTTATGATCTTCTCACACTTATGGGTTAATAATAATTTCTATAAGGGTCTTTATGTTATTAAACACATAAAGAAGAACTCTTAATTTTAATGTTAATTATCTAAAATAATTAGCATTTTAATTTGATTTTATTTCATTATTAATTCATTATTTAATCCCTTAATTAAGTTATAAGTTAATTAATCTTCTCTTTAATGAAAGGGATTTGGGAAAGTAATTAGGAAGGAGGTCCTAGCCACCTTTTCTCATCACCTCACTATTAATCAGTGATTAATGAGCTTTAATTAATTAATTTTTACTATTTAAGGTCTTAAATAATCATTAAGATAATTAATAGAGTGATTAAGGCTTGGATTTTAAATTCCTCTAATTGCATGGCCAATAAATCCTAATAAAATTATGGGAGGTAGATGTCATCCCAAGGAATCAACACACCAAATTTGGGATTGATTGCCCAAGTAATTAGGGCTTAATTAGGCTAATTAAAAAATATTCAAACCCTAATTAAGCCTTAATTATTATTTAAAATTAATTGAAATTATTTTTATCAAAATCTCCTCTATTTTACCTTTCCAAAATGTATTTATTTATATTTTTGGATTTTTCTACAATTAGTTATGAATTATTGAAGTTTCAATAATTAAATTAGATTTTTAAACTTGATTATCCCCTAATCCCATCGATGCCATGTGGACAACTAATGTGGTAGCACTTTTCACGTGGTGCCACCAGATTGACCACTTAAATCATCAGATGCAATGTTGACGTGGCAACAGTAGATGCACTTTTATCTCTGCCGTCCGATCGAAGATCGGACAGTAAAGGCAAATTCTACTATTCTTATAAGATTAAATCAAGAGTAATCTAGTGAATAATCATGGTCGTCCATTCTAATCATGCGGAATGGATGACAGATGATCCTTCGTCCCCTGAGAAATTAAAGACGGACACCATCCGCTCTCACCCGCTCGATCCGAGCTCATTGGAGCTTGTGGAGGCTCGGGATCGACTCCAGAAGTTTAATGGAGGGAATTTAAGGGGATCTAATGGTGGATTTTGTACGTCATCAACATTTCTTTCTCAAAAGCCTAGAAAAATTTGGAAAAATAACGGTTCACAAAAATTTACTTCGGTGGAGCTCAAGACGGTGGCTAATCGATCGAGGTAACTTCATCTTGAAGAGATGAAGCCCTACTAAGAAGCTCGTGCCTTGCCTCCTCACTGGCAACTCTGTGGACCAACTGTTGCTAGAAAACTCATCCGAGTTAGGCTTGGAGTGGTCTCTGATGATCGAATCATTTTGGAAATGATTTATTCTGCCTCGCCGGAGCTTGGTGAACAAATGGGTGAAGTTAATTTGATATTGGTTGAGGTTTGGTAGAGTTGGATAAAGTTAATTCTTGAGATCACTTAGTTTCATCATCGCTGATGATGGGGAGGCTTAGGGAGCTCAGGAAATCACTTGAGGAACTCATCCTGAGTGGCTCAAACTCTCTGAGGGCTCAATGTGTGGACTTAGATGGAATGAGGGGGAGTTTACTCCTTACTCCCAAAAATTGAATGGTGGGGATCTCCTCTGCCTTTGGCAGTCGTCTGACCGGCACAGGCAGTTGGAGGTGGCAGGAGGAAGCTGAGGTGGCTCGATTTGAGTGAGTGAAGATTTGAGGTGGTTGCCATGGCTTGTCTCTATCTCCCCTTGGTGACCCAATGAGGGGAGATGGGTTAACTCACCTCCCCTTGAATTATAGTTGACCGAATGAGCTTAGGTCTAGTTAGCCATAGGGCCAAGGGTCCAAACTTAGCTTTAGGTGGCTGCCAAATGCAAAGGGAGGAGTTTGACCACCTAAAAAGGATTTTATCATATGTGTAAGGCTTTACCCAATGGGTAATGGGTCAATTTTGATTGATTTGGGGCTGACCCAAAGATGGGTCATGCCAAGTTTGATTGGATTTAGCTCAATTTGACCCATGTAGGTCAAATTGGGCTAGGTTGGGTTAGGTTGACCAATTGGTCAAATTAGGTCAAGCTATGGGTTGAGATAAGTTTAAATAAGTATTTGCGATGTTTTGGTTCAATTGGTTTGGTTTGGTTTGCTTTACATTTGAATTTGACTCATATGAGTTCATATGGGTCACTGGCTAAGTTGACTAAATTGATCAAATTGGCCAAATTGGCTTGGGTTAGGTATTGGTTTAAGTTCAATTGATCATTTGGAGATGATCGTAGGCTTTGATTTCAATCAATTTGGATTTATGAATGATTTAGACCAATTTGACCCTTTGGGTCAATTTGGGCTAAATAGGTCAATTGGGTTCAATTGATCAAATTGGATTCAATCAAGGCTTTGGTCAAGTTCAATAATCAATTTGAGATGGATTTGTGTCATTAGTTTGAATCAATTTGGGTTAGAACTTGATTTAGCCCAATTTGGTCTTTTAGGTCAAATTGGGTCAACTTGGGTGAAGAGGCCAATTGGATTTGGTTTGGCTCAATTGATGATCAAGTCATATTCAAGGGTAGATTTTTGGTAGGTATATTGGTTTTAATTGATTGGACTTATGATGACAATTGTTTAATTTAGTTTATGTAGGCTAACTGGGTCAATTTGGGTCAAGTGACCAAATTGACTTGGTTAGACCTAATTGATTGCAACTGATCAATCAAGGATGATCAATGATCATTGTAGAAGGTTTTGGATAGGTTAGTTCAATCCAAGTTGGGTTGGATTGGAGTTTGACTCAAATGGATCCTTTAGATCGCTTTGGGTCAAGTGAGCCTAATGGGTCAAATGGATTGCTTTTGGGTTGAATCAAGTTGAATTGAGTCTGATAATTAATTTGAGGTTGATTGTTTGTTTTGATTGCAATTAATTTGGTTTAATTGGATTTTGGCTCATTTGGACATTTTGGGTTCAAATGGGCTAGCTTGGGTTAATTGAATTGATTTAATTGTAGAGTTTGAAATGATAATTTGAATGGTTTGAGAAAATCAATTGAGTTTGGTTTGATTGAAGGAGTTTTGGGTTAAGTCCATAGGATTGAATCATAGGATTAAGATGGGTTTGATTTTGGCTTGGAGTTTGGATATGAGATGGATTTAGTTAGACTTTGGTTGCATTGATTTGAGGTTTGGTTTTGTAAAGGAGATGGGCATGAGTCATGGGTTAGGCCATATGATGGATAGGTCACCTTTATTCTAAGGCATAGCCTAATCCTACGATAAATTCTCTTAAGTCTTTAAGTTTGGGTTAAGTGTTAACTTAGTCATTAGAAGTGTCCTATGACCGAGGAGATCTTAGTGCCTAGAAGACTCCTAGATATAAGATGAGAATATTGAATCCTCACTCCAAAAGTGAGGTCAACAAACACCCTACCTTAAGGTTAGTTCTAAAGATGTATTTTATGATTTTTAGGCTTGCTTAATGAATCATTAAGGTTTTTTTATTAATTCCAAAGTTTAGATTAAGCTTAAATAGAATTACAATCACATGAAAATACTTTATAGACAATAGAGATAAGTCATGGATTACTTAATGATGTCTTTCAATTCTCTATCACTTTAATATTTCATCTTTAAAATATTTGTTTTATTACTTTTAATATTTCATTTTATGATAATTATGTACTTATGTTACCACTTTAATATCCCATTTCAAAATAATTATGTGTTTATAATATCACTATAATAGTCCGCTTCTAAATAATTATGTATTTTGATAATTCATTTTAAAATGATTATATTATTATTTTATCATTTTTAAATTTTTTATTTTTTAAATAATAATTTATTTATCTTATCATTTCAATAATTCATTATAAATAATTATGTATTTATTTACTCATCTTAATAATTCACTTTAAAATAATTATATATTTATTCTATTATTTCATTTTTAAAGTAATTATATGTTTATACTATTATTTTGATAATTCATTTCTTTAAAATAACATATATTTTCATGGATCAATGTAAAAGTGAATATGGATGAAATGAATTTTTGAAATCTTTATGACAAAGTTTAAAAATGATCTATATTTTCATATGTACTTTTCTACACTACTTTTCAAGTATGTCCCATTGTTAAACTAAGGAGACAATGTATCTAAAACCACCTTTAGACCAGTAGCTCTATGCCCCTGAGTGTTCAGACTATATATCTTCAAAGCGTGTATATTATGCACATGAATTATAAATAATAATTTTATTTACTTTTATTAACATTGATCCATAAATGTTTTGAGTTAGATGATGAGATTATTATTTTTGATTTAATAGTAATAATAACCACACTACTTATATATAATGCACCTAAGGAATTTAGTTTTAAACATAAATATGAGCCATGGATTAGCTGCATATTTATAAGTGAATAAAGATTACCAAATGTATATCTCGAAGTAATGTACTTAGGATATTAAGCTTTAAGAATATTCATGTGAACATAACATCACTTAAGGTTAATCAAAATTCTTTAATTAATATATTATTATTACAATTTATTAGTTCTATTGAAGAGAGTCCAAATAATAAAATAATTCTACACATGCCCTCTGGATGACAATTTTTATGAAGTAATTAAATTCCATAATTATTTAATCCAATTAATATCCAAACGACCTTAAAAATTAAATAACCATAATCTATTATCCTAAAAATAATGAGAAAAATTTTGATCATGTAAAATAACATGAAAAATAAATAGCATAAATTTCAAGACATTTGGGCAAATAGTTTGTGATTAATTAATTAATTTAGGAAAACTTTAATTAGGCAATTACTCTTAAAATTCTCAAAATCATTAGGGGATTTTAATTTTATTGATTAACTCTCTATTAGTTGAGCACAAAAATAGTTCATTTATAATTTATAAAATTTATACAATTAATTATGAAATTTTTATAATTAATTAAAGCTCCTTAATTATAATTTTAAGAAATTTAAGACTATATCTCATAATGAATTTCTCTGATCACCAATAGGCTTTTAACACATATTTAATCATTCATAATAATTTTCATAATTTGTTTAATTAAATAAATTTATTAAATTGCTAAAATGGCTTATTAAGGTTTGAAAATATGAATATCTTAATGTATTCACCTAATTAACTTGAAATATGAAAGCAGAGGTCATCCCATGTAACATTCACTAAAAATTTCAAATCATTTAGACAAGTAATTAAAGACTAATTATAATATTATTATAAATATTCAAATCCTAATTAGTCTTTTTATACTTAATAAAAATTATGAATTTTAATTTTCCTAGATTCTCCTCTATCTAGGCTTTCTAATAAGTATTTATTTTTATTTTTTGAATTTTTTAAGATTAGTTATGACTTTTTGAAGTTTTAGCCATTTAAATTTATTTTAAACCTTAATTTATCTATTTACATAGTTTGCACTAGCATGGCCACACTTTATACGAGGCACTATGGGATTGGTTATTAAATCAATCCTACATGGCGACTGACTCAGATTGTGATGCACATGATTTTGCCCCAAGCCATTTGATCACAGATCGAATGACTTCAATTAATCTCATAATTTTAAATGGTTTAAATTTGAATTTTTAATGCAGATTAATCATAATTATCCATTCTAATCACACGACATGGACGACATGTGATTCATCATCTTCCTCCAGGTAGAGATGAACTCCATTCATCATTCACCGCTTGATCTGAGCCAACCAAGGCTCATTTCATGCTCAAATAAAATCCATTAGAATCAAAATAAAAATTATGATGTTTCTTATGGGGTGATCTACAAGAAATAAAAATTTCTTTCACAAAAGACTAACACTTAATGGGCTTTCTATGATTTTAAGAAATTTATCTCATTAGAGCTAAGACTGGGGAAGAAATCGATGGAGGTAGCTTCGCCTTAAAGAGGCGAAGCCTTGCTGTTGAAGTTTCCCTATGCCTCCTTGCCATTCGCTCCTAAGACCAAACACCACCATGAGTTCACCAGAGCTTGATTGAACTCCTATTTTGGGTGCTCAAATTGAGTATTTCTTGATTTATTTTTGCTCTCCAAAGTGTGAGGAAGGCATGTCAGAGATGAATTAGGCTAGGATTGAGTTTTGGTGGAGTCGGGTTTATGGGATGTTTGAGTTTGAGAGGGCTTGATCTCATAGAAGTTGGTAGCACGAGGAGCTTTAAGAAGAGTTAGGGTCTAGTTTTAGGAGTGTTGTGAGTGTGTGTGCTAAGTTTGGAGGGATGAGAAGGTGAATAGCCTCATCACCATGTGAACCATCCATTTGAGTTGGTTTAGTCCATGACAGCTGGCTAGAGAGTGGACAAGGCTAAATTTGGCTTTAGACTGATGTGCTAGACCTCTCTTAATGGTTGAGGGAGGTTAATGGACATTGGTGAAATAGACAATGAATTTTTAGTGAACCAAGGGCTATCCAAGGTGAGGGTGACCTCTCCTTGGTCAATGGCTAGACCAAATAACCTTAGGTTAGCTTAGGCCAGGTAGAGAGATCTCGAGGCATGCTAAGTTGGCTCCTTCGACCAAAGGAAGGGGTTGGAGCTTCCTACTTTAGGAGTTTTTCTTATTTGAAATCCTTGGTTCACTTGGTTTGGGTTGAACTGGATTTACCATGGCTTGGGTCCACTTAGATAGGCCAAGGGCCATGTGAGGATGAGTCATGCCAATTTTGGTTGGGTTTTTCTCATTTGGATTCATATAGGTTAATTTGGGTTCAATTGGGTCAAGTTGACTAATTAATAAAATTGGGTCCAAGGGGCTATTAGTTGTGTTCAAATGATGATTTGAAATATAATGGTGCAATTGATTTGACTTAATTTGAAGTGGATTTGAATTTGTCTCATATGAGTTCTTATGGGCCAAATGAGTCAAATTGATCAATTTGGTTAAATTGGGAAAATTAGATGCAATTAAAAGTTAAGTCATGTTTAAGTTTTCATTTGAAATTGATTATAGGTTTTGAATTAATTTAATTTGGCTAGGATTGGGCTTTGGTTCAATTTGACCCTTTAGGTTAATTTGGGCTAAGTTGGCTAATTGGGTTAGGATGTTTAAATTGGCTTTATTTGGTCATTAAGAATTGTTTCAATAATCAATTTAAAATAAATTTTAAGTATTGATTCAATCCAATTTGAATGGGGCCAAGATTTAGTTCAATTTGAGATCAAAATGGGTCAATGGGTTGAATTGGCTTAATTGGGCTCAATAGGGTGTTGAGTGATGATCAATAGTTATCTTAGGACTGATTACAATAATTGGTTTGGTCTAATTTGAGTTAAATCATGGTTGGGTTCAATTTGACCCTTTAGTTCAAATTAGGTCAAATGGGGTCAATTAGTCAAATTGACCTACTTGGCTTCAATTGGATGTTGGAATATGACCAATAATCATTTAGAGAATAATTATAGAGATTAGTTTAGTTTGATTTAAATTGAATTAGAGTTAGGTTCAATTTAACCCTTAAGGTCAAATTCAGCTAGGTTGGGTTAAATTGGCTAATTGACCAAATTAGATTGCAATTGGTTAAGATGAATGTCTAGGTATATGATTAGAGTGATTGAGAAGCTTTGGATTAGCTCAATTTAGCTTAGATCAACTTGGATCTGATTTGGATCAATATGGGCTAAATGAGTCAATTAACCAAATTGAATCCTAATGGGACTTCAATCAAGTTCAAATAATATTTTAAGAGGTTTGGGTGAGTTTAATTTTAAATGATTTGGGTCAATCTTGGGTTTATCCCCTTTAGGCCTAAATGGGTTACACTGAATCAACTTGGTCACTTGGATAAATTGAACACCAATTGGGTATAGTTTGGGTAGTTTTAAGACATTGGGTGACATGTGAGTAATTAGGGTTTAGTATATGAGGTTTGATTTGAAATCATGGTCATTAAGTCCCACCTAGTCTGAGTCAATGTCTAGCCCTAAGTTTGAACCTTATAAGTCTTCTAAGCTTTGGGTTAGTGTTACCTTAGCCATTAGAAGTGTCTTAGCATTAACTGAGAAAGCCTTAGTTCCTAGATTGATTCATAAGTCTAAGAAGCTATCCAATAGATATTTATTTAAATATTACAAACATTATGTAAATGATATATCTTTTTTTCGAGAAGCATTTTTGATCCTTAGGAGCCTCTTTTAATGTGCCTAAATTTTTTTAAAAAGTATTAAATTATTATAAAAAAATAAAAATAGAAAAACATCTATATTTTCAACTAATTAAGTAGATAAAATAACTTCCAAAAATTCTCAAAATATTCATAGAAGCATAACTGTATCTTAGAAATATGCTAAGTTTCTCTCACAAAATTTTAAATAATTTTAGTATTATAAATTTAAAAATTAAAATAGTACATGAAAAAAGAATCTTTATATTATTTGAAATATTTAACTTAAGATTCTTTTTTTCATAATGGCTTGGATTGATGTGTTGACCAAAACCCTTCACTCAATGGGTGATTGGCGATTGAGTTGATTCAGAGGCTTTATGATAATGGAGAATGATTATACTTTCTCATCTCAATTCTAGAAATGTATTTTAGTTCCTTTTTCTATAATTAAAGTAGTTTTTATATAAATAAGAGACAAAAAAAAAACTAGACTTATCATTCATCAAAGCAATAAAGTGATGGAAGATCACCAAATCCCCTCCTCCTTCGTGGGCCACAAGCCTCCAAGTCTTGCATGAATTTTCAAGATTCTTAAATAAACCAATCCCTATTTAACCAAACATAAAAATATATTTCACCACACAAAACCCTAGCTCTATTAAAAATGGAAAGAGAAAAGAGAGGGAAAGAGGGATGTCCCCTCCATTTGAAAAGAAGAGGGAAAGAGAGAGGAATAGCCCCTCTTTCTTAAAAAATTCTAAACATATTAATTAATTACTTACTTATTTTTTGTAATTAATTAGTAATTTGCCTCATGAACAATTATAATTTTCTTTACAAAAATAAAAATTTAAATTCAATGATGTTTAATTTTCAAACTTTCATATAAGTCTAGAATATTAAATCTAAGAAAATCATCAAAATTAAAATAAAATTACAAAAATAATAATAAAATAAATTTATATTTAATTAAATATTATTTATTCTTCTTGTAATTGGCCCAATTTTTCTTATTGCTCTACTCCTTATGACTGGTCATTATGTCGAATCAAGTAGCCTTTGTAGAGTTAGATAAATCATGAGATGAATTTCTATTAAGGACTTTTAAATATTTTAAGTATTAGTTTTTTTATTAAAAATAGAATTTCCTCAAAAATAATTTCTACATAAAAATAGATTAATAAATAAGTGATTATTTATTTTTTGTAATAATGCAATTCATTTTAAAGCGCAATGTAATGTGAGAAACATTTTCTTGCTCTTTCCTTAAAGTATGATGATTTTCTTTTAGATTAATTAAAATATCATTTATTTTAAGTAAAATATCTTTAAAATCATCATAAATATGTCATTTTTTTCATCTAAAACTTCATTAATGGCCATGAAGACATATATTTTATTCTTCTTGATCAAATGATTTTATTGTTGTCTCTTCACGTTTGAGTTTTCCCAAGTTACCTTCAATATTTTTTTTACCCTTATTTGATGTAGAATTTTCTTTTCTTTGCTTTTATTTATAATACATTCTAATTTGAGTTTTGAAGCACATTAGGATCTCCATCTTTTTATTTATAGGGCCGATTTTTAATTTATGTTGATATTTTTTTATTATACTTCTTACCCTTGCATCTATATATTTTTTTGAACACTTATAACTTACTAAAACTTGATAAAATTTCAACATCTTCACTTTCAAAAGGTATTAACATTTTGCTCAGACCATGGTACTTGATGGCTATTAGTTATAGATTTCTTCGTAAGATTATCCTCTTCTTCATCCTTTAAACTAACCTTTTATTTGTGTTCTTCTAAAAAGTTATGAATGTGGTCATGATATAAAAATTTAAATCTTTTACTTTAAAAATATTCATTATCTTTAAATTAAATTATTTTGGCAAATAATGTAAAATCTGATTTACTTGTTCCTATATTGTATGTACTTTGCCAATTCTGCTTAAATAATTGAAAATCTTTATAAATCATTCATACATTTCAAAATTAGTTTCTCTAGGCTTCGTTTTGATGAGCCCATGTTCCTACATTAAGATGCCAATTCTTATTTATTTTATCTTACCACTATCCTTATAATCGATGATAAGTTTATTCTAAATCCTCTTTTCTATTCACATATTTCATATTTTTAGATAATTATCATTTTTTTAAAAGCATAGTATAAAGCATTTACACACTTATCATTTAACATTCCTAATCTAATTTCATAGGGGTCTATTCTTTAATGGGTTTGGAAATTTCTTTACTTTCAATAATAAAATGATGGTACTCTTATACAATTTTTCAATAAGTTTCCAAATAAGTAAGTTGTAATATAATAAATTTGTCTTCATTCTACTCTTCTATAAACTAAAATGAATGTCATCAAATAAATGTGGTAGTATTGTGGAGTGCCCTTAATTTATTTTATCAATATTATAATATTAAATTAAAATTTAAACCCTAAGGGATCACTCTTAGTTGAGAAGAAAAAAAATCATAGAATGAATCTCTTGTAGTAATTGTTGTCATAGATGTGGGGGAATGAATTGGGTGTTTAAAATGTTAAAAGTTTTTATCCTCCTATGACATCATCATGCAAATCTATAATCAAGTAATATAAATAATATGAAGTAAATAGTGAAGATAATAAGCATGGAAATATGTAATGATTTTTATGTGAATTGTTAATAATCTACATCCATACTTAGTGTCTACCAAACTTATTATTTTTTACACAATTGGAAACGAATTTCACTTTGAGCCGATCTCCTTTTCTTTTCTTTTTTTGGCATGGATGCTTTCTGCAAATGTTCTCATCTAAAACATGTAGATAAATTACAAATCAAGTCAACAAAGAGATTGAATAACTGTTACTTAGATGAAGCAGCAAAAAGAAAGTAATAACAAAAAAACAATAATTGAAAAGTAAAGTGCTAAAAAGTTAATAAAAAGAACATAGAGATTTTTATGTGGTTCGGCCAAACCCCAAAAATTGGCCTATGTCTACGCCTAGCCACCCAAGCTAGGTATTCACTAAACCAAAGTAGAGATTACAACAAATCTCCCGTACTCTCCTTCATAGGCAAGTGCAACCCAACACGTACTCTCCTTAACGGGCAAGCACAACCCAACAAGCACTTTCCTTAATGGGCAAGTACAACCCAACAAGAAATCAAGATAAGGTAAAGAGAAAGATACAAGTCTAACTCTTAATTTTAAAATTTTTTGCACTCAAAACCCAATCTATACTAATATTAAGGTAATTGAATATTAATGAAAAAGATAGCTCACTTTAACTTTAAATGAAATCACAACAAGATCTTTAATAAATTATTTAATGCAATTAAGTAACTTAATGTTGCTTGAATGATTATTAAAAGGTTTGAAATGATTTTCTTGAATGACTTTGAAATGCAAACTAAAATGCAATCACCTAAAACTTTACTTTGAATTCTTTTTCACACAAGCCAACTTTTATTCAAATGATAAATATATTTGGAATTTGAATAACTAAACAATCGCTTGAATAAGGATTTGAATTATATCACATGAAAGCTATCACATAACATATGCATAAACTAATTGAATATAAGTAATCAATAAGTACAAAATAATTTATGCAAGATGTGATGTGGTCGGCCAAATGGAGAAAGAGAGGTAATAAAATTTTAAGCACAATCAAAATTAAGCATCCTATATGAAACTTTAAGCCAAAGGGATAAACAATCAATATTCAAATGATTAAGCAGTTAAGAAATTAATAACCTTTAAAAAGATTTCAGCCAAACAAGAAACAAAAAGAATATTAAATGATTAAGCACAAAATAAATTGATTTCTTTATGTTAGCTTTAAGCCAAACAAGAAATCAAAAGTTTATCAAGAAGGTAAAGTCCACACAAATTCATTTTCTTATCTTTGTTCTTGGAAAAACAAAATCTAAAGATTATGTCATGAATAAACACAACAAAATTTACATAACCTTGCAAACTTCAAAGCCAAGAAGAAATAAGAGAAGTTTAATAACTTAGCACCTTAGAAAATAAACACCAAAGAGATGATGTTTTCAGCCAAGGGTGGAATCACTCCAAACCTTCACTTTCCCCAATCAATCTTCAAGACAAATGGATGTCCAAGACAATGGAAAAAATGAGGAGGAATGCTAACACTTGTATCCCCCAAAATCTCCAAGAAATGATCATGCGAGAATAGGCCAAGGGTGAGCAAGAGAGCAAGAAAGAGTTTTTAACTTTTTGGAACATTTTTTAAGTTGAAAAAAGGCGCTTAAATAGATGAGGGAAGAGTTAGGGTCAGCCAAAAACTGATACAATGAGCGGAAAATTGATTTGGCATCAATTTGAATTTCAAAATCAAAGGAGAGGGGATCTACCAAAGAAATCTTCCATAGGCTCCTTTATAAATTTTTTTAAACCAAATATGTGATTCAGGGCCAAGGAAGGAGGAAATCCCATAGAAATTTCTGCCAAGGGAGTTTAGATATGAAGGAGGGAGTTTTGAATAAAATAAATCCATTAAAATTCGCTTCAAAGAATTCGACCAAAGAGGTTTCCTAAAACAGGAAATTCTTAAAATAATGCATGGATTAATTTTAAATCAATGATGATTGTAATCTATACTTATTGAATGCTTAAATAACATATAAATTTAATAATTTTAAAACATAGTGGCTGACCTCCCTTAAACTTTCCAAAAATAGGTCAAACTGGAAAAAGGAAAGGAATTATTTTGAAAAAGAGGACTAGTTTGAATTTAAACTGAAAATAACTTGTAATAGATAAATTAGGCTCTAAATAATTATAATTAATCATGCTTGAGATTTTCAACATATTATATAAAAAATTTGTTTTGATTTAGCAAGTACATGCCACGCATAAAGGAGTTTGAATTAAAGAATAATTGAAATAAATAAATTTTAAAGTATGAAAAATTAGGGAAATAATATGGAAATGTTTTGAATGAACTTCAAACAATTTATTACACAAAATACATTAAAAAATTTGACCAAAATAATGCTATGATGAAAATGATAATAAGAGAGAGAAGAAAGAATAATATGACAGAGAATAAGAGGAAAAAGGATAATTTTGGGACAATTCAATTTTCATGCACTAAAAATTATGAATAAAAACTTATGAATGAGATGAAAATGATTTAATGAAGTTTAAACATAATTTATTTTGCTTTAACACACATATAATGGAACTTATATCATGCATTTAGTTCATACTATCCAAAATGGATAACTTAATGAATAATTGTAATATTAAGATATAGAAAAATATAAATAATTTTAGAATGATGAATCTAAAAGTGAATGAATCATTTATTTTAATTTAGTGAGATTTTAATTTTCCTTAATATAGTAATTCTTAAAAAGGTTCCCACAAGTCTATGTCTAGTAGCTTCAGCAATTTGATATAACTGAAGAACTAGGAGCTGAGAATTTTTTCCTGCACACTTGAATTGAGCTTAATTAGTACCATTTGAATATATGTTTGTTATCATCAAAATCAATCTCATATGAGATGGGGCTCATGAAGTCAATAATAACAAATTGAAATGGGTTCATATATATGGATTTTTCATTAGTGTGAAGAAACTAAGCACGTTGAACATAAGAATATTGAAAATCATTATTATAAAAAGCAATCATGTTCTCTCACTCAATTAGATCTAGGAATATTATTTATAATATTTGTAGGAGGATAACTCGATGGTTGATTTTGAAATAAAAGTGTTAAGGTTTGTATTATGACCATCAGCTTTAGACGAAAGGTACATGGCACTATTTATATTAGTGGCCTAAGATCTTAAAAAAATTGTATAAATTAATTAAATATACTTTTATGTTTTTATAGACAACCAACATTCAAAAAGGCATAAAAATGCACACTATTTTGGTCTCAATTGACTAAAATTCATCATCAAAGCTTCTTAAAATTCAATATTATTGTAGGTCCATAAACCTTAATGATTACTTGCTAAGTAGTTTATAGAGATCACAAACCTTAGTAGAGGCTTGCTAATTTTTCTTATAGACCTTTTCTTTTTTTATCTGTACAGAGTAGTGCAGACGTTTATCGAGGTTCACAAAGATTTTATAGCAATACACAAAATTTTATGGAGGCCTATCAACTCTTAATTTGTTTTATTTTTTACGTATATATATTTAGGATCTAAAAAACTTTTTAAGAATATCTAAGCTTAACATTTTTTATTAATGTAACTATATGAAAAACTTAATTAGTTTTAGAAAAAGTTTAAACCTTACTTGCTCATTTTATATGTATTCAAAATCTTTATTTTGAACTCCTCTTACACATAATAGACACAAAAAATATTCTAATATATTAATCTTATTTTCATGTGATTTAGTTATCTTACTGGAGTGACTATTTCATGTATGCACTTCAATAAAAATCATTAGCCTTAATTTCATGTTGTAAATTTATGTTCATCAAAATGTAGCATAATATTTGGATTCATGGCGTAAACATTTCTTAGGTTAATGGCTCTAGGTTATTATTACTCTTATGGTGATGATGTCCTTCCATCAAGCTTGATGATGTATAATGAAGACAATGATGATGTGGTGATTTAATAAAGTTGCTCTTTGGAAAGGTCAAATAAGAGTTCCTTGAATCTTTCATATGAAATAGTGAATAGTTTAGTTGAATTATCCAAGACTAACAACAATTTATTGCTCCTCTTATTGATATTTTTTCCCTTAATTTAGATACAAATTTTTAAAATTTTTTGGTCTAGGTATCATTTACACTAACTGCACTTAGAAAAGGTGTCTAATTCAATTTTTTTTATGGGTGACACCACAGCTTTACTTAGAAGAACTGATTAAGTGAGAAAGAAAATAGGAGTGAGAGAAAGAGAGTAGCTTGTGAGGTGCTTTAAAGTCTTACTATATTGCTATAAAGAATAAGTGTGATACAAGTAATTTGATATCTCAACCTGACCATATGATCACTTATTTATAGCCTATTTCTTCTTCTTATTCTAGTTGGACTATATTAATAAAATTCCATTATTAAGCTTTGTAATTAAAGTTAGCAAATGAAAATAATAAAAAAATTAAAGAGAATTTAAAGAACGTTATTTAATAATAAAAATAACATAAACACAATATATATGTGATTCAACATGGTGGTGTTTACAACGAGAGCTTGATTTAACAACACTTTTCAAAGTCATGAATGCAAATAGAAAAAATCTCCTAGATAAGCTTTATGATAAGAGAGTCTTCTTAATAGAAGAGGCATTTGACAATAAGCTTGTGCTTGCTTGGAGTACTTTATAGAAAATCTTCAAACTTATTTAGTAATTAACTTGAACATACTTGAATGAGTTCTAATCTAGTTGAGCTCGAGCGAAGCAAGATATGATAATGTAGCATGCAAATCAACTATTTTAATTACAATAATTCTGCCTTCCATTACCCTCCTTCTTGGAAAGTAGTCACTACCTGAGACACAAAAGATGCTTTTTGACCAATAGCTATATAAACGTATATCACATTTTATAATTTTTGATTGAGAATCATGTTTGTGGCTACCATTGTTTTACCCATCTATTTTTCCCCATAGGGATAAAGTGATAATATGCTTTTTTTCTTTAATACAATATTTAGATTATAATTTTTTAAAGATTTTGCATGGATCTTAGCTTCATGTTTCATGCATTTCCTGGAAAGTAGTCACTACTTGAGCCACAAAAAAAGCTTTTGACCAATAGTTATATAAACACATATCACATTTTATCATTTTTGATTGAGAATCATATGTGGCTACCATTGTTATGCTAATCTATTTGTCTCCATAGTGAGAAAGTGATAATATGACTTTTATTTAATCCAATATTTAGATTATAAATTTTTCAAGATTTTACATGGATCTTAGCTTCATGATTCATGCATATTTTTCCATAAACCATTTTAAACAAAACAAAAATTATCTTGAATTAAACCTAATAACTAAATAAAAAATAAGAAAGACTTCACCTCAATTACCTTTCTTTACTCTTTTAAGAACTAAAATATAAGATGAAATAATTTTTATTAGTTTTCTCTATTGGCCTTATTAATCTTGAAAGTTTTAAACATGAAGTAAAAAGAAAAAAAATCCTTGCATTTTTTTCTCTTTGAACTTCTATCTGATGAAGCCCTTTCTTAATCTCCTTTTACTTTCTATCTCTAAAAAACCATTTTTTGAATGCCACTTACTCTCAATCTCATTTTTCTCATTCTGCCTTTTTTGGTTTGGTATTTATAGGATTAACAATAAAATAGTAAAAATAAAGAATAAGATAAATAACAATCAACATAAGAGATTCTAGTTAAAGTGTAATAAAAAAAAGCAACATAAAAGGCTAATAAATTAAACAACAACAAAAAAATTAGTTAAAAATGATATATACATAATTTAAATAAATAATAATCTACACATTGAATCAACATGAGATAAGGTAATACACCATTTCTCTCAAACTCTCCTTAATAAAATAAAGAGGTATATTTGAAGTAAAGGCAATCAATGTTGGGATTTGTATATATATATATATATATATATTATTTATAAAGTAATACAATCTTATATTAATGTGATTTTTCTTTTCTGAAAAACATAATTCTTCATCATCTAAATTGTATTTTGGCAATCACAACATATTATTGTTCAATTTATTTGTTTTCAAGATCTTGTAACAAACCTTGCATTATATACTTTCACTTATAGCCTTAACATCATTCATGTATTTTATATCCATGATAGATAAAGCAATAGTGGATTCTAGTTTTGCTTTCTAGCTCACTATATTCCCATATATTGAGAAGAAAAATAGATCAATGATATATTTTATTTAGATCCACTAAATAATTAAAATCTATAAAACATATAAGAGGCTTTTTGCTTAAGATTTATTTACTGCATATAAATCCAACATCAATGGAATCTCTCAAATATTTGAAGTTTAACTTGCTATATCTCTAATGTCTATTTTCATAAATTATTTCTATTAAAGCATAATTATCTTGATTTAAGCCAAAATTTGTATAAGAGAAATTAGGAAAAATTTCATCTGATTTACCTCTAATTTTTATCTCAAAATTTAAAATCAATGAAGAAGAGGCATCAACCCTAGACCTCCAAGTCTAAACCTAAGGAAGAAGACATAATTGCCAATATAAAACAATGTATAATCATTTCTAATAATGTAGATTATAATTTATATGAAGAATTATTGAGAAGCACAATAAGATATGATCAAGATATAGAAGGCCCAATGATTGAAATCAAAGCAAGAGCTCAAGCACATCAAAATATTCAATGAAAGGAGGTTCAATTATAAGATCCAAATAGAGTACTGAAGCAATAGCCTAATCAACACTCATCAAATGAGCCCAATCAAAAAGAAATTAAATTTAAATTTTTATTATTTAAATTTTAGAAGTTGTAATTTTTTAATTTAAGAAGATTTATGGATTGAACATTACTAATCTAATAAAGGATAAATTGAATGGGTGAATGTGGTTGACACTTTTTTCTATTAATGGCCCCCACCCTTTTTCCACTAAAAGTTTTCTTTTCTTTTACTTGAATGATGATGATCTATAAATCTCTTTATGTTAGTACTTTGTGGCCTAGTTAGCTCCTTGATGTGATTGATCCTTATCTTGAAGTGCTTTATAATTCTCTCTCAAACTTTCTCCTAAATTATTCTCACATCTTCTATTACATTTTGTTTACCCTCTACACCAAACCATTTATCATCCAGGTCTTCAAATCCACACCAAAATCTTCTTTAAGATTCACAACCTAAATTAGGTGGATAGCTACCTAATCTTATTGTTTCCATTATAACAAACTACTAAACTCCACAAAATACTCTAGAACATAAGTTCACATCATAAAGTAATCATCCATCATCATTTTCCTTCAGTTTAATTATCTTAAGCATTTTCTTAAAAGAGATATTTTAGATCAGCCCATATTGACATGATGTAGACTAGTTTAGGTCTTCTCTATACAAAACCACTCAAAAGCCTCATTTTTCTATCAAAAATTTAAGATCACCGGTTAATATCTTAAGCTAATCATAGACCATAAATTCAAGCCATTTATATCACTTAAAAGTCTTTTCCTAAAATGAAATTTCAAATCAGACCAAACTAGCCTAAATGAACTAGTCTTACCACCCCTTTCACTAATTCCATCTAAACCCATCATCACTTCAACTGCAAACTCTTAATTACTTGTTAAGATTATAAATAAAAACCTCATGTCTATTTTCATTTAATAATTCTATGAAAAATGTCTCCCACCACCATCAAAAGCCCAACAAAGGAAGAAACTTCTATAGTTCTCCTCTCTTGGTCCCATGACTTGGCTAGTTTGATATTCAAGAAATTGAAAACCCCTTTTAGATTTTCTCGCTCTAATATCACAATCTTCTCTCTTTAGAAAATCTATCTCAACTTCCTAAAAGTCAATTTTGGATCATCTTCCACTCTCTGTTTCATTTCACTTGATCCACCTATTTTTTGTATGGTACCCATATGATTGTTAAAGACATAACAAAAGGAAAAAGCTACACAGTAGGAAACACAAGAGATGTTAGAAAAATAATAATAAAGATGCAACATAAAAGCCTATATGAATTAAACCACTTATGAAATTCAATTAAAACGTTTTATACATCATTCAAACAAATTACATAATGACTTTAAGCAAGTATTTTCTTAAAAAATGCATAGAGGATACATCCCGATTCTAAGTAAAGGACAAGTTTAGGTGAAATTGCGTATTGACTCACTAAGATTTTCCAAATATCTTTGATTACTTGAGTTCATTGACATGATCAGCACATGTTCCAAATCCTTTGTGATGAATTCATCCTTTTCGACTTGTTGACTTGCCTTAAATTCAGTTCATTGTCTTTAATAGGAGTTAACCAACCCGAGCTAGGCCTGATATTTAGGTTCACAGATTACCTGTGTTGGATGACGCACTAGATCCAAATTCTTTACCTCAAACCAGCGTCTAAAATCCCTCCAACCTACACCACCGACAAACCTCTGTCCCGCCACCCAAAGACGCTCCTCATCTCGCTGTCCTTCCTCACTGCGTTCCTCACAGTAAAAAGCTGAAAATTAATTCCCGCTGAATCACAGAGATATAATGCTGCTGCCTGAAATACTGGACCCCAACTTAATAATTAAGCTAAGTACTCATTTGAAGGCTTCACCAATACACAGATAGTCAATATTTTTCTTTCTCCGTCCGACATAGAAACAGTCTCTTTATTGCGGCCATCACGTCTCCCCCTTTCCTCTCACACTCCAATTTTTAGCTCCTTACTCATCTCAATATACCGAAGCAATATTCCTTAACGATCTCGCCTCGGTCACCCATGGAAGAAAAGGCGCGGCTTAACACGAAGTCTATTGTCATTCTCCTCCTAGTAGTGATTCTCATCGTCTTTAACATGGCGTTCAACAAGGCGACGGCGATGTCTAAGGCTAGTTCCGGCTGCAAGGCTCTGCCCTTGTACGTTGCGGAGTCGTGCGCCGCGGGTGATTGGGTGTTCGATGGCTTTCGAGTGTGCTGCGACTTCCTTGGCCGAGCAAGTGCAGAATGTCTAACTTCTTACTTGCCGGAGTTTGCCGCTGCCGGCGTCGAAGACGTCAGCTTGTTCAACGGTTGCTTGAATTCGTTGCTCCCTGGGCGGTCTTTTTAGTAGTGCTTTGTTCTTCTTTCTAAGCTTTTTTGCCTTATTCAGATTACTTGCCTTCTGGAGATTGTAGTTGTGTTGCCAAACTCAGAAGCTGTGACTTTCTGTTAGTGTGTATGTAAGTTTTTTCCTAGGAGCTTGAAAGGCAGCAGTTAGCCATCGTTTTCAAGCAGTTGATTTGGAAGTTTAGCCTCAATCAAGTGAGTACTTGAGCCTCAATCTAGAGAAGTTAGATTTGACGACTTGCATAAATAGATTTGTATTTTCGTATATAATAATAATAATAATAATAATAATAATAATAATAATAATAATAATAATAATAATAATTATTATAATAATAATAGGCTGTAGTTTTTTTTTTCTGGAATGATAAGGGTCAGGCCCAACAATAATATTAAGTTAAAGAAGTCTTATAAGAGATGTAAAATTATTCAGATGTGAAAACAAAAAAATCGAAGTAAATAAACAAGTAAAATTAAACTGACATACATTAACGAGCTCAAAAAAGTCCAGTGACAAAAGAACTCTAAATTGATGACTGAAGAGAGACTTCTAAAATGATATGAAAATACCGAGAGATAAGCAACTTTCAACAATTAAATTTTCAGAACTGCTAAAAGTTGGATGATTGGTTGAGTCCTCCTTTGAAAAAAATCTCTCAAAGGAATGCATTCTTTAAGGATATTATAAGAGAAATAACACTAAAAAAATAGATGAAAATGAGTTTCATTTTATCCATTATAAAGATCATAAATAGGATTAACATTGATACCCACAGCAGTAGTTCAATCATGATAAGATATATTACTTTTACATTTAGTGTTTTGCACTTTTTTAGTTTGGATGCTTTATAAAGTATATTTCATATCACAATCGTAAGTACTTTTATTTAATGCATGACTTGGATTTGATCTCCACTAAAATTGGACAACGAGACCTTTTAGAAGCAATTCATTAACTAAACGTCATTATAAAAAATTGTCCTATTCGCAATTCAATTCGAAGGGCTGCATATATTAAGCAATTTATAATAATTAATTAATTAAATTTTTTTCAAAAGTTCAAATAAATAAGGCGCGACAGCTTCTGGTTCAGAAGTTGAGGCAGATTCTACCTATTTGCTAAACAATTCTGTGTCTATTATTCGGATTATTCGGATGTTTCGGTTTATCATCATTTGAGCATAGTTGAATTGGAACTCTATAAATAACAAATCAAATAACGTAATAAAATTTTATTCTTAAAATTATTTATAATAAAATAATTTAGCTTTTTCTCAAATACTTTTAAAAAATTATTTATCCTCAAAATATATAGGGAAAATTTTTAATTTAAGTATGGTTTAAAATATAATTAGTTATTTAAGTATCTTAAAAAAATTTAGATATATGTATAGTCACCCATTTAAGAGGCGATTAGCATGCTATATGGCCACCATGTGGCGAGCAACATCATATGACTCGGGACTCTGAAGCTAGTCGCTGTTAAGCGGCGACAAAGAGCATCAAAATGGGGCCCCATTCTTGAGCTGACCCCCGTTCGCAATTTCTCCCTTCCACGAGCACCTGAGGCCACCTAACTCTCCGACCGGCCTCCCCACCTTTCGACAGCCGCCGACTTTGCTCCGACTGCAGCACATTCCTGGACCGCCGACGCTTTGTTTGCCGACAGCAGCCCGAATTCTTTTCCCTTGCCCAATAGCCGCATCCCTTGTGTCCGACACGCTTCCTCTTCATCTTACAGCATGTGAAACCCAACATTGGCTTCCGACGACGATTCTGACGGCTCTGTTCCTTTTAGGAAAGTTTCTGGCTGCTGATTCTATAGTTCTTAGCACACATTACCACCGATCTTCGTAAATACATGATAAATCTCTAATTTTTTCATGTATAATTAATTAGATTGTGTGTATTGCTAGAATTTGGTTTAGGGTTTTAGTTTAGGGCTTAGAGTAGTCTGTACTACATTTGGTTAAATATTATTTGGTTTATGTAGTCTGTACTACATATAAATTTGTTTGTGCAACAATTTTCTAAATTTAAGTAATACTAATATGATTGGTTATATTTTAGTTATTTAATTTGCCTCAACTCATCTTTTCAAGAATGAGTAGAGAGTTGGTTTCGTTGATCTTATTCTACGGAGACGAACTAAGTGTCGATGACCAGTTCATTCCAAGTTATGTGGGTGGTCGAAATCGTCCACTTAAGGTTCTGCGGTACAATACCTTATTGGAATTGAAACAAAGAATTATGAGATCCTTGCACATTGATTCAGAGCATCACACAGTTAGTCTGACATGTCGTTATCGAGTGGGTAACGGATTTATAGTGTATGCTATTTATGATGATGATGTTTGTGACATTATACTGGACGAAACTTCTCGTTAGAAATTAGTGTTGTATGTCGAAGTCGAAGATGCTAATGTTGCATCCACATCAGCTGATCCAGTGTTAAGATCAGTAGATATACCATCGACGCATACACAGATTTTCATCACACCAGCTCCTTTGGCGACATAAAGCAGCTTTAACGAACTGATTCCCAGGTAATACCTTGTTTATCTTTCCCTACTTATGCTATTAATTCTCAATAGCTATGTGTGTTGTGGTACTTATGTATGTCGTGGAATTACATATCCAATGATGATATTATTTATCAATCAGAGAAATCATATGTGCCCCAGAGTGCTACAGGTGATGATGTGTATGAGACTATGAGTAATGACACAAGTAGTGACTCTGAGCAGGATATTAGTGATGATGATTTTTCACTTGGGTTAGAAGCTATGGTTAATAATGTAGCCAGACAGGATATGTTAAAGAGTCATTCATTTCAGAATATTGAGAGTGAATGCAAAATATTTTCTAATAACGAGTATGTTCGAATGTGTCAAATCACGAGAGAATGTGACAATGATATTCACTTCGATGGTCCATCTAATGAAAATGTCCTAACATATGATGTTGAAATCCCAGGTAATCTTATTGAAGGAATGTATTTCATAAGTAAATGGAGCCTTTAGTTTGCTGTTATTGGATGATGTATAGTTAATAATATTCAATTCCAAACAGTCACCTCAAACCAGAAGAACTATACTGTGATATGTGTACATCACGATAGTTCTAACAGAGCATGTAATTAGCATCTACATTATAGCAGCAGCAGGCATCTGGGGGTTCCTAGAGAATCTCTAGAGTTGGGGATGACCACAGATGTATCAATGCAGCGATCGACAGTGGTCATCGGCAGTGCAGTTCCAAATTCATAGCTTATTTCATTATACTTGTAATCAGGCATCAAATTGATCTGAAACTTAGGGAGATTATAAGTAGAATGGAATTAAAGTTTAATGTAAAAGTATCTTATATGAAGGTCTGGGATGCTAGGCATAAGGCAATAAAAGTAATTTTTGGTAGTTCGAAAGAGTCTTATAGGACTCTCAACCTCTTCATGGAAGCAATTTCTTCCATTTTACCTGGTACATTATACAGAATATAGTCTAGCAATACACATCGATTCCAGAGGCTTTTCTGGGCATTTGGTCCTTCTATTTTGGGCTGGGGCAGTTGTTGCCCTGTCCTCAACTTAGATGGTACATTTTTGCTAGGCATGTACCGTGGTACATTACTGACTGCTGTTGGAATAGATGGAAATAACTGTTTGTTTCCTCTTGCCTTTGCTATCATTGAATATGAGTAGAATGATTCCTAGCCGTGGTTCTTAATGTGTTTACATTAGATGTTACATGTGGTGTCAGCTAGACATGATTTGTGCATAATATTTGATAAACATGCTGGCTTGATGTGTGGATGTAGAGACATTTTTTCTTAGGTCGCTCACAGGCATTGCTTGCGACATCTATGTAAGAAATTCAAGAAGCCCACAGATGGCTTGTGGAGCGAGACCTAGTTAGATGGTCACTAGTGTATGATGGTGGAATGCATTATGATACTATGATGGCAAATGCATCTGAATATTTTAATAGTGTTCTTAAATGTGCATGTGGTTTTCCAATTCAAGTGCTAATCATTGATATTTATTACAATTTAGTTGCATTATTTATGAGAAGATTTGACACTACAACTCAGTAGTAGGAAGCCAATTTATTTATGCTCACCAAACGGGTATCAACAATATTACAGTGTTATGAAAGGGAAGCTAGATGTTTCCCAGAATTGATCAACATCAACCTTTGGGAGATACATGTATTTGATAGATCAAGTCGATCATTTATAGTTGATTTATCAGATAATGGTCAGTGTAGCTGTAGTTGTAATAAGACAGTTATATATCATTTTTCATGCCTCCATGCTATTGCCACATTGGGGTTCAGAAGATTGAATCACCTGACATGTGTTTCACAATATTACACTTTGCATCTTTATAAGCTCACATATTTAGTTGAGTTCCATATATTGCTTGACCGTTCTGGCTAGCCAGCTTACAGTGTTGAGCAAGGTATTATCAAATTGTTGCCACCTAATTTTTGTAGAAAGTTAGGTAGACCACACATCAGTAGGTTCATAAATACAATGGATGAAAATAAAGCTAGCAGTAGCAGATCTTGTAGTCTATGCAAGACAGTTGGTCACTACAGGCCATCATGCCCATACAATGTCAACACTAGAAAGAATGTTATAGTTATAATAGCTACATGTTTATATGTACTATGCTCATTATTAGAATTTTTAGGTAGGTTGCAGTACTCTTTTTTAGCTTACCGTATGCTACAATTTTTCATTTAAAATTTATAATTTCCTGACACTGACTACTACATATGTTTCTTGCAATAGGTACAATGGCCGAGGAGCATCTCCCCCCAATTAGACATATGCATCAGGGCCATGCTAGGGAGGATGCCATACAATCAGAGCAGCCTCCTCCAGAGGTCCACCCTAGCATATCATCCCTACGTGATCGACATAGAGTCACCCACCCTGATACTATAAGTGTAATTTTAATTTTAACTTCTACGTGGCCATGCACATGAGTACTGATTTGACTAATGCTTAATATCTTTTTTTATTACAAATTACTATTCTAGAGGCCGCTTCCCACTTGCTTATACTGAAGGAGTGACCCATCACTTGTTTGAGATTTATCTCAACCTTGCATGCAGTAGGCCTTCAGTGTGCTATTCAGCTACATTTCATTCACTTGGATCATCATCTACTTACTGCTATAGTTAAGAGATGGTCTCCAGAGACCAATACCTTCCACCTGGCTATAGGTGAGATGATAGTCATGCTTCAGGACGTGGTGATGATTTTGGATTTATGAGTTAATGGGCCGCCTGTTATTGGCCCAATTGTGGTTGGTGAGGGGAAGATGTGGCTTAGCTGGCCAGACTACTGTGAGGAGCAGTTGGGGTGCGATTCCACACAGACGATGGAGGCATTAGCTATTTCAGATAGTGTGGCCTGTGTGTATGTAGTACAAGTATTCATTTATGTTTTATTTTTCTTTTTGTATTGTGCTATAGTGGATGTTTCATTTTTATGTATACATCTTGGAACTTTATTGTATTGCACTATTTTGGTAATCCACTATGTGTTTGGACATAAGTAATAGCTCTAATATACATATCCTTGATGACTTGAATATGCTAAATATTAACTCTTCTCTTTTCTACAACTCTCCGAAAAACTTCTCATTGAACTTTATCACATGATTTCTCTAAATCAACAAATATCATATTTAGATCCTCCTTCCTCCCTCTATACTATTCCATCAAACCTCTTAACAAATGTAATACATACATAGTAAGAACATACATAACATAAAGCAAAAAAATACTGGCTTAAAACTAATCCTTGATGTAATCCAACTGAAATAATAAAAAAAATATTTTTAATCCTCTATGTGTTTAGACATAAGTAATAGCTCTAGTATACATATCCTTAATGACTTGAATATGCTCAATATTAACTCTTCTCTTTTATACAACTCTCCAAAAAACTTCTCTTGGATCTTTATCACATGCTTCCTCTAAATAAACAAATACCATATGTAAATCCCCTATACTTCTCCCTAAACCTCTTCACAATCAACAAAAAAAATGTTCCAAAGTTAGTCGCCCGTTTAATGGGCGACTAGACGTTATAGAGCTAGTCACCTATTAACTGAGCAACTAGCTCCCTTCCCAAATGCGCCGAGTACTTTGCCACATCAGTTTTGATGTGGCAAGCTAGTCACCCCTTAAAGGGCCGACTATACCTATATCTAATTTTTTTTAAAGATATTTAAATTACTAATTATGTTTTAAACCATACTTATTTTAAAATTTTGCCCAAATATATATGGACTCCACAATGGCAAGAACATACTCATTTTCTAGTTAAATTTTGAAAGCCATGGTTTATACTTTTTTATCTACGAGATTTCTTGAAATAACTTTTGGTCCTCCACTCCATGGTGATTGGTAGTTAAGTAGGTGATTTACAAGTCATGAATTTGAGTAACGATAGTGGTGTATATGAGAGTACTTATTCTTCTACACTCAATTTCTCAAAAAACTAAAAAATAAAATAAAATAAAATAAAATAAATGCCACACTAATATCTTCTCATAATATGCACTCCAAAGTTTCTCTTTTTAGCAAAACATTTCTCTCTAGAGCAAAATTTATCCATTTAGTAAAATATTTTTAAAATATATTATCAAATAGAAGATTTTTGTTTAATCATTTTTTTTATTAAATTTCCAATTTAGATGCAAGATTGATGTAAACAAAAAAATTAAAGTGATCCCTCATGTGATTCCAACTGTAGATGGAAGTGCCATTGTGATTGGCTTTATCCTTAGAGGTCCCCCACTAATATTTAGTAGGGACAAATAACTTAATCTTTCTAATTCTAATGTATCTAAGTTTATTCATGTTTTGGTTTGAGAAGGCATCCTTAGTGTTATCAATGCAGTATGAAACTTTTGAAAATTTTAAAGGAGGAATATTTTTGTCTAGTCCTAATATGGAATTATTATAGAATGCAATATACATATCACACTGAATGTTATAACTATAATAGAAGTTTGGTTATGAATTATCAATTAGGGTATTTGGTAGCATATAACTAACATCATCAATTGAGGAAATATAGCTTGGAATAATCAAAATTTTCCATGTATAAGTGGTGAAATGATCAAGTGTGTGTTGCCTACTGTGTATGATAAAAATAATAATATCCTTGAAGTTACTTAGTTTGGTAGCCATCAAAATGGTAGTGTGGTGAGATAGGGTGAATAAGGTGACCTTTAAAATTTACATTAATAAACATCTAAACTATTAGATATGTTCTAAAAGCCTATTAGGAGCATTTATATGATTACAAGTGCTGGTCATTCAATGTGCCTTTAAGAATACCATTCCTAGAGGTGGTATAATTATTCAAAATTTTAAATTTATTATATCTTACATTTTTATATTTTGAACTCATAAATATTTTAGAAATATGATGAGTCTATATCCAAATATTCATTCTTAGGAAAGATTGCCTTCCAAACTCTAATTTAGCCTTCTAACCAATTCTAATATTTTATGCATGTAAACATATTTGCATACCACTGGTCTTTAGATATACTTAATGTTTAAAATACATAAATTTTTAGATTATTACATTAGTTAGAAATATTAGATACTAATTATGATCCTAAATTTTAAGGAGTGAGTTTAGTATCTTAGATTTCTTTCTTAATTAAAAACAACCTAACTATCTTGCATTTCTTAGGACTTGACTAATGAATTTAAAGCATAAAAGGTGTTAGATGTAATACTTCTAAGTGGGTTATAAGTCTAGAAGAGTTATGGTAGGCTCATACTCCTAAGTGTGGTGAATTAATAAATTTTAATTTTCTCTCACTAGATTAGGTTAAGCTTCTAGCTTATGCTAAAAAGTATAGCGTCTAAGGTAACATATTTCTTCTTTCTTATAAGAATATGTCATCACCTCTCAGGCTTTTCTACAATCTTATGCTATTGAAATATAAGTTTTAGCTTCTAAATAAAATATCAACTAAAAAGAAAAATAATATCATTTTCAAAAATATAAATCCTAATCATAGAGTAAGTTGAGGTGCTTATTTATCTCTTTAGTTTCAAAGAACTTCCTACTTTTTTTCTTTGAAATATGAAAATTATTATTCTACTTAATCTATCCCAATTAAATTCTAAGTTAATCAAATTATGATCTAAAGTATAAAATTTATAGGGGCATTATCCAACTACTTTAATCGAGGGTTTTCTAAAGAGATTCCTTCCTTTATGATTTAATTAACTACAAGGCTTGCCCCTATAGGGAACTTAGAACCCAAATTAAAATAAACACTTTCTTACTTTCATCTAAGTAAGGCAAAGGAAAAAAATGTATAATACACATAAACTCATTAGCCTTAAAAGTTTTTATTAAGTGATTAAATCCATCGTAGAGAGATATTTCTACCCTTTGGTGTGGTTATTAGTCCTTAATGACGTATTTGATCACCTAAATAGGTATCCTCAAGATTTGCATGATGTATTATATTTTAATCACCACACTAACATAGAGATAGTGTCAGTATGCTTTATGAAGAAGGATATACCTCTAGCTAGAAACTTATTTATTGATGGGGCAGTCATCATGACATATATCCACCATATTGATACAAATCAATACTTCTATAAAATATTATTTTCAAATTTGTGTTCAAGAAGATGATTTTGCTGAGTTCAAAACTTGCACCCATTGATGCGTTACTTTGTGAATTTTTTGATAACAAAGAAAAATAGAAGGGCTAATCAAACTATTACTGACCTGAGGAGAAAGAGAAAGGTAATTCATTGTTAAGGCACAATTTCATATTATGGATACACTAGCCAATTATAATAAGATCTTCAACTACACCTTTTAAAAACTTTCTAGGTAGTTGTGTCGATGTATCTTGTAATATATCATGAAGTCTCTTCTAGGTGGACTATAAATCATTGCCAAGGACAACCTCAATACATGAAGGGTGAGCTTTTGAGGGGAAATGGTAATTTGATGAAAGTGGCCAAGAAAGTAATAAAGTAGTGAGGATAGGATTAAAGATTATAAAGGTAGTCAATAGTTTATAGGTGAGTGATGCTAACTTAAAGTAAGTGTTAAGGATCAGCTCCACTTACCATTCTAAACACAAAGAAAAACTAAAAAAAAAGATTTTTTTTTTTGGGATAACTTCAATGCGTTTGCATGGAAAATAATAGAAATACTAGAGATTGACATAAACATCACCTACCACAAAGTTAATATAAGAAAGGATGCATGTCCAACAAAATAAATGATAAGAAAGATGATAGTTTTACTAATCCATCCCATTAAATGGGGAGTAAATAAATTAGTTGAAGCTAGCATCATTAGGTAGGTTTGATACTGGAGTGGATTTTTAAGGTTGTTATGCAATAAACGGTGAATGACAACTAAAGAATGTGTGTAATTTTTACCAACTTGAACTGAACATTCCCAAAAGATAGATACACATTACCTTACATTGATGCACTTATTGATTCAATAGTTGGTAACTTAGTGATGAACATTTTGGATGCCTTTTAGGCTATTTGGTGTTATTTATTAAAGAATGATGGATCAAGTCTTTAAGAACTAGAAAAGGAAAAATATAGAAGTGTATGTGGATGATTTATTAGTGAAGAGAAAGTCTCCATAATAGTATATATTGGACTTAAAGGTGGTGATGGGGATGGGTTTCGGAGAGGAGAATGCCATAACAGATGATGGAGAAAGAGATGCTCCACCAATATTCCACTCACCAAAGTGAAAGGATATGAAGATCTTCCACTCACCAAAGTGAAAGAGGTACGAAGAAGTTCTACTCACTCAAGTAGAATTGTACCTATGGATCACCGAATCTCTTGGACGACCAGCTATCAAGTTCCAACCAAAAGAATTTTCACTCAAATTTTACACATAAAAGCTAAAAGTCTTCTATTAGATTAGAAATAATTTTAAAATAAGTATAATACTCCAATGGACGTGTCCCTTGAGGATAAAACTATTGAAAAATAAAAAAGTTGGAACCTTCATTTTGTAGCATCGAGGTGCCATAGATCAGTGTCATGGCACCATAATCCATCACTGAGGTACCATAGACAAGCATCAAGGCGCTAGCCTCTCTGTCCTCAAATAATAAAAATCATGTAATGTAGCGCCAAGGCATCAAATCAACACCTTAATGATATAACACATGAACTCATATGCTTTCAACCACAACTTTGATATAATAGCTAAATGTTATTAAATACATCCATTATTATGGAATACAACACATACAATATAAATCCACAACACATAAAGTTTATTTAAATTTTAAGCTTTAGTTTGAGACCTTGTGATAAGTCCTTTCTTCCTTTAATGTGCTACATTAACTCCCTCAGGCCTTAAAGAACTCTTCTCTGAAGAATTAAGATTCTGAAAGTCTTCAAGAAGTTTGGGGGGAAACTCTGTAGTTCTTCCAAAGTCATTTATGTCTCCTCACTTGGTGACTTTTCTTTCCACGAGGCTAAGAATCTCTGACTGGTACTATCATTTATGGGTGTCTAAGCTGTGATGATTTTCTCCACCTCAAGGAATGTTGACTGGATAGGTACCTTCAAATAATTTCTATCTTCTACAAAAATATTATCTTGAAAATTTTTGAGGGTAGGTAACTCCTTTAAAAGATATTAGATCTTTCACATTGAAAACATGACTAATAAATATGTGAGGGGCCAATTCAAGAACATAAAAGTTAGTACCAAGTTTTTTAATAATTTTAAATGGCACATATGCTCTCACTTGTAACTTTTAGAATTGGTGAAAGGAAATCTTTCAGGATGTATATGAACTAATACATAATCACCTACATCATATTCTTTAAAATTTTTCATCTTTATTTTTTTTGTTCAACATTCTTAGCATTTTGTATTTCTAATTATTTCTTTATATCTTCATGAGGGATATGAAAATTACATGCAAATGTATATGTTGAATAAAAAATACATGAGTAGTTGTATTAACTAGATTAATAGGAATTTTAAGTTTATATCGATAAACTAGCGTGAAAGGTGATTTTTGGATTGTTCTAGAAATAGAACTATTGTATGCAAATTTAGATGTGGGTAATATTAAATCTTAGCTTCCTAATTTATTTTCAACTAAATGCCTTAGTAGATTTTCTAATGTCCTAATGACAACTTTCATTTGTCCATCAGTAGATACTATGAACCCTAAGAAAATGACTTCATGTTGACGAAAAAATGCTTCTTAAGATTTACATATAAGTTTGCTGCTCTTAATTTTTCTAAGATCATTTTTTAGTGATGGAGATATGACTTTTCATTTGGGTTATAGATAAGAATATCATCGAAATAGACTACAATGAATTGACAAATAAAAAGGTTTCAATATAGATTTTATTAGTCTTATAAATGTGCTAGGAGTGTTTGAAAGACTAAATGACATGACTAACCATTCATAAAGACCATTGGAAGTTTTGAACACTATCATCCATTCATCACTTGGCCAAATCCTTATATGATGGTATCACTTCTCAAATCTATTTTAAAGAATAAAGATGAACTTGAAATAAGATTTAACATGTCATCCTACCTTGTTATAAGAAACCTACATTTTATTATGATCTTATTTACTTCTTTGCTATCAATACACATCCTCCAAATTCCATCTTTCTTAAGGGTTAAAAGAGAAGGAAGAGCACAAGGACTAAGACTTTCTTAGATAAAAACCTTCTTTAGGAGTTCATTTACTTATCATTTTAACTTTGTATGCTCAATTGGATTCATCCTATAATGGGGTAAACTAGGTATTTGTGAACCAAAAATTATATCTATTACATGCTATATATTTATTAATGGTGGTAGTTCATTAGGTATGCCATCTGAGATCAAATGAGTAAATTTAGATAATAATTTAAGACTATAATAAGTATGCGGTGATCTTTAGTATCAATAGAGAAATTTTAAAGATGCAAGATAAATAGAGCAGTAGAGTCATTAAACTCTCTAACAAACCTTAAGGTTATGATTTGAATTTAAAAAAAATTCACATGTACTAGAGTGTACATTAGAAGTATCCTCCTTATCATTGGATGGTGACATCACTATCAATTGGAGTTTTGCATTTCTCCTTTGATTAGGTTTTAATTGTTGTTCAAAATTGGGTTTCTGAGGATGGGTAGGAAGAATTCTACAAGGAGGAGTGTTATGGGGAATAGTTTGATTGTTTTCTCATTATGTTTGAATACATAAGTATTTTTATGCTTTATTTCCATTAGAAGAACATCACACCAAATTTGATCATTATAACTACATATTTTAATTAGAATAAGACATCTATTAGTGAGGTAGGGATGTGTGAATTACCAAACAAACTTGAAATAGTTCTAGGTGAGGTTTAGTTGTAAGATTGACTCGAGCGATACATGTGTTAATATAATATTTATAGCACTCTCTCCATCTATTACTAGTTTATACCTTTTCTCCTTATATAGGTGTTGACCTCACATTTGACTGAGGTTGATGATCATCTCTATTAACCTATGTTTGATCTAGGCACTAAGACTTTCTTTGAACTAAGTCTCTTCTAGTGGCTAAATGAACACCAATCCTAAGCCTAGAAAACTCATAGGACTGAACCCTTGACCCATATTAGGCAAGACTTATCTATCCCAAACTCAAGCCAACCTCTAAATCAAATCAATCTTCTAAACCAAAACAATGGATTAGAAATAAAACTTCAACCAAGACCAAATGATTCCAAACCAAACTTTATCCATTAAAGTTCAATTTGGCCAATTGGTTAAGTTGACCAAACTTATCACATTTAGGCTTAAAAGGGATAAATGTAAGATTAATTCAATCCATTTGAAATTGAACTTACCCAAGCTCATTAGAAATTCAATTGAACTTGATTTAAGCTTGATTATCATCTAATTGAACCAAATTAACCAATTTAACTCTTAACCCAAGTTAACCTAACTGAACTCTATAGGGCCAAAATCCAATCCAATCTAATTTAAGCTAAATTAAACAAATCCAAACCTCACAATTAGTCTAATCACTTAATTGAACATTTTAATTGACTCAAATAAATTCAATTTGACTAATTGATCCACTTAACCCAAGTTGACTAAATTTGGCCTAAAAGCCCAAATTGAGTCAAAACTCAATTCAATCCAAATTAAATCCAATCAAAATAACCAATCATTTTTAAATTGATCATTGATCATGCTCTAACCTTCAATTGATCACAATTGATCCAAACAACCTAATTGACCCACGTGACCCAATTTGACCTAAAAGGCTAAATTAAGTTAAATATTGATTTAATCTAAATTAGAATAAACCAATCCATCCAATTAATTCAAAAATAATTATAGATCATGACCAATCACCCAATTGCAACTAATTGAACTTAATTTAAGCTAATTTGGCCTTTTGACCTAAGTTGACCCAATTTGACCTAAAGCATGAAATTGAGCCAAAACTTGATCCAAGACAAATTTGATAGAACCAATGCCACAATCATTCATAAATTGATGATTGAACACTTCAATCATTAATTAAACCTAATTTGGTTAATCCAACCTAATTAATCTATTTAACCAATTATTGACCTCACTTTTGGAGTGAAGATTGGCTCATCCTTCCTTAGACTTAGGAGTCTTCTAAGCACTAGGATTTTCCTAGTCATAGGACACTTCTAGTGATTAAGGGAACACTAAACCCAAGCCTAGAGACTTAGGAGGGTATACCTTAAGCTTAGGTTCTACTTTAGAGTAAATATGTCCTACCTATCTTATGGCATGAACCATGGCCCATACTTGTCCACCTATTTTAAACCAACCCCAAGCCAATACAATCAACCTTAATTAAATTTTATTTCATATCCAACCTTCAAGCTAAATTAATTTAACCTTAACCTAAACCAATTTCACCATCATCCTATGACTCAAGCATATCTAATTGAAGTGAGTCCAATGAATTTTCATAAAAGTACGCCAACCATTCAAATTTCTATTTCAAACTCTTTCAAGACCCATAATCAAGTTAAATCCTAAATCAAATTGATTGAAATAAATAACTCAAATCAATCACAAATTGATCATTGAGCATGACCCAACCTTCAATTGAACCTAATTTGATCAAACTAACCCAATTGACCAATTTAGCCCAATTTGACCTAAAGGGTCAAATTGAGATAAATCATTCTCAAATCCAAATTAATTTAAATCAAAACCTAAAATCATTCTCAAGCCATCATTTGAACCTAAACCAGCCTCCCAACCAAGCCAATTTGGCCAATTTGATGAAATTGGTCAACTTAGCCCATTTGACACATATGAACCCATTTGAGTCAAAAATAAATCCACTTAAAATTAAACAAAACCAATTGAACTAATACACTCCAAATAATCAAATGAACTTACCCAAACTATCAATTTGACCTAATTTGACCAATGAGTCAACCTAATCCAATTAAACCCAATTTGACCCATATAGGTCAAATTGAGCCAAACCCATCCAAATTATGCCCAAACCTAACCATACTTGGCATGACCCATTCTTCGATCACCATAGGTTAGCCTAAATGAACCCAACCCATGCTTCACCTAATTTATGCCAAAACACATTGGGTAAACCCATCCAAATGAGACAAAATCCTCTTTTGGATGGTCTTACCTACTCACCAACCCTTGGTAGCCACCTTTAACCCATTTTGGACACATGGACCACTCACTTGACCAAAAGCTTATTGGGTTCAGCCATGGGTCAAGAGAGGGTGAGTTAATCCATGGCTTCCCATTGGCACACTTGGGTGAAGAGGTACACACCAGTTCATCCCCTACCATTCCTCCAGCCACTCAAGACCCTCCACCTCAACCCATCTAACACATCCGGTCACCTGTGCCGACCGGATGATTGCCAAAAGTTGAATTGATCCTAGCCATTGTATCAATTAGGGAGGAGGGTATACCCTTCCCCATCCAATTCAAACTGCACAGAGAGCTTCCTTGAGAGTTTATGAACATCCAAGAGCATCCCCGAACCCTCTCATGCTCCCTATCATCGATGAGATGAAAGCCAAACAAAATTGAGCCCTCTGTCTATCCAACCCCACTCAAACCTCACCAAACTTTAATTAACTTCTCCCACACCTTGCCCAAGGTCCAGCGAGTCAAAATGAATCAATTCCCAATCGATACTAGCACCAGAGTACACTCCTCAACCAACTCTAGTGAATGTTATGATGATGTTTGGTCCATAGAGCTATTGGTGGGGAGGCAACTTGAGCTTCTCAATAGGGCTTTGTTTCTTTAAGACGAAGCTACCTCAGTCATTGGACCACTGATTTTGAGCTCCAGTGAAGTAAATTCAGGCTAACCATAGAAAATACATTATGAGTTAGTGTTTTTTAAAAGATTTTATGATTTCACGCAATTTCCATCATATGATCTCTTTAGATCTCTTCCCCAAATGTTTTGGAGTTGATCCTGATGCCTCACAAGCTCCAGTGAGCTCAGATCGAGTGGAGGTGGGTGGCGGTGTCCGTCTTCTATCACTCGAGGAATGAAAAATCATCCACAGTCCATTTCACATGATTAGAACGTATGACCATGATTTAATTCATTAGATTTTTCAATTTAATCTATTAGAGATCATAGGATAAATCCTCGCTGTTTGATTCAAGATCAAATGGTGGGGACAAAATCGCATCGATCGCGGCTGACTCAGCCACCATCGAGAATGATTTAAGTAACCTATTTTATGGCCATGTAGATTCTGAATAAGATGATTCAACATTTTGATTTAAGTAACCTATTTTAGGATGATTTAAGTAACCTATTATGATTTAAGTAACCTTATCAACTCCTGCATGACATCGACAGGCTTCAAAAATTCATAACTAATTGTAAAAAATCCTAAAAATATGAGTAAGCCCATTTTGGAAAGGGTAAACATAAGAGAATTTAAAAAAAAAAAAAATCCATAATGTTTGAATAGTGAACAATGCTTAATTAGGGTTTGAAATTTTTCATAATTACTTTAATTAATCTTTAACTACTTGGCCAATTGATCTCAAATTGAATGTGTCAATTCCTTGGGATGTCCTCTACCTCCCATAATTTTCTTGAGATTTATTGGCTTGGTAATTAAGAGAATTTGTTAACCTTAATTACCCTTCCTAATTAATTCAATAATTATTAAAATTATTAAAGAGTAAAATTTTGATTGTTAATGATTATTAACCACTATTAATAGTAGAAATGATGAGGATACATGACCAAGGCCTCTTCCTTGATCATTTGCCTAAACCTTTTTCCATTTGAGGGTCATGGTTTAATTAAGGAATGATTAACTAATTAATGATGAAATTAATTCAAATGAAATGATAATTAGATCAGATAATTTAATTTGAATTTATGGATTCCTCTTTATGTGTTTAATAATATAAAGACCCTTTAGGAACATATGGTTAACATAGAGTGTGGGGAAACCATGTAAGTACTTAATTAGATTATTCTTTAATTTAATTAATCCTTAATCATGAGCCTCATTGCACTAGGTCCCTTTGGGAGCATTGCAAATTATAATTTTTAATTTTCATATCATTGGAGGCTCATAATTAAATGATTAATTAAAATAAAGAGACTTAGGAAAGAGAAAATAAATTATTTGTTTAAAGACTTGAACCTAATCAATCAATAAAATTCATTTAATTACCTTTTTCTTAAACACATTAAATCACTCACATGGGATTGGGAAAAATAGCAAATATTATTTCTCCTCTTTAAGTTTAATAATATAAACATAAACATCAAATTCCAAAAGAAGCTTTGGTTGATCTTAAATGATTTTATTTAATATGATTGTCTTTAGGAATTAATGTAGTTGAATGGATTTTATGGAAGTGTTCAATTATTCCTTTTCAATTATCATAAATTTTGTATGCCATTTGATATCATCCATTCATGTTCTCAAATAAAAGAATCAATTAAATTTAATTATGTGTAAGTTGCATGTATTGGATTAATCTTATTATATGTGTGGCTATCAATGCTAATAAATTCCAAAACTATTTTCAAAATTATAAATGAAGGTTTAAATTGATGTTAGTTATGAATATTTTATATGATTTACATTTGTTTATAGCTTAAACATGTTAAAGTATTATTTTATTTTCATAATTCATTTGTATGTTTACATATATTTGAATGCTAGTAAGTATATAGTCTGGACATCCCGAGAATATGAGGCTTTAAGTAGCCCCATGGAGGTCTTAAATTACCTCACTTCCTTAGTTAACAATGGCATATATTTACTTGATTTCATTCTTATGTGTACATATACTAGAATTTGGATATAACTTTACTTTACATGAATAAATAAATTTATTAACATACAATCTTTTGCATGATTCTCATTCTAATAGTTGTGTTTACATTCTTATATATTTAAGATAGCAAGTATATAGGCTGGACATCTCGAGAATATGAGACTTTAAGTAGCCTCAAGGATGTTTGAGATTATCTCACTCCCCTAGTTTAAACAACGACATGCACTTGCTTAAATCTTTAATACATGTGTGTGTACTTAGCTAAAGAAAGAAATTCCTCTTTTCTACCAAAAATATATGCATACACAATCATTTAAGTGTGACAAAAATACATGGAATTTATAAGTATGTTAAGTCCTAAATCATATGCATGATATTGATGATGAAAAGGAATGATATAACATTATCCATGTGATAGTAATTCAATCTCATTAATCTTAAGATGCCTTTCATGTTTGAATAGGATTCTTTAAGATTAACTTAAACTTAGAATTAATAAAATATTTAATAAATTATTGACTAAAAGAAACTAAGTCATAAAAGCATGCCTTTAGAAAATAATTCAGGATAGGGATAAAAGGGGTTAAACCTTTTTATTCTCTTTACAATACTTAGGTAATAAATTAGTACTAAATGAAATAAAAGAAAATATAAATTAAAATCCACCATCTTGTAAATAACTTAAAATGAAACCACCCTCCATGTTTAAATTAAATAATTCCATACTTAGATAATTATAATTCTAAAGCCTAGCTAAGAGATATCACACTAAGCCTAAGCACACACATTAGAATGCTAAGTCACCACTTCTAGCTCTAACTTAGGATGATGTATGATATGATGTTGTGTTTTGTTTTGTGATATAATATTTTAAACTGAATGTTATGACGGTTGTACGTAGACTGGATGTTAGGCCGTTATTAGCCTAATGATGTTTTCTATAGAGGATTATAATAAATGGGTCATTGCAATAAAAATAAAAATAAATGCTTTTGCTTGCATGTTGCTTATACCTTTTGCATAATCTAGATTAGGACATGTGGGCTTGGTTACCCTTGTGCAATGTGCTAAGTCCAAATTATGGAATATAACTACTTGGGTTTGTATGTATGTTTAGCTAACATCTATCTTGCAAGTGTATTTAGATTTTACTTTTCATAAATATGTAATTTTGCAATAAAAATTAGGATTAGTGATATGGTGTTTAGGATGAGCAGTGGCTAGAAGGAGAAGTCTTGTGAGGCCCTGTAAAGCCTTGGAGGGTAATCAAATATAAAGAAAGAAGAAAAGATGAAGAATGAAGACCCCCATAATATCTAGTTTAATTGTAATTGTAAATTTTATTGTAATCCGGGTTGTATAAGGGCAGAGCTCGGCTACCCAATTTTCTCTTTTTCGAGGTGTATGATTGTACTTGGCCCCACCAACCTTTTATTCTTTTACGAAATCTATACATGTTTGATTTATTATGTTTAATCTATGCAATAGAAATTACATGTGTTTCATAGGTTTTTTAAACTTGATGTTTGAATGTGTGGCCTGGATACGGTAGGCTCTTTGGGATAAAATTTCTTTTTCTACCTCCATTAATAACTCATAATTAAATTTTAAAATAACTCATAACCTCACTTTAAAGCTTAGGATATTATCAAGATAATTAAAAGATTTAGTAATCCCTCAGTTGAATGATGTATGTTCTAATATCATGCATAACATATTATTTTGCTCTTGAATAGGGAGGGTCTCCACTCTTGCACGATTGGGGAATGCTTGACCTGTGAGGGCATCCCTTGTAGTGGAGAACACCTCCTCCCACTAATTTAGCCAATAACCATATTTTATCATGCATTTAGGCATAATTATCCTAAGTCTTTGTCCAAATGAATGTGTGAAACTGATATAAAAATTTGTAAAATTTTGCATTTAGTCTAAGTCATGTCTTCATGCCAATTATGATCTAGTCTCTTAGGGAGTGAGTTTAGGACTCTAATTTCCCTTCTTAATTAAGTAACTACTTAACTATCTTATAATTTCATAAGACTGGCCTACAAGGTTTTGAATTGTATGAGATTTTGAATCATAGCTGGTGGCCACTCAAGGCAGTTGTAAGTCTAGAAGAGTCGGGATAGGTTTACCCTCTCTTGTGGAGGTAAACCATTATATCCTATTTTTTGTTTAGATTTAGGCCATGCTTTTAGCTTGTGCTAAAGCATCCTAGATTTAGGATGTGAGGTTGCATGTTTGCTTCTGGCTATGAGTGTAAGTCCTCACCTCTTAGGTATTTTCACAATCTTGTGTTGATGGATTGTAAGACCTAACATTCTAATAAGAATTCCAACTCAAATTAAAATAAAATATCTTATTCAAACATATAAAGCCTCACCATAGGATAGGCTGGGATAATTACTAGGTTTCTTAGTATCATGAGTGCTCCCTACTTATCTTTCTTTGGAATCCAAAAATAAGGCTTTCCATTTGAACTTTCCCACTTGATTTTAAAAATACCTAATCTTTTGATAGTCTAACCTTGAAGTCTTTGGAGATATGATTGACTACTTTAATTAAGAGTATTCTTAGGAAATTTCCATTTCTTAAGATGTGATTAACTATGGAAGCTTGCTTCCATAGGGAATTAAAGAACCCGACATAAAATAAACCCTACTTTACTTTTCCATGTAAAGTAGGAGAAAGATCTCTGGTAAATGGCAAGACCCATTTGCCTTAGGAGTCCTTACTAGGTGATTTGGTCCATTGTAGGGTAATGTTTCTATATTTTGAGATAGTACATCATACCTTAATGTCGTACCCGATCACTTCAATAAGTACCCCTTAAGATCTACGTGGGGTCCACAAGGACTCCAAATTAAAACACCACACCTAGTTTGACCTAAATGATCAAATTGAATCAAAATTTATTTTAAGCCAAATCAATTCAAATCAAAGTTTCCAAATACTTTCAAATGATCAATAAAATAAGTTCAACTCCTCTTCCAACCCAATTTAGCCAATTTGTTCAAATTAGTCAACTTAGTCCATTTGACCCATATGAGCCAAATTTAAATCTAACTTAAATCAAATCAAACTAATTGCACTAATGGGTTCCAAATCATCATTTATCGTTGAAGATCGATGATGGATCATCCCTCATTTATTTTTTGTGATTAGAACGAACAATCGCGATTAAATGTATTAGGTTTTTTATTTAATCCCTTTTAAACTGTGAGATTAATCTTGACAATTCAATATATGATTAAATGATTGAGATGAAATCAAGTCTTTCGCCGCAGAGTTGGCTGCCATGCAGGATGATTTTAGTAGCAAACTGTGCAGTGCCACGTGGAAAGCACTATCGCAGTGACGACTATGTAAATCATTTAAATAGGTTTTTAAAATTCATTAAAATAGCCATAACTTTTAAAAATTATAACTAATTATCAAAAAAATTCAAAATACAAATAAAACTATTTTAGAAAGCTTAGACAAAAGATAATCTATGAAATATAAAAGTCCTAATTTTTATTGAGTCTATAGTGACTAATTAGGGTTTAAATTTTTATTTAATTACTATAGTTAAGCCTTAATGACTAGGCTAATTGATATAAAAATTTGGATGATTGTTATGTGGGATGACCTCGCCCTCATAATTATCATTAAGTCAATTGGTTGGATAATTTGGGAAAATAAAAATTTCAAACCCAAAATGATCATTTTGTATATTTAATAAATAAATAAAATTAGAAAAATTATGAAATTAATCACGAGAGCTTTATTCTGTTTTAAAATTGTGATGTGACCAAAGAAATTAATTATGACATTTGGTCTGAATCGTTTCTCAAAATCACCCTTAAGGGACTTTTATTTAATTAATTAAATCATTGATTAGCCTAGGACTTAGAAAAATCATAGTAATTAACATAGTCCTCTAAAAATTTTGACCGACTCTTCTTTTTACTTAGTTGTCAAAGATATTTCCAATGAAATCGAAATCCTCAATTAGTTTGGGATATTTTGAGTGTAATAAATGATTTTGGGTTGTCCTCATTTCTTCCATTAAACAATAGTTATAAGCCCAACTACAATTAGAACTTTTAAGACATGTTTATTTCAGATTTATGCTTATTCAATACTTTTCTCCTAGTTTGTGGGCTTATATTTAGAGTATAATTGAATTTTTGGTCTTAATTGGCTAAATAATAAATTAACCTTAATTAATTCATGAAAAATCACCTAAATCACTTTTAAACCACATAATGAATAGAAGTGGGCCAAAGGTTCATTTTAAATATTCTCTCTCCTCATTAGGTTTAAATAATTTAAATTTTAAAAAAATTTGCATTAATGAACTTGATTAGGCTTAAGTGTAATTATTTTCATATGAATGACTTTATGTATCAATGACTTCAATTAGGTTATTTGGTGATGCCTAATTGCTTGCTTGAATCATTTATAAATTTATCTTTTATATATTTCATGCATTTATATTTCAAAAATATATAAAGAATTTTATTTAATTGTATGCTTTGAATTAATAGTGTGGTTATTATGAGTAATAAATCTTAAATTATGATTTTTAATAAATTAAAAATATTTACTAGTTTAAACATAAATTAATTTTAGTAATTAATATTTGAATATAAATCCTTTGTGTATGATCTATAGTTTTGAAAGGTTGTAGGGCTACTAATTCGAATGAGGTCTTGATACCTTTAACCCATAGTATAATATTGACACATACCTTGAGATTTGTAGTGAAGTAAATAGTAAGTTTAAATTATTTTCACTCATATACTTAAGTATTTTAAAACATTTACAATTTCATCCTTATATCTATATAAATGTACATATGCATATGAATTAATAAATTTATAGTTTAAACATTTAGAGCGAGACTTTAAGTAGCCCAAGAGGGTCTCTGATTACCTCACTTCCCTGGTTTAACAATGACATGTACTTGTATAAATTCAATACCTAAACATGTATGTATATGTATAAGGAATAATAAAATCATATTTTCTATAAAATTCATACGTCATACATATTTATATTCTTAAATCTTAAATTGAATATTAATAAACAAAGTTTGCCAATTCATTCATGCATCAATGTGTGAAATAATCAAATAATTTATGTAAACACTTATTAAATTCAATCATCTTTTATTAAGTATGTTCTTCTATCTAATTGATATTAAAAAAAATGATTGAAGCAAGGTTAAGAAAATATTGCTAAATTAATCATGGTTTAAATTTATTAATCTTAAGATGCTATTTGTATTTAGATAAAATCATTTAAGTCAAATCCAAGTATATAGCTCAATAAAAAATTCATAACCCTTCATCAAGATAATTAAAAATCAATAAAATACATCTTTAGATTCAACTTAAGGTTAGAAATTGAGATGGATTATAACCCTTCTCTTTCTCTTTTGAAGAAGTCCCAACCATGCAAGACCATGAGCAAGTCCTAAAGATTAGCTCAGTTTCATGCCTTGAGAATGAAGAAGATCTCATCCAAACCCTTTTGGATAATATTGACATATTCTCCTAGACCACAACAAAAATGTTTGGCATTGATATCAATATCACTTGTCATTGCTTTGATGTTCACAGAGACACCGAACCCATGAAGTGAAAGATGAGGAAGAATGATGCCTTACTTGCCAAGCTACTTGAAGCTAATTTTATTAGGGAAGTTCAGCACCCAGAATGGAAAACAAGGTGATAGTGCAAAAGTTAGATAGAAAGTGAAATTGTGTGATGACTTCACCAATTTAAACTCAGCATGTTCAAAGGCATATTCTATTGTTGCAAAAAAAGAATGAAGGTGGTAATGCTTGCCACCAAGTTGAGAGAACTTGGGATAGCACTAACCAATAAAAATTTCATAATGTCTATCCACTTACAGGGAAGAGAGAACTACAACCCATTCCTAAAGTGAGCAAGAGGGTTGTACAACTCACTCATTTAAGCCATGTTAAACTGCTCATTTCTTTTGGCTGCCCATGTCGTGAACTCGGGATTGCCATAATAGTAGCCGAGGAAGATGGAGGTTATGTTGGACTGATCCAAGACTAGCATTTCCTTAGCCTATGTTTACAAGAATGCCGAGAGAGAATGCTTAAATAAGAATAGAAGTGTGATCTACTTGCTTGAAAGAAACTCTACTCACTTGATGTCGAAGGACTAATCAAGGCTCAACCATTCATGATAAGAATGTATTATAGATGGGGTGAATAAGATGCAGTAAAGCAAACATCAGATTAAGCATTAAATGATGAAAAGATGACTCAAATCCCATGAATATGTTATTCAATTTAAATTATAATAAAAAAAATTAATGATGTTCACTCGCATCAAAAAGTACACCTAATAAATTAAAAATGATGAGTAGGAAATAAACAATATTTTTTATTAAAAGTAAAATATAGCACACACTTGTTATGCCCTATAAATAACATTTTTTTTGAGTAGTTTAATGATAAGGTTTGAGTGCCACACTTCACCGAGTTCACCCTTCCCACACATATAATCAAACAAAAAGTTTGTACTAGAAAAGAAAAGTGAAGTCCCATGAGACTTGATTAAGCTCTGAAGTTGAGTCAACGTAGCCTTTATAGTCTCAAAATTTCTTTAAGACTCCACCTCCATAGACTGCCCTCACTGTGACTCCCACTCTAATGGCACCTGCAACTTGCTTATTTTATATTTCAATGATTCCAAAGCCTTCTTTAAGAGGGTGACCTCCTTTGGTAGAAGATCGAGCTTGGACAAGTCAAGGAACACCCAAGGCTAGGAAGTGGTTATCATTGATTTGATGTAACCAACTTCACCTCCATCACTTAAAAAATTTCCATTAACTTTCTAAGACATGATAATGTTTATTCTTTCAAAAAAAAAGTGTTGTAGGAATGACTTTCTAAATGCTACTCTATTCAATGGTGAAAATCTCAATATCTAACAAGCTTGAAGAAGCTCATAAGTTTGGTGATATATTTTATTACCCTTATTATAGATGTTTGGAGCATAATATCAATAATTATATTACATTTTAGGATTAGCTTGAATATTAATATAAAATAGAATTAATTGATATCTCTAATAATATCTCAAAAAAATAAGCAACCTCTATAAAATATATCACTAATCATGATGTATATTTTAAAAATGAAGGGAAAACACCAACCTTTGGGTACTTTCCACTTGAGTCCATATTTATGATCCCTTCTTTTAATGAAAAAAAAAAGTTGAAGGACCTACTCTAATTCTTGTTAACGACATTTATTAATAAATGTTTAGTATCAATAACTTTCAAATGAAGAACTAATTTTGCATTCCTCTCCTAAAATGAAGAAATTCTAAAAATATTCACAAAGAAAAGCAATTGAAGATATTCATGAAGTCCAATTAAAGAGTTGTAAGACAATCTAACTAGTTAAAAATATGGTTAAAGAGAAAGGAAAGATTATAATAATGGAAGATCATGATGAAAGCACAATTAAAGAAAAATAAAATCAATATCATGAGATGTCTAGCCAACAACATAAGGTAAGTTGTAATATCTTGGTCTTTTTAAATAACCTTTCTATTGTATTAAGTGTTGTGATGCTCACATGATATTATTGAAATATGTCAAACTTTGATTAAGGTCATGCATGAACCTACATTATCATATGTTTAATTTGTTGAAGAAAAAAAAATAAAAGTGTCTTCCATCTGAACGGCTCCTTATTATCACTTTCGTTAATGACGACTTATTACAAAAAACTACTGATCATTGTAGATGTTTGTATGTAAATGCTTTGGTCTATGGTAATACCCTTAATAGGATCCTGGTAGCTTCGAGTCCTCAATGAATATTGTGATACTTTATACCTTAGAGTTGTTATCATTAAATATAAAAATGTTGTACCTAGTAAATTGAAGATTCATGATTTTAATGAAAAAGACTATAACACTTAAACTTTATTATCCTTCCAATGTAATTGGTGATTTTAAAACTGAATTAAATTCCATGTAATTAATACAAATAATTCCTTTTGAGGACTTCTAGGATTGGCATGGCTTCATCGGTATGAGATTGTGCCAAGTACTTTGCACTAATGTAATAAATATACTCATCGAGAAAAATAATCTTATATCCATGGCAATCTATAACCCTTTCCAATAAATGAGATTATTGGTTACAATGATGTTGAATGATTACTAAAAGAAACAAATTACACTCAACATCACCTTTTATTAATTTCAATTAAAAATTGGTCTCTCCACTTTCTATTTTACTATCCACAAAATATAGAAGAAAAAAAAAACACTTCAAATATGAGGTTAAGAATTGATGTCCAATAAAATAAAATAAAATAGCTTTTTAACTTAAGAGAAGTTCTAAATGTTACTCTAATTTTGATGCATTTTCATCTAAATATTTCAACTACCAAAATATTTGTGATACCTTTTATAAAGACAATTTGCATGCATCTTATAAAAGAATGTAAAGAAACTTTAACATTATTTTATATTCTACTAGTGTGGTGCATCAAAATTTTATAAAAGTATGAACTAAATTATTTTGATGAAATGAAAGATAATCTTGTTTCCTTTTTTTATTCCTTTGGAAATGAAATAATTGATGAAGAAAACTATCCTTCCAAGATGGTGCAAATGCCAAACTAGAATATATCATAAAATATAGAGATTTGTTTTCAATAAGGATAGTTGAGCTTTATATGAATTTTTGTGATAATCCCTTTCTTCAGGTGAATTGTAAAATGTTTTCAATTATAATGTCATTCAATAAATCGATGATGGAATTACCAATGTGATTTCTAAACTATAAGAGGGTGCCCCTTTTATTATAAACAAGTTTGTCAAAATAAACTTAAGTACATCTAATGACCCTTATTCCACCTTCACTAAATAGTTATTATTAAATAATTTAGCATAACAAATTAATACAATTTTAAAAGATTATTATGATTATCTTCTCTAACATTATTATAAGATCAGCCATTGAAATAACATCATAAAATTACCATTTGATTCTATTGCATCTACGTTAAAGCCAGTGCCAAAAAAAAATATAACAATAACAACAACAACAATAACGACGACAACAACAACAATGACAATAATAACAATAATAACAACAACAACAACAACAACAACAACAACAACAATAACAAAAACAACAATAACAATAACAACAACAACAACAACAACAACAACAACAACAACAACAACAACAACAACAACAACAACAACAATAACAACAACAACAACAACAAAACAACAACAATAACAACAATAATAACAACAAGAACAAGAGCAACAATAACAACAACAGCAACAACAACAACAACAACAATAACATTTTTGGCACTTGGGTGACTGGGGCATGAGTTTTCTTAGAGATCAGTGGTTTCTTGAAGGTTTGCTATCTGATCTTACTGGGATCTCTAACCTTGAACAGGCTATTATTTCTGATTACTGGGTATACCACAAATGGGATACTCTAAAACTAAGACGCATTTTACATGAGGACCGTGTAAAAAAATAGCAACATCCCTATTCTCCCACAAATGGCTGATAAATTAATAATAAAAATGTAATAATGGTTGTTCCTTAACCAAAAGTCTTTAATAATGTCGAACACTATCCTAGCAGAATTCATGGAAGACATCCAACTTTTTGGGGTCTAGCCATTAAACATACCATATCCTTCTTGTCTTGGTGATTGTGGCACTGTTTACTCCCTACTGATGATATTTTGAAGTTGAAAGGACTTAAACTCACATCTCTTTTCCATCTATGTGGATGTGATGAGGAAATTCTACACCACTTGTTCATCTCTTGCTTAGTTAGCAAATAGATCTAGGTTGAGCTGGTCTCTACATACCACATACCACCACCAAAGAATGAATCCATTCATAACAATTTAAATTCTTGGAGCACATTCAAATCTCATAAACATGATCCTGCATTTGTCATTCCCCTTATTGATATATCTTTCATATGATTGGTAAGAAACTTGAACAAGCATGATGATTAATGATTAGGACTAAAAAAACATAATACTTTACATTCAAAAGTATGTGCAAAAGCTAGAGAATGCTAATCTCCTTATTACATCCTATCAAAAAAATAGCCTAACATCACCCTTGTGCAATGGATTAAACTAGAAACTGGATGCATCAAGATCAATATTGATCATAGCTTTACACCTAAATCCATGTTTGCTGGTATTGGTTGAGTTTTCAAAGGTCATACGTTCTGTGCTTTCTCATCTTTTCCATTCCATGCTATGAAGTTAATGCCATTCATACCAAAGCCACTACATGCGTCACAACCTTAAGACTTGCAAACTCCCTCCACCTACACAATATCTGGATTGAAACTAACTCCCTGAATTTCTACAATTACATTACATTAGATGACAATCACCCTTGGTACCTTGCTTGCATCCTTAAAAGAATCATAGTGCTATCCTGAACTTATCAATTTCTGATGAGTCATATCTATAGAGAAGTAAATCAACTAGCAAATATCTTAGCAAGGATGAGTTCTCATCTTAAGAGATCAATCTTATCTTGATGGCCTCCCAATCAAATACATACAACTCTCAAAGTCAGCTTACTAGATTTACCATACAATAGAAGATTGTAATTTGATCCTTACTTCTATTTGCTCATACATGATGTACTTTCAAGATTATCTTTAATAGAAATTTTACCTTTAAAAAGATAACAACAACAATAACAAGCTTTTATCTCTCTATGTGGGGTCACTACATGTATCCTTATTCTCCATTGGGTCCTATTATGTGTCAATTTTTTTTAATTCTAATAAAATAAGATCATTTCCTATACTACCTAACCAAGACCTTTTAGGTCTACTCTCCTAGTTGTATCATTGAATGGCCATTGTTTTATATGACTAAACCATCTAAGGAAACTCACTCTAATCTTATTTGACACTACAACTATAGAACCTTTCACATATAGAATCATTTTGTATTTTATGTCTAAAAGAAAAGCTACTCATCCACATGATCATCATCATCATTGCAACACTTAGATTAAGTTTATGCTTCTCATTTATTAGTAATATTCTATATCATAAATCATTATAGGTTCTACCACCATCTTATAAAAATGTCCCTTGAGTCTAAGTGGTAATGTCCTATCATGCAACAGACTTGATGCATACCTCCACTTCAGCCATCCAACTTGAATTCTACTAATAGCATCTCTACTTATATCACCACCACTTTGAACAATAGATCTGAGATATAAAAATGTTCATTCTTTTAATGACTTGTTCACCCATTTTCACCACTCAACCACTAGAACTTATACAATTAAAATTAAACTCCATGTATTCAATTTTAAAGTTACTCAAACAAAAGCCTTTAGACTCTAAGGTTGATCTCCATAATTCAAGTATTTCTTGAACTACCTTTATAATCTTATAAGTAAGAAGAATATCTTAAAAAAAATTTACACCATGGTACATCCTATTATAAATGTCTACTAAGATCATCTATAACTAAAGCAAAAATATAAGGGCTTAAAGCTAATCCTCAATCAATCCAAATAAAATAAGAAAAATACTTGGTCAATTCTGTTTATGTTTGTGCACAAGTTATAGCTCCATCATACATATCCTTATTGACAGGAATATAAGCACTATTAAGTCCCTTCTTTTAAAAAACTCTCCAAAACACTTCTCTTGGAACTTTACCATATTCTTTTTTTAAATCAACAAATATCATATGTACATCTTCCTTACTCTCTCTATACTTCTCCATCGAACCTCTTAACAAATGTATGTTAGCCAGAGTAGACATAACTAGACATAAATTTAAACTAGTTTTAAGAAACTTTTGTATCACATGGTAATTTATGCTCAATTTTTCTTTGCCATAATTTTAATGTATGGCATGTTAGCTTAATTCCTTTAAAACTTGCACACTCTTGTGCGTTACCTTTATTCTTAAAAATATGAACCAATAAAATATTTCTCTACTTATTAGACATCTTTTTATCTTCAAAATAATATTAAAAGGATTAGTAAGCCAAAAAATTCTTGAACTCCTAAGTATTTCCACACTTCTTTTTGAATATCACTTTTCCACACTTCATTTTCTTTAAAGCCACTCTAGATTTAATTTTACTAATTGATGTTAAAAATAAAATTCTCAATTTCCATTTAAGATACTTGTTGATCTCATTTTTGGATGTGGTTAACATCACTTATTAAATTAATAATTTGGACATCTAATCTTAGATTAGGAATCTCTTAATTAAGTACTTAGAATACTATACCTAGTGACCTACTACATCTTCCTTGGGTTTAATCTAACCTAATGGACTTAAGTAAACAAAACCCAAATTCCAAACTTAAATTAAATCACAAAAGATTGAATTAAAACAAAATAAATTCAAGTTAAACACAATTGAAACCAAATCCAAATCAAAGTCAATCGAGTCAAGCCTTTTGCCATAAGTTTGACTTATGTGGGTCCCACCAAGTCAAAGGTCAACCCACCAAAAATTGACCAAATATAATCTTTCTAAATGATCAAAATGATAAAATAAATATGTTTAATCATAAATATAAAAAAATTAAATGTATTTAGGTATACCTAGGTTAATTTGATGACTTAGTCTAAATGAACCTAAATGGGCCATATTGGGTTCAAACCCAAATCAAATTGAAATCAACCTAATTTGAATGGTCATAATCATTTGGAAATGACAATCGAACATAATACAACTCATCATTGAGTCTAATTTGGTCCAAATGGTCATTTGACCCAATGAGCCCAAGCTTAACCTATTAAGCTCAATTTGGGTCAAATGGGTTCAAATTGAAATAAAATTGAATTCAAATGAAATTAACCACACCAAATCATCTTACACATGTGATTAGACATGATTGGAGTTAAAAAAAAAATTCAATTGAGTCAAATGGGTCATTTGAACCAAATCGAAATCAAGCTTAACCCATTTAAGCTTAAATAGGTTACAATGAAAAGAAATTCAAAAGTAATTTAAAACCTAAATAAATTAATTAAATCAAAACTTAATAAATCATCAATTAAAGATGATTGAATCCAAAATTAAATGAATTAAAATAAAATCAAACACTTTGAATCCAAATGCTTGAATTAGGTCAAATGTCCAATCCAATTCAAATTAGTTTGGATTTAACCTCAAACTCACATTGGCTTTGATTTGGGCAGCCACACACTAGCCTAAGGGTTATGGTGGTAATTCCAAAATTCATAAGCAGAGCCAAAGGGGAGATAAGTGTAGTTTTTGACCAAGTATAGATGCTTGGTGGATTCTTCCTCTTCCCTTCATCCAAAATCCTTTGGATTTTTTTCAAGCCATGTTTGACCACATCATGGAGGATGGTTCCAAGGTTTTGAATTGACTAATCATCCCTCAACAAAGGAGGACTTGGTCTCATCTAAGAGGGAAAGTAAGAAGGAGCAAAGGAGAAATCCAAGAAGAGCTAGCTCTTGACCAAGGAAGGAAAGGGGAGGAAAAGCTTTCCTCCCATCAAATATCTTATTCAAATATACTCACAAGGCCAAGAGAGACAAAATTCACCATATAGTCGGACCTCCCACCACCGGTAGCTAGAATTTGGCCACCTAGAAGCTCACATACATGGCTCTCGACCATGTATGGAAAGAAGGGAGATAGAACCTCTTCTGTCCTTCTTTTCATTCGAAAACATTCACGAAGTGAGGAGAAGATGAAAGAGACCATTCCCCTAACCTCGCCGCTAGTAAGAAAGAATTTGGCTAAATCTGGCTACTGCCTCTCGACCTCTAATGGTAAAATGAAAGGGAGAGTGTTTCACCTCAAATTGATTGTTCCAACACATTCTAGAGGTCTATGCAACCTCAGTCAAATCCTCACTGAGGGTTACCACCACAGTGAGCCAAAGAACAGTCAAGCCTAACAGAAAATGACTACATGTTGGTCACGAGGGCATTTGGCTAGGAGGCAAGGCACCATATCACATCCATGGCTTCATCCCATCGAGGAAAATGCGTTCGAGTCAATCCCACCGCTAAAGATCACCAGAGTTGAGGTATGCCTCACAACCGACCTATTTAGCAAAATTATTTGGTAATTTTTTAAGAGAATTTGATCCCCATGAAGATCAAACTGTATAGATTGATTCTAAATCAATATTTAATCATTTTGAAATCAAAATTGTATTGAAATCAGCCTCAGATCATAAAATATCCATCGTATTCGGTGGATGGTGTCCGTCCATCATCAGAGATGCTCGGGAAATGATGTCCACCATCCGTTCCTTCTATTTGGAATGGACAGCCAAGATCTAGCTGCACGATTTGATTCTATCCATATAGAAAACTACAGAACGAATTAGGACCGTCCAATTTTTGATCAGACGATCGAGATTCATCCTGCGTGGCCTCGCTTTTGACGTGGCCACCATGTGGATTCAGCGTGACCTAGTGGCAAAGGTGCCATGTCGACCCCGCCATTTAAAATTGTAATTCCCATTTTAAATAATTAAAAAATCATTAAAAATGTTTAAAACTTCAAAAAACTATAGAAAATTAAGTATAAATAAAACAAATGAAAATGATGGCTCTAGGGATTCAATGAGTAGAATCCATTAAACTTAATATCCCCAATTAAGTTTTGATAAATTTAGCTTAATTGGACTTTAAAAAAAATTAATTAAACTCAAATTAATCTCAAACCATTAATCCAATTAAAATGAAACTTTGGAGAATTGAAATTGAGGTAAAATACACCTAAATATTTTCATGAATTATTGCAAAATAATTTAAAAGATATCAAATTTCAGATTCTTAACTTCAAATTTAATGAAGTAAATTAAAATTAAATGAAATAAATCATAAAAAAGGAATAAATCACTTCAAATCAACATAATAAACCCTAATGAACTTAAAAACACCAATGAAACCTATTAAATCTTAATAAACCACAAAATGGCTTAATTTGGTAATCAAGTTAATTAATTAACTCAATAATTGATTAAAACTTAGTAAAATCATAATAAATCAACTAAATTTTTAAAAATTATGAATGAACCCTCAATGGAACCAACTTTCAGAGAGGAATCAAAGAAAAATAAAATCCCCAAATAATCCTAATTAAATAAGGCTTAATTTAGGTTTTAATAAAATAATTTAAATCTTTATTACACCTTAATAATGCATCTACTTAAATGAAACTTTGAATATATGAAATTGGTATGGAACCCCACTTGCCATAAAAATTTCAAACCTAATTGACCTTTGGATTGAGAATTATTGATTTTCCAAATATCTTCAATATAAATCAAATAATAAATAAAAAAATTCATAAATCCCAAAATTCAAAAAATAATTTGAAATAATCTTCACCAACATAATAACATTCAAAAATAATTCTCTAGCATCCTAAATCAAAGAAGTTGATCACTTACATACTTAAGGGTAATTGAAATTAATAATTAATGTTTAGATTAATTAAACTTTAAGGCTAATGAACTCATAATTAAACAAATCAATACAATCCTAATTCACAGTCAATGTAACCTAAGAATGGATTAAAACACTAACCTAAATGCCTTTGGTTAACATAATTCAAATGAAATGAAATGAATATGAATTCAACAAACATAAACATAATTCCAACTAAAACATTAATGAAAACAAATGTTAAACCAATTCAAATTAAACAAAAGAAAATAAATTAAAAATTAATTAAATCAAGAAGTATTAATCAAATTAAATGAATGAAATGTAGAATTAAATTCCAAAGACAAAAATTGAAATATTAATCCAAAATCAAACCTAAATTCAAAGTCAAATCATCTAAATGAATCTAAAAGAATTAATTAAGATACTTAAGGATCTTAGTTAAGCATTTGGAATGAATCTTCATCTTAGGATAAAAGATTCATTCCATTAGGGTTTAAGATGCTAAATAGAATGGGTTCCACCCAAAAGTGGAATCTATTCTACACTTCATTCTTGAAAACCTAAGCTTCACTTTAACAAAATAAAAGTGAACCTAAAATTGAAAATAAATATCATTAAATCATTTAAATTGAAACCAACTTAAGGTAAATCAAAGAAACTCAAAATCCAAATTAAAACTTGAAGTAAAAAGGCTTAGTACAGTCTTGCCACAGAAACCTATTCCCTTCACACACTAGACCATTCAATTATGAATCCTAGACTTAGCATAGGTAGTTCTGTGATTTTCTAAGATACTCTATGTTGTAATGTGATGTGCCTTTCATGTCTTTGTGGTGTACTATTTTAGAATACATGTCTAGGATTATTTGATCGTTAGTCTGGATGATTGGACATTCTTTTTAAAACTAACTTTGTCTTTTGTACAGGGCTATGCTATTCAATTTTATCATTTGTAGAAGAGTTAAATATTTAATAATGACGCTTTAGTGAAATAAAATAATAGAAAAGTAAAGTGCTGAAAAGTAAAGAAAGAGAGCTCAGTGATTTTTATGTGGTTCGACCAAACCCCGAATCTTCTTAAGTCCACGGCTAGCCACCCAGGCTAGGAATTCACTAAACCAAAGTTGAGATTACAACAAATCTCTCATACTCTCCTTCATGGGCAAGTACAACCCAACACATAATTTCCCTAATGGGCAAGTACAACCCAACACATACTCTCCTTAATGGACTAGTAGAACCCAACACATACTCTCCTTAATGGGCAATCACAACCCAACACGTACTCTCCTTAACAAGTAAGTTCAACCCAACAAGAAATTAAGACAAAGCAAAGAGAATGATATAAGTATAACTCTTAATTTTAAAATATTTTTGCACTCACAACCCAATTTATACTAATATTAAGGCAATTGAATATTAATGAAAAAAGTGCTCACTTTAATTTTAAATGAAATTGAAACAAGATCTTCAATCAAATATTTAATGCAATTAAGTAACTCAATGTTGCTTGAATGATCTTTAAAAAGTTTAAAATGATTTTTTTGAATGACTTTGAAATGCTGACTAAAATATAATCACCAAAAACTTTACTTTGAATTCTTTTTGACATAAGATAACTTTTATTCAAATGATAAATGTATGTACAATTGGAATAACTCAACAATCACTTGAATAAGGATTTGAATTATATCACATGAAAGCTATCACATAACATATGCATAAATCAATTGAATACAAGTAATCAATAAGTACAAAATAATTTATGCAAGATGTGGTGTGGTCGGCCAAATGGAGAAAGAGATGAAAAAATATGTTAAGCATAATCAAATTTAACCAACCTATATTAAACTTTAAGCCAAAGGGATAAACAATAGATATTCAAATGAATATGAACTTAAGAAATTAAAAACCTTTAAAAGAGAATTCACTCAAACAAGAAATAAAGGAATATTCAATGATTAAGCATAAAATAAATCGATTTCCTTTGTTAGCTTTAGGTAAAACAAGAAATCAAAAGATTATCAAGTAGTTATATCCACACAAATTGATCTTATTATATTTGTTCTTGGAAAAGCAAAACCTAAAGATTATGTCATGAATGAACACAAAAATATTTACATAACCTTATAAACTTCAAAGCCAAGAAGAAATAATAGAAGTTTAAGAACTTATCACCTTAGAAAATTAACTCCAAGGAATTGATGTTTTTGGCCAAGGGTGGAAACACATAGAACCTTCACTTTTACAAATTAATCTTCAAGCAAAAAAAAATGTCGAAGGGAAATAGAAATATACCGAGGAAGGCTTGCACTTGAATCACAAAAAATCCAAGAGATGCTTTAGCATGAATCGACCAAGGGTGAGCAAGAGAGAAAGAGATAGTTTTTAACTTTTTGGAATCTTTTTCAAGTTGAAAAAAGGCTCTTAAATAGATGAGGGAAGATTCTAGTGTCAGCCAAAAATTGATCAAATGAGAAGAAAATTGATTTGGCATCAATTTGAATTTCAAATTCAAAAGAGCGGGGATCGGCCAAAGAGATCTTCCATAGGCTCCTTTGAAAATTTGTTTAAAACCAATATGGAATGTATGCTACGTGATTAATGGATAAAGATGGTGGAATTCCTATAGGAAATTCTGCCAAGGAAGTTTATACATGAAGGAGGGAGTTTTGAATAAAATAAATCCATGGAATATCACCTCAAATAATTCGGCCAAAGAGGTTTCCTAAAATAGGAAATTCTCAAAATAATGCATGAATTAATTTAAATCAAAGATAATTATATTATATACTTATTAAATGTTTAAATAACATAAAAATTTAATAAATTTGAAGCATAGTGGTCGGCCTCTCTTAAATGTTCCTAAAATAGGTCAAATTGGAAAAAGGAAGGAATTATTTTGAAAAAGAGGGCTGATTTGAATTTAAATTTAAAATAACTTGAAATAAATTAATTAAGCTATAATTATAATTAACCATGCTTGGGATGTTCAACATATTCCATAAAAAGGTTGATCTGATTTAGCAACTACATGTCTTACATAATGGAGTTTGAATTAAAGAATAATTCAAAAATAAATCAAATTCAAAAATTCAAATGAATAAATTTTAAAATATTAAAAATGAGTGAACATAATATGGAAATGTTTTAAATGAATTTCACACAATTTATTACACAAAATGCATTAAAAAATTTGGCCAAAATAATGTTAAGATGAAAATGATAATAAGAGAGAGAAGAAAGAATAATTGGAGGGAGAATACGAGGAAAAAGGATAATTTAGGATAATTAAATTTTCATTCACTAAAAATTATGAATGGCATGAAAATGATTTAATAAAGTTTAAGCATAATTTATCTTGCTTGTGCACACATTTAATGGAACTTGATTAGTAGTATTTGAATATATGTTTGTTATCATCAAAATCAATCTCAATTGAGATGGGGCTCATGGAGTCAACACTTAAGCATAGCCTAATAGGATTGGCGGGTTTGGCAAGCAGCTAATGCTATGCCCGTATGTTTGAAAATATAATTGCTCTGTGCTGTTTGTATTTTTCTAACATTTATTTTGTAGGGTTTAAGGTTTATTTTGAATTTGAAATATAAATTTGAGCTTAGAATTAGGTTAAGATCTATGAGATCTAAGATTAGCAGAAGCTGACCCTGCTAGAAGATGGGTGATGTCCCTTATGAAGCCCAATGAAGGTCCTTGAAGAAGGAGACGATCCTAGAAAGAAGAATCATTGATCTAAACAATAGTTTTAGGCCGAGCTACATATGGGCAGAGCTTGACTGCTCATTTGGTCTTTCTTCCAGGGTGTACATTGATACTTAACCACATCAGCCTTTCTTTAAATTAAATTAGCTTGATTTATTTTTGGGTGTACAATAGAATCAACCTATTTTTTTAGGTTTCTTTATATTTTGTACTTTCTATGATGAATGCTTGGATGTAGGCTCATAGAGAAAACTAAAATTTCTACCCAACTTAAATCTAATCAACTGAAATAAAATAAAATAAAGTTTGAAAGTTCATATAAATTAATGCTTTAGGAAAGACTTAAAATCAACTAGAAACAATAGGGATTTGAAAATCATGCAATCATATTACTTTAAGTCTTTAATTGGGAACTTCACCAATGCATCTGACCTATGAGGATGACCACCTTCTTGGGGAAGTTTGCATTCTTTTATTGATTTTGCCCATAACCAATTCTAATTGCATAATATTTAAGCATAAAAATGCATACCCAAGACCTCAATGAATCATGAGTCAAAACATTTAAAATATAAAAAATGTGCATTAGTTAGATGCAATTAATATCTTACATGATCTTAAGAATTAGGGAGTGAGTCTAAGATTCTTAGATTCTTTCTTAAAATACAACAACCTACCCATCTTGCATACATGAGACTTGGCATCATGGATTTAAAATACGCTTAGGTGGTGTTAGCCGGTAGCCCTTATAGGCGGGTTGTAAGCCCAGAAGTGTCGAGGATAGGTTAGTTCCTTTAAGTGATAGGAATGGTCGATAATTCCCAAAATAAAATTAGGTTGAGCATCTAACTTATGGTAGAAGCAATTATAAAGTTAGGTTCTGAAGAATCTCTTTAGAGTAAGTCTTCAACCCTAGGCATTTCTATAGTCATGTGCCACTAGAATCTAAGCCCTATATTTTTAAGAAAATATTAACTCAAAATCTAAATTAAATTTCAAAATTTTAAGCCCAATGATAAGATAGTTGAAGTGCTTATTGGGCATCTCAATATCAATAGGCATTTCTTACTTCATCCCAATTGGCCTCCTAAATGAATTCTTTCCACTTTGGATCATTCCCAATTGAATTTCCAAATATCATTCCTTCAAAAACCAACTTAGAAATTCATAGAAATAATAACTTATTTCTTTAATCGAGAGTATTCTTAAAAAGAAACCTTTATTCCTAAGATGTAATTAACTATCAGGGCTTGCCCTTATAGGAAACCATGAACCTAGTTTAAAATAAACCCTACTCTACTTCCCATGTAGTTCAGGGGAAAACTCTCTAGTACATTATATACCCATTAGTCTTAGGAATCTTTTATTAAATGATCAAATCCATTATAAGATAGCATGTTTATCTTTCGAGATAATATGTTTACTTCTTAATGACACATTTGATCATCCAAATAAAAAATTTCTAAGCTCTATGTGGTGTCATAAAGTTTTTCCACAATATTATGGCTGATAAAGTTAATCTTCTATACTTTGCTCCTTGAAAAGCATAAGAGTGTAGCCTCCTTATCTAAGATATAGGGCCAAACATCAACTTATCACACTTTCACATCTCAACATTAAAGGTCTAGTGCAAGACATAATCGCACCACATCAAATCCCTAATCACACAAGAACTCCACTGAAACTACCTATAAAAATATGAGGATATAGTCTACATTAAATGTCATAAGAAGAGATATATGCATAATCAATGTAAGGCCAAAATCATGTTCTTATATAAGATGGATGAAGTAGAGGAAGAGGAGGATATGGATAAGATACATGATGATATATCCTTATTAGATAAAGAAGTGGATCACATTATAGATAACCAAGTGTCAGTTATGAGGTGTATGACTGCATCTAGGGAAGAAAAAGATTGCAGAAGGTGGAATATTTTCTCTATGTATATTTTATGTAAGAAGAAGAGACTTAAGCTAGTATTAGATAGAGATAGTACTATGAATGCTATATCAATCCATGCTATTACTAGATCAAATATCAAGACAAGCCTCATTTAAATTCATTCCATATTAGTTGGGTAAACCACACATCTCTACTTATAACATATAGATGGCTTATTATTATTAAGATAGGTAGTTTTGTTGATCAAGTCTAGTGTAATGTCCTTCCTATGAAGATTACACATATCTTGTTGGGAAGCCAATGGATTTATGACTTAAATGTGATTCATTATGGCAAAAATACATATATATATATATATATAAGTACAATGATAATACCATTAAAATATTTCCAATAAAACCCATTGAAAATAGACAAGTCGCAACCCCACATGAGATTTTTTCTACACCTCCACATAAAGTTAGTTCTAAATTACAACCCAAATCTAGTCAAATGAAAAGTACAAAACTCCATAATATTCCCTCCTCATGATAGGAAAGATATTTCTGATTTACACCTTAAGAGTCCAAAATCTCCTCAAATTCACATCAAAACCTTAAGGTTTAGAAGCTTAGTAAGATAATTCAAAGATCCTACTTTTTGTCTATCCTATACCTTAAAGAAGTTTCACTTGATACTAAATAGCACTACATACCTTATCTTATATCTATTATTTGAATTCATTTGATTTAACCTCTTGTGACTTACCTAATGAATTATCACCTTTACAATATATACAATATGCTACAGACTTGATTTTTGGTTTATAGAAACCTAATTTACCACATTATAGAATGAATCTAAGTGAGTATATAGAATTAAAAAGACAAGTATATGAATTCTTGAGAAAGGGCTTTATCCAAGAAAGCATAACTCGTTGTGTTGTACCAACCTTTTTGGGACCTAAGAGAGATGGAACTTAGAGGATGTGTATTGATAGTAGAGTAATGGATAAGAACACAATAAATTGTAGGTTTCACATACCTAGATTGAATGATATGTTAGATCTTATTTCTGGCTTATTATTCTTTTCTAAGGTTGACTTAAAGAGAAGGTATCACCAGATAAGGATCATACCAAGAAATGAAAGAATTATAGCCTTTAAGATTCATGATGGTCTTTATGATTGGCTAATCATGCCATTTGACCTTTCAAATGGTCTCAGTATATTCATGAGTTGAAGAACACTATTCTAAAACCTTTTATTAGTTATTTTCTTATGGTCTATTTTAATAATATTCTTATCTATAATCTTGATGAGGATTCACATTTACATCACCTAAGAATGGTTTTGGAGATGTTTAGAGCTCCTCAAGAATTATTTCTTTTATCAATTTAAGGTTTTCTTCTTAAGTTTTATCATGCTTGATGATGGGTTAAAAGTAGATATAAAGAAGGCCAAATCTATTATAGACTGGCCTATCCCAAAATCTTTTATAGATGTTAAAAGTTTCCATGGGTTAGCCACCAATTATAAGAGATTCATTAAGAACTTTAGCATCATTGTAGCCCTTATTATTGATATCTTAAAAAAAAAAGATAATTTTGGTTACACAATAATTTTGAAAGGACATATAACTAATTAAAATTTTTATGACCTCTTCACTAGTATTAAAACTCCCTGATTTCAATAAAAAATTTGAACTTGTGATGCTTCAGGTGTTGGGATCGATGGAGTACTGAGTCAAGAAAACTGTCCTGATGCTTTCTTCAATGAGAAATTTAATTACACTAAATAAAAATATTTTATATATGATTGAAAGTTGTACACAGTCATTCAAACTCTGAAGTACTATAGACACTATAATTTAAACATAAATTTTCTTCTAAGTATAGATCATTATGCTCTAAAATTCATCAACTACCAAATGAAACTAATTATAGACATGCTAATTGGGTCAATTACCTTCAAAAATTTATTTGTACTTAAACATAAGCCTAAGGTAGAAAACGTATAGTATATGCCTTATTTAGAGTATCTATAGTGGTTTCATCTATGAAATTTTAAATCACTAGATTGAGACTTTAAAGAAAGATTATAAAATTTTCCCTAATTTTTATATGATTTACCTAGAGCATAAATCTAAACTTTTGACTTTTAATAGTTCATTTGTCATTATTGATGGTTATCTTCATAAAGGACAGATGTTATGTACCCTTAGATGAGAGAATTTTTATCTCTCAACATCATTTTGGAGTATAGCAGGACATTTTGGTAAATCAAAGACCCAAAATTTGATTGAACGAAGATTTTATTGGTCAACTCTATGAAAGAATTTTGAATATATTATAGCCAGTGTTGTGCATGTCATCAACCTAAAGCCACAAGACAAAATGTTGGATGTTACACATCTTATCTCTTCCTTCTCAACCTTGGGAAGACATATCCATGGATTTTATTTTAGGTTCGCCAAGGACATTCCTAGATGATATGATAATATTATTATGGTTGTGGATAGATATCTAAGATGACAAACTTTTTACCTTATTCAAAACCAAGTGATGCATCCCACATAGCTAAGTTGTTCTTTAGAGGGGTTGTAAGGTTACATGGAGTCCCATTTACTATAGTGTCTAATAGAGATGCTAAATTTATATATTATTTTTGGAGACCTATAGAAGTTAATGGGAATGCAGTTGAAATTCTCTTCCATATTTCACCTACAGATCGATAGACACATAAAAGTAGTTAATATGCTCTAAAAAAATTATTGAGATGTTTGGTTGGGAAGAACTTAAGAAATTGGTACTTAACCTTACTTACATCAAAATTTTACTAAAATAGTACCATTGCAAACAATACCTTATGAAATATAGTTTATGATGCCTATTGATCTAACAAGCATACCCATTTATGAATTTTTTGATTCAACATATATATTTGCATGTAATTTTCATAGCCTTTACTAAGGCGCAAGAAAATAATTGAAAAGATGAAATGCTACATATGCTGAACAGAAGAATCAATAAAAAATTTATAAAATATTTGAGGTAGGTGATTATGTCTTAGTATGCATCCACCCTCAGAGATTTCCGTCCACAAAATATAAAAAGTTACAAGTGATAACATGTGGGCTATTTAAAGTTATTAGGAAATTTGGTACTAAGGCTTATGTTCTTTAATTTCCCCTTAGATGTTTATTAGCTCTATTTTTAATTTAAAATATCTAATATCTTTTAAAGGAGTTACCCAACTTTGAAATTTATAAGATGACACTTTTGTTGGAGGAGATAAAAATCACTTGTAGGTACTTATCCAATCAAAGTTTTTGAAGTGGATAATGTCATTATAGTTAAAATACCATCACATAGTAGCATTATTCAAAGATTTCTAATTAGATAGAAAGATGAACCACAAACTATGGATACTTGGTTGACTTTACACGAGCTGTAGAGTCTTTCCCTTGAGCTTTTAGAAGACCTCCAAGATTCTACCTTTTAAGAAAAAAGTTCTTTGGGGTCTAGGAGAATTGATGTAGAATAATAAGAAAGAAAGTAAGGAAGAAGATATTTTACATGATCTTAATAAAAATAAGGATATTAAGACTTTTTATATGTATTTTATGCATTGTGATTTATATTAAGTGATGTGTTTTATCATATTTAAGTGATGTACTTATATTATGGTTGAAATCATGTAATTTGATGTATTAACATGTGTAGGTGTTATTCTTGCACTTAGGCACTAGTTGTTTTTGGCTCCAAGACACTATGTTTGTTGTATTTTATGCTTAGAGACAAAGATGGTTTTGCTTAGGCCCTAGTCTTCTAGCTCCTAGGTGCCACATTTTATCTAGTTCAATTTTAAGATGGTTTTTAGAACCGATTTGAAAGTTATTTTGAAAAGATACACCCTTTGGGTGTTAGTAATTTATTTAAATTATTTTATCTTTGCAATAATAAAGATTATTATTATTTGTGAAAAGATTGAAGTGAAGAGATTCTAAGGCTGGAGGTTAGTGGCCATCAAATTAGAAAGATTGAGTGATCTCTCCTAGGCATCCTACATTGGTGAGTAAAATTACTTTGTGCTTTCTACTTTGAGTAAACCATAAATATATTATTATATCATAAGAGCTCACTATTGTATTATATCCTTTGATTTATTTTTACTTTTTTAGCACTCATTTTTATAGGGGTGTCATTTTAGCTATACTAACCCTTTGTTATAGGCACCTTTCAAATTGACTCAATTATTAGTTTTTAGTGAGGTGAGGAATTAATAGTTATAGTTTTATATTCTACTATAGTGCCTCTAATAATTCTTTAAAAAGATGTAGCAAGTGTGTCAGTTGAGACTGCACCCTCATCGTAGGCTAATGCAACTAGAGTGGCACTAAGAGAAGAGGTGGCCCTGTATGTTTCCTAAGTGCAATTTTCCTAGTTGTTAAAAAATAAAAGGAAGACAAAGTTGTTAGAGGATGGCCCCTCAAAGAGAAAGAAGCCTCATAGTATGGTATAGGCCTTATCTTATGATTTGTAGGTAACTAGTCCTTCTAATATTGATTTCGACATGGTCAACTTCATTTATTCTTTTCTTGCAAGCACCTCAATGACCTTCTTCAAGATAAGTTAGATTTTATGGCTATAAATGCACAAACTATAAATTGATAGATAACCTTTGACCTCTATAAGGAGTATGAAGAGATTCTCAAGGAGCTAGAGTTGAAAATTTAGAATCATTGCACCACCCAATTATTGTTACGCAAGGAGTTTGACTCATAAGATTACTAAAATGGCTAGGGAGGAGAAGATTAATTTAGCTATAGTGGTACCTGTGAGGCCAAAAGGATTAAGCTTATCATAGAGCATACACATAATAAAAATGAGTTTTGATAGTAAGAGATAGAATTAAAAGAAAAGGAGGTCTTTTTGGGCAAACTTCTTGAGGACTAAAGAGTATAGGAGCCTCCTCATGCCTAAGCTCAAGATAGGAACTTAGTTTTGGATAAAGAATTTGGTGTAACATGGTCAACTGTATGACAAGTTATTAGACATAGACAATATTCTCGTCTTATTTGGTTCCAAATATAGCAACAAAGAGAGTGATTTGAAATAGCTAAGCTCTTCTTCTTTTTTAGTACTTGTTAGAAACCAAATATATTTGAGATAGTGAGTGAATTCTTTTTTATGATTCTTAACTTTATTACTCACCACATGTAATTTTGGTATTATATTAATAATGTTTTTTTATATTTTCACTCACTTTTATCTTTGTGGTGATACTTGTACATTTATTTTTATACTTGTATGCATACTGATTGCAACTATCAGGGAGTGTCTCTCAAGTATTTATACACTTTAAAGTGAGCTAATTATTGCTAAGTTTTATGGGTCATTTGTTAGAGTTTGATAGTTATTACTATATTCACTAGTTTGTTAGATAGTTATTATGTTTATTTGTGTATCTTACTTTACACTAGACTCATGGGTCTTTGTAGGAACACTCACTAAGTTAGCTATTTAGTGTTTTAAGTTGTAAACTAGTCACCTTGACCTTTCTCCAAACTCTTGGGATATAGTCACCTCAACTCACTAATACGAGGGACTTGTGCATTACTTTCTATGGAACCTGTCATGGAGGGGGGAAGTACCTTGCTATAGCTATAATTATTTCCCTGGGTGGGTGCTCCTAACATTTTAATGTAATCTTGAATCTTTGTTGGGGCACTCACCTAAACTTGCTAATTAGGAGAGACGTACTCACTACTCATTACAGAGCATTTCACAAAGTGGTGAGTCAGCTCATAAGGCTTAGCTATATTTTATTTTTAATCCTCTTTTATTTTTCTTTTCTCTTCTATTTATATGGAGTAAAAAAGTAAACATAATAGGTTTTCATCTACATATTTTTTGATCAATAATTTAAATATACTTGGTAGTTTAGAGTAGGTAACCATATAGATGGGATTAATCATTCTAGTATAAACTTTCCTTCACTTAGGGGTTTTAGTTCACTTATAAGTCTTTTACCTAGGGGCCTCAACTATCCTTGAGTGAGTAATATCATCTTCTCTCTACATCATAAGGCTAGAATTATGGTTGGATTTTAACTTGATTGAATGACACTTATGGATAATGGCTCTAGTTATGTTGATTTATTCTAGTCATACTTACCTTACTTGGCTTATGCTTGAAATTGGCCAAGTTTATGTGTGGTTGTTGACCTCACTTTTGTAGTGAAGTTGATCGTCCCCTCTTTAGACCTAGGATCTATCTATGCACTAAGGTTTTCATAAGACTAGGACACTTCTAGTAGTTAAAAGAACACTAACCCTAAGCTTAGAAGACTTATAGGGTTCAACCAAAAGGTTAGACTCCAACTTAGGATAGGTAAGGCCCATCTACCTTAAATTCAATTAAGTCATATGAAAAGCCCACTCTTCAAACTCAAACCAATTGATTACAAACCTAACCTTAGCCAAAACTAATTTAATTCTAAACTTAACTTGACCTAGTAAAATTAAATTTGGCCTAGTGGGCAAGTTGACCTAACTCAACCCATTTAGGCTTAAGAAGGCTAAATCCAAAATTAATCTAATCCACTTAAAATTGAACTCACCCAAGCTCATTTAAACTTTAATTGAATCTATTTGAATCTCCATTACAATCAAATTTAACCAAACTAAGCCAAATTATCCCTCAACCTAAGTTGACCCATTTGAACCCTATAATGCTAAAATTTAATTCAACTTAATTTAAGTCAAATTGAATCAATCCAAGCCTCACGATCATTCTGAATACTTAATTAAACATTCTTATTCACTTTAATCAATGCAACTCCATCAATTGACTCGATCAACTTAATTTGACTCATTTGACTTAAATGAGCCAAAATCCAATCTTACCCAAATTAATTACAACCAAAACCATCAATTAATCCTAAATTTATTATTGAACATCTCTTAATATTCAATTGATTCTAATTTGACCCAATCAAGCCAACTAACTCACATGACCCAATTTGGCCTAAAAGACTAATTTGAGTCAAATCTTAATTGAATTAAACTTGGATCAAACCACCTCATTCAATCACTTTTAAAATCATTATCGATCATGATTGGACACTTAATTACAACCAATTGAGCCCAATTAAGCCTATTTGACCTATAGGGTTAAATTGAGTCAAAACTCATTCTAATCTATATTGTTTCCAACCAGTGCTTCCAATTAATCATGAATTGATTATTGAATACTTCTTAACAATTACTTGAAACAAATTGGGTTAAACTATCCCATTTGGCCCAATTTGGTCCAATTTGGCCTAAAGGATGAAATTGAACCAAAATTGAATTTAAACCAAATAAATTCAAATCAAAGGCTCCAATCCATATCAAATGATCAATCAAACATAACTCAACCCCTCATCCAACTCAATTTGGCCAATTTGACTAAATTGGTTAGCTTAGCCCATTTAACTCAAATGAACCCATGTGAACCAAATTCAAATCCACTTCAAATTGAATCAAAAAAGGGCACCAATACATTCTAAATGATCATTTGAACCTAACCTAATAGACCTTTTGACCCTATTTTGGCCAATTGGTCAACCTAACCCATTTGAGCCCAAATTTATTGATATAGTTCAATTTGAGATAAACCCAACCAAACTTGGCATGACTCACTTTAAGGTGAACCTGATTTACCCAAACTAAGTGAACTAAGAGTTTTAAATAACAGAAAAAATCCCCATTTAGATGCTCTACCAACTTGCTTTGACCATGACATTCCTCTGTAACACTTTTTGAGCATAGACTCACTTACTTAGCCTGACCCAAATGGCTTAACCATTAACCAAGGTGAGGTCTCTCTCACCTTGGATAGCCCTTATTGCACTCCCCATGAGATGTCCACTTCATGGTAGGACACCAAACTCCTTGGGCCACTGGAGGACCTCCTCATCAATCCTTTGTCATTTTGGACCACTCTGCTGGCCATCTGACTGGCTTCCATGGCGTAAAATAGCTAATTTGGTTAGTTCATATGGGGAGGAGTGTATACACCATATCCCCCATTCAAACTCAACATACACTTTTTTTAGAGCTAGAGAATCAATCCCTAAGCTTCCATAGAGCTCCCCATGCATCCTATCACTAGCAAGACCAACACCACTTTAAACTTTAGCCTTCCTCACATCCAACCTCACCAAACTCTCACCAAATCCAAATTAAACTCACCCACACATTTCTCTAGCTCCAACAAGCAAGAATAAATTGATTCCCACTCAATTTGATCACTAGAAGTCCAAGTTCGACCAAACTTTATCGAGCGATGGTAGAGCTTGGTCTTGCGAATGATCGGCGAAGAGCCAAGGGAGGATCTTCTCAACAGGGCTTCACCTCTTCAAGGTAAAGCTACCTTGATTCATAGACCATCAATATCTAGCTCTGACAAGGTAATCCACTCAAACCATAGTTATGATCACCTAAGTGTTGGTCTTTTATGAAAGAAATTTGTGTGTGCACGAATCAAGGCAAAAGATCCCTTTAGAATGCTCCCCTAATTGATTTGGAGTAAATTCAACCATTAAATGAGTTCTAATGAGTTTGGATTGAGTTCCAAAAGATGAACTATGTCCATCTATAGCTGGAGGTAGATGACGAATCATCTATCATCTATTTCGCATGGTTAGAACTACTAGTCATGACTAATCATGATAAACATTTTGATTGAACTGTGATAATAATCTCTAAGGTTCAATTCATAATTGGACAATTGAGGAAAAAGCATTTATGCCACTACTGAGTTAGCAGCCATGCAAGATGACTTAAGTAGTCAATCACATGGAAAGAGCTGCCGCATTAGCTACGATGTAGTGCCAATTCTGTAAATGAAGTAATTAGGATTTAAAATATATTTTAATTAGCCAAAACATTGGAAAATCATAAATAATTATAGAAAAATCCAAAAATGCAAATAAACTCACCTTCAAAAAAATAAAAGCCTTAATTTTTATTAGGTGTATAGTAATTAATAAGTGTTTGAAGTTTTACTTAATTATTTTAGTTGAACCCTCATTACTTGGCTAATTAACTTGAGATTTGGTGTGATCGTTTATTGTGGACCTTTGCCTCCCATAATTTTCTCAAGGCAATTTTCCAAGTAATTTGAGAAATCTTGATTTTCAAACCCTAATTAGCCATTTTATCCATTAAATATTTATTTAGAACAAGAAAAATCATGAAAATAATTATGAAAAAATAATTAAATATTAAAATAGTAAAGGTGACTACACAAATTAATTAGGACCTTTGGTATTAATTATTTCCCAAAATCACCATAAAGGACTTTATTTAATTAATTAAATCATTAATAAATCAATAATATTAGAAAATCATAGTAATTAGGGTAGATCACTAAAATAATTTTAATCAAATCCTCTTTGTGCTTAGTTAACTAAGAGGTTTCCAATGTAGCTAAGATCCTTAATTGGTTTGAGGTATTTTGAGTGTAATTAATGATTTTGTGTTTTCGCTCATTTTTTTAATAATTCCTTAATTATAAGCCCAATTTCATTTGAATTTTTAAGGCATGTTTACTTTATATTTGTGCATTTTCAATAATTTTCTAATAATTTTGGGGCTTATGTTTATGGTTTAATTGAATTTATGGGCCACTTTGGGCTTAATTTGATTAAATATTTAATTAATCATAATTAAATCATAAAAAAACACCTAAACTATTTTTGATTCTCTTAATGAATAGAGATGGGCAAGGGATAACTTTAATTATTTTACCTCCTCAAGACTAGATGATTCAAATTTTAAGAATTAACTCTTAACAAATTTGATTTTGCTTAAGGGTTTTTATTTAATCTGAATGTCTTTAGAAATTAATGAAGCCAAATAAATTATTTAGTAATGATTAATTGCTTTGCTTTAATTGTTTAGAAATTTGTATTTTATGCACTCATGTTTTAAATTTAAATTTGAAAGATTGCACTTTATTGTATGGGTTTGAGTTAAATAGTGTGGCTATTATCATTAGTAAATATAAAATTATCTTCTTAATTAATTAGAAGATATCTATTAATCTAAATATAAACTAATATAAATAATAAAAAGCTAAATTTAAATCTTATATGTACAAACCATATTTTGAAAGGTATATAGTTTGAAAATCTAAGGTTGCAGGGCTACTGGTCTAAAGGAGGTCTTGATACCTCATACTTTGGCATAACACATCACCTATCTTGAAATTTGTGGTAAAATACATACTAAGGTTAAATTATTTTCAATCATATGTATTTTAAAAATCCTAAAAAATTAATAATTTTATCCTTATGTCCATATATGTATGCATATGTATATGAGTTAACAAGTATATAGTCTGGACATTCCAAGAGCATGAGACTTCAAGTAGTCCCAAGGGAGTCTTTAATTACCTTAATTCCTTGGTTCAATAATGGAATATACTTGTATAAATTAAATTTACTCTTGTATATGTATATGTATAAGGTATGGTTAAATTAAATTCTTTTATAAGAATTCATGCATCATGTTCTATATAGATTAATGTAAATTATATGCATAAATCCATTCATACATTAAGTGTGGGGTAATTGAAATATGATATGCTTATTAAATCTAATTATTTAATTAAGCATACTTATTTAATTAAGTGAATATTAAAGAATAATGATGCAAAATCATGAGAACATTACTGAACTAATAATAACATGACTTCATTAATTTTAAGATACCTCTTCATTTTTGAATAAAATTACTTAAGTTAAATCCAAAAGTGAGACTTAATAAAATTTGTAGCATTTCAATAAGAGAATTAAAAATTATAGAATTTATCTCTTAGAATCAATTTAAGGATAAGGATTGAGTAGGATTTATTTCATCTTCTTCTCTTTATAACCCCAAAAAAGGAAAATGATGAAACTCAAAATGAAATCAAAGCTTAATTATTAAGGTTATTTCAAATCATTAATCACATAAAATGTAACCATATTTTATAAAGAGCTTAAAAATCTATCACAAAAAAATTCAAACACTAAGACTTAATCATGACATTCCACACAAAACCTAGTACACACATTATAATGCTAAGTCACTAATCCTAGTCTTAGGTTAGGCTGGTGACTATTATGATGATGTGATATTTTATTTTGTGATGTAATGTTTTAGACTAATATTAGGTTTGATTGTGCGTAGTATGATATTATATTCTACAGAGGATTGTGCTTAAGGGATCATTATAATAACAATTATAAATGCTTCTTACTTGCAGGTGTTGCTTAAGTCCTTAAGCATAATCCATTAGGATAAGTGGGTTTAGTGACCCAAGGCGGGGGGTTAAGCTCAAATGTATGAAATATAACTATTTGGTGTGAATGTATGTTAAGCTAACTTTTACTTTATAGGTGTAGATAAATTTACATTTTTATAAAATATAGCTTTTATAATAAGATTAGGATTAGAGCTTTGAGATTTAGGATGAGCAGTGGCAAGAAGGCTTAGACTTAGGATACCCTGTGATGCTTGGAGTACTAAAATTGATGAAGCATAATGAAGATTAAGAATTGAAGACCACCCCCATAGCTTTATTTTTATTTATAATTTAATTAAAAATTAGACTGTATAAGGGCAGGGTTCAGCTACCCAATCTTTTTCTTTTTCAAGGTGTACGACAGTACCCAATCACACTGGCCTTTTATTCTTTCAATTGATAATGTTTGTTTGTTTACTTTGATTACATAATAGATATGACATGTTTTTTTATTATAGGTTTCTTGAATTTTGATTGTTTGTTGTATGACCTGGTTGTAGTAGGCTCTTAAAGAAACTTAATTTTTTGCTCTAATTAATCAACTTTAATTAAAGTTAACAAACTTATAACCTCACTCTAAAGCTTATAATTTTAATCAATAACAATAAAAAATTTAGTAACCTCTTAGCTAAATGGTTGTATGCTCTAACTACATGCATGCATCTTGTCTTCTTCCATGAATATAGAGATCTCCACTCTTGCATGATAAGGGTTCAGGCTTGACCTATGAGAGTAGTTCCTTGTACTGGAGAACACCTCTTCCCACTAATTTAGGCCATAATCCAATTTTATTATGCATTTAGGCAAAAATTCTCCCAATCTTAAGTTCAAAATAATGAGTCAAAAATTAAATACTAAATGTATAAATTTTATTACATTAGTATAAGTCATAATTTACACACCAATCATGATCTAGTTTCTTGGGTGCAAGTTTAGGACTCTATATTTCTTTTTAATAAATAATAACCTAGCTATCTTACATTTACATGAGATTGACCCACATGGTTTTAAATTATTTGAGGTGTTAACTAGTAGCCACTCTAGTCTGTTGTTAGTCCAGAAGAGTCAAGATTGGTTCATTTTCTCTAGTGGAAGTGAACTAACAAATCTGACTTTCCTTGAGTAGATTTAGGTTGAACTTTTAGCTTATGCTGGAGTACTCTAGATATAGGTTCAGAGGCTACTTATTTTACTCTTCCAATGAGCATAAGTCCTCACCTCTTAGGCATTTTCACAATCTTGTATTATTTGAATTTAAGTCCTAACCTTTTAATGAAATGTCAATTCAAATAAAACAATTTCATATTCAAAAATATAAAGCTCGATCATAGGATAGATTGAAACACTCACTAGGCTTCCTAGTATCACTAGTGTTTTTTATTTATCCTCTTTTTGGAATCCTTTAAAAATTCTTCCTATCTTGACCCTTCCCAATTGATCTTCAAAAAAGTAATAATCCTTTGATCATCAACCTTTGGAGATATTAGTTGACTTATTTAATCAAGAGTATTTTTAAGAAATCCCCATTTCTTAAGATGTAATTAACTATTGGGGCTTGCCTCCATAGGGAACTAAAGAACTCAACTTAAAATAAGCTCTGCTTTACTTTAACCATGTAAAGTAGGGAAAGATATCTGATAGATGTAGACCTTTCAAACTTAAGAGTCCTTATTAGATAATTAAGTCCATTGTAAGGTGATGTTTTTATCTTTCAAGATGACCATTCCTTAGATGTCATACTCACACTAAGATATGTGTGGTGTCTCTACAACTCCAAATAAAATACCCATAGTGGTCAAGTAAATTTATTATGTAAGCAATTTTATATTATGATGAGCTACTTGAACATAATGAAATAGAGTTAAGTACACTATTAAATGAATGAGTATGTGATGCTAACCATGTCTATAGAGTGAGTTCTTTAAGTGCTTGCAGTGTAGAATTCAATTAATTTATCCATTTGATCCTTATAACTAAAATTGGATTTCCATGTTTATGATGTAACATCATAATTAGTACTTCTTTAAGGAGTATAATATCTTGAGATCATTGATACTCTATGTTCTTAGCATGTCCTCTCTTGAGTGAGTTTGTAGTTGGGTATAAAGTTGAACTTACTTTATGATAAAGTAAAGGGTATTACATATTGATTTATGTTTTTGAGTGCATTCTTGCAAGAAATGACATCTACTTTTCTTCACATTGTTATTATGGTCTTTCATCATCATTCCATTTAACTCTTCTTTTATGAAAGAAGCTTGTGTACTGAGTTCTTCCAATAGGTCTAGTGTTATCTTAATTTCTTATTTATTTTGTCTCTCTCATTCAATGAGTTGCTAATCATGCTTGATGGTTACAATCACTTATTGATTATGCATGCTCATGCTCAATCGATAATAGGGCTTCTACCTTATTAGATAGGATGGATAGTGCTTGATTTGTTACTAAGATGGCTGTTGATCTATGTTTCTAAGAGACTAATTGAATGCTTTCTTTAACTTGGTTATGTCACTATTAATTTCTTCCTCAATAGATTGAAGATTTACTTATGTCACTTCAACTTGACCATTGGCTTATAGGTAGTACATTGAGGCAAATTTGAGTTAAATCCTTTAGGACTCATAGAATTTATTTATGCTCTTATCTATAATTAGGGACCATTATTGGAAATGAAAATTATTCCCAAACAATGGTTGTAAATAACATTAGATCATATAACATTTCTAACATTTTTGCCCAATCACTTCGATGATTGTCTTTGCTTAAATCAACTTGATAAAATAGTTTACTACCTTTAAAATGAATTTCCTTTGACCACTAGCCAATGATAGGGGAGTGACTTAGTTAATCACCCACATGGTGAATGTCTAAGGATTATTGATTGACCATATCTAGTGTAATTGTTGTAACAACATTGGTACAAACTATTTTTCACTACTCACATCTCCTTGAAAAGCCTTTTGAATCTTTTCATAAGGATGGCTAGAAATGTCCCCACTTTAAAGTTTTATTGACATGTGTTATTTCTTCAAAATGACTCCTGAACTCACTTAAACAAAATTCTCCTAGAACTCTCTCTTTCTCATTTTTGTAAACACATCTTGGTAAACCGGGGTGATATATCATCAAATAATACTGCTCCAAGAAAAATTTATTGTGCCACTTTGATCTTGAACCTCATTGGGTTTTGACACTTAATGTGATTTTTCTTATCTTCATGAATTTAATGAAAAAATCTACACAACATCTCCTATAAGGATTCACCTTCTTCTACTGTGAGTGTAAGATATTATAGAAGAGGTTAATCTCCTCCAATCCTTGACCTTGAGACTAGGTTGGTGAGTTGACTCTGTTCTTGAGGTATTTAAATGATCAAAAAATACTACAACTTACTAATCTTTTCTTTCAAATTTAACAAGTATTTTTAAAGTACCATATCTTTAACTTCAAAAGCACCATTTAACTAATTTATCATCAATTGAGAGTCTAAGTAGACTTTCAAGTGCTTGGTTTGAAAAAAATTGTGTTAACTTGAAGAGACAATCTTCAAATAAGATATTTTATAAGAGGAGATTGTAAGAAGATTCAGGTAAGTTTTCAATCACTCTTATGAACTCATGATGAATATTTTTCATAGAAATTTTATCAAGTAAAAAAAACATAATAATTATTGGTTACCCAATCTCTAATATCTACGAGGCCCCTCTAGTTAATTACCCTAGGCATACTTCTAAAAGAGACTCTTGATACATTGAAGCATATTTAAATTTAGTTTTATTAATTTTAATAAGAAGGACTCATGATTAATAATAATAATAATAATAATAATAATAGAATAATTTATATAATTGGTTCAATCTACAAGGTAGGGGTTAAATCATCATAACCAGGTATGATGACATCAAAATATACAGAAAGGCTACTTGATAATAGTCACTAAATCGCCAAAGACTCTATAAAGAGTATAATGAGCTCAATGGGTGAGTAAGAGAAAGAGATTAATTAATAGGTACAAAAACTTTCATTTGGATTTCATGGATCCAATAGCTCACGCCATCAAGCTTAAGGTCATTTTGCTTGCGAAGGTAGTCAACCCAAGCTTCTTATGAGATGCTTTGTTTATGACCATGAATTTTTTCTTCTAGAGTTAGCTTAATAACTTTGAATTATGGAATAAAAACTAAGGTTTTTTCTAGATATGTAGTTTCTAAGGAAAATAAAAGGATGTAGGACTTATATTCTCCACATGGTAGAGAAATGCCTATAGAAGAAAGGAGATGATACATCACAACTATACCCAACAAGAGCTAAACATTGAACTTACAGTCTTGTCTCTGTCAAGCTACCACTTCCTAGCATCTTAAGACTCCATAAGTAGAACAAAATCATTCTCATTGCATTATTTTAAAGGATATGGTATACAATGTAAGTTATGTGTCATTAAGTGAATACCTCTAATGCATGATAGACTTGATCATATTATGAATGTAGACTAGTATTTTGAGGTTTTGATCACTATCTAGCTTCAAATCATACCTCTAGGCTAGAGAAAGCTTTAATTCTAATTTTAAAATATTTTTCTAATTAATTTTAAAGTTAAATATGATTATTATTAGTTTGAAATCATCTATAGCTTAAACAATCATAATGCAATAATAAAGCAAAATAAAGAAAATATATAAAATATATGCAAATAGGCGCTGCGCTATAATGTCTATAAAAATAAGTAATAGGGCAATGTAGTTGGGCAATCTACTTATACATACCAAAACTAAAATAAATAAGGGTAGTCAAGTTTTACTTAACAAGTTTAAATAATTTAAATAATAATATATAAGTTTTAGTTTTTCTTTACTCTTAGCATTTCACTTAGCTCAAATTGTTCATCTATTCATCAAGACTTGGATTGGCTTATACTGGGCTAGGAAATTAAAGTTACACTTTATTTTATATTTAAAATCTAAAAAAGAAATGCAAAGAAAATATACTATACTAAATGGAGTTATCATTGCATAAAAGAAATATAAAATCATAGAGAAGAAACATAACATTACAATATTTATAGGTTAATTCACAACCTTTTTAAAGGTAAAGATAACAGTAATGACTATAAGTTAAGCACTTGTTGAATAATATCTCTATCATAATATAGTAAAGTCAAAATCACTACAATAAATCACAAAGTAAGCAAAATAATCAATTTTAATTTTTTTAATTGCACACAAAGCAATGCCATCCTAAGCATCAAAGGGCTTGCATATCAAGATGTCATAACTACATTCTTCTTAAGCTAAGCAATAATGGGTTGTAAACTATTAAAATAGCTAAGAGTGTGTATGGATCAATCTACCCTACGATCAACTCATATGATCTTGATGACTTATTAAGCTAAGTGAGTTGTAGAAGCTCTAGAACACAAAGGATTATCACTTAACAACATTATACTAATTAAGCTCATTAAATGGTCATATGAGATGTGATTATGATTAAATGTTTTTATTATTAGCTAAAATATCCATTATAATAATTATAATCAATCGATCGTAATTTTAACTAAAATTTTCTTGTAATAGGATTTATTTTATCTTGAAGTGCTAACATTATTTTGTATGCTTGTAAATGAATCAATATTAGAAAATTAGTTGAATTATCTACTATGAGGTACATGATTCCTGTGTTGAAGTATGGCATGATCACTTAAAGATGGATAAGTTCTCATCAAATTGGAAAATATTCAAAACAATATTTGTAGCATAGTACTGAATAAAAATAATCTATTTAGAAAAGAAATGAATGGAACTATGTACAGATGTATAATTGGAAACCAAATCAATCAGAAGGTGTGATTGAATTACGAAACGATTTCATCAAACTAGCCACACTCAACTTGAACTTGATCCACATGGAAACCATGTTTAAAAAATTGGAAGTAACATAGTCAAAGGAATGTGACTATACCATAAATGAACTAATTAAATTACTCTATGTATGATCAACTTATGAGATTTTCTTATTTAAATAGGCATGATTGAGAGGATAAAAGAAACACTAGCTAAGAGACATAGACCAGAATGAGTAAGGATACTTACTCAAAAGGGTTGTCTAAACATTAGAAACTTAGTAAATCATGCAACATTATTTGGCTATAGAATTGACTCATGGAAAATGATCAATTTGCATGATGTTGATGATTTAAGTAACCAAAATAGTTCACAAAATAATTAAAATCCGAAGATGCTATGTAAATTCATCCTAGAATGTGTGTTCCCACCATGTTGACCCACCTGCAACCACCTTTTATGCATATATACTAATATGTAACGGGCCAATTAAAAGAACTAACCCCAGAAGCAAGAGTAACATTGAAATCAAATAAATCACGTTCAAAACTACTTTGAAAGTGCAATGAAATGTATTCCCTTAGTCTAATAATACATGGGTTTAATCTAGGGTCGTAAACATACTAGTAAACGCAGTGTTCTAATAAATATTTTGCTTAGGACAGATTTTAAGAATCACAATAGTCTAAAACTTAGAATGAATTAAAAATTTAAATATAAATTAAAAATATTATCTAATGGAAAAAATTGAAATATAAAATTACTAAAATTAATGAAATTTTGAGATAAATCTAAAGTTAGCTAATTATCCTTTTTAAAAAAAATTATTTCATACAATAATAATTACTTTTTTTTTTCAGATATATTGAATTTATATTTGTGATTAAATGAATAGAAAAGAAGTATTTTGATTATGATAAATAGCAAAGCACATCAAATAAATTCTAATAAAATATATTATATTGCAACATTTTAATTAAACATTGAATTGCACCACCCAAAAATAGCATATGGCTATAAGTCCTTCAAAGGCCAAACTTGTAATTTTATAAACATTAGATTTATCATATCAAAATTTAATTAAAATATATTTAACCTCTCAATTTTCTAGACAAATTCTAGAGAATGAATTAGACCACAAATGACTTAATGGAACTTATCTAATTTTTTTTAACATTATTTATTAATTTTAAAACTCTAAACTAAATTTCTTTCTTAGTTTAAGTTATTTTAATAGGCTAAAATATGTTATAAGATTTTGATAAATTTTATGACACCATAGATTCTTAGTACATTTCAAGGATTAAATAATATAAATAAACAAAAGAATACTTTTTAAAAATAATCATTCAATCAATGTTTGGGTGATGATATATTTTTTAAATTTCGTATGATATTTCCATCTTTGGTAAAAAAATTAGCCTAATTAAATCATTTATGTAGAAAAAAATAATTTTTTTTTAAATATCCATAGTTTGGATAGGTATATTATCTAGCTTGATCTCAACCATTAGAATCTACTTAAACTAGATCTAATAGTTGAGAGATTATTTTCAACCTCTCATTAAACTCCCACAAGGGAGATAAGCAATCCAAGGTCAACGTGATGAGAGCCTATCGCATTTAAAATTCTTTTGCTAAGCCATTCCAAAGAAATCTTGTATTAAAAAAGGCTTGAGGGAGCTAAGAGGAATTAAATGTTTAGATTAGGGAGCCATGTCATGACCTACATCACGAGTAAGGTCAAAATTGAGGGGTATAAAAATAAGATTTAAAGTCATTACTTTGATAATGGGTGAACATTAGATTTTTTGTGATAATGTGTGAAATGTTAAAGAGCCCTTCTTAGAATTATCCTATGATACACTTGATAATTCAATTGTTCAGGGTCTTACTGCTCTTAATGTAGTTATGTTGGTTGAGCTAATTGTGGATCTTGGGTAGGTAAAGAGTGGATCAAACCTCTTCTTTGACCTATGGTAAGTTGAGAGTGTCCTTTGTCTCTTAAGGGAAGCTCTCTGGCATTTAGTATAATTCAAGATAAGCTTATCCATTTCCAATTATGTTTAAGCCAAAAATTAACTCAAGTTTATTGCCAAGTGAAACCATGAGAAGTTATGTTGGAAATTGAGGGAGAAGGTTGAAAGGATTAAAATAGGCATACAATGACTTAATCTTATTAGTTCTTTCCTAACTTCCCTAATTCCCTCTTAACAAAAGTTAATTCATGTGAATTAAGTGCTTAGAGGATTAGGGGACAATGGTGACCAAAGCTATATAAACTCATCTAAGTTTTGATTTCTTAAAAAACTCCAACAATCTTAATAACATAGGCCCATTCTACCCCATTTAGCACATATAAGTCAATTTGGCCCATTGGTTCAATTAACCCCAATTAGAGTAGTAATACCTTCATGGTTGAACTAAATATATTCCTTTAAGACTTATTTCTAAAAATACTTTCAAAAAGTGATTCAACCATTCGATGGCTCTAATTCCATCATGATCATGGGTATTTCTATTTGGATCGAAGTAGTTTGGAGGAGTTAATTTAGTGGGGGTTGAATTGAACCATTGCTAATGATATCCTTGGCTACAATCACACACAAGGGTTTGATTATATTTCATGATATGCTTAGTCTAATCAATAATAAAAATAAAATAAGGGCTTTAAAGATTATAATTATTTTATCTAGCTGATTAGGTTTAGGCCAGACATTATTTGAATTAAGTGATACTTATATTATGTTTATGGAATTTTGAGAAGTTTACACATCTGATTGACCCAATAAATTTGAAGATAAGGCCAATTTAGTTAAATTGGCCTAACTAATTGATTTCAAAAAATTTGATTAACTTGCATTTAATTACTCTAATTGATGGTCCTAATAGCTTCTCCAAAATATTTTTATAATGTACACACATTTATTAACTAATTTTCATAGTGGTTAATAATAAGTCCATGACTTTGGAAAAGAGTAGAGTAGATTTACTTTCTTGGCCATGTCTCTAGTGGTTTTAGTGATTGTTTGATTCATAACTATAATAAAAACATTCTAAGGTTAATTATATAGATTGATTGATAAATTGTGTTGGGTGGGGTAGACACCTAATTCATGACCTAAAGGGAGTAACGACAAGTGATTATCTTTGACTCAACCATAAATCAATTTTTAAAATTGACTTAAAGGATAACCAAGCCAATCCTCAAAGTCTTATGATTAATTATATAAGTAATTAAATTAATGAGATGGATTATTTTGTTAAATATAACACTTATATCTAGTAGGGGATGGTTGTATTTAACCATTGAAAGAGGTCTACCGTAAGGTTTACTATAGTCAAAACTATAATTAAAAAAAAAAGATTTGCATGTGACCCTTTTATATCGGTTCCCACTTAAGAATTCACCAAGGTCAACCTAATGGGTTAGGTTAGGTTGAGGCTTTTCAAATTTAATTAGGATATGAAGTTAAGATATATTAATATCATTTAAGTAAAAAAAAAAAGGAGCACTAACATTTATTCTATATTAGTGTGATGTACCATAAATATTAAAAGATGTTTTGTTGTTCAAAAATAATGAGTTTTGTTTATTGGATTTGACCAGCAGATTTATATTGCAGAATGTGGATGAGTATATTTATTATAAGACTCCTTCAGTGGATTCATATCTAGGAATTCACCACTGCATAGTATACTACTTAGTCAAATAATCATCAAATATAAGATTAAGTGTTTATATGGTCCTTATCTTAGTGACTAGTGCTCCAAATTCCTAGCTTATAGGAGCTAAAGATTTTAAGTTATATGTAGGATGATGCCTAAATAATGGAGCCTAATCATCAAACCCTCTCAGTAACATCTAGAGGTGTATTAGACAAGAAAACCTTTTGATTATCATTGTAAATAAAAAAGATTGATTATTCCAGGTTTTGTTTTGTAGCAAAAGATGTAAAAAAGGTAGCTTAAGCATAGGGGTTTACCTCGAAGAATGGAAAAGGCTAGGCTTGAACCTTATGATTTGATCTTCTAAAAATAAATATATATTTCATAACTAACTTAATTTACTTGAGCTTGTAAGAAAATTCCTTTAGAGGTCAAGTTAGCCATTTCCTAATTGAGCACTTAATAAACTTATGGACCAAAAATGACCCTACCCCTAGAGGATATAAGTGAGAAATATGTCACTATTATCTCTTAATAACCTTACATTTAGTAAGTGCAGAAAGAGTAATTTGAACACAACACATAAACTAGATATGAAACCATGTAATATAATTATTCCAAGGAAGTTTATTTATGCTTGGGTTACAAGCTTGACCATAAGAAATTTCATGAATATACTCAATCACACTTATAAGATTTAAAGAAGAGTATATATATATATATATATATATATGCTGGCCTTAATCAAACTATGGTGATGGAATCAATTATTACTAATCCCCTAGTCTAATGAGTAGTGGTTTAGCCCAAGTTTCCTCTTCTATATTTTTTTGGTAGAAGTGGTAGAAGAATTCTCTTGAACCTCTTAACTCTTATATGATTGCCAAAGTTGAGGATGAATTACCAATTTGATATGTCACTATATTACATGTATTAGTTGGTTATACTATATTCAAAGATCAAAATTGATTATCAAATTACCAATCCAAATGTAATATTTTATTGTGGTCATTCACTACAATGTCAAAGTAAATTAATGGATCTATGTAGTTCTAACCTTTCTATAAAAGTAGGCTCATAAGGTGATATCTCAAGAAGGTAGTGGTTGTTAGATTAGGCTTTCTTTTTAATCTGAAGGACTAAATAAGATGAACATAGTGTACACCCTAATTTAAAGTCCCATTACATAAAAATAATCTTGGATGCATAATAAATCAATGTGGTAAGACATATGAGTGGATAACCCTTTTGTATGTAAATTATAGCAATCTAGGGTGTATTCTAATCTTATGGACATGTGTCCTTATGACTAGAATACAAGGGTGTTCATTGATGACTTACATAAGGACAATGCATGAGGTCATTAGACACTCTGTAGGTTTGGCTTTACACCACTGGAGATTTTACAAAAATATTTTATTAAAAATTTGTGGAAAAAATTCATTTTTAATATTAACTAAAAAGATAAAGTTACCATCCATAGAATGATATTATAGTAATCTCCTTAATGGGTGCCCCATATCCAATCTTAAGACTTAACTAGAAAATAATGTTACATATCTTTAAGAATGCTATAATAACTTTATTTATTGTGAATGAGTGTATAGATGGATGGTCCCCCAATCCACTAAATCATTGGATTATCTCCAAGTTTAGTCTAAACACTAGTATAAAAATTTTATTATAGAGAAAATAGTCATTATATAATGTTTACATAAAGATATTTCAAAAATACTAAGTGCAAGGTATGGTTGGAGGCAAGGGGAAAAGAAGGCATGATTGGTTTGAGAGGAGCCACCTTTATAACTACCAAACTCGTCCTATAATGGCTAGCCATGCTATCTAAAATGCAAATGAATTAATTTGTTTATTTAATTAAATTTATACTTTGGCTCAAAAAGCCTCCAATATTTCTCAAATTATCTAAGTAACCCCAAAAGATATAAAAATTTATATAAGACATGATGCACAACTTGAAATTCTAGTCACACATAACCATATAACACAGGAACATGTGAAGAACACATAAGTAACTAAGCCTAATGTTTTCATTCTCTTCACTTTGATTTACTTTCTTTGATCAAAACTTATTGAGCTATACAATTTTCTCCAAGCATCAAAGAACTCTTCCCTAAAGAGTTGATGTCAAAGTCTTCTTCTACATGCTTTAGTGCTAGTTTCTCCAAGTCATCCTTGATTAGCAAACTAACTTATATGGGTGGCTTGCCTTTTTATTTAACTAAGAATTTATGATCACCAAGCTAATCTGCCTAATTAGTGAGAATGTGATCTACCTTAAAGAATAACTATTAGGTTGGCTTCTATAATTGGAGATTTTGCATTTAGAAGTTTGCTAACTCCCTTAAATGATATTTGATCTTTTATAATAAAGAAGGGCTAATAAACATGCTTTAACAATTCAAGAATATATGTGTTCATGTTCAATTTTCTAATAATCTTAAGTATCCCACATCCCCTAGCATGCAATTTTGTAAATTGAGAAGATGGATACTATTAACCTCTCTTTTGGAGTGAGGTTGACCTGTTTCCCACTTAAAGCTAGGATTCATCTAGGAACTAAGGTCTTCTTAGAGTTAGACACTTCTAGTGGCTAGGAAGACACTGATCTCAGGCTTGGAGACTTATAGAGTCCAACCCTAGGGTTAAACCCTGATAAAGGATAGGTAAGACCTACCTACTTTAAACCCAATCAGACCCTATAGTAAATCAATCCCTAAAACCCAAACTAATTGATCACAAACCTAACCTTAGCCAAAACCAATTGATTTTGAACTTAACTTGACCCATTGGGATTCCATTTAGCTCAATGGTTAGGTTGACCCAACTTGACCAGAGTTTAAAAGTTAATCCAATCCATTTGAAATTGAACTCACCCAAACTCATTCGAACCTCAATTGAATTTGATTGAACCTTGATCGTCATTTAATTGAATTAAATTGGTCCTTAATGTATGTTGACCCATTGAACTCTATAAAGTCAAAATTCAGTTCAACTTGATTTAGGCCAAATTGAATCAATCCAAACTTCATGATCATTCCAATCATTCAATTTGACATCTTAATTCATTTTATCCCATATAATTCCACCAGTTGGTCCAACTAAGATAACTCGACCCATTTGGCCTAAAAGGTCCAAATGAGTCAAAACTCAATTTAATTGAAATTGATTGAAACCAAAACCACCAATCAACTCTAAATTAATTATAAAACTTGTTTCAACACTCAATTAAGCTCAATAGATCTCAAGCCAATTGATTCACTGAATCAATTTGGCCTAAAAGTCCAAATTGAGTCAAATCCTAGTTTAACTCAAATTGGACCAATCCAACTCTTCCAATTTCATCCAAAATGATTATTGATCATGATGAATCACTTAATTGCAATCAATTGCATCCACTTGAGAAATTTGATTACTTGTCCCAAGTTAACCCAACTTGATGTAAATGGGTTATGTTGGGATAAATCTCATTCCAATCCAAATTGATTATAACCAATGTCTCCAATCAAACATAAATTTATTATTTTTGTCAACCATCAATAAAAACAAATTTGATCAAATCAACCCAATTAACCCATTTAGCCTAATTTGGCCTAAATGGCCAAATTTAACCAAAACCAAATTTAAACCAAATCAACTCAAATCAAAGGCTCCAATCCATGTCAAATGATCAATCAAACATAACTCAACCCCTCATCCACCCAATTTGGCCATCTTGACCAAATTTGTCAACTTAGCCCATTTGACACATATGACCTATATGAGTCAAATTTAAATCCACTTCAAATTAAATCAAATTAATTGAACCAACATATCACAAATGATCATTTAAACATAGTTTAATAGCCCCTTGACCTAATTTAGTCAATTGATCAACCTAACCCATTTGAACCCAAATTGACCTACATAGGTCAAATTGAGTCAAACTCAACTAAATATTGCATGATTCATCCTTTGGTTCCTATTGACCTACTCAAGTGAACTCAACCCATGGTGAACTCAGTTCAGCCCAAACTAAGTGATCCAAGGGTTCCAAATAGGATAAAAACCCAATAGGAAAGTCCAACCCCTCATTTTACCTTGGGCATCTACCTAAGCATGCCTTAAGCTCTCTTATCCTGACTAGAACTAACTCAAAGATATTGGGTTCAACCATTAACCAAGGTGAGGTCCCTCTCACCATGTTTGACCATTGATTCATTTCCCATGGGATGCCCCCTTCATGGCAAGCCACCAAACTCCATCATCCACTATGGGACCTCCACCTCAACAATCTCTTGCAATTTCTAGCCACCCCTACTGGCCGGCTGACTGCCATGACATGAACTAATATCTTTGATTGGTTCACATGGGGAGGAGGCTATATGCCTCCTCCCTCATTCAAACTCAATAAAGATGTTCATTAGAGCTTCCCCTAAGTTCCCAAACTTCCTTAGAGCTCCTTGTGCACTCAGCTATTGGTAAGACCAAGCCTCACCACAACCCAAGCACCCTCTTCATCCAAAATCACTAAAACTCCACCAAAGTCAAATTAACTCTCCCCACACACTCCCCTCACTCCAGTAACACAAAAGAAATTAATTCTCACTCGATTCAAACTCAGAAGGCACTCCAAGACCAACTCTGATGACCTCACGACAATATATGGTCTAAAAGACAATCGATGGGGGAGGCAGCTTAAGACTTATTTTGCAAGGTTTAATCTCTTTAAGACAAAGATAACTTAGTCATTGGGCTACCAGTCTATAAGTTCTTAGAGATAAATTCCAGCAAACTGTAAAAAATCTTCTTGAAGTTGGTCTTTTATGAAAGATTTTTGAATGTGGTGTCAATCGAGCCATAGGATCCCTTTAGGATGTCCCTTTGATCAATTTAGAATTAATTTCACTGTTAAATGAGCTATGGAGAGCTTAGATCAAGTGATGAAATATGGATGATGTCCATCTTTTATCAGGGGTTAACGACGGATCATCTAACATCCTTTTTACATGATTAGAATGAATGGTGGTGCTTAAATGTGTTAGATTTTCTAAATTTAGTCCTTTTAATCCATGTAATTAATCTTGGTCATTCAATTTGAGATTGAATGCTCGAGATGAAAGCATCCGCCACCATTGAGCTAGCAGTCTTGTGAGATATTTTAATTAACCAATCTTATGGTGCTACGTCGAAAGCACTACCACGTCAATGCCGATGTGGCATTGATTGTGTAAATGAATTAATTAAAGTTTAAAATATATTTTAATTAACAAAAACTTTGAAAGTTCATAACTAATTAAAAAATATATAATAAATATAAATAAACCCATTTTTGTAAGTTTAGACAGAGGAGAATGTAGATAAAATAGAAGCTTTATTTTTTATTAAGTGTAGAGTAATTAATCAAAGTTTAAAGTTGTATTAAATTAGCTTAATTAAACTTTTATTACATGGCTAATTAGCTTTGAATTTGGTGTGACTATTCTTTGAGATAACCTCTACCTCCCATGATTTTCTCGAGGTAATTTTCCATGAAATTCTAGAAATTTAAATTTTCAAATCGTAATTAGCCATTTTGTGCATTTAATAATTATCTAAAATTAAGAAAATTTTAAAAATCTAATTATTCATTAAATAAGTAAGGAGGACTAGAAAATTAATTAGGACCCATTGGTTCTAATTATTTTTCAAAATCACCCTAAATAGTATTTATTTAATTAATTAACTTAGAGCATAAAAAATTCATAATAATTAGTGTAGGTTAGTAAAAAATTTGGCAAAGCTCTGTTTGTGCTCAATTAACAAAGAGGTTTCCAATAAAAATAAAATCTTCAATTGGTTTGAGGTATTTTAAGTGTAATTGATGATTTTGCCACACACACACACACACACACAATTTATTTAATTAACCCTTAATTTTAAGCCCAATTGCAATAAAGTTTTTAAGACATATTTTAATTTATGTTTATGCATTTCTAGTAATTTTCTCATAAGTTGTGGGCTTATATTTAAGGTATAATTAAATTTATGGGTCTCTTTGGGCTTAATTTGATTAATTATTTAATTAGTCATAATTAAATCATAAAAATCACCTAAACTAATTTTAAACTACTTAATGAATAGAGATGAGAAAACGGATAACTTTAATTATTTCTTTTCATCTTTGGACAGAATGATTCAAATTTTAAGAATTAATTCTTAACAAATTTGATTAGGCTTATGGATGTTTATTTAGTATGAATGTCCTTAGGAATTAATGAAGCTAAAAAAATTATTTAGCAATTTTAAATTATTTTGCTTCAATTTTTCATAAATTTGTATTTCTTTTATTTCATACACACATGTTTTAAATTTAAATTGAAATATGGCATTAGATTGTATAGCTTTGAATTAAATAATGTGGCTATTATCACTAGTAAATCTCAAATTATTTTCTTAATTATTAAAAATATATCTATAAATCTAAATATAAACTAATATGAATAATTAAAAGATAATTTTAATTCCTATATATATACTATAATTTGAAAAGTATATAACTTGGAAACCCAAGTTCATAGGGCTACTAGTCTGAAGGAGGTCTTGTTACCTTTAGTATAACATGGCATGCATCTTGTAGTTTGTAGTGAAATACATATTCAAGTTAATTTATTTATACTCATATGTATTTGAAACACCCTAAAACTTTTGTAATTAACAAGTATACAGTCTAGACATCTCAAGAGTGTGAGACTTTAAGTGGTCTCGAGGTGGACTCTGATTACCTCATTTCCCTAGTTCAATAATGACACATACTTATATAAATTTAATATACTCATATATTTGTATATGTATATGGTATGGTTAAATTAAATTTTTTTATAAGAATTTATGCATTATATTCAATATTTAGGTTAATGTAAACTATATGCATAAATCCATCCATACAATAAGTGTGGAGTAATCAAAATGTGATATGTTTAGTAAATCTAAATATTTAAATAAGTATACTTATTTAGTTAAGTGAATATTAAATAATAATGATGAAAAATTAGGAGAACATTATTGAATTAATCATGGTTTGGCTTCATTAATCCTAAAATGCCTCTACATATTTGAATAACATCTATTAAGTTAAATCCAAACATGAGACTTAATAAAATTTGTAACATTTTATTATGAGGATTAAAATTTTTAAGAATTTATTATTGAGAATTAATCTAAGGATAAGGATTAAAGAGGATTTATTTATTATTCTCCTTATTATAGCCCTAAATAAAAAAATGAAACTCAAAATAAAATCAAAGCTTAAGTCTAAAAGTTATTTCAAACCATTAATCTCATAATATTGTAATCATCCTTAATAAAACTTAAATGTTCTTCATTGGATAATTCAAATATTAAAGCTTAATCATGGCATACCACACCAAACTTAACACACATATTAAAATATTAAGTCACCAATTCTAGTCTTGGGTTAGGCTAATGATTATTATGATGTTATGATATTTTATTTTGTAATGTACTATTTTAGATTGAATGTTAGAATTGCATGTGCGGAGTTTGGATGTTAGGGTCATATTAGACTGATGATATTTTCTACAGAGGATTGTGCCTAAGGTACTGTTATAATAAAATTTATAAATGCTTATTTACATGTGATGCTTAAGTCCCTAAGCATAATTCGCTAGAATAGTTGGGCTTAGTGATACAAGACAAGGTGCTAAGCCCAAATGTGTAAAATATAACTTCTTAGTTTAAATGTGCATTAAGCTAACCTCTATTTTGTTGGTGTATTTAAATTTTTATTTTATACAGTGTAATATTTGTAATAGGCTTAGGATTAGAGCTATGGGGTTTAGGATGAGCAATGAGTATAAGGTAGACTTGGGAGGCCCTGTAATGCCTAGACCACTCAAATCCATGAAACAAAGTGATGATGAAGAATTAAAGACCCCCATAGATTTATTTACATTTGTAATTTATTGTAATTTAGGTTGTATAAGAGTAGAGCTTAGATACCCAATCATTTCTTTTTCATGATGTCGATGTTACACTATCACACCAGCCATTTTATTCTTTCAATCGATTAATGCTTGATTGTTATGTTTACACTAATTGTGCAATAGAAATGGCATGCTTTTCATAGGTTTCTTAGAATTTGAATGTTTATTGTTTGACCTGGATGCGATAGGCTCTTTAAGAAAATTAATTTTTCTACTCCAATTAATCAATTTTAATTAAAATTAATTAACTCATAACCTCACTCTAAAGCTAGGATTTTAATCAAGAAAACTAAAAAATTTAGTAACCCCTTAGCTATATGATTATATGTTTTAATATCATGTATGCATTTTATTTTATTCCTTACAAATAAAGGGACTCAATTCTAGCACTATGGGGGGTAAGACTCGACTTGTGAGAGCAGTCTCTTGTAGTAAAGAACACCTCTTTCCACTGATTTAGCCCATAATCCGATTTTATCAAGCATATAATCATAAACTCTACCAAGCCTGAGTCCAAAATAACAAGTCAAAAAATGAAATAAAATTTATAAGATTTTATTACATTAATCTAAGACATAATTTGCACACTAGTCATGATATAGTTTCTTAATGAGTGAGTTTAGGACTCTAGATTATTTTCTAATTAATAATAGCCTAACTATCTTACATTTACATATGACTAGCACATATAATTTTAAATTGTAGGAGGTGTTAATTGTCAACTACTCTAGGCAATTGTATGTCCAAAATATTTAGGATCGGTTCACTCTCTCTAATGGAATTGAATCAACATATCCCATTTTCCTCTAATAAAATTAGGTCGAGCTCTTATTTAGTATTAGAGCACCCTAGATATTGGTTCAAAGGCAGCTTATTTCTCTTTTACTATGAGCATAAGCCCTCACCTCTTAGGCAATTCTATAATCTTATGTTGTTAGAATCTAAGTCCTAATATTCTAATAAAATGTCCATTTAAATATAATTTTTACCTTAAAAATTATAAAGCTTCATTATAGGATGGATTGAAGTGTTTCCTAGGCTTCCTAGTATCATTAGTGCTTCTTACTTATCCTTTTTTGGAATCTGTAAAGAAGTCTTCCTATTTTGAGCCTTCTCGATTGATCTTTAATAATTGCCAATCCTATAATTATCAATCTTAGAAATCCTTGGAGATATTAGTTGACTACTTTAATAGAGAGTATTCTTAGAAAAATCCCATTTTTTAGGATGTAATGAACTATCAGAGCTTGCCTCCATAGGGAATTAAAGAACCCATCTTAAAATAAACTCTACTTTACTTCATCCATGTAAAGTAAAGAGAAAGATCTTTGGTATACATAGACCTATTTTCCTTAAGAATCCTTATTAGATGATTGAGTTTATAATAATGTGATATTTCTATCTTTCGAGATAGAATATCATTCATTAAATGCTATACCTAATCATTTTAATAAAGACCCCTTAAGATCTGCATAGTGTCCCTACGATCATCTAAGTAAAAGCACCATAAATACCTCTCAGAGCAAATTCTTATTAACATATGAATCCCCACATTGAATCCTTAATATTTTTATTTTTATTTTTATTTTCAACAAATTTTGCATTAATATATTTAACTATTGGTTAAGATTTTCATGAAGGCATTGAAAGTCTTTTACAAATATAAATATTGATTCTAAAACTGCATGTGAAGGGATGCTAGTTAAATAAATTAACTTCTATAGACTGTAGTCATAAATTATTTTTAAAAAAATGTCTTATTCATAGTCTTGTAAATAGTGTTATTATAAGCAAAATCAACTATAAGAATAAGAAGGTCCCAATTTTCTACACTTCTACCCACCAAACTTCTTAAAAGATTTTTTAATGTCCTTTCCAATACCACACTTTATCTATTAGTTCAGAGATTGAAGAGAATTACAAAGTCGTGACCATTAATATCCATAATGGTTTTTAAAGTATGATTTGAATTTTAGATCCATATCAAAGAGAATTATTGAAGGGGGTCCATGAAGTCTTAAAATCTCTTAAAATTTAACTTTACTATAGGAAATGCATCATAGATTTTGTGTAAGAAAGGAAAAGAGTCATCCTTGAGAAGTGGTACACCAAAATAAATATACTCGCACGCCCTATTGGTGTTTTAGAAAGCCTAAGTACAAAGTCCATAGGAATATGTTCTCAAGGTTCAAAGGGAATAGTAAGGCATAATATTTTAAAAATTCTATTTATCACTTTTGGCCCTCTTGAAGGTATAAGATTACATTGCTACTCTTTTAACATCTTTGTTCAAAGATGACCAGGAAAATTTATATTCAAGTAGGTGTATAATTTTTAATTTTCTAAAATGTCTTACTACCCCCTCAATGTAATTTTATGTTAACAAATGTCCTTATAAATGCCTTAATATTGCATAATTGTTTTCTTTTGTATAGGCATCGATTAATTACTACATATTTATCACATATAATGCTAAAAGATAAATCATTTTGAGCATGTTCTAGATATATTAAATTAAATTCTAGATAGACATGATAATACTGTTTTAGTCTTTTGAATATGAGAATTTATAACTCTAAAGATGTGACTTCCAAATTGATTGTAGAAAGTGCATCTATAAGTTTATTTTTTACCCTATGCTTATGCTTAACATATAGTCTTAAATGTATTATACCTATTTTACATGCATATAATTCAACCTTTTTTTGGATGTTGATAAATTTTTAAGAGCATGATGATCAATGTTAAGGATGTACTCTCTATTTATTGAGTAATGCCTTTAGTGTTTCAAAATTTAAATGATGGGATAATTTTCTTTTTTTTCATAAAAAGTGGGTTCATCAATGGAGCGTTGGTTACAAAAGATTGCATCTAATAAAAGTTAGACCAAAATTGATTCGTTTCACTAAGAGATGAATGTGGTTACAAGCTTCAAAAGAAATGGAAGCTACTTGGTTCCAAGCACCCTCTTTTGTAAGATAATTATCTATAGTATTTTCTTCCCTAAGTATGTGTGAAAGTTCAATCTATAAGGAAGAGCAAAGACTCTAAATTCTCCTAATATTGTAAGTTAAAGACTAACACAACTTTGAATCACGATTGAATATTTTGATCAGATTGAGTGAGTTCAATTAAATACAAAATTTCTTTGCTTGAAGTGCTTGAGTTTCTAGAACAAAGAGGTGACCCTCAACCTCAGCACATAGATAATTCTGCCCTTCCAATCTCTAATGATGTCCCCCAATCTAACAATGTTGTCTCACTTGAAGAGTGAACTATCAATAATGACTTTAAGCCATGGTTGGTTTGGTTTAATCCACCCTATGAAAGTCCATTTGGACTTAGTAAACAAACATTTTGGACCCATCTAGTCTAGTTTTTATGCCCCCTTCAGCTCAGCCTCCTTTAATAAGCCAAAAGCAATTACGTTTTTGAGATAAGAGTGAATGAGTAGCATTATTTAATTTAGAGTTAGCTGAAGGTTCTTAGGTTCAGCTTGCTTGCTATCAAACAAAAAAAAAAAAACCAAAACATTAAGAGAGGGGTTAGTGTATAAATGTAGCTATTTCTAGATTCTTTCTAGGTGAAGAGAAGTTTAAAAGGATTATTGATTTTGTCTTTCATCACATTGATGTCAAATTAATTCTTAGCAATGTTGAAGCTATTGGTAATTTTTGGATAATGCAAGAATTGGTGATTGGATGGTTCAAACTTACTATAATGCTAACATTTAAAAGTTAAAAAGATTTCCCTCTTGTAAATGTTGTCATCCATTGGAAGTCGATTTTAAAAAGCCTCAAGCAAAGTAAAGATATGGATGGTTTGAGACACTTATGTCAAATGAGTTTACTCCAATTGCAATGAGCAGTAAGCCTTCTAATGTTATAAAATGATGGGATAAATTCCTTGTCATATGTAGAGTACCTTTTTACATCATTCAATTTCTCACTATAAAAGCCAATTTGATGATTTTTTTGATAAAGTATGCCTCTTATAGCAACACCAGAAGCATCAAAAGTAACGTTAATTTTTTTTTTAAATCTATAATTTTAAGAATTGGGGAGGAGTTCATAAGGACTATGATTTGTTGTATAGATTTTTGTGCTAACATAGTCCAAATAACTTATCTTTCATTAAAATGTCCATACTTAGAGTTATAATCATACTATAATTCTTAATGAACCTTTTGTAAAAAATGTAACTAAACCATGGAAACTCCACACATCTATTAAATTCTTAGAAGTTGGTTAATCTATTATACATATGATTTTTTTTGGTCTACCTTTTGGCCATTTGTGGCCACTATGAATAAGAGGAAAGTAACATCAAGCTAATAAAATAAGCATTTCATGAGATTATTATAGAGCTTAGCTTCTTTAAGTTTGATTGGGAATAACCTCAAGGGGGTCCAAGTTCACCTTCTCAATTGGGATAAAAATGAAAATTTCATTAAAGTAAATCACTAAAATTTTTTTAATATAAGATTTTAAGGTTGTATCCATCAATCTCATGAATATGCTAGGTGCATTAGATAAACAAAACAACATGAATAGCCATTCATACAATCCATCAAGGGATTTCTAAGGAATCTTCCATTCATTTTGTGTTTAATCTCAATTTGATGATGCCCACATTTTAAATCTATTTTGGATAAATTAATTGAGATTGCAATAAGTTCTAACATATTTTTTAATATGGGGATTGGAAAGTTATATCTAATAGTGCTTATATTGGAAACTATTCTTTCAATGTAGATTCTCTAAGTACCACCTTTCTTTGGAGTCAGCAGTATTAGAATTGAACATGAACTTAAATTATCTTGATTAAAAGCTTTTTTTAAAAAAGTTCATCTATCTATCTCTTAAGTTCAACATATCATGTAGGGCTCATTCAATAATGTAGTAAATTGGGTAATTAAGAACCCACAAAAAACATCGATGCCATGCTAAATATATCTCATTGGTTGCAATCCATTTGGTAGGTTTTTATGCTATGATTCACTAAATTTAGACAAAAAGATGGAAGTTATAACAAGTATGTAATACTCATGTGATTCTTCAGCAACTTCACCACTTGAATAACAAATAGAAAGGTCAACAAGCACTTTAAAATTGTGTTCAATTCAATATTTTCTACTTTCATACCCTAAAATAAAGGTGAAGTAGTAGGAATCTCAAAGGCTAAATTAAAAGTAAGAAATCACATTGACCAAATCCCTTTTCACAATGTTAGCTAGCCACCAAGTCCAAACTCTTTGAAAATTTTCTTCAAATTCTTGAATAAAGTCTCTAAAATCTTTCTTCAACAACATAAATTTTTTTACACAATACAATATATCTAAAAAATAGAAAAGTCAGGGAGAAGTTAGAGAACTAGAGAAAAAAAGTAGGGAAGGTTAGAGGTGTGGGGACACTAATTTTCTTGCTCCTCCCCCCATAAGTTACCACACCATTCATCATTTAAACATAATTATAATTAATTTATTATACTTCTAATAATTCACTCTTAATTGATGTTAGACAAAACTACATGATTCTTACATATAAACACATAAAATGTGACATACAAGATACAAAAAATTTAAATGAATAAAATCTCTAATATTTTCAAATTTCATTTTTCTCAATACCTTTCTAATCCTTGTAAATTGACCTCCAAGTTTGGCTTCCATCATTGTAGCTTGAGCTCTTGTAATTGGGCATCCTTGTGCTACACCATTTACCTTAAGCCCCAAAAACTCTTCTCTAAATATTTGAAATACAAACAATCTATTACAAGCTCTAGAGTCAGCTTCTCCAAATCATTCCTTATTAACCAAGTGCCATAGTTAGGTGGCTTATCCTTCCATCTCACAAGAAACATGTGATCTCTAATCGAATATACCTTATTTAATTATGTGAACCTTATCAAAGAATGAATATTGTGTTGGCACCTATAAAAAATTATTTTGTATTTTTGTTTTAAAAAAATAAGAGGATCATCTTATCATTTTGAGGATTGTTAACTACCTTCAATGATCTTTCACATTAAAACTATAGCTAATAAATGTCTTATAGAAATTTAAGAATATATATACATTTGTCTTAATATTTTTAATGATTTTAAATGGCCCACATTCTCTAGCTTGCAACCTTCTAAATTAGATGGTAGGATATCTATCAAGGAAAATTTAGTCAACACATGACCCCATTAAATTATTTAAATATTTTATTTATATTTTTAGTTTTAGTATATTTTGCATTATTAATTTTTAATTATTGTTTAACATGTTCATGAAGGCTTTAAAAATTCTTTCTAAATACAAATTCAAACTCTAAAAATGCATGTGATGGTATGCTAGTAAGATTAATTGGTTGTTTTAGATTATAGCCATAGACTATCTCAAATGGTGTTTTATTGGTGGCCTTGGAGATAGTGTTATTATAGGCAAACTCAATTATGAAAATATGAACACTTCATTTTCCTAAACTTTTATCCATTAAACTACATAAAATATTTCCTAATGTCTTATTAACTATCTCAATTTGTCCATCAATTTAGGGGTGAAATATTGAGGAGAATTTTAGAGTTATGCTTAAAAATATTATATAAATTTTTTATTTATATCAGAAATAATTGATGAAGTTTAAGAATTATGAATAAGATTATAAGGACATTTCTTTTTTCTATAGTTTTTTATGTAGATGTAGTCCAAATAAATTTATCTTTCTTTAAAGTGTCTATAATTGGTGATAGAATCATACTTAAATTTTTATTAAAACATTTATAAAAGATAGTTAAACTATGGGCATTAGTAAAATTCTTTGGGGTCTATTAATTTAATAAACTACAGTAATTATGGCTATGGTTGGTCACTTAGAGTTAGCAATTTGGTAGATTGGAGCTTTTCTAAAATGGTTGAAAATGCGAGGTTACAGATGGGTTCAATTTAAGTAGAGTTCAAGATGTGAAGGCAGTAGGGGTCAGTCAAACCCAAATAGATAGACACCCATGTTCTAAAATACTAAATTCACCAAATTAGAACCCTCTTCATAGAACTCCAAATCACATGAAATTAAAAAAAAAGGGTATTAAGTTCTAGTTGTGATTTAAAAAATTTCACAAACTTTCAAGAAGTTTAAAAATTTATTTTGAATTTTCTCCCATGGTTGGATAAATAAATATTTATTTAGTTGATTGGCTAATTATTCACTTTGGGTTATTAAAACTTGACATTTAATGGCGTTGTGGTGTGGGCTAGTAAGAAGTAATCAGTTAGAAAAATATATTAAATTATTAAGTGTTTTTATGTATTTTATTGTTTAATTAATGTAAAGTTATGATTTATTTTCATTATTTTAGTATTTTTGGTAGAAACTTCTAGTTTAAAATAAAAATAAAGACAATCAATTATTTTAAGGGTAGTGCTTAGGGCAATGCAATGCAATGATGTGGTATTAATAATGCAAAAATTAGATATGGAGATAGAGAACTCAAAGTTGATGTGCTAGAATTGCCAATGATTTGGATCAAAACATAATGAGACTAGCACTATGGTGCTAATAGGAGCACCATTACAACACTAAAAGAAGCGAGAAAAAGCCTCCTTTCCATGAAAGGCTCAATTTCATTAATAGGAAATGGTTACATGAAACTACCTTTCAAGAAAGGTTGGTTGAAGTTGTCGCCAAACATTGGGAACTTGATGTTATCATTAATACAAAAGGAGATGGATGTAGTTTGTAGTAACTCACCTTATTTAGCTAGGAAGCCAGGCACCTAATTCCCTTGTTTATAAATATGTGTGATTATTGTTGCCTTGGTGCTATTATCTTGCCAATTGTTGGACATTATGTGTATCAGGCTCTAATGAGGAGTTCTTACTTTATTGAACATGTTGATCAAGTTTAGGGTATTCGTCTCAGCCTAAATAGGATTTTTGGGAATAGCTTGTAAAATCTTAAGAGCGAAAAAGAGGCTATCAGATTTAGAGTAGGTTGAGTTGATGGGCTTGCATTGTTTCTAAAATGTGTAAATAGCCTTACCAATCTAGTCCCTTAAAATTCCACCAATGGCTAATAGATTGGCTTTGTTGTATGATTCATCAATGTTAAATTTTAGCCAAGTTAGCTTTGACTTAATCTAATAGAATAGTGTTGTGTAATATTGGCTTTAGGAAAATATATTAGTTAAAGCTTATCACTTATATCCTTGCCAAAGATTAGTTCATTTAGTTGTGCTTTGGTAAGATAAGATGTAATTTGTTGCATGATGGAATCTAGGAATCTCCTATTATTATCATGGTTTGTTTCATTCCTATTAATCTAGATACTATAAGATGAGCATGGGAATTAAGAGGAAATGTTTTTGATAAAATTGTGAATGGGAATTGTAGTCCAAGTTGAGAAGAGTTAGGCAGGTTCAAGGGAAAGTCAATCTGAATCTATACTCCAAATAGAGTTTACAACTTCCTCCAAACCTTCATGGCTTTTAGGAAATGTATGAATATATGATCGATAGTTTCTTCATTAACAATGTTGATATTTTGAAGCTAAGTTGATACCTTTTAGTTTGAGTTTGTCATATGTTGGCAATGCTAAGTAAAAAGTTATTCAACAAAAAAGGAGACAAAAGGCTTATTGAATTTATTCTATATATGTTACTCGAAGAATACAATTTAAAATTTGAAATGAATTCATAAAAAAGCTTTTTAATGAGCATGGATTCTCGAGTGTAGGTATAAACTAATCTTTTTTCATTGTGGTTGAAGGTGATATGAGTAATTTCATAAATTTTATCATTTGGCAATACTTCCATTAAGTCTTCTTCATTCTAAATAATTGAGCCATTTCTATATTTATAAAACTCATAGACATATAATTTCTTAGAATGCCTTGTTTGAAAAGTGGTTAGTGGTTCTTCATTTAGCCAAATATCCTGCCATGTATTAACTTTTTCCTCATCAACATGCCACCTAATAAATTGGTATGTTCTATCTTTGGTGCTGAGCATTTTCTTCCATATGCTGAACCATTAGTGGGTGTGTCTTGCCACACTACATGGCTATCATAAAATTTGTCCAAATAAAATTATTCAGCCTAAGCTTGATCCATAATTTCTTCAGGCTGTAGTTGACGCTATCCTTTAATGTTTTGAAGCCCAGTCCACCATTTGCTTGAGGCCACTACTTGATTTGAGAAATCCCACTTTAATGCCATTAACCAACATTGAATATTAGTTGTTTGTGATAGTTCTCATAATAATGACTATGGATTCATTAGTGAATCCTTTGGCTTACTGTATTTGTTCGATGAAATACCTAGAAGATGCTTAAAAATGCATGAAGAAAGTAAACATAGCACCTTAACACTAGCTCATTACTTCATTTTTAACTAGAAAGATAGAGTCTAGCGCTACAATGCTATAATCAAGCACCACAACATCAATTTGAGGAGTTATATATGCAATTTTAGAATTACTTTTAGACGATGTGTCTATTAACAAAGAGGGAGATTAAATAAGTATAAAAGAAATTTATTTATATTTAAGGGGGTTTCTTTGATGACTATATTTCTATATTTAGAGCATGAGTATATTTACTTGGAGAAAGAGTAGATCCATTTGAAGAAGATGCTTGTAAGAGGGTAAGGGTTAATGCAAGTCAGAATTAGAAGAAAAAAATTCCTAATTCTTTCTTTTAGTACTCTTGATTTTTTTGTAGTAATATTTTCAATGTTTATGGATGATGTAAATGTTCTCTCTTTCTCAATTGTTCGCTAGGTGTTTTATACTTTGGATTTGCATAACCTTGTATTATTTACTGTGGATAATGTATTGTGGAGTTTGCGATAAAAATATGTGTTGCGATTCCTATCCTATTATGTTCACTTCTCATGCTTAATTTAGTTGTAATCTAGCTTATCACTACCTTAAATTTAATTGTAATCTAAAAATATAAAATGAATCATGGAGGAATAATTATAGAGAAATAAAAAAATCTTTTGAATATACATAGGCATATGATATTTTAATATTTGCAATCGTATGAGAATAAAATTAAAAATGATTAATTCAAATTTTTATTTAAAAATATAACTAATTAGCTGAAGTGATTAGATTTTCTTGAACCCGATAAAGATAAGAGGATAAAATTGCTCTTGATTGACAATAACATACAAGAAAACTTTTCAATTATAAAGTATATAAAAGCAATCAATCGATAATAAATTTAGGTATATTTTTCTATAATTAATTGAAAACCTTATTTTAAAATTAAGTTTTATAATTTTAAGTGATTTTCAGTTAAGTTGAATTAAAATTAAGGTAAATAGTAGATTAGTAAATAGTAAACTAATTTTAAGCAAATCTTTAAGAGAACGATACTTTTTTGTCATTATATTACTCAAATGGCATGTGTACTTGCGTACACCACTTTAGGCTAGTCATGTTTTTGGCTTTATTGTTAGGGATTTAGCAAAATTTAAGTTAATATTAATATTGTTAGCCTATTTTTAATTCAATTTATTATTTTTGTTAATTTTTTTCAAGAGCAATCAATTGTTAGAATTATAGTTCTTTAATGTTAGACTTATTAACATGTTAATGTAATGGTAGAATAGTAGCTAGTTTCTTTCAAAAAATCATGTTGTCTTTACATGTTGTGTTTCAAAAAATGACTATTTTGTATGCATGATGATAATAATATAAATATTGTTCCATTTAATTTTAAGATAGAGATAACTTGTAGAAGCCTTCGAAAAGAAAAGAGAAATCAACTTAAAAAATAATAAAATGGCTAAATAACATAGAGAAGTAGAGCATCTTAAATTACTTAGAGACTATAATACACCATTAGTAGATGAATTACATCACAACATTAGTATACCAACAATCTAAGTTAATAACTTTGAACTAAAAACCTTAATTATTCAAATAATTCAAAAATCTCAGTTTAGGGGTTCACAAGTAGAAGATCCTAATATGGACATAACAAGTTTCTTAGAAATTTGTGCAACTTTTAAGTATAATGGAGTTAGCGATTACAATTTTTTTAAGAGAAAAAGCTAAGATGTGAATAACTCATTTCCATAAATATCTATTACTACTTGAAATGCTTTAGCTATGAAGTTTCTAGCTAAATAGTTTCTACACTCTAAGACTATTTAGCTTAAGAATGACATCACTTCTTTCATTTAAATAGATAATTAATCAATTTATGAGGCTTAAGTGAGATAAAGATTTATTGAGAAATGTCCTCATCATTTCTTCCCTAATTTTTGATTATTCAATCATTCTCTAATAGTTTAATTGGATCACTTAAAACCAATAGTGAAGTGTAGTTTTTTTTTTTTTTGACTTTTTAGGAGGCATATGCTTTGATTGAAGAAATAACAACTAATAGTTTTTGGTAACTATCTAATAAACTAAAACCTAAGAAAGTCACTAGCATTGATAACTTTATTATAATTTTAATGATGACTTCACAAGTAACATCATTATCTAAGAAGCATGATAACATAAAGATTAGTCATGGTTTTAGTTCTAACAATCCTTTTGGTGAGAAAGTTAAGCATTTAGGTTAGAAGAGTCTAGTAACCAAAGTATAAAAATACTTAATTATAAGGCCAATAAATCCAACACCCATTCTCAAACACCTATAAAATTAGTTAGACGAATCAACTTATTTTCCCATTAAATAATAATTCAAATCTAAATTAAAATAAGTATATAAGAAATTAGATTATAGACTTATAGTTCCAACAAAGTATCCTCCTCCCAATCATCATAAAGATAGGAAGTCTTCACTTGAAGATTTAGTGTTGTAAATGGTAACCCAATAATATAGTCAAGCTGCCTCTATAAGAAATTTTAAAATTCAATTAAGTCAATTGGCTAGTAAATCCTCAAAAAGGTAAAGAGGAATGTAAATTAATAAAATTGAGAAGTAAAAAAAGATTTAAGAGATGTATATTTTGATGAGGAGAATGAGAAAGAGATCCATTAGAGTAAGCCTTCACTAAGAATGAGAAAGAGAATGAGTATGCTCCATTCTTTAGAACTACGCTTAGAGAGTTTAAGGTAAAGTTTGAGCCCTTTGATGTATTTATTAACACCAATTGTCTCAAGCCATCTATCTTAAAAGCATCAATATTGGAATTAAAAACTTTGCCAAGTTATTTAAAGTTTTCTTAACCCTTATAATTTCCATAAATTTGGATGAGAATCAAGATGATAAATTGAGCATCTGATTGGACTATTGCTAATATAAGAGAACTAGCCCATCTATTTGTATGTATAGAATTTTGATGGAACAGACAAGCTATTTTTTGCTGACTTGATGAGACTAAACCCCATTATAAAGAAAGTAATGTTGAAGAAGCTTTTGAAATGGTTAGATGCAAGTATCTTACATCTTACTTATGATAGTTATGGGTTATTCTTATTCAAAGTGTTCTTAAGAAGAGTGGTATGACTATTGTAACAAATGAAAATAATAAAATCACTCACAAAAAAACTATAATAGATTGGAGAATTTATATTGATTATATAAAATTAAATAAATCCATTACAAATGATCATTTTCCTTTACCTTTACTTGATCAAAAGTTCAACAGGTTGCCAAGGCATCCATTTTATTATTTCTTAGATAAGTATTTAAGGTGTAATCTAATAAGTATATAATTTAGAGATCAAAAAAATATAATTTCTACTTGCCCTTATGGAACTTTAACTTTTTGAATTGAGTAATGATCTTATAGCATTTTATTATTGTATGATATTTATTTTCTCATATTTGATTAAAAATTACATTGAGATTTTTATGGATGATTTTTTTTTATATATATTTGGAGTGTCATTTGAAAATTATTTAGAAAAGCTTGAGTTGATTTTAAGGAGATGTGAGGAAATAATTTAGTATTATATTGGAAGAAGTGTCACTTTATGATTATAAAAGAATTATTCTTAGTCATAGGATATTTGAGTTTGGAAATGAAGTTATTAAGGTCAAGATTCAAATTATAAAAAAAGCACCACCCCTAGTCAAAAGGAAAGTATTGGGATTTAATGGTCTTAAATAGATAGCTAACAATACTTAATTACTTTTACATAACAACTTTATAAGTGAATATTTATTTTTATGTTTCATACATATTCATATTTCAAAAAGCAAAGATTTCATTAATTGCATACTTGTGATAAATGGTATGGTTATTATCACTAGAAAGTTTTAAAGTTATTTTATAAATTTTATAAATTACTATATATATATATATATATATATATATATATATATATATATATATATATATATATATATATATATATATATATATATATATATATATTTATGAAGATAAATAAAGTAAATAGATATCTTACATATTTGATCTACATGTCCTGAAATTTATATACTATGGATATCCCAAGAGCTCAAGGCTACTAGTTCGAAGGAGGCCTTAGATACCTCGACTACCTTGTTTAACTGCTTTGTTTAACACATACTTTAGAAGATTCATGAAATGCATGAAATGCATTTTTTTTTAAAATTTTAATCAATCCATAATATATATATATATATATATATATATATATATATATATATATATATATATATATATATATATATATATATATATATATATATATATATATATATATATATATAGTATTAAATACATATATGTGGATTAATAAGTACAGAGGTCTTAGATTACCTCACTTTCTTTGTTTAAAAATAACACGTACTTATATAAATTCAAACATGTGTGTGTATATATATTTATGGATAAGAACTCACAAAATTACCTTTTCTAAAAAATTCATGCATACACACATCCATAATATATATCTTTAAATCCCAAATTAATATAAACAAATGAAATGTATCAATTCATTCATTCATCAATACATAAAGATTTCAAAAAATGATATATGTGTTTATTTTTAAGAGGCTATGACATCCAAGATGGTGGGTGAATTGGGTGTTTAAAAGTTTCCAAATTAAAATTAGTTTTTAAAACTTTATAGAAAAGTTAATTACAAATTATTAAATTTTATTTTCAATCAAAGAGCAAAGCAACAATCAATCGAAGTAAAGAAAAGCAAGTGCACAAAAGGAAAGCAAAAGATACAAAGATTTTACGTGGTTCGGCCAATCCCAAAAATTAGCCTACATCCACACCTAGCAACGCAAGTTAGAAATTTACTAAGTTAAAATGAGAATACAACAAATCTTTCGTACTTTCAACCAAACACCATACTTTTCTATAATAGGCAAGTACAACTCCAATAAATACAAGAGAACAAAAAAAGAAAAGATATAATTTGAAGATCTAACTCTCAAATTTAAAAAGAAAATCATACTTAATCCCAACTAAAATAATATTAAGATAAATAAGAAAGAGAGCACAAATTCAATGTAGTTCTTATTGAATTAAAGTTAAAAAGCAATGACAAGATATTTATCTAAGCACTTGGAACAAATAAATCTTTGAAAAATATTTAAATTCAAAAGAAATAAAGATTTGAAAGGGATGAACTTGAAAAGCTATATATATATATTTATTATTTATTGCATGAATGAGTAATCTAAAAGACTTATGCAATGAATGCTTTCAAAAAAAAAATAAGCTAATATGAATTCCATAGTTGTAATATCACTTTGAAACAATAAAGCAAGAAATGCTTTAATCAAATATTAGAATTAATGTAACCTTGTATAACATTTTATAATATGAAAGCTATAACATATAAAAAACAAAAATCACTTTTATAGAAAGAAAATGATTTCAGTCCAATCAAATGAAAAGAGATTTTTCAAATCACTTGAGATAAGAATAAAAAAACTTAGGAAGAAAACTTAAACAACAATACATGGAAGTCCATTTCATCCAAATCAAGCAAATGGAAAACTATCGAATTGAATGCATTTATTCAAATCTTTGTATATGCAAGCAATGAAAGCAAGACTTGAGTTGATATTCCCAAAGCTTGAAGAAACACCAATGTGATTCTCGACCAAGCATCGAATCAGTGGAATTTGTCAACTTATTGCACTTTGAATCCACCAAGATGATTGCAACCTTTTGGCCAAAGTGATTCCACTAAGAAGGAGAGGAGGTTTAGAACTTTTATTTCAAGAGAACCTTTAAACAAAATTTACAAGAGTTCAGTTTAGAGAGAAGGAAGCAAGAGAGCCAAAAGCCAAGGATTAACCCATTTTAGTAGAAGGAAGGGTCAGCCAAGCATGAAGGAAATAGGAGGGAAAATATTTTTGGAAATTAATTGAATTTGATTGGAACATGTTAATCAAACAATTTTGGAATCCATTTCAGAATATTCGGCAAGCATGTGTGAGATGAGAGGGAGAGATTTAATGAAATAATTTTGGAAATTAATGCAGCATCCCGCAGGATAGAATTTGGCCAAATAATTTCTAATTGGAGGGAAGGCTAAAAAGTTAAATTACTAAATCCACATGATTAAAATTGAATCTAATTGAACTTGAAATCAATGAGTCCAGCCATGCAAGAGTGGAGGGAATTTTTTTCAATTCACTTAACATAAATAAGCTCTCCTTAATTAATTATGAAATCAATCAAGAAACTGATTCAAAATAATTTAAATTTTAAAATAAATTGAAGATAAATTACATTTGATGGCCAAGGTATTTCCAAAAAGGGTTCAACCATGATTTAATGCAATATATATGAGAGATTAATTAACTAATTTGGTTTAGATGAGTTAAGGCAAGTCATGAAATTAAAATTATAAAATAAATCAAGAGAAAATTCAAATTGAAATTCATCGAAATGATTTCCAAAAAAAAAAAAAAATTCAATCTCCATTAAATGCATTGAATCATGACTGAATTAAGGATGATCATTTTAGAAAAGATTTGAATTAATTTAAACAAATCAATTTACTCGCCAAAATTTCCATAAAGAAAAGAATTAAAATTGGAAAGAATATAAATACAAGAAACATTTGTATTTTAATTAACTTATATTAATTCAAATAAATTCAAATTAACTTAATTAAAGTATGATAGGGTTGGCCAAATATTTCCATGATGAAATATATCATTTTTGGAAAGAAATAAAGGCAATTTGAAATTTAAAATTCAAAATATTAAAATTCAAAATTTAAACTATTTTAGAATTTAAAATTTCATAAAATGAGGGAAATAATATGATATTAAATTAAATAAATCACATTAAATTTCTCATTTCAAAATCATTAAAAATTCTGCCAAAACTAGATTGGGGTGATAATTTTGATAAGAGAGAAAATAAAAGGATAGGAGAGAGAAAAGGAATAATATGGATAATTCAAGAATAATTTCATTCTCATGAAAAAAATAAATGGGTAATTAATAAGATCAAGTCTGGAAATAATTAAATTAAGTGTGAAATAAATCCAACTTACTTGAAAACATAATGTATAATGCATAAACTCTTGCAAGTATTTAGATTATCCAAAAAGGATAGTTGAGGGAATAATTAGAGTAATAAGAAATTATACAACTTTTAAATATTAAAAATATGAAAAAAATTTAAATAAAATATTTGAAAATAGTTAAACCATTATTTTTATATATTGAGCTGTTATTTGACTTATTATTGAAAATCCTAGAAAATTCTCAACTAGTCCCAGTCCAACAGCTTTGAGTTTCCCAATTTGATTGAACAATCTTAATTTATTTTTTTTGCACCGCTTGAATTGAATCAATTAGTATTACCTAAATATATGTTTGTTATTATCAAAATTAATCTTATTTGCAATGAGGCTCATGGAGTCAATAATTCCACATTTTTAGTGATGACAAACCTATGTTGGCAATATATAGGGATGAAGGTACAAGTGACTTTACATTGACCTTTTAAAAAACAAAATTGCATTTATATAAAAGTGTAACAATATAATAACAAGTAGCATGAAAAAAAGTTCAATAAGCTTAATACAAGTAGCATGATAAAAAAACATTTTAGCAAGGTTAATACAAATACAAAAAGCTCCTCGTAAATTTATGCATAAGAGTGAAAAGAACCCACATGAATAAAAAGACCAACATAACACTTTCCTCCCCCTTTTGGCAACATAAAAAATAGTTTAAACATGTAAATATATTAAATGGATGGATCTAACATACTGAGCATATGTCTCAAAGTACAAAATCATTCTTCAGGTAAAGATTTATAAAAATGTGAATAATTTACAAATTAGTACTAACAAACTCAATACTAACAGCACCCTTACAAACATGATCCTTAATGACTTGGTGTGTAATCTCTATATGCTTGGTCCGTGAATATTGGATAATATTTTTTGTTAAACTAATGTATTAGTGTTATCACATCTAATGGGAATGTGATATAGCATAATTCCAAAGTCTTCTGATTGTTATTTTAACCATAAAACCTGGGCAACACAGCTTCCAACAGCTATGTACTCAAGTTCAATAGTAAAAAGAGCAACAAAATTTTGTTTCATAAAAGACTAAGACATAAGTGATGATCCAAAAATTTGACATGTCTCAGATGTACTTTTCCTATCTCATTTGCAATCTATAAAGTCAACATTAGATTAAGCAATCAAGTCGTATGATAGAAAATTTTTAGGATACCACAAATCTAACCTAAAAATTCTTATCAAATAATGATATGCACACTTTATTACAATTAAATTTAATTCTTTAGGAGCAACCTGAAAGCAAGCATATAAGCAAAAAATAAACATAATATCAGGTCTACTAGTAGCAAGGTATAAAAGTGAACCCATCATACTTCTATAAAACTTTTGATCAACGGGTTTATGAGACTCGTCTGAATCAAGCTTAGTGGAAGGGCTCTGATGAGTAAAAATTTTGTGACACCACATAGAGTTTAAGAATTTCTTATTTGGATGATCAAATGCATCATTAAAGAATAAACATATTACCTTAAAAAATAAACATGTTATCCTATAATGGATTTGATCATTTAATAAAAGACTCATAAGGCTAATGGGTCTTTTATGTATTAAAGATTTTTCTCCTGAACTACATGGAAAGTAGAACAAGGTTTATTTTAAACTAGGTTCATAGTTCCTTATTGAGGCAAGCCCCTATATTTAATTACATCTTAAGAAGGGTATCCTTTTAAGAATACTCTCAATTAGAGAAATAAGTCATTATTTCTAAAGATATCTAAGTTGTTTTTCAAAGAATTGATTTTTGGAATTTCAATTAGGATTGATCCAATGTGGAAAGAGTCATTTTTGGAGGCCAAATGGGATGAAGTATGAAATGACTGTTGATACTAGAATACTTAGTTGACACTTCAACTATCCTTTCATTGGGCTTTGAATTTTAGAATTTAATTTAGATTTTGAATTGATATTTTCTTAGGAGTCTTGGGCTTAGATTCTAGTAGCACAAGACTGTAGAAATGCATAAGATTGAAGACCTACTCTAAGGAGGATGCTTTAGAGCCTAATTATACAAGTGCTTAACACATGTCAGATGCTCGACTTAGTTTCATTTTGGAAATTATAGACCATACCTCTCACTTAAGGGAACTAACCTATCCCTGACTTTCCTAGACTTACAACCCACCTCAAAGGGTTGTTAGATAACACCACCTAAGCGCATTTTAAATTCATGACATCAAGTCTTATGAATGCAAGATGGCTAGGTTATTATACTTTAAGAAAGAAATCTAAGGATCCTAGACTCACTCCCTAATCCCTCAGATAATGTAGGGTATGAAATGCATCTATTTAATGCATTTTTTTTAGATTTTTTAAATATTTTGATTCATGATTCATTTGAGGTCTTGGGTATGCATTTTATGCCTACATGTCATGCAATTAGATATGGCTATGGGCTAAATCATTAAGAAAAGGCAGACTTCCCCAAGAAGGTGGTCATCCTTATAGGTTAGATGCCTCTAATGTACAATGGGAGAAATGCTCATTCAAGGATTAGAGCAATATAATTTCATGGTTTTAGGAACTAATTATTTTCAATTGATTTTAATTTTTGTATAAATCTTTAATTTATGTGAGGTTTCAATTTTTTCTTTTATTTTAGTTGTTTATATTTAGATTGGGTAGAGATTGTAATTTTTTTATGAGCCTAATCATCCAGGAATCTATCATAGGAAAGTACAACACAAAAAGAAACTTATAAAAATAAGTTGATTCTATTGCGCCCCCAAAAATCAAGCCAATTTAATTTAAGAAAAAGGCCAATGCTGCAGGGTACCATCGTACACCCTAGAAGAAAGAGCAAACTTGCAGTTAAGCTCTACCTTTATACAACTCATCCTAGAACTACAAGTTTAGATCTTTAATTTTTTTTTTAGGATTACCTCCTTCTTCAAGGACATCCATTGGGCTTCATAGGGGACTACTACACCTATCCTCTAGTAGGGTTAGCTACTACTAAACCTAGATCCCATTGATCCTAACCTAATTCTAAGCTTAAATTTACATTTTGAATTCAAAAATGAATCTTAAGCCCTGCAAAATAAATGTCAGTAAAATACAAATATCATGCAGCAGTTATATCTCACAAACATATGGGTTAGCATTAGCTGCTTGCCAAGCCCACTTATCCAATGGGATATACTTAAGAACTTAAGCACACCTATAATAAAATAGCATTTTAATTTTATTTATGATAGCAGTACTTTCTAGCATAGCCTCCTATAGAAGATAATGTTAGTTCTAAAAATAACATCTTAACATTCAATCTAACGAGCAAATAATACTAGACATGCAGTCTAAAATAATACATCACAAATACATGTGAAGCCCATCATATCATAATATAGAGAATCATAAAAAGAAGTCACAGAACATCCTAACCTAACTCTAGGGTCTGTGACTTAATGATCTAGTGTGTGAAGAGAATAGGCTTGTGTAGCAAGACTTTGCTAGGCCTTTTTAATTTAAGCTTCAATTTGGAATTTTGAGTTTGTTTGAATTTTACCTTTTAGTGGTCTCGATTTAAATGATTTAATAATTTGTTTTCGATTTAATTTTTTACTTTTATTTTGTTAAAGTGAAGTTTAGGTTTCAAGAATGAAGAGTAGAATAGATTCCACTCTTGGGTGGAACCCATTCCATTCAATATCCCAACCCCTAATGGAATAAAACCTTCATCCTAAGATGAAGATCCATCCCAAATTTCTAATCAATATCCTTAAATATCTTAATTAATCTTTTTAATTTCATTTAAATGATTTGAGTTTGAATTTCAATTTGGATTTTAGATTAATGTTTCAATTATAGTCTTTGTAATTTGATTCTTCATTTGATTCTTTTTTTTTATTTAATTTTCATTCTTCATTTAGTTTATTCTTTTAATTTTATTTGATTGAATTATTTTATTTAATTTGGTTTGAATTAGTTTTAACACTTATTTGCATTAATGTTTTAGTTTAGTTTTATTGAATTATGTTCATTTCATTTGGTCAGATTTATGTTAACCTAAGGCACTTTGGTTATTTTTTGAATTCATTCTTAGGTTAGATTGATTATAGATTTAAGGTTTCATTAAGTTGTTTGATTATGAGTTTATTAACTTAAGGTTTAATTACTCTTAATATGCCTTATTAATTTCATTAATCCTTAAGTATGAAAATGATTAAATTCTTTGACTTAAGAATTGAAGAACTAGCCTAAGTGTTTCTAATGTTGATCTATATTATTTCAACCTACTTTATGAAATTTACTGATTTTATGAAAATTTTATTTTATTATTTGATTTATATTGACCTAGAGATTTGGAGATTCAACAATTCCCAATCTAGAAGTCAATTGGGTTTGAACTTTTTATGGCAAATGGAGTTTCATGCCAATATTTCTAAAGTTTCATTCTTATTAGATTCATAATTATGGTGTAGTTAAGGTTTTAATTATTTCACTAAAATACAAATTAAGCCTAATTTAGCGAGAAGTAATTGGGGGTGGTTTTATTTATTTATTTTATTCATCTTCAAAAGATGTTTCCAAAGAGGGTTTATTCATAACTTTTAAAAATTTGGTTGATTTATTATGATTTATTTAAGTTTTGGTTAATTACTTAAATTATTTAATTCAATTAATTACCTAATTAAGACATTTTAAAATTTATTAAATTCCAATAAGTTTCATTAGTGTTTTTATGTTCATTAGCGTTTATTAAGTTCGTTTAAAGTTATTCAATTCATTTTTATGATTTATTTTATTTTATTTAAATTTATTTAATTAAAATTGAGTTTGGGGTTTGAAATATAATATCTCATGAATTACGTTGGAATAATTCATGAAATTTTCTCCTAAGGTGTGTTTTAACCTCAACTGAAATTCCCCAAATTTTCATTTGAATTAGATTATTGGTTTTTGATTAATTAAGGCTTGATTGAATTCATTCAAACCCAAATTAACAAAAAAAATACTCAAAATTAATTGAGGATTTTAATTTTAATAGATTCCTCTCATCAAGAGGAATCCATAGATCCTAAGTTTGCATTTTTTTTTAGTTTATTTTTAAATTTCTATGAATTTTTGAATTTTTTATTATTTTTAATTTTTTTAATAAATTAAAAGGGATTTATCACTTTAAAACTATGAGCCGACGTGGGGCCTTCGCTATGTGGCATGACAACATTGGGCCACACGGATCTTGCATGGCGGCCATGTCAAAAGCAGCACCATGTGGGATGAATCTTGACCTTCAAATCAAGGATTTGATGGTCCCGATTCATTCCATGATCTCCTTAAGAGAATTAATTGAATCATCCTGCTAGATCTTTATCGTCCATTACAAATAGAAGAAACAGATGGTGGAGATCAAATCTCGAGCATCTCTAGTGAGGGATGGACATTGTCCATCATTTTTGATGAATTTCTAGCATCATTGGTGAATTTTTATGCAATTTTGATTTCAAACTATTCAATGATCGATTTGCAACCAATTCATATGGTTTGATCCTCATGGGGATCAAATTTATTTCATAAATGACCAAAATTGAATGCTAGGGAGGTCGATGGTGGAGCGTACCTCTATTTTGGCATTCATCGATAGTGGGATCAACTCCAATAGCTTCACCTCGATGTGATGATGTTGTGAACATGATTTCGTGGCTTGCCTCCCTACCAAATAGCTTAAGAACCAACTTATGACCATTTTCCATCGGGTTAGGTAATTTTTTAGCTCACCGATGGTGAGGGCATGGGGGAGGCAATTTTTTGAGGTCGCTTCAATCTCTAGAACATGTTAGAACATACAATTGGAGGTGGGTGGCTCTCCTTTGCATTTCACCATTAGAGGAGGCTGGGTGGCCATTGGATTTGCTCATTTTTCAGCATGCCAGCAGCGAGAACATCAGGGATCGATCCATTTCTTCAACTTCTCCCTTAGTGGGTGATTTGAGATAAAAAGAGGGAGGGAAGAAGCTCTCCCTCCCCTCTTTTCATACATGGCCAAGAACATTATTGTGGCCTTTTGGGAAGCCAGATTCTGGCCACCAGTAGTGGCTGGGTCAGCCAAGGGGTGGATTCAATCCCTCTTGGCCTTGTAAGCAAGTTTGGGTCAAAGGCTGGAAGGGAGGAGAACATCTCCTCCCTTTTCCTTGCTTGGACGAGCCTTTTCCCCTCCTTGGCTTCCTATTCTTCTTCCCTTGCTTCTCCTCTTGGAGGAAGGAAATTTTGATTCTACTTCTTTCTTTTGTTGGCTTTCAATTGATTGGAATGAATCCAATATTCTTGAAGCCAAGAGGTGGAATGAGGTATATAGAAGAGGGGAAATGAAACTTGCATTTTTGTAGGAATTTTCATGACCTCTTCTCTCATTATTCTACCTCTTTAATTTTTCTTTATTTTTATGACTTAATCAATCACTATTAAAGCCTTTAGGTTAGTAAGTGACTGCTAAAATTAAACTCAATATGAGTTTGAGGTCAAGTCCAAATTCATTTGAATTGAATTGGAAATTTGAATCCAATCCGAGCATTTGAATTCAAATTATTTAGTTTTGATTTAATTCTTTTAATTTTGTATTTGATTATGTTTAATTGATGATTGATTATGTTTGGGTTTAATTAATTCATTTAGATTTGAATTAATTTTGGATTTTATTTTATTTCAACCCATTTAAACCTAAATGGGTTAAGTTTTATTCCAATTGGGTCGAAATAACCAATTTGACATAATTGGATTTGATTAGGACTCTAATCATGCTTGATCACATGTGTGAGAAGATTTGGAGTGCTTTATTTTATGTGATTTTAATTTTATTTCAATTTGAACTGATTTGACCCAAAATGAGCTTAATGGGTTAAGCTTGGGTTCCATTTGGGTCAAATGACCAATTTGACTCAATTGGACCCAATAATGAGTTGAATTTGTTTAATTATCATTTCCATATAATTTTGAGCAATCAAATTGAGTTGATTTCAATTTGATTTGAGTTTGAGAGTAATAGGACCCATTTAGGGTTATTTAGACTAAGTGGTCTAATTAACCTAATTAAGGCCTAAATAAATTTAAATTTCTTTCTATTTATGATTAAACATGTTTATTTAATTATTTGAAACATTTAGAATGATTAAATTTATTCAAATTTTGGTGGGTTGACCTTTGACTTGGTGGGACCCACCTAAGTCAAACCTATGTCAAATGGGTTGACTAGATTTGAGTTTGTTTTTGTTTTAGATTCATACATTTATTTTAATTTGGTTTCAACTTTATTTAATTTAATCCAAATTTAGAATTTGGCTTTAATACCATTCTCAAGTCCGATGCAAAAGTGGAGGGTCATAGCAAATAGTCAAAAATTTGTCGAAATAATCATGACATGAATCCTTTAAATCATTGTGTTAATGCTAGTATGTCCTCTAGAAGTGACACACTGTATGGCTTGAATATAGTGAAAAATGTGCTAACCACGGTGTCTTGCGGTTAAATATAATAACATTACATCTGATGAAAGAAGTTAGTCCATGAAACTAGAATTAGGTTAGGATCTTGGAATATAGGTACTCTTATAGGTAAATTAATGGAATTAATAGATATTATGGTTCATAGAAAGATAAATATTTTATGTGTTCAAGAAACTAAATGGGTTGGTGAGAAGGCCAAGGAGATTGATAGTTTAGGTTTTAAACTTTGGTATTCAGATAAAAGTCAAACTAGAAATGGTGTAGGTGTGATTATAGATAAAAGTTTGAAGGATAATGTTATATAAGTTTTAATAGATGTGGAGATAAAATTATAGCTTAAAAGATTATTGTTGATACTAAGATTATCAATGTTATAAGTATCTATGCACCTCAAGTAGGTTTGCAGGTAAGCTCAAAAGAAATTTTTTGGAATGAATTAGAGGGATTAATACAAAAGACATCTCTTAAAGAAAAAGTATTTATTGGGAGAGATTTAAATGGACATGTTGGTAGAGTGGTAGAAGATTTTAAAAGTATTCATGGTGGTTATGGATTTGGAGTGACTAATGAGAAGGTAGGACTATATTAGATTTTGCCTTAGCTTATGATTTTGTAGTTGCTAATACTTTATTTAAGAAAAGAGATGAACATATTATTACTTATAAAAATGGATCTAGTAAAACACAGATCAATTATTTTTTGATAAGAAAAATAGTTCGTTTAGATTGTAAAGATTGTAAGGTCATTCCAAGTGAAATTTTAAGTACCCAACATCGACTATTAATTTTAGATTTAAGATGAAAGGTTGTAAGAGAAAAAATAAACTAAATTATTATCCTAGGATTAGATGGGGACACTTAAAGAACACAAATCAAAATATTTTTAAGAGCAAGCTACAAGAAATTAGAATTTGGGATGTTCATAAGGAAGCTAACGTTATGTGGGAAAAAATATCAAGTGAAATTAAGCAAGTTGCTAAATATGTGCTTGGAGAATCAAAAGGAAAAGCTTCTTTTAATAAGAATAGTTGGTGGTGGAGTCAGAGTGTGCAAGAAAAGATAAGAAATAAGAAGCATTGTTATAAAACTTTGTTTAGATGTAAAAATTCAAAGAATTGGGAAAGATATAAAGTGGCCTGTAGAGATTCTAAGAAAGCAATATATGATGCAAAAAAATTTAGCTTTTAGTGATTTATACAATAGATTAGATACCAAAGAAGGTAAAAGATGTATGTATAAGTTAGCCAACCAAAGAGATAGGAGAAGTAAAGACATAATTCAAGTGAGGGGTATTAAGGATGAAAATAATAAAGTGCTTTTTTAGAAAAGATATTGAAAATAGGTGGATGAGGTATTTGATAAACTTTCCAATGAAGGATCTGAAAGTTGATTTTAGCAACAACCTTACCTAAATAAAAATAGAGAATTTCATTTTTATCGTTGTATTAGTAAATCTGAAGTTAGTGAAGCTTTAAAGAAAATGAAATGTGGAAAAGCAGTAGGACCGGATAATATTCCAATAGATTTGTGGAAAAGTTTAGGAGATCAAGGAATTTCTTGGCTTATAAATCTTTTTAATGTTATTTTAAAGACTAAAAAGATGCCAGATGAGTGGAGAAAGAGTTTGTTGGTTCCTATATTTAAGAATAAAGGTGATGCACAAGAGTGCAAATTATAGAGGAATTAAGTTAATGTGCCATACATTAAAATTATGGGAGAGAGTAATTGAGCATGTTATGATGTGATACAAAGTTTCTCACAATTTGGTTTCATGCCGTAGATCTACTATGGATGCTATACATTTGTTAAGAGGTTTGATGGAGAAGCATAGAGAAAGTAAGAAGGATCTACATATGATATTTATTGATTTTGAGAAAGCTTATGATAAAGTCTTGAGAGATGTTCTTTGGAGAGTTCTAGAATAGAAAGGAGTTAATATTGGTTATATTCAAGTCATTAAGGATATGTATACTAGAGCTATTACTTGTGTCCAAACACAAGGAGGATTGACAAAATATTTTCCTATTTTAGTTGAATTACATCTAGGATCAACATTAAGCCCTTATCTTTTACTTTAGTTATGGATGTTCTTATGAGGCATTTATAGAAGATGTACCTTGGTGTATGCTTTTGCTAATGACATTTTTCTTGTTGATAAGACTAGAGGGAGTCCAAATGTAAACTTGAATTATGGAGGTCAACTTTAAAGTCTAAAGGTTTTGTTTAAGTAGATCTAAAACTGAATATATGAAGTGTAATTTTAGTTAGAAGTTTTATGGTAGTGTTATGACTTTAGGTGATCAAGTCATTAAGAGTGAGTTTATCTCAGATATTTAGGCTCTATTGTTCAAAATGATGGTGAAATAGATGGAGATGTTATTAGTAGAATTCAAGTTGGATGGTTGAAGTGGAGGAATGCATCTGGCCTATTATGTGATAGAAAAGTTCCACTTAAACTTAACATTTAGAAATCAAAGGGTTGCTCTACAAAGACATTTTGAATAATAAAACCATTTAGAAATGCACTCTTGACATCCATTTGAAAGAGTTTAAAGTATTTGTAATAGGTATAGAAAAGGATCTATCTAATAGCTTCTAGTCCAGTTGCGGGTGAAAAGGACTCTCGAAATCAATCATCTTAACTTGAGTGTGCCCTTGTGCAACCAATCTAGTCTTATTTCTAACATTGTACCATGAGTCATCCAGCTTAATTCTAAAAACCCATTTAATTCCTATAACTTTTTGATCTTGAGGTCTAAGGACTAGTTTTCAAATGTCATTCCTAACAAATTAATTCAATTCCTCTTTCATGGCCACAATCCAATAATAATCTTTTAGAGCTTCATCCATTGACTTAGGTTCAATTTTATATATGAATAATAAGTGATAATCACCTCATTAGATTATCTTCTAGTTCTAACACCTTAGGAGGGGTCTCCTATGATCAAGTCTTTGGGATGATTCTTAATAAATTTCTATTCTTTGGGTAAAGATTCAACTACATTTTCTTCAAAGTTAATTTTCTTAAACTCATCTACCTCATCATCAATTAAATCATTTCTAAATGAATCTATAGGTTTTTCATCAAATATAATATGTATTGATTCTTCTACAATCATCTTTATTTTATTATAAATTTTATAGGATCTATCGATTAATGAATAACCTAGAAACATTCCATCATTTAACTTGTAATCAACCTAAAGAATCTTTTCTATTATTTAAGATGATGCACTTACATCCAAAGATATGAAAATTACTAATTTAGACTTCTTTTCAAAGATTAACCCATTAGGGTCTTATTTAAGATAGATCTTAGGTAAACTCAATTCATCACATAACTTGCAGTGTTAACAGCTTCAGCCTAAATGTATTTATGCAATCTATACTCATCTAATATAGCCCTATTCAGCTCAATCAAAATACTATTCTTCCTTTCTATAACACCATTTTGCTAAGAAGTTCTAAGAGCAGAAAAATATTTTTAATTCTAAATTCATCACATATATCTTCAAAGAATTTATTTTCAAACTTTCCTTCATGATCTAATTGAATTCTACGAACTAAAAGACTTCTATCCCTTTGATTCTGTTTAACAAATTTTCTTAAGGATTCAAAAGCATCATTCTTGTGAACTAAAAATATGGCCCAAGTGAATATAGATATATTACCAACTATAACAAATTCATAAGATTTGTTTACCAAAGAAGCAGTGCTAATGGGTTCAAACAGATCCATCTACGTTAGTTCAAAAGGTCTAGAAGTAGAAACAATGTTTTTTTTTACAAATTTTTGAAAGAATATTTTTAAATGTTTTCCATGTATGTATGCATCACAAACATAATAAAAATAAAATTTTATTTTTGACAAACCTTACAGAAGATCAAGTTTTGTAATTTTATTCAAGGAATACATATTAATATGGCATAATCATTCATGCCATAACTAAACATCATCAACTGAGCTTTTAAAGCAAAGTATATTTAAATTTTAATCCCATGGTTTCAAAATCAATAAAATAAATATTCTTATATCTTTGACCTACAAGAAAATTAGTTTTATTATCACTAATAATAAAAAAGAAGCAAAAAATTCAACATTTAACCCTTTATCACATAGCCGACTAATCAAAATAAGATTATGCTTAGAACCTTCATAAAAAATACTTTATCTAATGTTATTAAATTATATAAAATAGATTCAATTTGAATTATTTTTCCTTTAGCATTATCAACATAAACAACATATCCTTCTTCACAAGGTTCTAAAATAATAATTTTATATTTGTCACCTATCATATACCTTGAGCATTCGTCATCCAAGTACCACATGCCTTCTTCAATTTTGCTTTGAAGGCATTTCTACAAAATGAAAATCAAGGGTTAACTTTTGGAACCTAAACATGTTTAGGTCCACATCCCAAAGAAAGAATATTCAGTGAATGCTGTGTAGTGTGTGTTTTTATTTTTTTGGTTATCCAAATATAATTGTATCACGAAAATGCTTAAGATCTATTTGCATGATAATCAAATGATATGTGACCTTTTGTATTGAAAAAATTACACTAGACATTTGTAGTAGTATAAGGTCGATACCTGGATGATGTTGATGAACTAGATGATTTACCTCGACTAGGTGAAGCATATGAGTGTGAGCTACAACAAATATTTAACTTTGCATGTAATACCAAACTTTCTCTTTTAGATTTTATATAGGAAAAGATTGATCTACTAAAGTAACATTCTTAGTTTTCAACTCAACAGAATCATTTTCTAAAGATATAATATGCATTTCTAGATTTTGCTTCTTCTTTTTTTTGTCTAAAGCATTAAATTCTCTTTTCAACTTTTTGTATTCCCATGCTAATTCATTAAATGCATCATCTAATTCTTCATAAAAAACTTCTTCACATACCTCACTTGTAGTATCTATATCTTCCATAAGCCATAGGTTTGCTTCTTCTTCTATAGTATCATCACTAGACTCCTCTGAATCTAAGTTTATGCAAAGTGCCCTTTTCTTTTTCTTTTGAGGCTTTTATTTTTCCAAACCTTCTTTCATTCAGCCTGCTTTTCTTTCTCAGCAATACTAGGGCATTCTCCTCTTACATGTCCAAGAAATTTGTAGTTATAACATATTATTCCTTCACATCTATTAGACTTTTTTGTAAGAAATTTATGTAATTTAAATTTACCATACTTGTGCTTTTCTTTCTGATAATATTTTCCAATTTCTTTTAAGCATGATAATCTTATCACTTTCTACTTCAAAGCCCAAAATATTCTCCTCACAAATGTCTTCCATCTATAAAGCAATTAATTCTCTTTTTCCTTCTTTTTGAAAGATTCATTTTGATCTCTTTGTGCTATGACCTTTTCATGAGCTATCAAAGTTCCAAGAAGCAAATTAAGTGTTTATGTAGTCAAATCCTTAGCTTCATTTATTGTAGTGACTTTAACACTCCATTCTTTGGAAGGCATCTTAATATTTTGTAAACTAAATCTTAAATTATATATTTTTCTTCCAAGAGAATGCAATATATTAATTATTCTCAAGAAATGGGTATACATATTAGAAATGCTTTCATTTGATAATATGCAAAATAACTCATACTCATGCACTAATCTATTTATATGTAAATCTTTAACTTTATTAGTAACTTCATAGTGATAATTAACTTATCCCAATTTTCTTTAGATGCACTAAGCATAGAAATTCTCATATAATCATCAAGAAGTAAAGCACAATACAAAATATTGCAAGCTTTAGCATAAATTCATCCAACCCTCTTTCCTAAGTAGATCATTCATCAAAAGGATTTTCATCTTTCAAACCATTTATTCAATAGGGGGTGTGTGATATTGATATGTGAATATATGTCACATAGAAGAATCTTGACCATGAATAAAGGTACTAATACAATTTTTCCAATAATCAAATGGAACATTATCAAGTAAAGGTGGTAATGTGTAAATTGTCCTCCAAGTAGTGATCTACTCATGGATTTTAAGCCACAAATTGAGTTGATCAACCGTTAAAGTCTATGATACCCAAGAGGGAGAGCTGGGAGGGTGGGGTGTGTGTTGTGTGAATTAGGTGTCTAAAAATTTTCAAATTATAACTTTGTTTTTAAAAATTTATAAAAAAGTTAGATATAAATTATTATATTTGATAATAATTGAAAGAGCAAAGCAAAAAAAAGCTAACCAAAAAAAATTATGTGCATAAAAGGAAAATAAAACACACAAAAGTTTTTATGTGGTTCGACCACACCCAAAAATTGGTTTGCATCCACATCTAGTAACCCAAGCTAGAAATTCACAAAGTCAAAATGAGATTACAATAAATCTTTCATACTTTTCTACATGGGCAAGTATAACCCAATATTGTACTTTCCTGCACAAGCCAAGCATAACCCCAACAATCTACTTTTTTTATAACAATCAAGTACAACCACAACAAACTACAAGAGAATAAAAGAAGAAAAGATATAATTTGAATATCTAACTCTCAATTTTAAAATAATTTTTCACTCGACCCCAACTAAAATAATATTAAGATAAATAAGAAAAGAGCTCAAATTAAATGTAGTTCTTATTGAATTGAAGTTAAAAAAACAATGATAAGATTTTTATGTGAAGAACTTGAAGTAAATAAATCTTTAAAAAAATATTTTACTTTAAAAGAAATAAAGATTTAAAAAGGAATGAACTTAAAAAGCTATATGCCATAAGATCACTTGGATTATTTAAACTCTAAAACACTTGCATGAATGAATAATCTAAAAGACTTATGTTGAATGCTTTCAAACAAATAAGCCAATATGAATTCCTTAGTTGTCAAGAAATCCTTTTAATAAAATGTTAGAATCAATGTAACCTTGTAAAACGTTTTATGATATGAAAGCCATAACATATAAAACTAAATCACTTTTGTAAAAATAAAATGATTTTAGTCCATTCAAATGAAAATAAGTTTTTCAAATCAGTTGAGATGAAAATAAAAAAAAAACTTAGGAAGAAAGCTTTAACAATAATGCATGGAAGTCCTTTTCATCCAAATGAAATAAATGAAAAACTAAAATTAAAAAGCATGGAATGAATTGAATGCTCTTACTCAAATCTTTGAATATGAAAGCAATGAGGGAAAGTCTTGAGTTAATCTTTCCAAGGATTGAAGAAACACTATTGTGATTCTCGACCAAGCAATGAATCAATCAAAGTTGTCCACTTGTTACACTTTGAATTCACCAAGATGATTGCAAGCTTTCAGCCAAAGTGATTCTAATGTAAAGGAGAGAAGGTTTAGCACTTAAGCATCAAGAGAACTTTAAAAAAAATTTGCAAGTGTTTGGCCTAGGGAGAAGGAAGCAAGAGAGCCAAAGTCCAAAAATATCGTCCAAGCATGAAGAATATTGAAGGGAAAATAATTTTTAGAATAATTTTATTTTGATTAGGTGATCTTAATCAAATAATTTAGAAATAAATTTAAGAACTTTGGTCAAGCATAATCAAGATGAGAGGGAGAGATTTCATGAAGTAATTTTGCTAATTAATGCAACATCTCTCATGATAAACTTCAGCCATATAATTTTCAATTGGAGGGAAGGCTAAATAAGTTAAATTACTAAACCCACATGATTATAATTGAATATAATTAAATTTAAAATCAACAAAGTTACCAATGTAAGAGTGGAGGGAAGTATTTTGAATCTACTTAACATAAATAAGCATCCTTAATTAATTAATGAATTAATTATGGAAGTGATTCAAAATAATTTTAATTTTTAAATAAATTGAAGATCAATTTGCAAGGGATGGCCAAGGTATTTCAAGAAGGTTTAAATCATGATTTAATGAAATATATGTGAGAGATTAATTAACTAATTTTCTTTAGATGAGTTAAGGCAAGTGATGAAATTAAAATAATAAAATAAATCAAGAGAAAATCCAAATTGAAATTCGGCCAATAGATTTCCAAAAAGAATTATATCTCCATTAAAAGCTTTGGATCAAGAGTGAATTAAGGAATATCAATTTAGAAATGATCTAAATTAATTTAAATAAATAAATTTACTCCAAATAAAATAAAAGAAGGGGCTAACCAAAATTCTGTTAAATAAAAAAATTTAAAAATAAAAGTGTATAAACACATGGCTCATTTGTATTTTAATTTGATTAATATATATTAATTAAAATAAACTCAAATTAACTCAATTAAAGCATTAAAGGGTTGGCCAAATATTTCCAAGAAGAAATATTTCACTTTTGGAAACAAATAAATGTAATTTGAAATTTAAAATTCAAAGTATTCAAATTCAAAATTTAAATTACTTTAGAATCTAAAAATTCATAAATTGAGAGAAAATAATATAGTATTAAATTAAATAGATCACATTAAATTCTTCATCATAAAATCATCCAAAACTTAGCCGAACTAAAATGTGATGATAATTTTGATAAGAAAGAAAATATAAAAGGATAAGAGAGAGAAAAAGAGTAATACGGATAATTCATGAATAATTTCATTCTCATGTAAAAAATGAATGTATAAATAATAAGATCAACTAAAATAACTAAATAATGTGTGAAATAAATCCAACTTACGTGAAAACACAATCGATAATTCTTAAACTCATGTAAGTATTAAGATTATCCAAAAAGGATAACTCACAGATTAATTAGAAATGATGCAATTTTAAAATATAAAAAATATGCAAAAATTTAAATAAATAATTATAAATAATCAAACCATTATTTTTATATTATTAAGCTCTTATTTACCTTATTATTGTAACTTTTAGATAATTTCTAACTCGTCCCTCTCCAATAGCTTTGACTTTCCCAATTTGATTAAAGAAGCTTAGTTTGAAGAATTTCCTGCACCACTTGAATTAAATCAATTTGTATCACCTAAACATATATTTGTTATAATAAAATCAATCTCATATGCATTGGGGCTGATGGAGTCAACATTTATTCAACCCAATTGAATATTAAAGATGATGAAATGAAGATGACATTATTGAATTGATCATGATTTATTATCATCAATTATAAGATGGCTTGTATATGATTATAATGACACATAAACTTGATCCAAAGTTAAGCTCTAATAAAATATAATGTTTAATTAAAATTAATAAAAATTGTAAAATTTTCCTCTAGTTTAAACCTAAGGATCGAGTATGAGATGGGACTCTCCTCTCTTTATACTCTTAAAATCTAAACTCAAATAAAACATTAAATTAAATCAAGAAAAAGTATAATCTAAAATTTTTCTAAGTCATTAACAACTTAAATTATAATCACTCATTTGTGATAAATTAAACACCTATTTAGAAGATATAACTCAAATAATAAAACCTAGTTTTTTTTTGTCATATCATGTAAGCCTAACACACACTTTAGAATACTAAATCATTGATACTAGAATTAAGTTAGGATGGTGCTAATCTCTTAGAAAAATATTCTTTTAGACACTCTCCATCATCTTTATTGGGATTGACAAGAGTATGCTCTTCATGAGGCAGATTGATATATATTCAACCAGATTTCGCCTAATGATATCTTAAGGTTTATTTAGCTCTGGGTTCTAGTTCCTATGAATGCAAGCATTCATAGTTAATTACCCCTCTTACCATAGTAAGAGAGCACTCTTGATTAAGGTTGGAAATAATATCAGTTTATGATATAAAATCAGTGTCTAATGGTGTGGCCTAGATGACTGTCTAAAAGAAATACAAGGGAAGTCCTGATCAAGATCCCATGGTTCTGCCATCCCAAGATTGTCATTATTCCAATCTACCAACATCATAGGGCTAGCTATAATGTCCAAGTATTCTGATTAGCAACCATGGGTTGCCACGTCTCAGATATCCTGAGTAGACTAGAGATTTAGTGTATGGGTTGTTTAGCAAAATAAGGGTAAACAAAATTTATAAGTTTTATCCAATAATTCAATGAAGTTTGCACTATAGACACATGAAGGGCTTACATCCATGCAAATACCATTAGGCTGTTCGCATAATGAACATATGGGTTGGACTTACATCTCTTGGAAGGTTTGAATGAATTGTAGAGGTTCACATTGTGAATATCTAGATTGGTCTTACATCCCTTTAGAAGGCCAAAATTTGTATGAAGGTTAACATGGTGAACATAGGACTGAACACATCAATTCAAAAGCCAATTTATCTTTGGGAGTTTGCATTGCAAACATATAGATTGGGCTTACATCTCTTTGGATTGTTAGAATTTGTAAGGAGGTTTCATGGTGAACATAGGACTAGGCTTACTCTATTAGAAAGCCAGTTTATTTTTAGAAGTTCTTATGGTGAACATATAGATTGGGCTTACATCCCTTTAAAATGTCAGTTTATTTTAGGATTTTGCATGATGAATATATAGATTTGGCTTATATCCTTTTAGAACACTAGTAGGGTGTTAGCATGTCAAACATATGGGTAGGACTTCCCTTGGAAGGCCAATATTGATGTAGAGGTTCACATTGCAAACATATATATTGGGCTTACATCTCTTGGGAAGGCTAAACATTGTTGGGAGATGTGCATGGAAAACATAGGACTGGGCTTACATCCATTGGAAAGCTAGTTTATTTTTAGGAGTTCACATGAAAAACATATAGATTGAGATTACATCCCTTTGGAATGCCAGCAAGGTGTTCGCATGATAAACATATGAGTTGGACTTACATTCCTTTGAAGGCTAGTATAGATGTAGAGGTTTGCATTATGAACATATAGATTGGGCTTACATCACTATGAAAATCTAGAATTTGTAGGGAGGTTTGCATGGGGAACATAAGACTAGGTTTACTTCAATTGGAAAGCTAGCCTCTTTTTAGTAGTTTGCATGGCTAACATATAGATTAGGCTTACATCCCTTTAGAAAGCCATTTTATTTTAGGAGTTCAGATGGTGAACATATAGATTGGGCTTTATCCCTTTGGAAAGCCAATAGGGTGTTTGCATGTTGAACATATGGGCTGGATCTACATCCCTTGGAAGGTCGGTATGGATGTAGAGGTTCATTTTGCAAAATTATAGATTTAGCTTACATCCTTTTGGAAGGCCAGCATTTGTAGGGAGGTTCACATGGTGAACATATGACTGGCCTTTCATCCATTAAGAAGCTAGTTTATTTTTAAGAGTTCGCATTATGAATGTATAGATTGGACTTACATTCTTTTAGAATCCTAGTAAAGTGTTCGCATGATGAACATATGGGTTGGACTTACATCCCTTGGAAGGCTAGTTTGAATGTAGAGGTTTGCGTTATGAACATATAGATTGGACTTACATCCCTTTAGGAAGTCAAAATTTGTAGGGAGGTTCTCATGGCAACCATAGGATAAGGCTTACATAAATTGGAAAGCCAATTTATTTTTAGGAGTTCGCATAACAAACATATAAATTAGGCCTACATCCCTTTAGAATTCCATAATTTGTAGAGAGGTTCACATGCGGAGCATAGAATTGGGCTTACATCCATTGGAAAGCCAATTTATTTTTAGGAGTTTGCATGGAGAACATATAAATTAAACTTACATCCCTTCAGAATGCTAGTTTATTTTAGGAGATTGCATGGTGAACATATAGATTAGACTTAAATCCCTTTGGAATGCCAATAGGGTGTTCGCATGATGAACATATGGGTCAAACTTACATCTCTTGGAAGGCCAGTACGGATGTTGCAATTTCTGTTAGGAAAATATTGATTGGGCTTACATCCCTTTGGAAGGCAAGAATTTGTAGAGAGGTTCGCATGGTAAACATATAGATTGGGCTTACATCACTTCATAATGTCAATTTATTTTAGGAGTTCGCATGGAGAACATATAGATTAGACTTACATCCCTTTAGAATGCAAGTAGGGTGTTCGCATGATGAACATATGGGTTAGACTTACATCACTTGGAAGGCCTGTATGGATATAGAGGTTTATATCATGAACATATATATTGGGCTTACATTTTTTTGGAATTCTAGAATTTGTAGGGAGGTTTGCATGGAAAACATAAGACTGAGCTACAGCCATTGGAAAGCTAGTTTATCTTAGTAGTTCACATGGAGAACATATAGATTGGGCTTACATCCCTTTAGATTGCAAATAAGGTGTTTTCATCATGAACATATAGATTGGGCTCACATCTATTTAGAATGCTAGAATTTATATTAAGCATTTACATGACTAATATTTATTTGTGTTTCTGAAGAGCAGCACTTCAGTGTTGGAAGCATGGCACTTAGGTTATACAATGGTAGCACCTTGGTGCTATTAAAATGGTGCTTTGGCATTGAGTAATTAGTACTATAGAATTAGAGGATAGAAATTTATGTCTTAAAACCCTAGGGTTTGCCGCCTCGGCACTATAAGGCCAGTGTTGTAACACTTAAGATGGCATGAGATTGAAATAATTTGATGAGGTTGACTAGGTGATTGATGCCTAAGTGCTAGCTATTTGGCATCATAGCACTAGTCAAAGTTTAGTTCAAACAGGTTGGTAGATGGACATATGATTTAATTAGAAAGGATAAATATTTTTACCAGCACAACAGTGATGTGTCGGTGCCCCGCAACGCTATATCAATGTCCTGCCATGCTTTCTACTAAGCATTGGTTACACAATTAATTATCATAAATATCCTAAATATGTCTTTTTGACCAGCACTGTGACCATTCTGGTACATTGATCAACACTTTGGCACTACATGCTCAACGCTAAAATGTTGGTCCGGTGTTTTAGAAATTGAGATGCTAGTATTGTAGTGCTAGGTTCAGTCTATGAATAGGACCCCTAAGCTACTCATTATTCATTCTGAATCTTTGGTTTGGTACTATAGTTTCCATACCCTTTCCTCTCTTAACTTCTATTCCACTTTAGAAAATCCAACATGCTGGTAAAGGACATCAGCAAGGGCAAGAAGACGACCATTATCAACAACATTAGTAGAGCGTAAAGGCAGAGGAATGATACAACCACACTCTCCTACACACATATCTCATCCCGAAGAAGAGTTTCTTTATTCCAGGTAGGAGCATAGAAAGGATTATCAACGAACGAGGCTGGGAGAAGTTGGCCTATGATAACAACTCCTACATCATTATTATGGTGTGAGAATTCTTGTCTAATGCGAAGGAGCACCAAAATAATAGAGTTTTCATTTGGGAAAACTTATAAATTTTGATAGCAGTACTATAAACGTATATCATAATTTATAAGATGTAGTGTACAATCAGTATCTCTTTTATTATAATGATCATCATGATTTTGATCAAATCCTTTATTTCCTTACTGTTCTAAATTATATTGTTCAGTGAAAAAGACAAAAAAAATAATAAGATTATAAATTTTTTGATCATCGACCTCACTACTAAGGCCAAAGCTTGCCATTATTTCATTTCTACCAAGTTAATGCCCACCAATAATATCAGTGAGATGACTAGGGATAGAGCCATTTTAAATTTTGTAATTCAAAAGGGCTTTGCTATGGATGTAGGGAGGATTATTTATAATTCTATTTGTAATATACTTAGAGGTAATGCTACTGTAGGATATGATCATTCTTCTTTAATTTATTCTTTGTGAATTGTAGCGAGTGCAGTATAAGTGGAGTCTGAAGATGAAGTCCTAATTTAAAGGGCTCCATTGACTAAAGGGCAATTAAAGGATTTGGCTCGAGGACTGAGGTGGGATAAAGCTCATGTGTTCCTTAGTCCATACCCTAATTCTCCAAGACCTTAAACGAGCAACTCCAAGAAATTGTAGGGCAAGTCTCGAATTTAAGGAAAATTTGTGAAACTAATCGGTAGCAGCAAGAACTTGGAAGAAAATTTTACCACCACATGGTTCAGCAGCAACAATAATTTTCATACATGGCTCAGTTTAACTTGGCACTTATTTGTATGTTTGAAAATTGTGGCTTTCATGCGGGTTTGGGTCAGGCTTCTTTTCCTAGGTGCCTCATTATCAGCCTTATGTGAGCACCCCGTTGGAGCCTGAAGAAGAAGAGGAGGAAGAGGAGGAGGATAGTGAATATGATTATTAGTTTTCCTATTTTTGTTATTATTTGTATTTTCTTATTTCTTCTTTCATAAAATTTTTGTAATAAATTTTTATTGTTAATAAAAATATATTCATTTCTATGTTTTTTTGTTTGCCTCTATTATATGGAATACTTTAGGATTTAAAAATTTAATGATAAAATTTTTCGTTTAAAATGAACAAGTTAAGGGCTTAGCACTTTGGAACTGTAAGCTAGAAGATAAAAGTTCAAAAACTCAATAACACAGCTCCTCAGTGCTATAGAGATAACATACGACAATGTACATATGACTTAGGTTTAATATTAGAAAGATCACCTCAACGCCATCAGTTTGGTCCTTTTGATGACCTCACTTTTGGAGTGAGGGTTGACTCATCCTAGCTTAAACTTAGGAGTCTTTTAGACCCTAGAACCTCCCTAGTCATAGGACACTTCTAGTGATTAGGCAAACACTAAACCTAAACCTAGATACTTTAGGATGGTAATTCTTAGGTTTATGTTATACCTTAGAACCTAAGGAAACCTACCTATCCTATGACCTAAACCAAACCTATGTCTACCTCCTCAACCACAACCAAATCTCAAACCAAATTTGATCCCAAATCAATCCAATCAAAACCCAATTGAATTCCATTTTTATATCCAAGCTCTAAATCAAATGATCTAGATCAAAACACAATCCTATCCTAAACCCATCCTATGGACTTAACACAAAATTCCTTCAATCAAACCAAACTCAATTTATTTTCACAAAAGCACTCCAACTTCTTAAGTCTCCATTCCAAACTCTTCCAAACTATACAATCGAACCCATTGATCAAATCAACTCAATCAACCTAAGCTAGCCCATTTGAACCCAAAATGTTCAAGTGAACCAAAATTCAATTAAACCTAAATCAATTGCAATCAAAACCATTAATCAATCCTAAATCAATCATCAAACTCAATTCAACCTAATTCAATCTAAAATCAGCTCAATTGACCACTTAGGTTCACTTGACCCAAAGTGACCTAAAGGACCCATTTGAACTAAACTCCAATCCAACCCAAATTGAATTGAGCCAACCCATTCAAAACCCCCTATAATGATTGTTGATCATCCTTGATTGATCAATTATAATCAATTGGGTCAAACCAAGCTAATTTAATCACTTAACCCAAGTTCACCAAATTAGCCTACATGAACCAAATTGAACCAAACTCCATTCCAAACCCAATTAATTGAAACCAATGATTCGTACCAGCTCTATACTAATCCTTGAATATGACTTGACCATTAATTGAGCCAAATCAAATCCTACTTCAAATTGATTGAAACCAATGACTCAAATCCATCTCAAATTGATTATTGAACATGATCAAATCCTTGGTTCAACCCAATTTGACCAAGTCAACCCAATTAACCTAATTAGCCTAAATTTACCTAAAGGGTTAAATTGGCCTAAATCATTCTTAAAACCAAATTAATTGAAATCAAAACCTACAATCATCTTCAAATCATCAATTGAACCTAAACCAACACCTTACCCAAGCCAATTTGGTCAATTTGACCAAATTGGTCAACTTAGCCCATTTGACCCATATGAACTCATATGAGTCAAATTGAAATCCAATCAATATCAAATCAAACCAATTGAATACAAACATCCTAAATAATCATTTGAATTTGTCTCAACCCATGGATAGACCCAATTTAATTAATTGGTCAACCTAACCCAACCTAGCCCAATTTGACCTACATGAACCAAATTGAGCCAAACCCACTTAAACCAAGTCCAAACCTATTCAAACTTGGCATGACCCATCCTTGGCTCACCATGGGTTAGCCCAAATCAAACCCAACTCAAACCAAACCCGAATTGACATATTACCCATTGGGTAAAACACTCAAAATGGGACAAAACCCACTTTTGGTGGTCAAACCCCTTTTGCATCATCCACCCCTTATTTGGACCCTTGACCCTAACTAAAACTGACCCAAAGCTAGTTGTCAAAGGGAGGTCACCTAACCCACCTCCTTTCATTGGCTAACCATGGGAAGAAAGGACAAGCCATGGAAGCCCACCTCAGACTCTCATCGACTTAAACCAAGCCACCTCAACCATCCACTGACATCCCCAGCCACCTATGCTGGCCAGAAAATAACCATTTTTCCAGAGGAGCCAACCGCCGATCAACATTAGGTAGGAGGGTATACTTCTTCCCATTTCATTTCAACCAAAGAGATACCATTCTTAGAGCTTAAGAGAGTAGAGGCGACCTTCCCGAGTGAGTTCCTAATCTCCCCTGAGCTCCCCATCGCTGATGACATCAAAGCTGAATGAAACTGAGCCTCCACTCCGTCTAACTCCTCCCAAACATCACCAATTCCAAATTAACTTTACCCACACCTTCCCCTGGGTTCAAAAATCGAGAACAAATCGATTCCTGATTGATTCGAGCACTAGAGGCCCATCCAAGATCAACTTTGATAAGGATTTTGATGATGCTTGGTCCACTGAGCCACCAGTGAGGATTTCATCGATGCTTGGTCCACAAATCCATTGGTGAGGAGTCAAGGCATGAGCTTCTTAGCAAGGCTTTGTCTCTTCAAGAGGAAGCTACCTTGGTTGATAAATCGCTGGTCTTGAGCACCGGCGAGGTAAACTCTGGCAAACTATAGAAAAATCCTTAGGAGTTGGTCTTTTGTAAAACATTTTGTCATTTCGTGTGAATCCCATCATAGAATCTCTCTAAATCACCTCATTGAACATTTTGGAGTCGATCCTAACACCACATGAGCTCCGACAAGCTCTAATCGAGCAGGGGAGGGCAGACGATGTCTATCTTCTGTTGCTCGGGAGATGACGGATCATCTGCCATCTGATCTGCATGGTTAGAATGGATGACTATAATTTAATCCAATTAGAAATTTGATTTTTAATCATATTAGATCCACATGATTAATCCCCATCATCTAATCCGAGATCAGACGGCGGGGACAAAAGCACGTATGTCACCACTAACTTAGCCACTGTGTTAGATCATTAAAATGGCTAATCTGGTGCCATGTTAGCTCTCGCATGGTGTTTTTGAGATTAGGGATTAATTAAGGTTTAAAATATGATTAATTGCTCTAAAACTTCCAAAAAGCATAACTAATTATAGAAAAATCCAAAAAATATAAATAAACCTATTTTTGAATGGTTGGAGAGAGGAGAATTTAATAAAGATAATTTCATTAAATTTTTAATAATGAATAGAGCTTAATTTGAGTTTAAATTCTTTCTTAATTAGCTTAATTAAGGCTTATTCACTTAGCTAATTAATCCCAAATTAATTGATTCCTTGGGATGTCCTCTGCCTCCCACATGTTTCTTGGGATTTATTAGCTTGGTAATTAGGGGAATTTAAAATTTCAAGCTTAATCACCTCCTTAATCAAATTAATCCTAATTAAAATTATTAGACATTTAAATTCCAATGATTAACAATAATTAGTTACTATTAACAATGAGATTGATTGGGGTAAATGGTTAAGGCCTCTTCTTTAATCATTTGCCTAATTATCTCTTATGGAGGGTTTAATTAATCCAAGATTTAATTAAGAGATTAATTAAGAAATCATTAATTAAAATTAATCAAATTACTTTAAATTATTAATATTCAAATCATGGGTTCCTCTTTATGTGTTCAATAACATAAAAACCTTAAGAAAATTATGATTAACCCATGATTGTGGGAAAATCATAAAAGTATTTAATTAGATTCCTTAATCTAATTAATGCTTAAGCATGACCCTATTACATTAGGTCCTTTAAGAGCATTGAAATTTTAATTTCTCATTCACATATCATTTAAGTGTCATGAATAAGTGATTAATTAAATTAAAGAAGCATAGGAAAGAGTAATTAAATGAATTGTTTAATGATTCCAACTTAATTAATTCATAAAATTCATATAATTTTTTTTCCTTAAACATATTAAATCATCAACATGGGATGGGATAAAAAAACAGCAAGTGTTTTCTTTCTCTTTAAGCTTAATCAAAACCCAAAATAAAATGTAATAAGAAGCTTTTGTTTTATTTAATAATTTTGTTTAATTTGATTGTCCTTAGAAATTAGTGTAGTTGAATGAATAATGTGGCTATGTTTGATTATTCCTATTCAATCATCATAAATGTTGTATGTCATGTGATATCGCACATTCATAATTTTAAAAATCAAAAAGATAAAATGAAATTACATATGAAAAATTGCATGTGCTGGCTTAATCTTATTATATGTGTGGCTATTATCACTATTAAATTTTAAAATTATTTTTTAAAATTATAAATTGATATTGAAAATTTGGAGTGATAATAGCTATGAATATATGTATAGGATTTGCATGTGCTTATAACCTAAGCATGTCAAAGTTTTGCTATCTTTCTTACTTTCATGTATGGAGTTATGTATGTTTGAATGATGATAAGTATATAGTCTAGGCATCCCAAGACTACGAAACTTGAAGTAGCCTCAAGGAGGTCATTTCATTATCTCACTTCCCTCGTTAACAAAGGCACATATCTAATTTCATTCCTATATATATTTGTATTAGAATTTGGATAGAGCTTTACTTTACATGTATAAACAATCTAATCAAAAACATAATCTTTTGCATTATTTTTATTCTTATAGTCGAATAGACATCCATATGTATTTAAAATAGCAAGTATATAGTCTAGAAATCTCAGGAATACAGGGTTTTAGGTAGCCCCAAGAAGGTCATTTGATTATCTGACTTTCTTGATTTAAATAATGCCATGTACCTGCTTACATCTTCCATACATTTGTGTGTGTATTTGATTAAAGAATGATAATACACTTTTCTACCAAATGTAGGCATTCATAATCATTTACGTATGCTAAAATATATTGCATGTATAGGTATACTAAGTGTTAAACCATATGCATGCTATGGGTGATGAAAAAGAATGGTTCAACATATTCTTTGTGATGGTAATTCAATCACATTAATCTTAAGATGCCTTTAATGTTGAATAGGATTTTTTAAGGTTAACCTAAACTTAGGGCTAATAAAGCATTCAATAAATCATTCACTTTAAAAAACTAAATCATATGAATGCGCTTTAAAAAAAACTTTTGGGTATGGATGAAGGAGGTTAGGCCTTCTCCTTCTCTTAACAACACTTAGGTGCTAAGTGTATATCAAATGAAACAAAACAAAATGCAAATTAAAATTTACAAACTTCTAAACAACTTAAAATGAAACCATCCACCATGTTAAATTAAATCTCAAACTTTAGCCAATCATAATTCAAAAGCCTAGCTAAGACATACCATACTAAGCATAAACACATACATTAGAATGTTAAGTCACAACTTCTAGCTTTAGGTTAGGATGGTGCATGTAATGATGATGTGTTTTGTTTTATGATATAATATTTTAGACTAGATATTAGGAATATGGACCATAGATTGGATGTTAGGTCGTTGATAGCCAAATATTATCTTCTACAGGGGATAATGCTTATTGGGCCTTTAAAATAAATATAAATACTTCTTCTTGTAGGTTGCTTATGCCCCTAAACATAATCCATGTTAGATTGTTTGGTTACCCATGTGCATGGTGCTAAGTCTAAATTACATAATATAACTACTTGGGTTTGTATGTATGTTTAATTAACATATGTTTTGTAGATGTAATTAGATTTACTTTTCTAAAAATATTATTTTTACAATAAAAATTATGATTAGTGCTATGGGGATTAGGATGAGCAGTGGCTAGAAACCTTAGTCTTGGGGTGTCTTATGATGCCTTGGAGAAAATCAAATCAAAAGAAAGAAAGAAGAAGAAAAAATGAAGAATGAAGATCCACATAACATGTATTCAATTCTAAGTTGCAATATTATTTTGTAATATAGAGGTAGCTACCCATCTTTTCTCTTTCTAGGTGTATGCAGCATTCGGCCACATCGACCTCTTATTCATTCACGGTAGTCTATAAAATGATTATTTTTTTATTTAGATTGTGCAATAGAACATTATGATTTTTATAGTTTCTTCATGATTGATGTTTGAATGTGTGGACTAGATGTCATAGGCTCTTAGGAAAAAATTTATTTTTCTACCCAAATAATAACTCATAATTCAATTTTAAATTAACTTTCAATCTCACTTTAAAGCTTAGGCTATAATCAAGATAATTAAAATATTTAGCAACCCCTTAGCTAAATATTTTATGTCTAACATCATGCATATCATATTATACCACTCATGCAAAATGAGGGCCTCCATTCTTACACTTTAGGGATCGTTTGAACCATGAAAGCAACCCCTTGTGTTTGAGATTCACCCTCTTTTCCTTTAATTTGGCCAATAATCAGACTTCATCATGCATTTAAGCATAAAATATCTCAAAGCCTTTGTCTAAAATATTGTGTCAAAATTATATAAAACTTATAAAATTATGCATTTTTTAGACTAAGTTATATACTCATGACAATCATGATCTAGTCTCTTAAGCAATGAGTTTAGGACTTTAGTCTCTTTCCAAATTAAATAACAACCAAAACCATCTTGAAATTACATAAGATTGGCCTACATGGGATTAAATCATAAGAGGTGTTAGGTGGCGGCCACTCCAAGTGATTGTAAGTCTAGAAGAGTCAAACGAGTTTATTTTCTCTTGTGGAGGTAGATCCTTATGTCTCTTTTTTTGCTTAGATTTTGGTCACGCTCTAGCTTGTGTGAAAGATCCTTAGATTTAGGATCTGAGGTTGCTTGTTTTCCTTGGGCTACGAGCATAGATCCTCACCTTTTAGGCATTTTCACAATCTTATATTTATGGATTATAAGCCTTAGCATTCTAATGAAAATTTAACTCAAATAAAATAAATCCTCTCTCATTCAAATATATAAAGCCTCACCATAAGATAAGTTGGAGTGCTTACTAGGTTTCCTAGTATCATGAGCACTCCCTACTTATTTTTCTTTAAATTCTAAAATAAATCTTCCAATTGAACGTTCCTACTTGATTTTCTAAAAATAACCAATTTCTTGATAGACTTTATCTTGAAATCTTTGGAGATAATTGATTGACTACTTTAATTGAGAATTTTCTTAAGAAATTCCATTTATTAGGATGAAATTAACTATGGAGGCTTTCCTCTATAGGGAATTAAAGAACCCTATTTTACTTCTCCATGTAAAGCAGGGGAAAGATCTTTGATATATACAAAGACCCATCATGCCTTAGGAGTCCTTATTAGGTGATTAGGTGCATTGTAAGATGATGTTTTTATCTTTCGAGATAGTACATCATACCCAAATGTCATGTGCGATCACTCCAATAAGTACCCCATAAGATTTACATGGTGTCCACCCAGCATTCAAAATAAAACACCATAGTGCCTAAGGTTTAATTTCATGAAAGCACAGTGACTCGATGTTGGAACATCAATGCCATGGTGATGTCAGATGATTGTGAAAGTTTAATTTTTTTGAGAGAAAAGTGCCTCAACATTGTTAGATTAGTGTCTTTATTAATTTTTCTGAGTGCTCGCTCTCTAAGATTGGAACATCGCACCTTGTCGCATAATGAACAAATATTCAATATTCTTGAGGACTCAACACTGAGGTGCTGGAAGCTTAGTGTTTTGTTGATGTCTTTCCAATGCTTCAGCTTTAATACTTTTGGGGATGTTTAAAATTCCAACAATATAACACCTTAGCAATTCTAGGTTTCATGATTTTTTTAATACAAATCACTCTTCTCCTTGCCCTAGTTCCAAGATAAATGGAGGGAATATTTTTATCTCATGTCATAATTAAGTTCAATGGTATAATAAACTTCAAGATATGGCACCTCAATGCTACAAAAATAGTTCTACATCATTGTTCTAAAGAAGTGTAACCTGAGAGGTCAGTGCTGTAGTGTTAGCGTCACATCGCTATAGTGATATGAGTATGACATTAACCCGAGGGCTTAGTGCTGTGGTGCCAAATTTTTGGTGCCTTAGTACTACTAGGTAGAGCATTAAAAATAGCTTTCTCAAGGAGTTAGTGCCTCAGCATTAGGATTTGGTGCCTCGCGCTTTAGATCAGGAACCTCATTTTTGAACTAGTTTCTTAGAGAATTCAATAATTTTATGAAATTCAACGGCATAACACTTTAGCAATAATAGATTATACGGTGTTTTAGTGCAAGAATCTCTCTTCTCCCTTATTTTAGATCTAATATCAGAAGAAGGAGAATTTTTATTTGGCACTGGAATCAAGTTCAATGGTGGAGGACTTCAAAATTTAAAATTCTTGAGATCCTTGCCCCTAAAATATTTTTTTAATAAAGTTGCATTTTTCTCCCTTACTTCGGATCCATGATCAATGGAGGGAGGATTATTATTTCTCACCAAATCCAAGATTGATGGTGGAAAACTACAAAAATTTCTTTGAATTTTCTTTTGGGAGGGAAATTACATAAATGAACTTTTCCAAGAAATTTTACCTAGAATTAGTGACAACTAGCTTCAATCTTATCTCATGTGAGAAAAAGACACCCTCGTACAGTGATAAGGAATGTGATGGGAAGGAGTGAGTGTTATAGAATGCTTGGAGTTGGGACTTGTGAACAAGAAAGAGAGAAATGGAAGAGACAAACAAGGGGTGAGTGGATAGTTTCACCTCTTTTTATAGAAATTTGTGGGAAACTGTTCCCACCTTGGGCGATTTTTATGTCCATCCAATGATTCCCCTGCTCCCCTTTATGCAGTTATCGTTGTTGGGGAAGTAGTTGGTGGGATGATTAGTTTTCTTATTTTTTTTTAATCCGAAGTTCATCACGATAACGCCTAAGCACTAGGATTATAGCATCACAGCACTGTGCTAATTAAGTAGACAACTAATAGAGTGATTTGCATTTACAGATTATTTAAGGCATTCATAATTCCAAGGAACTTCAATTGTAGCATTATGGCGCCCAAGTCAGGATGTTTCATTTATTTTATTTTTTTTAGAGAAAATAGATGCATTATATAATTTGATGTTTTATTTTGTGATGTAGTAAATTTTGACTAGATCTTAGGGTGTATGTTCATAGTTTGGATGATAGGATGATATTAGACTAATGATGTTTCCTGCATGAGATTATGCTTAAGGGACTACTGCAATAAAAAAGTATTATAATTTTTTTTCTACTATGTGATACTTAAGTCTCTAAGTATAATCTATTAGGATAGGTGAGCTTGGTGACCTAAGAAAGGGAAGCTAATCGTTTACCTATGAAATTTATATAAACTGTTTGATGTGAATGTGTGTAAATCTAACTTTTATTTTACAAGTGTAGTTAAGCTTTAATTTTTTTAAAATATAATTTTTATAATAGGTTTAGGATTATGACTATTGGGTTTATGATGAGTAGTGACCAGAAGGCCTTAACTTGGGAGGTCTTGTGATGCCTAAAAAACTTGATCCATGGAGATAAAGATGAAGATTGAAGGTCACAAGAGTTTTTATAAAGAACTAAAGAATCTGGCTTTACCTCATCCATGTAAACTAGAGGTAGAATCTCTAGTACACATAGACTAGCCTTAGGAGCTTTTATTAAGTGATAGAGTCCATCGTAGGGTGATTCTTCTATCTTTCAATATAGTGTTTCTTTTCTTGATGTTGTATTCGATCATTTCAATAAGAACCCCTTAAAATTTGTGTGGTGTCTCAATGACTCCAATATAAACACCACATTTGATATGCTTATGACTTTTTTTCTATTAATCTTATTTGTATATTAATCATGCAGTAATAAAATATCTTGTGGAGGAAAAAGATACATAACCTAGATTAATTAGATGAGTTCTTCTTTTAAAAGATTTTGATTTAAAGAATAAAGATTGGGGAGGGATAAAAAATCAAGTAGCCAATAATTTATATAGACTTACAGTAGGATAATATTCTAAGTTTAGTAAGGAGAAAAGAGAACAATTCCCTTATGATTATTTTTTTGCATTTATATATAGAGTCATTCTTTGGTGTACTGATATTATAGATTATTTATTGAGTAATATCTTGCATTATGGGTTATCTTATAACCAAAAAGAGTTTTTGTATGTTGTTAGATTTTATTCTTAGGATGATCCATTTCTATGCAAGAAATGTTCATAAAAAGTATGAAGAGATGTGTTCTTGATGATGAGATAAATGAGATATTGAGATTATATTATGATTCTGAGTATGGGAGAATTTTATAAAAAATAGGACAACTACTAAAGTGTTGCAAAGTGGATTTTATTGGTCTACCATATTTAGAGATGCTAATGACTATCTGAAGAATTATGATATATGAGAAAAAATGGGGAACATATTAGAACATCATAATATGCCTTTAAACTACATGCTTAGTTAAAAACTTTGATGTTTGGAGAATTGATTTTATGGGACTCATTATTCCTTCATTTGAAACTGAATATATTTAGGTTATGGAAGATTATATTATCATGTGGATAAAATTTATAGCAATTCTTAAGAATGACTCAAAGGTTGTTTAAAATTTTCTAAATAAAAATATTTTCTATAAATTTAGTGCACTTAGAGTCATTATTAGTGATGAAGGCACTAATTTTCATAATAATTATTTTAAATAATTTCTTAAAAACTATGGGTGAAGCATAGGGTGGCTACAACTAATCATTCTCAATTAATTGGTCAAGTTAAAAATCAAATAGAGAGATTAAGAGAATTTTAGAAAAGATTGTACATCCAACTAACAAAGATTTATCAAATGGATTGGATAATGTACTATGGGCCTAAAGAATAACTTTCAAGGCATCAATTAGTATGTCTCCCTATAAATTATTATTTAGAAAAGCTTGCCATTTACCCTTAAAATTAGAATATAAAGCATATTGTGTGATTAAAAAGTTAAATTTTGATATAAAAGATGTATGTTAAAAAGGGTCTTAAAAATAAGTGAATTAGATGAGATTCGAATGGAAACCTATGAAAATGCTAGAATTTTTTTAAAAAATAAAAGATGACTTGATAAGAAGCTCCTTAAAAAATAATTTGAGGTTGAACAATAAGTGCTATTGTTCAATTTTAGATTAAACTTATTTTCTAGAAAATTAAAATCTAGATGGCCAAAATCACTTTATATCATTAAAGCATATCCACATGGTGTTTTAGATGTTATTAAATATAATTGGTCAAAATATTTTTAAGGTGAATGATTAAATATTTAAGCACAACTTTAGGAGTGAGGTAAGTTAGTTTATTACCTTCATTAAAATTAAGGATGAATTAGAATTACCTAAGTTAGATTAAGGAATATAAATTAAGCACTACTTAGGATGTAACCCAAGATTTTTGTTTGTTATATAATGTATCTGAATGAATTTCTGTGAGATGCTTAAAAAATTTTTAAATTTTATGCATAGGCCCTGATGAATTAGTACCATAATGCTTTCTTTGTGGTACTATATGACTAGTGTTTTTAATTTATTAAAGTACTTTTTATTGGATATGTAGAAAGTTTGCTACATGTCCTTTAATAGTGTCAAAGCTCAGCACTAGGTTGTCCTGTACTATAGCACCAGTAAATGATCAGGTCAAATTTTGAGCAACCAACAAGATAATTATTAATGTAAGACTAGAATTAGGTAGAGTGCCTAAACACTATTGACCAACACCTCAATACTCCATTAATTTATTCAATGGTTCACCACATTTTTTATATGATAATTATTGTTCTTAATTTGTATTCAATGTTGTATTTGTTATTTTTATATGAATTTTAACCATTTTTACTATTTAACCCCATAGGTGCTATTGATAGCATCATGGTACATACCATTAGACTTTAAGATTGAAAGGATAACATTACAACACTACATGTCTAGTGCCCCATAATAAGTGGAGTCTATAAATAAACTTCTTGGGCTAAAATTTTATTTTACATTCTCCATTCACCCAAAACCCTTGGAGTTTCTAACTCTTAAAGTGACCTCTTTCTTGCAGGATGATGATCAAACTGATTGCAAAAAGGAAGAAGGCTACAAGATATGATTCTTGGAGGTTTATTAACACAAAAGCGGAGGAGAGGTACACTATTTCCATTATGTACAAAAATTATACTTAAGAGAGGTTCATAGTCTTCGAGGTAAAATAGATATAGTATTACACAAAAGGTTTGGCATAAATTAGCTTATGATACTCAGTCATGAATTGTTCTCATGGTTAAAGAATTTTTACAAATGATATAGAGAATTAGGATTTTAGAGTTTTTGTGAGGGGTAACTGAGTTAGCTTTGATAGTAGTATCATTAAAAATGTTTTTTTATGATAAAAGATATATAAAATGATGAATATTAAGATTTTGTAAGTTATTCACCATAAAGAATCTTAAACATAGAGGAAAAAGGAAGAGAAATTATTTAATTTTTTTATAGCTAACATAACTCTGACACAAAGGTTAGGTACTATTTAATATCTATTAAGTTAATGACAAGAGGGAACATTAGTGTGGTGACTAAGGATAGATCCTCAATTTTTCCAACCAAAAATTATTATTTATAGAAGTATGAAAAAATCATTCATAATTTTATTCATCATATGATCAAAGGCAGTACTACTATAAGTTATAGGCATTCTTCACATATTTATCAGCATTGTATTAAGGTTGGGGATTTAAGAGATTCAAATGAGATACAGTTAATTGTTAAAACTCATCTTACTAGATAAAGGATTTTATCATTTGAATCTAAGTATAAGCCTCATGAGAAATCCTCTTAACGTGCATCACTGTCTAGACCCTAATCCCCTAAAATAATGAGTGAGATATTGCTTGATTTGAGGAGTAGGTTACTGAGTTGCAACATAGGATTAATGAGAATATTAAGTGACATCAAGAGATGGGGAGAAAATTTGATATTATATGGAGAGACAATAATAGTTTTCATATATAACTTAGTATAACTCAACTTTAGCCTATATGTTTCATAACTGCCAGGTAAATCTAGGTCTTCATTAGGTCTATTGCTCTGCAACACTATTATTCTAGTTTTATGTAAGCCAGAATCAAGTAGTAGTACAAGAAGAAGAAGAGGAGGAGGAGGTAGAAGATGTGGTAGTAGATCGAGAAGTTCTTGGTTTACTTTATTTTATAATTATTCTTTTTTTACTTTTCTTAGTTTACTGAATGAAATAAGTTAGGAGGAAGTCTTAAAGTTAATAAATCCATGCTTTATGTGAGCAACACCAATGCACTATTAAAGGTAGGTGGTAGTATATTTATATTTAATGTTACTAACATTTATATCTTTTATTATAGCTTGTCTTTCTTAATTACAAAAAATTTAAGAAATAAAATTAATTAAATAAAATATTAATTTACAAAATAGTTTTTCCAATTAAATTATTAAATAATGAATTATAACATGAACCATTAATTACAAAAATTTCTCATAAGAACTAATAATTTCAGATGAGTTAAGAATTTTCATAACACATACTACACTTAGATGATTCCATTTGAATTTAGTTGGTTAGTATGTTATAAATTTAATATAATTACAATTTTAATATCATAATTATGACATATATCAAATAGAGTGTGGCATATATAGTGAAAATTATTATTCATTTGAATTGATAATAAACACATAAGGGGAATGGAAAGTATGAAAATCAATAATATTAAAGATACTTGGCAAATAATGTGATCTCCTTCAGATAAAATTATATATATATATATATATATATATATATATATATATATATATATATATATATATATATATATATATATATGTGTGTGTGTGTGTGTGAAAAAAAATAATTTTGGAAAAGTATAATACAATAATACTACTTGATATTCTCTCATAATCTAAGCAATTCACTTAATGTATTAACTTAAACTAAATGTGTTGAATTTAAGGGAAAAAAATAAGTAATTATTATTTAACTATTTACAACAATAATTGTTCAAAATTCATAAAAATCAACTTTATTATTGAGCATAAAATCTACCTAACTCAAAAGAAATATTACTTTAAGTAAGAAATGGTTATTATAGTTTAGTTAATTTTATGTTTAAAAATGAAATATATAAGACTATGTTTCAATTGAAATCATTATTTAATGATTTTAAATTTTAAAAATTTTGTTATCAAATAAGATTTAGAATTCACAAAAATGCATCGGATACTTGAATATAAGTAATAATTTAAGTTTAGAGCTATTTTATGAGTTAGAAAATTTTATTGAGTTATTACTTATTTTTATGTATTTTTATATTTTAATTAATGGCAAGTTATTATTTATTTTTATTATTTTTAGTATTTTAGTGGGAAATTCTCATTTAAAACAAAATTGAAGAAAATATATTATTTCAAGGATAACACCTAGGCGTTGTGCAATGCTATGTTGTGGCACTAATGCTGAAGAAATTGGGTGTAGAGATAGAGAACCCAGTGATACAACACTAGATCGTTGGCATTGAGTCATTATAATTGCTAAAGATTTGGAGCATAATCCAATGAGCCTAGTGCTATGGCAGTATTAGGAGTAGTGTTGCAGTGCTAAAAGAAGTCAAAAGAAGCCTAAAAATTGATGAAGATAGTAAGTAAAGCACCTTGGTGCAGAATGATCAGCACCTTAGCAATGAAATCCCTTCATTTTTAAGTAGAAAGATAGTGTCCAACACTGTGGTGCTATAATTTGGCACCATTAGTAAGAATTTTCTAATCTAAAGGTCTACCCACTTTGAATATGTTTATAGCTTCTAAACAAGAGCATACCTCCTTTTGATTGTAATAGGTTGCTTAAGGCAAAGAAGTAGTAAGCGAGGAGTCCATCCAAGAGTTTGGGATAGGGTTTGAAAAGTTGTTGTCTTATTGGGCTTTGATGAATAGCTATAGACCAAGGGTTGTTAAAGTCAACATATGTAGTTTAAAGTAGTTACAATCATCAATTTGGGGAGTTGCATGTGCAACTTTTTAAAACTACTTTAGGGGATGTGTCTATAACTAAAAGCTGTAGAAAGTATAAAGAGACATTTATTTACATTTGAACATGATTTTTTTTATGTGATTGTGTTTCCTATGTTTAGAGTGTTGTGGTGAAAATTTTCTATAGAGTCGCCTTCAAATCTGTGGTGAAAAGAGGGCAAGCATATAGAAATTTGACTTTTTATGATGCCACGCAGATCCGTAGATGTGCTTATTCAGGTGATCAAGTACATCTTCAAGGAATAGTGTACTATTTTGAGAGACAGAATTCACTACCCTTTAATGGACCTAATCACCTCAATAAGGACTCCTAAGGATGTGGGTCTGCATATGTACCAGAGATTTATCCCCTACTTTACATTAAAAAGTAAAGCAGGGTTTATTTTAAAATGATCTCGTTAAATTCCCTACAGGGGCAAGCCCTCATAGTTAATTACATCCTAAAAAATGAGGATTCCTTAGGAAAACTCTCGATTAAGGTAAATGGTCATTATCTTCAAAGATTTTAATAAGAAAGGACTATCAATCGATTAGTTAATTTTTGAAGATCAAATGGAATTGATCAAAGAGAGGGAGTTATTATCAAAGCCAAAAAAAGATAAGTAGGAGATGCCCACGATGCTAGGACACCTAGCAAGCATCTCAAACTATCCTATGATTAGGCTTTACATTTTTGAAATTGATTTAATTTGTTTGAGTTACATTTTTCATTAGAAATTTAGAACTTATGATTCCTTAACACAAGATTAAGGAAACACCCAAGAGGTGAGGAATTATGCTTATGGGCCATAAAAGGAGAAGCAACCTCAGAACCTAAATCTAGGGAGCTTTGGCGAGGGCCGAAAGCATAACCTAAATTTAAGGCAAAAATGGATATTTGGTTTGCCTCCATGAGAGACGACAAACTACCCAACAGCTTGGACTTACAACTGCTTGGAGGTGGCAACCAACTAAATCCTCATACAATTTTAAATAAATATGGGCAAGTCATTATGCTTATACAAGATAGCTAGAATGTTATTTGTTTAGAAAGAGAAAAAGTCCTTAAACTCACTCCCTAAAAAGACTAAATCATGTAAAGGGCATGCTTCAAATGACCTAAATCTAATGTAATTCTAATTTTATTTTATTTTTATTTTTGGATAATTATTTTGACTCAGACTAATAGGATTCATATGCCTAATGCATGAGAAATAAAGTTATTGGCCAAAATCAGAGAGAAGGGAGGAGGTGTGTTTCCACCATGGCTCTCAAAGGTCAAGCTAAGTTTCTTTGGCAAAGGTGAAAGCTCTCCAATCAAGAGTGAAATAAGATGCATTTGTGTATGATGTTATAAAAGAAATACTCATCTAGCTAAGGGGTTGCTAATTCTTTTATCTTTATTTTAAACCTAAGCTTTAGGTGAGGTTATGAGTTCTTCATTTTTTTTTAATTTTGAGTTATTAAGTTTGATAAAAGATTTATTTTTCCCTAAAGAGTCTAATCCACATCCAGGCCATGAATAAAGTAAGGAAGAAACTAGGAAAAGATGCCACTTAATGCACAAGCTAAATAAATCTTCAATCAATTTATAAAGCTAATTGCAAAAAAAAAAAAAGGTCATTATGGTCGGGCACCATCGCACAAACCTGAAAAGATAAATTGGGTAGCCGAGCTCTACCCTTATACAACCCAGATTACAAATGAATTAAATTACAATTAAGCAAGGAATTTATTGTTATGGGGCTCTACAAGCTTTATTCTTCGTTATTCTTTTCTTCTTTCTTCTTCTTTTCTTCTTTCTTCTTTGGCTCCTTCTTTTGGATGGTTGAAAGGTAGATACTCGAGGCTTCACATGGTAAGATCTTATGACCACTGTTCATCCTAATCACCATAACAATCATTCTGAAATCCTAATTGCACAAATTTACATGAAAAGGAAAAGAATGAAAATCTAAACTAACACTTGCAAAAATAGAGATTAGCTAAAACAAACCACACAAATCCCAAGCATGAATATTAGACTTATCACCCCACACATGGGTGACTAAGTCCACCTGGCATATTGGATTATGCTTAGGGGTATAAGCACCTACAAGCAAAAGCATTTATATTTTTATTTATGATAGTGCCCCTTAAGCACAATCCCCTACAAAAAATAATGATTAGACTAAGAGCATCCTACCATTCATTCTACGAGCATACATGCTAACATTCAGTCTAAAATATATATCACAAAACAAAATAAACATAAAACCATGCACTAACCTAACCTAAAGCTAGAAGTGGAGACTTAGGCTAATGTGTGTGCTTTGAAGGTTTGTGTGGTATACTTAGCTTATGGCCTTAAGTTAGAATTTTCTAAGTGTGAAGACATGTTCAACTTAGAGGAGGATTTCATTTAAGCTATTTTATTATTTTGGATTGATTTTATTTCATGTTTTGATTAGGTTCAAGTGAATCCTACAATTAATTACTAAGTTGTAAAGAGAGGGAAAGAGAAGGGAACCTCTCTTTCCTTCTCTAAGCTAAGTAATTTCTAAATTAGATTCACAATTTAGTTTTGTTTAGTGAATGTTCTAATTAAGTATTTTAATTAATACTAAGTTTAGATGAACTCTAAACAAACCTATTCAAAAAGAAAGATATTTTAAGATTAAAAAAACTGAACCAAATTTACATAACACACATCACTTCATTTCGTTCCCAACAGCATAACATGCATATGAATGAGTCCTAAGCATATTTATACATACAAATGAGAATATTTAACATACTTTATGATGCATGCTAAGTAATTTATTTAAGGAAACTTGGAAGTTTATTATGCATGATTTTTCTTAAGTAGAAAAGGTATTTCTTATCCAATTTTTCACATATACATATGAAAGTAAGAAAGGCATAAGTACGACGCCATTATTAACCAGAGGTGTGAAGTACAAGGCCTACATAGGGCTACTTAAAGCCTCATAATCTTGGGGTTGTCCAGACTAATATACCACTTTCCTTAAATACAAACATATGTACAAAAGAAATAAATTGGAAAGAAAGAATGCAAAAGTTATATTAATTGATTCATTTTTGTTTATGTAATTTATGTGTGCAAGTATAGGTAACCCTTCTTAAGTGATGGCATAGGAATGAATAGGATATGGAATTAGGTAAGTGTTAGGTTCTTTTTAAATGAACCATACATCTTACCAACTTCTATTCAAAACTATACTAACATAAAAGAGAAGGGAAACATATGCTAAGCACATCCTTATATTTTCTTCACATGCAAGCTTATAATTAAAATATAAGTAGCACACTTTCAGATTTGATAATTGATTTATATGTTTTAAAAATAATTTGAATTTAGTAGTGATAATAGCCACTCATATTTCTACTTTAGCCAATACATGCAAATTTGACATAAAGTAAATAATTTTATTTTTAATTTTAATTTGAAAAATATGGATGTATGAAATCACATGACATATAAATTTAACATGTTGGGGAAAGAATCAAAGCAATGAAAGCATGTAAACACATTCACTTTAATTAAATCCTAAAGACATTCTTATGAAATAAGAAAGTTTAAAATAAATCAAAGTGTATTCAATGTGATTTTTTTTTTAGTTTTAAGATTGATTTAATTTTGAAAATGTGAGTTGAGTTTGCTATTCCTAACCCATTCCCACATGTGTTTGATATTTTTTTAGATGATTAGATACATTTTTATATTTTAATTAGGTTAAGGTATGAATTAAGCAAGTTAATTAACCCTTACCTACACCACATTAGCATAGTTAACCAAATAATTATGAACCAATGAGATGACATAAAAACTCACAAGGAATTTAGACTTGCAATGCACCTAAGAATAAAAGGGCCTAATTTAATTTGGCTCATGATTAATAGTTAATTAAGCTAAGAGGTTTAACTTAAGTAATTTCAAAACACCCCTTCACACATATGAATTGGGTTTTGATTTTCTTAATTGAACTTAGGCTATTCAACACCTAAGAATCTACCCAAAGTAAATTAATTAAGTTATGAAAGTTTTTTTAGAATTTTTTTGAAATTAATTAAGAGGATATTTAATAGATTAACCCTTAATTAAGAGAGGATTAAGGAAATAAAATGGGGTTTAGGGAATTGCTTAGAGGAAATGCCCCAAAATTATATTTTGAACCTCTTATCTACTGGATCTGACCTTAATCAACTATAATAATGATTTAAAACAACTACTCACACCTTAATTATCCTTAATTAGGTTAAAGGAGTAATTAGGAAACATATTTGCAATTCTCTTAATTAAGCTTTAAATAAATCCCAAGAAAATTAGGGAAGTTAGAGCTCATACCCTAAAACACACCCAAGAAGTTTGGGATTAATCAGAGTTTAATTAAGAGGTAATTAGTAAAATAATATTTCCGATAAAAACCAAAATCATAGAAAAGGGTAATTAAAAATCCATTAAAATTATTTTTATAATATCCTAGGTTGAATTATCTTTTCATAGGATTTTACCTCATGTTTTTTTAAATTTTATTAAAGGAGATATGATTTTTTAAAGATCAAGATATTAATTAACATTAATTAAATCTAATCCCCTAGCTCATTGACGCATGGCGCGGTCGACGCTTTACACACGCACGTGAGCCTAATTAATCATCACATCCGAATGGATGTGTGGTGGTGGGACATGCTTTGATCCCTGTCGTTCGATCAAGGATCGAATGGCCAGGGATCATCCCGCAATTTTAAAAGGGATAAAAGAATTTCTAAATGTGGGAATAATCTTGGTCGTCCATCCAAAATGCATGGACGGATGGCCAGGATCTCCCCAGTTCTTCCCTTACGATCAATAGAAGCCGTCCATGATCTTAGGGAAGATCCAAGCTCGATTGAGCTTGGATTGGAACAAGATTGTTCCCACGCCATCAAAAGCTAATGAGAAGCCTATCCAACGGTGGATTTCTCATGACTTGAAAATTTCTTTAACAAAATACCAACGCCCCTTAAGCTAAGTGGTTAGAAAATTTCATACCTCACCGATGCTTGAGCTCGATGAGATAGCTTCGTCTAGTGGAGATGAAGCCCTGTTGAAAGTTTCAATCCTTAGAGTTGAGTGGATCTTCCTATGCAGCAACACCACTTCACCTCCTTTGCGGCTTTAATCCAATTGAGGCTTTCCTTGCTTTGGGAACTCGAATGAGAGCTTGAGTGCACTCGGTTTGATCCCTTGAGGGAGTGTGCAAGAGGAATTGGAGTATTTTTGAGTGAGGAAGAAGTTCAAGATTGAAGTGAGCTCCCCAATTTTTTTTAATGGAGAAAATCGAGAATTAGCTATTTCAAATCCTTCTTAAAAAGTTTAGGATGGCTCTCTGATCTTTCATAACACTCACTAGGCTTCAATCGAATGTGGGAATGATGATTTCAAATTGAATTAGGGGTAGTATATCTCCCCCTATGGCAATCGGACGGCCAACACCTCCCTTACCATTTTGATCCAACTGAACACATTGGAGGGGCTATTTGATATGTTAGCTCTTTGCACATGGTCAATTTGAGGTATTGAGTGGATTGCCAACCTCCCATGTGCATCAAATTGGGTGGAGGGAGGATTTTGAATTAGCCAATTTGACCAATGGGGTTGGGTTTGGCCTTGGGTCCATTTGGGCTGACCCAAACCCATTGTGTTGGGTGCACCACCCTTCATTATATCCACTTGAGCTATTAGGAAGGCATCAAGTTGATATGAAGAGGGCATGACCAAATTACCCATGGATTAGGCCAAAATTTGTTCTATGTCCTAGGGGTAGATGGTCATTTTATTGATTTTTCAGTTTGGATATGTTGGTTATGTTGAGAAACTAGGTTTGGCCAAGTTTCATGAGATTTAGAATTTATTTGATAAGGCTTCGCTCATGTTGACCCATTTAGGTCAAAATAGGTCAACTTGGGTCAAGTTGATAGATTGGTCAAATTGGGTCTAACCAAGGGTTGGGTCAAGTTCATATGACCATTTGAAATGTTTTGGTTGCTTTGGTGTGATTCAATTTGGATTAGTTTTTAATTTGGCTCATATGACTTCATTTAGGTCAAATGGGCCGCCAAGTTGACCTATTTGACTCATTTAGCCTATTTGAGCTAAGTGAAGGGTAGGCTTAGGTTGAATTTTGAGTGTTTCGAGTTTGATTTTTGGAATTAGTTTTGATTATTTGAATTTATATTTCATTTATATATGTGAATATAAATGAGAATATAAATGGATCATGAGAAAATTTCAAGGATTTGAAGTGATTTGGTCATGGTTTACGCTAAGTCCATTAAAAGGAAATTTTAAAGGACTTGGGAAATTTTGGAGTTTGAAGCTTGCATTTTTATTTGAATTTTATTGATTTATATTTATATCTCATTTACATATATGAATATAAATGAGAATATAAATGAATTATGAGAAAATCCCATGAATTTGAATTGATTTTATCATGATTTAGGCTAAGTCCATTAAAAGGAATATTTAAAGGACTTAGGAAAAAATGATGTTTGAAGTTTAATTTTTGGATTTTTATTGGATTGGTTTATATTTATATTTCATTGATATTTGTGAATATAAATGAGTTATGAGAAAATCCCATAAGTTTAAATTAGTTTGATCGTGATTTAGGCTAAGTCCATGAAGGGAAACTTAAAGGACTTAGGAAAATTTTATGAATTGATTTTGAACTTTAAGTTTAGTTTGATTGGTTTAAATTTATATTTCATTTATATATGTGAATATAAATGAGAATATAAATGAATTATGAGAAAATCTCATGAGTTTGATTTGGTTTGGATCATAATTTTAGCTAAGTCTTTGAAGGAGAACTTAAAGGACTTAGGAAGATTTGAACTTAAAAATTTAAGGATTTTGAATATGGATTTCAATCATATGGAGTTGATTTGACTTTGGGTAAAATCAAATAAGATTGATTTGGAGTTTGACTTGAAGGAAAGAAGGTGAGGACTGGTTCAAGCAAAGGGTAGGCAAATTTCCTAACACCCCTAAGGCATGGCCTATTTCTATAGCTAACTCTTCTAAGTCTTTAGGGCTAGGTTGAGTGTCCACCCAATCACTAGATGTGTCTTAAGACTAAGGAGCTCTTAAAGTCTAAGAGAAGTCTTATGTGTAAGATGGAGGCGTTGAGAGCTCATTCTAAAATTGAGGTCAACAAGTGTGAGTATACAAACTTAGAGAAAGAGTAGATCCATTAGGAAAAGATGCTTGCAAGATAGTTAAAGGTATATGCAAGTCAAAATTAAAGGAGAAAATTCATAATACTTTCTTTCCCACTTTGATTTTTTATCTATAGTATATTTTCAAAGTTCGTGGATGTTATAAATGTTTCCTCTTTCTCAATGACTAATTAAGTATTTGGCACTCAAGATTTGTAGAACCTTATAGTATTTATTGTAGAAAATGTATTATCATGTTTGAGATAAAATTATGTGTTCTGATTTTTATGTTATTTTCTACTCACGATGCTTAACTTAGTTGTAATTTGACTAACTACAAATTTAAAATTACGTATTATTTAGAGATATCAAAAGATTCATAAAGAAATAATTAGAGAGAAATAATAAAATCATTTGAATATTTATAGGCATATGATATTTGAGGATTTACATATATAAAGATATATATATAACATATATATAGTATTCATTAATTTTAATTATATATATATATATATATATATATATATATATATATATATATATATATATATATATATATATATATATATATATAATTAAAGTGATATGGTCTTCTTGATCTTGATGGAGACAAGAGAATAAAATTGCTATTGTTTGACAATAATACAAAAAAAACTTTTAAATACAAAATCTATAGAAATAATCAAGCAATCATAAATTCATAGTTTGTTATTATATAATTAATTAAAAACATTTAAAACTAGTTTTCATAAATTTAAGTTATTTTAGCTTAGTTTAATTGTTAAGTACTTTGATAAAATCTAAAGTTATCATTAGATTAGCACTTAGAAAATTTTTCCAATAGAACTTCAAAGGAATGATACTTTTTCATCATTACATTACTTGAGCAACATGTGCTCTTTTGTACACAATTTTAGCCTAGTAAAGGACGCCACTTGGGGTGGCCCAATTGGTGGATGGAAGTCCTTATAAGATTTTTAAAAGAGTAAGGAAGGCTTTTGTATAGTTTAATTTAGAATGGTAATAAAGATGGGATAATAATTAGGATCGGCCAACAAAAGATAGATAAAAGATAAAATTCTAGAGCTCCAACATATAACACTTGCAACTCCTTCCCTATAAGTAAATATTATACAAAATAAATGGAAAATTGTAGATTAGGAAGCTTATTAATAATCTAAAATTTTAAAAAAAATTTAGAATGGCCTAAGTATTTTCTTAGTATTTTCTCCTAGGCTAGATAAGGAGAAAATAACCAAATAGACTCTAATTTCACACTTAAGGTGTTATAAACACTATGAAACATTAGAAATAAACCCCAAAAAAACACATGAAAATTAAAGATAAATGTGTTATATATAATTCTAGAGATGTCCACATAATTTGAAAGAGTTTAAGTATGTGAAACACTAACCATAATAGAGCCTAGTCAGTCTAACCCAAGGCTCAGCCAACCACTTTAAATATTTAAAAGCTTAAAATATTATGTTAAAAATTTCTAATATAGAAGAGGACATTAAAAACAATTCACAATAAAACTTTCATAAAAAGCACTCATAGATAATTTAGGATTACTTGTCAAAGTAACCTAAGCAAGATAGATTACTAAACCCTTTGTTGTGTTTGGTTAGCCACCAAGTACTTATCAATGAAGATTCTTCTTCTAATTTTAATTCAAATTTATAATAATCTTTATTACAAAGTAAATAAATGTTTTTATATATGTTATTATATTTAAACTCAATTTATGTGGTAAAAAAGGGAGGCTAATAACTTCTTAATTCCTCCCTACCATGAAGCGGGGGTAGCCATTCCAACAAATTTTAATTTTAAATTGATCATAATTAATTATATAATTAATTATTTAATTATAATTGTATTTTCACTTAAAGTAGCAATACGTAACTGAACGAAGTATAAACATGTTAATTAAAATAAATTATACATGACAATGCAATAAGTCTTAACATTTAATATGACATACATTGACTATATACTCAATACAACATAAACATGATAAAATAATCATTTAATCTTTAATGTTCTATGCTTTAGTATCTCTCCATAGTCTTCATGTTTATTATAATGGGGCCATACATTTTTGCTATCATTTTTCTTGCCTTAACCCTTTTGATTAGACCTTTGTGTGCTTGTGCTCTTTGTGTTATATCTATACAAATCAAAATTAACACTTGTAGATGGAAAGATTAAGATGACTACTACAATTATAGAGTTTTCACAAATTTTTGTGTAGGTTAAACACACTAAATACCAAGTGGAACAAGACTAGATTAAATTAGATCTAGTTTTGGCTAGCCACTTTAAAGGGATGATTAAATGTTTTAAGTTGGAGAATTGTGTTGAAAATAAATTTTAGATACTTAGAGGAATAATGATAAAACACCACAAAAAATTACAAAAAAAAAAAAATTAGGCCACTTACCAAATTAACATAGGCAGTAGGATCACCAAATCCCCTTCACAATGTTGGCTAGCCACCAAGCCCCAACTCCTTAAATATTCTATTTAAATTCTTGCATAAAATTCACTAGAAAATCATCATTAATATACAATAATTTAAACATTGAAAGAGAGGAAGAAGTAAGAGGCCGGGGTAGTATATGACACAATTACATAATTCTTACATATTAACACATCAAAATGACATACAAGCTACAAAAAATTAAAATGACTATAAAATCCAATTTTATGAAGTTTAATTCTTTCCCGATATGTTTCTACTCCTAGTAATTAGACTTCTAGGTTTGACTTCCATCATTATAGCATGATCTCTTATGATTGAACCTCCTTCTTTATATCATGAATGGGTTAAGGTGATGATAATATGGTAATAAGAATTTTTTGTGTGATTTAAAATTTAGGTTATACTTAAGAGGCTTGTAAGAATAACTACTAAAATTTGGTTCATCAAGTTATGCAGTAATTTTTTAATTATCTTCATATTTCTTATGATGTGATCTTCTCTTCTTTCATATATTAAAATCTAGTCTTGGTATCATATAATAAAGATAACATTGTTTCCAATCAAGACCTTATAATTCATACAAATTAAAAAAAAAAAAAAAGATAGGACTAAAAAAAAAAAATTTAAGAATGATTACGATGAGAAGTTAATTGGCCAAAAACAAATATGAAAATCTAGTAATTATAAGCTTAGAAATGTTTTCATACCAACCACCAAATATGTGATATTTGTTTCCAACTTTTAAATATCTAAGGGCTCATTTGGGATCATCTTTATTTTTCCAACTGATATCTGCTAAATGGACCGTAGAAAATTCTATGTTATGTATCGTTATATTTAGATTTTAGAGTTTTCTTTTATCTGTTATATAGCATAATTTGGTGTAGATTGAGGAATGCTTCATGCTTCCATACGGGCCAGAGGCAAAAGTTACTTCAGTATATTTCTCTTTGTTTTCATCTTACATAAAGATAGAGAAACTACACTATTCTTGATTTTTCTTTCCGTTAGCTTTCGTATTTTGTTAGCATTTAAGCTTGTCAAATATTGATTTAGTGATAGAAATTTATCTCTATCATCTTAGATTAATTAATTAGCCTGATTAAAATCTCTGAACCATACATAAAAAAATTAAAATAGTAATGATTCCTTGATTAAAGAAGAAACTTGTCAAGCCATAAATTCTAATGGCATTTACAAATATGCATATAATTTTTTTTTTATATTTATATATTTCAAAAATAATATTATCATTAATTTTTAAAGTGAAATATATCTTTTATTTATGCATCAAAAATATTATTCTTATAATAATCTATTTTTAATGTTAAATAGGTAAATTCATAACAATACACTAAGCATAAATTTTTCTAAAATTTATCATTTTATAGCTCTCCATTAACCTATAAAAGAAACTATTGCGTGAAGTTAGCTGTCTTTTTTCCAGTCATCGGTGCTTTTTTTCCACAGAGTGAGGATTTGAATCCCGCATTTTTGATATTCTTTATTTTGTTTTCAATCAATGCCTAAGTGTGCGAGCACACTCATGAACCTTTTATTTCCTAGAAATCAGCATTGCAATCTCCTCGACAAATGCCTTCAGATTTCTATGCGATGTGCCTCCTCCACCGATTGCCTGGTGAGCTTTCTCTTTCCATAACTCCTCTTTCCCACTAATTTCCCTGATCTTTTCCCTTCCCCCATCACAATTTCTAGGTACCGTCGCAACTCCTCTGCCTCCACTAACCCATCCTTGCTCAACTCCACCTTCACCCCCGTCCCCCACGACTCCTCCATCAGCGACGCGTTCGTCAACTGGTCTATCCACTGCAACATCGCCACCGTCGGCACGCCATACAAGAAGCTCTCCATCGTCGAATTCCACCCACAATGGGTCACGAAACACCCACCGCCTTGTCCGAGCACTCTCACCTGCTAGCACCACTCCACTACCATCCCTTTCTTCGATCGCTCTTCCTCCTACTCTTCAAGTTCCAGTCCTTCCCACCTATTGTCCTTCCTCAGAACCCATAAGTAAGGCCTCCTGCTCTCCCTCAATCCATTCCGTATCTCTTCCACCTGCTCCTTCAGCACTGAGATGCTCCCGAATGACATACACCACAGACCTCTGCGCTATCATGCCAATCGATGCACCTATTATTTTCATTCGACTTAAACAAACTTCCCTCCGCTGTGTTCTCTAGCAGTGGACCAATCCATAGATATTTATCTTATCTACCATAGATAAAATAGCCGACGCCTCCATCTCATCTGCCGTGTTCGCGATCACCGCCGGCTTCTTGCTCTGCAACGCAATCTCGGTGTCCAGCATCTCGAATATCTCCCGAATGTGGGAGATGACTACGACGTTGCGTTCATCGGGTTAGTTTTCTACGATGAAAGAGGGAAGATCACGGATCCTGATCGGAGGCAGCTTGGGAAGGTTCACGATGCTTAAAGGGTGATCAACCATGGCGGTAAGAATGCTCTCGCAGCCGTGGAAGTAGTGCCAGTAGACTGTGACGGCGGTGGCGTGTTGGAGCCAGAAGAGGAAGGAAGGGATGCCGCGTTGATGGGCGATGTCGGCAGCACACGACATTGAGAATGAGTAGATTATGCATGTAACGGGACGTCCGCGTGCGGCTAGGTCGTCAATTATGGCGGCGAGGGACATGGAGCCATGTTGCTTACTGTGGGAAAAGTAGGTAGGCAATTTTTTTAAATTAAGTATGATTAGAAGCTTAATTAGTAATTAAGTATTAACAAAAAAAAATTTAAGAATAGGTATAGTCGCCTAATTAGTGGGCGACTGACCACGTCGACTGCGACGGATCGTGATGTTAAGTCCGGCCCACCATCATAGATTCGGATCGATTGAGGCGACGGTGCCGCCACGAATTGGGCGACTCGAGATAGGCCGATCGGAACCCGATCGGCCCTAATACCTTGTTTGTTTCGACGCTGCTCGCTGACTCCGGACTCTCCAAAGGCACGCAACATCCCCGTCCAACCGCCGTTCTCGCAACATCGGAGCTTCCCAACACCCGTCGGCGTATCTCCAACCCTTGCATTGTGTTGTCTCCCTCGGGTATACGAAATGAACTTATTTTTTTGCCGACAGCCGCGTTTATGGCATTTGACACTTTCCTCTCTCTCATATAGTGGTTTGAAGCCAACATTAGCTTCCAAATGACGATTTCGGCTCCATTTTATTTGGGGAAGTTACGTATGGATTCGACTTGTTTTGCACATCCCCTGCTTATTTGTAAACTCCGAAATCCCTACTTCTATCAATTTATAAAGTAATGGAGTATGTATGGTAGGAATTTGAGTAGTATTTTAGACTTTGTTTAGATTTTGAGTTGTATGTTTGCGCGCTAAGCATTATTCAGTGTTAAGTAGCTATATAGTTTGTTTGGCAAGAATGAACAGAGAATTTTGATCCTTTCTATGGAGGCTAATTAAGTATCGATGAGTCACCAAGTTACGTGGGAGGTCGAATCGCCCGTGAAGGTTTTGGCCACAAAGACCTTACCGGAATTGAAGCAACGAATTATGAGAATCTTGCACATTGATCCGTGAGTGTCACTCTTCAGGTCTATGCGGTGGCGGATTTATAGTCAGTAATATCTCGACGATGACATTTTGCTAAGTTACACTTCAAGCTTCCCCGATGTTGGTGTATGTAAGTGGAAGATGTTAATATTGCATCCACATCAGCTGATTTGATAGTAAGGTCAATAGATATACCATTAACGGATACACAAGATTTTATCTCACAAGCACCTCTGGAGATACAACGCAGCTTTGATAAGTTGATTCCCAGGTAGTATATGGTCAACATTTATCTGATTATACTTGTAATAATTAATATGATAATTTGTTGCTGAACTTATAAGTTATATGGCAGCGACGATGCTGTATATCGTTCGGATGAACCGTATGAGGTTGAAATGAGTATCGACTATCGAAGTGGCTCAAGTAGAGTCGAAAGTGATGATGATGATTGTTCACTTTTACTGCTTGAGAATATGCAATCATAATCGAAAAAAATAACTCATTTTGTAATATTGACAGAAAGAGTCATATGTTGTCCACAAACGAGTATGTCCGGATGTGTAAAACTATGAGAGAGTGGGACAACGATATTTACTTTGACGGCCCATCTAACGAAACTGCCCTAATAAATGAAATTGAAATTCCAAATGACCTTGTTGAAGGTATGTGTTTCGCAAGTAAACGGAGTCTGCAATTTGCTATTGTTGGGTGGTGCAATTTAATGTTCAATTCCAAACGCTTCTAACCGTAAGAACTACAATTGTATGCGACAAATAGTCTTAGAAGGCCCTGTAAGTGGCGTTGTAGCAGCAGCAGACGCTTGGGGTGCTTGGAGAATATCAAGAGTTGGTGAAAACCATAGATGTATCCATGCAAAGAAGTGCATTCATCTAGCAGTAGTTCAAAATTCATAACTTACTTCATTATTCCTGTAATCAGGCACCAGATAGATCTGAAACCTAGAGAGATTATAGGTAGAATGGAGTCGAAATTCAATGTCAAAGTTTCGTATATGAAAGCTTAGGATGCAAGGCATAAGGCAATAAAATTAATATTTGGTAGTTGGGAAGAGTCCTATAGGACTCTCAGTCTTTATATGGAATCAGTTTTTAGTACTTTACAGAATTCAATCTACCACTACACAAAGATTTCGAGACTTTTGGGCCTTTGGACCTTCAATAATGGGATGGAGTAGTCACACCAGTTGAGCTTAGACGGTACTTTTTTGTTGGGCAAGTATCGTGGTACATTATTAACAGCCGTAGGAATCGAGGATAATAATGGGTTGTTTCCTCTAGCTTTTACTATTATGGAATCCGAGAATGTTGATTCGTGGTGGTGGTTCTTGCTGTGCTTGCATGATGTGTTGCCCGTAGTGTCTAGTAGATGTGATTTATGCATAATATCTGATAAACATGCTGGTTTGTTATGTGGATGTAAAGAGATTTTTCCGTGGGCAGCTCATAGACATTGTTTGCGCCATTTGCATGAAAATTTTAAAAAGGTCGTACGCAGGTTGGGGATTGGTGATGTTGAGTTTCTATGCCAAAAGATGTATATGGCAACACCGATGATATTCGCCGCTCAACCGCTTAATGTTAGATATTAAAAATGTTAAAGAAGAAGCGTACAATTGGCTTGTAGAGCATGACCCTGTAAAATGGTCCCTTGTGCACGATGGTGGTATGCATTATGGGACAATGACAATGAATGCATATGAGTGTTTCAATGGTGTACTGAAACGCACATGGTTTATCGATTCAGGCTTTAATCACTGCTATCTATTACAACTTAGTAGCCTTGTTCATGAAATGATTATACACTACTACTCAGCAAGAGGAAGTCAGCTTGTCTATTTATACTCAAAGGATATCCACACTATTTCAGCGTACTGAAAGGGAGGCTAGGCATTTTCCTGAACCTCTAAATATTAACCCACATGAGATGCAAGTTTTTGACAAGTCCAACCGATCATTCAGAGTTGATTTGCTAGATAATGGCCTATGTGATTGTAATTGTGGCAGAACGATCATATATCATTGTCCATGCCCATATGTGATTGCTGCATTGGGATTTTGACGTTTGAACCATCTCACGCGGTGTCAAAGTACTACACTCTATAGCTGTATAAGCTGACATACATAAATAAATTTCATACTCTACCAGATCCTTCTGATTTGCCATCTATTAGTGTAGAGCATGGATTAGTCACGTTGCAGCCACCTAACTTTCGCAGAAGGTCAGGCCGATCTCGTATGAATAGATTCAGAAACACAATGGATGAAAATGTATGTATCGAGGTAACTTGTATATGCAAAAAATTGGTCACTATAGTCATCGACCCCATAATATTAATAAATAACTAACATTTTCCAATAGGATAATGCTTATCTTTCTCTTTTTGGTTATACTAATCTACTTAGATTTTACAATATTAATACTATTATATTTACACTAATTTTGACAGGTACGATGGCAGAGGAGCACCACCCGCCAGCTAGACATCGATGACGTAGCCATGCTAGGGAGGCCACCCCACCATTGGAGCCTACACCTACTGAGGTTCATCCTAGCATTGACTCCCTGCATGGGCGGCATCGAGCCGCTCACCCTAATATTATAAGTGATTTTTATTTTTTATTTCTGTGTTACGTCTATTTACTATTTATTTTGGTCAGTGACATTATTTTTTTTGTAGAGCACCGTACTTGAGGCCGCATCACACTTGCTTATGCTGAAGGAGTTTCCCATCACATGCAAATGATTCATCCGTGGGCTAGAGCAGGTGGGTCTGCACTGTGTTAGTCAGCTACGCTTCATCCGACTAGATCATCACTTGCTGACCACCTTGGTTGAGAGATGGTCTCGGCAGACCAATACCTTCCACCTTGCTATGTGTGGTGATGCTCCGCGTGATGGCGATGATCCTGGGACTACGGGTTGATGGGCCACCTATCATAGGCCCGATTGTGATTGGTGAGGGGAACAGATGGCACACCTGGCCTGATTATTATGATGATTTGTTGGGATGACACCCCTTACTGGACGTGATGTATCATGATCCATCACCATGTAGGATCGACATTCGTGATTGCACACGCTGTACATGCATGCCATTGAGGTGGTAGATTTTCTACGGAGTCGACGATCGCCCATCTCGTGCACACCGCATACACACCTAGGAGTGGTGCGATTCCATGTAGACACCGGAGGAAGACAGTTGTCACATGGTATAGGGTTTAGGACAGTATATTTTTGTGTCTGTACTACATTTTATTTATTTGTTTGATTACAAACTTGAGAGTCAGGTACACGTTAGCTTTGGTTATGTCATAATGAACTTCTTATTATTCGTCCATTTCTGAAATAAATTGGTTAACTTCATATGATTGTCATCCATTAAACTATTATCAACTTGATGCGGTCACGAACCATTTCAAGTTTAAACTGCACTTTTTTTTCTTTATTTTTAAAGTAGGTTTATTACTCTCTACTTTTTAGAAGAATAAAAATTTAAGAATTAAGATTTGTTTGATGAGTACGGAACTCTATGTATACGCAAAAATCCTGGTTCTTTTCATAGCCCTAAACCGTGATACAGTTACTTATCTCACACAAATCACACCTTAAAAAATAACTAAAGCTAGTCGCCCAATTAGTGGGCGACTGGCTTCACACTTTTAAAAAAATAACCTGAAGCCAGTCGCCCACTAAAGGGTGACTGGTTTCAGGTAATCTGAAGCCAGTTGCCCAATTAGTGGGTGACTAACTTCACGCAGCATTAATCCATGCAATGCCAGTCGACGTGGCCGCCCACCCACTAATTGGGCGACTATACCTATTCTTAAATTTTTTTCATTAATACTTAATTACCAAATTAAGCTTCTAACCATACTTAATTTAAAAAAATTGCCAAGTAGGTATCACTCAAAAATATAATATAATATTCTTATATTTAAATATTATTGTTTATATAATAATAAAACTCTAGATTACAAATAACTATCACTCAAAAAAAATAATTACAATAAGTGTAGCTCACAAAACGGTTAAGAACTTATGTGGGGACAAACAAAAATTTGTCATAAATTGTTGGCGGCAAATAGTTCATATCTTCAATTCATTACCTCGCTCTTTTTTTTTCTCTCTCTCTCTCTAAAGTTCTAACTACTTTTTATTCTCTATCATCACTTTTGGCATCATTGTTTGGTTTTTACCCTATCCTTATCTTCCCCCTAAGTCAAGATAACTTTTAGTTAACGAATGAGATTGTTAAAAAGCAATCAGTTATCTATGCCAAAGTATTAAATATTACTTTGATGATCTAAACAGTTATGATATTTTGAATTGATAATGTTGGACTTAAATTATTCGTGATAATATATGAATCCTACTTTAGTATCCTGGAGATGTCAATGGGACCAAGAGTAACAAAGTTCAAAAAAAAAAAAATGAGAGAGAAAAAAGAAAGAGCAAAATAAATAGAAATTTGGAAGAATTTTATTTACCATTGCCCCATAGCTCAAAGAAATGTAGATGTATTACAAAAACAATCTTTTGATTCTATATTTTGATGATTTAATATGCAATATAAAATATTACACCCTGATTTAGAAAATATAAAACAAAATGTTGCATGATATGAATGTTATAGATATGTGAATGTAAAATTATAATGGAACAAATGAACTTTCTCCATATCCTCTTGAGAAAGTGCCATGCTGATCTTATCATTCAAGATAAGTTTATCTTTGCTTTTGGATAATGCTTTCAACAAGTTAAACTAGTCATGCTAATGCTTCCCTCAAGTTAAGTTGGTGCATTCCTTGAGCTGGGCGAGTACTATCCTTGAATTAAGTCATTATTATATTTATTGACCTCATTTTTGAATGACATTAATACTCACCCTTTTTATATTATTTGAGATTTTAGTTTTAGACTAGTGACTTCCTTACTTAGGCTTTTAGGATACAACCTTAGTGGTTAAGTCAGCATAAAGCTCAAAACTAGATTCAAAACAAATAAAACTGAAGCTAAAATCAACATCAAATGAAATGAAATTTAGAATTCAAATGTAAACTAAAACTAAATTGAAATCACAACCATAAAGCTAAACTTATATTAGGTTGATAGGTTAGTGGGCCCTACTAGGACCTTAGTTAGCCCAAATAAGCTAAATGAATTCAGACATTCCTAAATCCAATGAAATTAAATGAAATTAAAAAAGAAACACATTGAACTAATCAAATTAAATGAAATCAAGTTAATTGAATGACTTAATGTAAATTAGCCTATTTGGGTACTACTAAATTAAAATTGAAATCAAATCAAATTAAATCAAATTAATCAAATTAAAACTATTTTGAAAGCTTAGAATAGTTATTCAAGCTCAATCAAACTCAAATCTAAATCTAATTGAAGTTTAATTTGATTAATTAGGTCATTTCACCCAAATTGACCCATGTGGCTCCACCAAGTTGAAATCAAATCAAATAAAAATCAAATCAGATTAAACTTTCTTAAAGACTTAAAATCTTCATACCAACTCAACCAAGACCAATTCAAACTTAATTGAGGTCTAATTTGGCCAATTATACCCTTTAACCCAAATAGTCTCAAGTAAACCTTATTGAGCAAAAATCAAATTCAATTGAAGTTAAACGAAATTGACCATTCTAAATCACTTTAAATAGATGAATGAACCTGATCAAACCTTTGTTTGGGTTCAATTTCACTATTTGATCAATGGATTAAACTGAACTCAAATTGACTTAAATAAGCCATTTAGGCTAAGTACAAAATTAACACGGATTAATTGCAACCAAATAATCTCAATCATTATAAATAACTCATTAAACATAATTGAAGCTCAATCAATGTTCAAAAATGACCAAATAGGTCATTTGACTCAATTTGACTCACTTAGGTCAAATTGAATCAACTTAATGATAACCCAAATTAAACTCAAATCATTTTAAAATAATTTATTCTAAATGGCTTAAAAGATCAATTAAATATTTTTAAAATAAATTTTAATCTCATAGAGGTTAATTGACTCAACCTAATCGATTTAGGCCAATTTGAACTAATCCCAAATTATGCCCATGTAAAAGTGGAATAAGACTCGCCAATGTAATGAATGAACTTAAAATCCTAATGTTAATATACTAAACAATGTGTCATGATAAAATAAGGATGTTTAAATATGAATAATCTTTAGCCAAAATAAAAAGCAATTCTATCAGACTCATGATGTGACATCTTCATATAACCCCTCAAAAATCTAATCTCCAGCAAATCTTAATGAATCACACAAAACCATCTTAATTGGAAAGGAAAAAATAAGTATAAACAACAAACAAAACCCTAAAGAAAAAAAAATATTTATCAACTTGCACATGGCCACCATATGGAGGAGATTATCTCCCATTCCTTCTCTTTGGACAATTAAGAATAGCCAAAGTCAACTAACCACTAAATCAAGGTGGTAAAATCTAGCTGGCTAACCACCACCAACTATTCCATGATTGAAGCTTTGGGCCAAGAATCAAAACCATAGAAATCATCCCCCTTGGGAAGGTTTTGCATTCCTAATACGCTCTATGTGACAAGAGAAGTAAAACCAAACACTTTCCCTAATGACCCGACTCTAGAAAGCCAAAAATTGACCAAAACTGGTGGCAAGCGCAGCAAAGGGTTGTCCAAGGTGATTGATAATGAGGCAACTCGAGCTTTCTCCAATATAGGTTTGAACTAACTCAAGAAATCTCCTTGACGCATTGACATGACCAGACATAGACTACGGTGAAGTAAATCCCAATACCTTAGCCAAATCCTTTATGATTTCATACTTTGTGAAATGAATGTGTGCCTCATTGAAATCCAACTATATATATATATATATATATATATATATCATAATTTTATTTCCGATCATTTTGGATGCAACCCAAAATTTCATCCTAAATCACCAAATTTTGGCTCTTAGACATGAACGATTGGCAATTTTCAATGGAGATGGGAGAGAAAAATCACAATTATCCATTCCTTTTATTTAGAATAGACTAACATGATTTGGTTGTATGTTAGATGCTTGATTTAACCCTTTAATTTACAATTAATCCAGACCATTTGATCTTTAATTAGATGGTTTAGATGAAACGGAGTGATTTCCACCATCACCATGGGCGATCATGTGGACCAATAACACATCAAAATGCAAAAATACCTTTGCTCGTCAATGCTAGTGGAAATTAGTAAGAAAATAAAAGATATAATGATTTAAAATATATACTAGAAAATGCCAAGAACTTAAAAAAATATTAAAAATAAAATACTAGTCTAAAAAATATGACTTGCCCTTTTATAGATTGTGAATCTCATTTTCAGAATGAGCTCTCAACCCCTACATCTTAGATATAGGACTTCCCTTAGACTTTAAGAGTTCTTTAGTCTTAAGACACTTCTAGTGATTAGGTGGACACTTAACCTAACCCTAGAAACATAGAAGAGTTAGCCATCAGAATAAGTCATGCCTTAAGGGTGTTAGGTAATGTGCCTACCCTATAGCTTGAACTAATCCTCACTTCCTTCTTCCAAGTCCAACTCCAAAATCAATATCAACTTCAACTCTAAATCACTCCTTGAATTAATTCAATGGATTTCTCAAATCATGAATCAATTCCAAATGATTGAAACCCATGATTGAAATCCAAAACCCAAAATATTTTCTAAGTCACTTTGATTTCTACCTTATGGACTTAGCTCAAATATAATCCTAATCAATTCAAACTCAAGAGATTTTCTCACAACTCATTTATATTCTCATTTATATTCACATATATAAATGAAATATAAATTCAAATCAATCAAACTAAACCAAAATCAAATCCAAAATCCATGGTCAAATCCAAAATCTTTCCTAAGTCCTTTCATTCCCTCTTATGGGCTTAGCTCAAATCAAGTTCAGATCACTTCAAATTCATGAAATTTTCTCATAACCCATTTATATGCTCATTTATATTCACATATATAAATGAAATATAAATTCAAATATTGAAAACCAAATCCAAAAATCAAACTCAAATTCAATCAAAATTCAACCTAAGCCTTTCAAGTCAAACTCTTGAACTTAGCCAAATCCAATTCAAATCAAGCCAAACTCTTGATTTTTCTTATGATTAAATCAATTCCACAGTCATGAATCCAAATATAAACACAAACTTCAATCACCTAATCAAAACTAAATTCAAAAATCAAACCTAATTCAAACCCATATTCACCCTTTGAACTTGAAATTGTCAAATGAATCAAAATCCATTTGACCTCAAATCACTTGCAAATAAATTTATATTTCAATCATAAGTCCATAAGTGAATTCAATCAAACCTAAATCAAGCTTTGACCAAGCCATTTGACTTAGGCTCACTTGACCCAAAGTGACCTAAAGTACCCTTATGAGCCAAATTCTAATCCTAACTAAATTGGATTGAACTAAGCCCACCTAAACCTATCATCATGATCAACAATCATCATGAGATGATCAATCAATCAAATTAGGTCAAACCAAGTCAACCTAAGGGTTGCCAAGGTAACACTTAGCCCAAATGAAACCTAAACTAGCCAAAATCCACTATAGGCTAAATTGATTGAAACCATTGATCAAAACTCATTCATGATCAATGTTTGAACTTGACCAAGTCATTATTTGAGCCTAACCTAGCCCAATTAGCCGCTTGACCCAAGTTGACCCAACTTGACCTAAAAAGTCAAAATGTGTCAAAATTCGATCTAAACCAAATTGATTGGAACCAATGGGTCAAATTCATTCTAAAATGATTGTTGAACTTGACCAAACCCTCAATTGGCCAACTAGACCTAACCGAGCCTGATTGAGCATGAACCCAACTTGACCTAAAAGGTCATATAGAGCCAAAATCAAATTAAACCAAAATTGATTGGAAATAAAAATACCAATCCATTTTAAATGACCAACTAGACCTAAACCAACCCATGACCTAACCCAAATAGGTCAAATGGGTCAAATTGGTCAACTTGACCCATTTGACCTAAATAAACTCAATTGAACCAAAACCAAATCTAAATCAAATTGAATCAAACCAAAGTTGCCAAAATATTTCAAATGATCATATGAACTTGACCCAACTCTTGGTTTGACCCAATTTGACCAATTGGTCAACATGACCCAAGTTGACCCATTTTGATCTAAATGGGTCAACATGAGCCAAATCACATCAAATCAACTCCAAATTCATTGAAACTTGGCCCAACCCATTTTTCAATCATACCAAAGATATTCAAATTGAAATCCAAGCCAAATGACCATTTTACCCCTAGATCAAAGGGTAAATTTTGGCCAAATTCATTTGGAATTTGGTCAAATCCTCTTCATGACCACATGGCTCCCTCTTGGTGGACCAAGTGGACATTACTGAGTGTGTTGCACCTAACCCAATGAGTTTGGATCAGCCCAACCCAACCTAAGGTCAAAATTGACCTCCTCCACTTGAATTAAGCACATGGGATCCCTCCTCCACTTGAAGTAAGCACATGGGAGCTCCATCATTCCACTTCTTTGGCCAAACCGAATCACATGGCATCTTTAACAACCTAACAAACTCAATCAACCTAATCAATTTGATCAAAATGGAAGGAGGAAGCTCGATCATCTGATTGCTCTAGGGGGAGATATACTCCCCCTAATTCTACTTGAATTCAAGACTCTCCAATTCGACTGAGCTAAGGGAAGCCGGAGGAACCATTTCTAAGTCTCCCCAAGCTTCCTAGAGTGAGTTTGAATTTCCCATTCCTCAATTTTCTTAGACTGAAAATAGGGGAGCTCCCTCACTAATCCAACTTAGCCAATACTCCAAACCATCCCAATTCACTTTGCAAGCTTCATCAGGGAACTCAATCAAGTTTACCCAAGCCTTCACACAAGTTCTCCAAGCAAGGGAAGAGTGTTCTTGATCAAGGTCGTGTGCATATCAAGGTGAACTTGGTCCATAGAGATCCATCCAATTTCAACTCCTCAAAACTTCAACAAGGCTTCGTCTTCATTAGAAGAAGCTACTTCAAGGGAATCGAGTGCTGATGATAGCCTCCGGTGAGGTATGACATTAAACTGAGCATAATTTCATCTCCTCTTAGTCCTTTGTGAAGTGAAGTCTCGTCCCATAAAGATCTAGCTGTTGGATGTGTTCCCCTTTACTCTTAGATGGTGTGGGTTGAATTTTGTTTTAATCCAAGCTCAATCGAGCTCAGATCTTCCCTTACAAGATGGACGATGGCCATCTCCTGCAGGAAAGATCAGGGATAGATGATGGGCCATCCATCCACATGTTTTGGATCGATGGCCATGATCAAGACACATAGATCTGTCTATTTAATCCTTTAATACCATGGGCTTAATCTCAATCATTCGATCCTTGATCAGACGGATAGAGAGAAAGCGTGTAGCGCCATCACTGATGCGGCGCTATGATGTGACAACTTAAATAGCCTCTCCTGTTGCGCCACATGGAAAACATGCACCATGTCAGCCTCCACGTGGTGCCGATAAGATTAGTTATTTAATTTGGGGATTAATTACCTAATTAATTATGAATCTTTAAATATTCATATCTAAGTGTAGAAAAATTAGAAAAATATGAAATAAATTATATATGAAAGATAATTGAATGTAGAGTATTATAAAATTGATTTTATGATGGATTTTGAGTAGTGTTATTGTCTGAATTTGGGTTTTATTAGGAACGTAATTAGGCTAATTACTATCTAATTATTCTATTAATTAATCTCAAACTTCTCATGTCTATTTAGTGGGATGACTTATGCCTCCCCTAATTTTCTTGGGATTTATTAATGGTTTAGTTAGAGTAATTACTAGATTCATTCCTAATTACTCTCTTAATGTAATTAAGCATACTTAAGTGTGTAATCAGTGGTTTAATCCCTTGGTTAATTAAGGTTTGTTTAAGTGAATAGGAGGTTTAAGGAATAATTATGGGATATTTTCCTTAATCTATCCTTAAACCCCCTCTTTCTTCCTTAATTCAAACTTAATTAAGGATTAATCCTCTAATTACCTACCTAATTAATTTGATAAAATTCTAAAACCTTCCAAAACTTAACTAATTCATCTTGGGTAGGTGCTTAGGTGTTCAATAACCTAGGTACAATAAGAAAATCAAAATCCAACTCATATGTGTGAGAGGGGTTATGAAAGTACTTAAATTAAACCCTTTAGTTTAATTAATCATTAATCATGAGCTAATTACAATAGGCCCCCTTTCTTTCTTAGGTGCATTGATTTAAATTCCTTGTGTGGTTTTATGTCATATCATTATTCATAATTATTTGATTAAATATGCTAAGGTGGTACAGGTAAGGGATAATTAATACACTTAATGTACACCTTAACCTAACTAAAGCATAAAATTAACCTAATCACCTAAAAATTAGACAAAAATAACATACATGTGGGGGAAATGGTTTAGTTCTAGCAAACATTCCTTCACATTTCCTTAATCAGACATAAATCAAATACAAAACAAAAATCACATTAAGTAAATTTTGATTCACTTTAAACTTTCTTATTTCATAGGATTGTCTTTAGGAATAATTAGGGTGAATGAATTTACATTGCTTTCATCACTTTATTTCTTTCCTAGCATGCTAAATGTGTCTCATATGAAAATCATGCATTCATTCCTTTTAAAAATCAAAATTAGATTAAAATGTTTCCTTTATGTCAAATTGCATGTTTTGGCTAAAGTAAGGATATGAGTGGCTATTATCACTATTAAATCTAAAATGATCTTCAAAACTTATAAATTAATTATCAAAATTGAAAGGTATGCTACTTATAATTATTTATAAGCTTGCATGTGAATATAAAATGTGTTATGTGGTTCTCCTTCTCCTTCTTAATATAGGATTGTATAAGATTTGCAAAGTGTATAGTTCATTTGAAAAGGATATAACACTTGCTCAAATCCATTTCTATACATTCCAATGTCATAACTTAAGAGGGAATTCCACATCACACATGTAAATTAAACAAACAAACCAAAAATCAATAAATATAAACTTTTTCATCTCTCTTTTTCCATTTATTTCTTTTGTACATGCATATGTATTTAAGGAAAGTGGTATATTAGTTTGGACAACCCCTGGGTTGCGAGGCTTTAAGTAGCCCTAATTAGGTCTTATACCTTACACCCCTGGTGCTAACAATGGTGTCATACTCACTTATGCCTTTCATACATACACATGTGCATATGAATAAAGGATAAAAGAATACCCCTTTTTCTACTTAATGAAAATCATGCATCATAAAGCATTCAAATTTTCTTAAGTAACATTACTTAGCATCCATCATTAAGGTGTGCTAAACATTCCTATTTGCATGTATAGATATGCTCAGGATTCATTCATATGTAGATTATATATGTTGGGAAAGAAATGAAGTGGTGTGTATTTTGTAATATTATGTCACCTTACTTAATCTTAAAATGCCTTTCTTTTTGAATAGTTTTATTTAGAGTTAATCTAAACTTATGATTAACTAAAACACATAATAAAACATTCACTAAATAAAAATCAAACACGAATCTACTTTAGAAATTACTTAAGGTAGGGAGGAAAGAGAAGTTCTCTTCTCTTTTCCTCTCTTTATAACTTAGTACTTAATTGTAGTTTCAATCAAACCTAAACAAATCATTAAATAAAATCAACCAAAATAAATTAAATAACTTGAATGAAACCACCCTCTAAGTTGAACATTTTCATACTTAGAAAATTTAAACCTTAAAGAAGCATACCATACAAACCTTACATAGCATACACATTAGGCTAAGTCATCATTTCTAGCTTTAGGTTAGGGCGGTGCATAGTTTGATGCTTGCTTTTATTTTATGATGTTATGTTTTAGTTTGGATGTTAGGGTGAATGTGTGTAGAATGAATAGTAAGATGATTTAGTCTAATCAATATTTTTTATAAGGGATTGTGCTTAAGGGGCATTGTAATAATAAAAATATAAATGCTTTTGTTGTGCAAGTGCTTATACCCCTAAGCATAATCCAATAGGCCAGGTGGATTTGGTTACCCATTTATGGGGTGCTAAGTCTAATATACATGCTGGGTTTTGTATTATTTGTTTAGCTAATCTCTATTTTACTGTGTGTTAGATTTACTTTTCCATTTCATATAATTTGCAATTAAGATTTTGGAATGATTATAATGGGGGATTAGGATGAACATTAGTCATGAGATTTCATTATATGTACCATGTGAAGCTTTTAGAGCAACCACCTTCCAACCATCCCAAAAGAAGGAACCAAAAGAAGAAAGAAGAAAGTAGAGAGAAGAAAGAAGAAAGAAGAAATGAAGAAATGAAGATCCCCATAACATGAGTTCCTTGCTTAATTGTAATTAATTCTTTTGTAATTTGAGTTGTATAAGGGTAGAGCTCGGCTACCCAATTTATTTTTGATTTTGTATGGTGGTGCCCGACCAAAATGGCATTTTATTCTCTTTTGCTAGTTTTATAAATTGTTTGATGTTTTGTTTAACTTATGCATTAGAAATGGCATGCTTTTCCTAGTTTCTTCCTTGCTTGATGTATGGCCTAGATGACGATTAGGCTCTTAGAGAAAAATAAATCTTTTATTAAATTATATAACTCAAAATTAAAAATAAATAACTCATAACCTCACCAAAAGCCTAAGTTAAAATCAAGATAAAAGAATTAGAAACCCCTTAGCTGGATGAGTATTACTTTTCTCATATCATGCATAAAAATATATTATTTTACTCTTGATTGAAGGGCTTTCCACCTTTGTCAGAGAATTGGCTTGACCTGTGAGAGCCATGATGGAAATACACCTCCCCTTCTAGCTAATTTTGGCCTATAATCTTATTTCTCATACATTAGACATATAAATCTTATAGCCTGAGTCAAATAATTATCCAAAAATGAAAATAAAACTTAATACAATTTGCATTAGATTTAGATCATTCTTCATGCCCTTACATGATCTAGTCTCTTAGGGAGTGAGTTTAAGGACTTAGTTTCTTTTTAAATAAATAATAGTCTAGCTATCTTGCATAAAGCATATGACTTGCCTACATAAATTTAAAATCGTAGGAGGAGTTAGTTGGCAGCCACCCCTAGGCAGTTGTAAGTCCAATAGTCGGGTGGTTTACCCTCTCTTGTGGAGGTAAACCATATACCCATTTTCTCTTTAGATTTAGGTTATGTTTTGGCACTCACCAAAGCTCCCTAGATTTAGGTTCTAAGGTTGATTTTCCCTTTTATGGGCCATAAGCATAAATCCTTATCTCTTAGACATTTCCATGATCTTGTGTTATGGAATTATAAGCCCTAGATTTCTAACAAAAATTCAACTTAAACAAATTAATTCAATTTCAAAAATGTAAAGCCCAACCATAGGGTAGTTTGGGATGCTTACTAGGCTTCCTAGTATCCTAAGCATCCCCTACTTGCTTTCATTTGGCTTCGATAAGAACTCCCTCCTCTTGATCGATCCCACTTGATTTTCTAAAAATAAACCAATCGATTGATAGCCCTACCTATTGAAATCTTTGAAGGCAATGATCATTTACCTTAATCGAGAGTATTCTTAAGGAATCTCATTCCTTAAGATGTAATTAACTATGGGGGCTTGCCTCTATAAGGAACTTAACAAACCTGATTTAAAATAAACCCTGCTTTACTATCCCATGTAAAGTAGGGGAAGAATCTCTGGTATATATGTAAAGACCCATAGTCCTTAGGAGTCCTTATTCAGATGATTAGGTCCATTGTAGGGTGGTGATTTCTATCTTTCGAGATGGTAAATCTCTCCTCAATGTCGTACCTGATCACCTTAATAAGAACATCTATAGATATGTGTGGCATCCCAACAAGGTGAATAATTTTATTTTCATTTATCCTCTTCCAAAAAAAGGATAGATGAAAGCAGGAATATTTTAAACCACATAGATTCACCATCCAAAGAAGAATACAATGAAACCAAAATCTCTAAAATTTATAAGGTATTTTGGGAGTAATTTAAGTTTGATAAAAACTTAAAATTTTTAATTTATCTTAAAATACCAATCTAATCTAGCTAAAATGTTTTAAGAAACATACCTAATGTTATTCCATATTTACTATAAAATTTTCATGTCAAATTGACAACTATATTAAATGTTATTATATTTTGAATTATTGATAGAGCACATCAAAGGAGGAAATGACTTGTCACAAGGTCCTAAACCAAAAGCTTAAATTTATGAGGACTTTTATTATACTTTATTTATTATGGTATTTTATGTTGATGTCCCAGCTATTGTATTATGTGATAGTGGATGTATTTGATCATATTTATTTGTCATATAAGAGTTGTGATTGGAAATATTTAGTGTTTTAGCATCAAAATGCATCACCAGTATAGCGCCTAGGCACTAACTTTCTGGTGCCTTGCTGGTACGATTGATTCCTTATATGGTGTTTATATAGAGAATTCAACACTTAGGTGCTGGACTGTGGCACCTCAGCACTACGAAATGATAGGTTCAACTTTTTTTAAAATTTTTAGTGATTTTTTGAAGGGTCGCATCCCTTATGCTATTGTAACTTATATAAACTCTTATTTTGACTTAATGGAGGAGATTTGACTTCTTGTGTGTTAAAAACTTTAGAGAAGAGCCTTTTATTGGAGCTTGGTGGTCGATCGTCTGGGGGATTTAGTGATGCTTTGTCACCGTTCTACTTAGGTGAGTAAAACTTTTTGCATCTCTTCCACTTTAGTAAGTGGAAGACCTTCTTTTTTTTCTCCATTCGTTGTGACAATCTCTCTAGAGCACTTTTAATTTTTATATCAGAGCTCAAGGTTTAGAGCTTGGAAAAAGTGCTCATAAATAATTTATATCAATTTTAAGCTAGGTTAGTTTTGTATTTTGGATTTTATGTAATTTTCTTTAAAGATTTAGTAATTTGGCTTGAAAACTCATGCTAAATTTATGTGGAAGGTAATCCTATGAACATTTATTTTACTACCAAATAGTTTCTTCACTTATAAAGTCTAACCTTTCCCTACTTAACCTAACAATATGCCATAATACTTGAGTGACAACTTGAGTAAAGGAGAGTTCACTAAAATAGCCAAATCTAGTATACAGACCTTACATAAAAATCAAACTCATATTCTTAAAGAATTTATGTTTGGTTCTTTTTATGTTTACATAATATTTAATAGTATCCAAAAGTTAATTTGTGTTTATTGAAGGCCAATCATTTTCAAAATTGTGCATCTCATTGTGTTAAATCTTGTTCACTTAGCATATACTTAAAATCTAATTTGGTGAAACATATTTGCATTCTTTTATTTACTTCTTGCCATCCAAATTTGTTAGATTGGACCAACTAGAAGACTTAACTAAGAGGGTAGATGAGATCACTATGCAAAGTGAAGAGAAACTCTTTAGGGTAGAAGGCCTTCTCATGAATCTAGCTGCATAAGTTCGAACCTTGAGTACTAAGCTTCAAACCCCACTGACTATCACACATTCAGATGACATAGAACCCGTAGGAGGGAAAAATACTGAGCTTTCTAGAGATGGGTATCCTATGAGAAGGCCAAACTTGAAGAAGTTCCTTACACAAGAGCATCTTAGGGTCCATGAAACCTTACATGAACCCATAAAACAAGTTAAAATAAAAGCCCATACATTTGATGATGTTCATGTAAGATTTCTTTGATTGATATCATATGGATGATTATCAATGAACTATGTTTACTAAAATAAAATTATTATTTCATGATAAAATTTATTGGAATAATATTTTAGCTTAAAAAAGAGAGATTCAGTAGAAACCTCATGACACGGGTAGAAATGAAGAAAAATTTAAATGCTAAATATTATCCTAGAAATCATGATAATAAGCTTTATAAATAATTGAATACTTTTAATTAAGGAAATATGATAGTAGTGGAATATATGAATACATTTGAGGATTTAATAGCTAGAACACAATGTACTAATCAAGAGTGACAAGTAGCTAATAAAATTATTATCATTTTAATAAGAGGCATTGAAATGAGGTAAGGCTTCATCTTTCACTATGTTTTACTCTTAAAAAAATATAAGAAAGTTGTATCCACATCCAAGATGAAATCTCAAATATCCTCTAAATATACAACCACATCCAAGTTGTATCCAATCAAATAACCCTTCTAATACGACCTCATATGCAAAATCAATGTATAGCTAAAATCATGTTCCTATATGAATTGGAAGATTAAAAACAAGAAGAAGATATTGAAGAGATACATGATGATACACCACTATTACATAAAGAAGTGGATTTAAATATAGATACTTCAATGTCTGTTATGAGATGTATGATTGCTTCTAGGGAAGAAGAAGACTAGAGAAGAAGAAATATTTTTTCAATGCACATCTTATGTAATGAAAAGAAGTGTAAGTGTTGACTTCAATTTTGGGAGTGAGTTCTCAACTTTCTCATCATAGATCTAGGACTCTTGTAGACACTAAGAGCTCCTTAGTCTTAAGACACTTCTACTGATTAGGTGAACACTTAATCTAAGCTTAGAGACTTAGAAGAGTTAGCCATAGGAAGAGGTTATGCCGTAGGGATTTAGGAAGACTTTCCTACCCTATAACCTTAAACCCAATCCTTGCTTCCTCCTTCCAAATCAAACCTAAAATTCAATTGATTTTCTCAAGATCATAAATCAAATCCAACTTCAAATGATTGAAACCCTTGATTAAATTCAAATTCCAAATCCTTTAAGTAAGAAATGGTTATTATAGTTTAGTTATTTTTATGTTTAAAAATGAAATATATAAGGCTATGTTTCAATTGAAATCATTATTTAATGATTTTAAATTTTAAAAATTTTGTTATCAAATAAGTTTCAGAATTCACAAAAATGCATAGGATACTTGAAGATAAGTAATAATTTATGTTTAGAGCTATTTTAAGAGTTATAAAAATTTATTGAATTATTACTTATTTTTATGTATTTTTATATTTTTATTAATGGCAAGTTATTATTTATTTTTATTATTTTTAGTATTTTAGTGAGAAATTTTGATTTAAAATAAAATTGAAGAAAATATATTGTTTCAAGGATAACACCTAGGTGTTGTGCAATGCTAACACCTAGGTGTTGTGCAATGCTATGTTGTGGCACTAATGCTGAAGAAATTGGGTGTAGAGATAGAGAACCTAGTGATACAACACTGGATCGCCAACACCTAGTCATTATAATTGCTAAAGATTTGGACCATAATCCAATGAGCCCAGTGCTATGGCAGTATTAGGCGTAGTGTTGCAGTGCTAAAAGAAGTCAAAAGAAGCCTGAATATTGTTGAAGATAGTAAGCAAAGCCCCTTGGTGTAGAATGATCAACACCTTAGTAATGAAATCCCTTCATTTTCAAGTAGAAAGATAGAGTCCAACACTATGGTGCTATAATTGGGCACCATTAGTAAGAATTTTTTAATATAAAGGTCTACCCACTTTGAATATGTTTGTAGCTTTTAGACAAGAGCATACCTTCTTTTGAGTCTCATAGGTTGCTTAAGGTAAAGAAGTAGTGAAGTGAGGAGTCCATCCAATAAGTTTAGGATAGGGTTTGAAAAGTTGTTGTCTTACTAGGCTTTGATGAATAGCTATAGACCGAGGGTTGTTAAAGCCAACATATGTAGTTTAAAGTAGTTACAATCATCAATTTGGGGAGTTATATGTGCAACTTTTTAAAACTAATTTAGGGGATGTGTTTATAACTGAGAGTAGAATGTAGAAAGTATAAATAGACATTTATTTACATTTGAACATGATTTTTTTAGGTGATTGTGTTTCCTATGTTTAGAGTGTGAGTATACAAACTTAGAGAAAGAGAGATCCATTAGGAAAAGATGCTTGCAAGATTGTAAAAGGTATATGCAAGTCAAAATTAGAGGAGAAAATTCACAATACTTTCTTTCCCACTCTTGATTTTTTTTCTATAGTATATTTTTAATGTTTGTGGATGTTATAAATGTTTCCTCTTTCTCAATGAATAATTAAGTGTTTTGCACTAAACATTTGTGGAACCTTATAGTATTTATTTTAGAAAATGGATTATGATGTTTGAGATAAAATTATGTGTTCTGATTTTTATGTTATTTTCTACTCATGATGCTTAACTTAGTTGTAATCTAACTAATTACAAATTTAAAATTAAGTATTATCTAGAGATATCAAAAGAGACATAGAGAAATAATTAGAGAGAAATAATAAAATCATTTGAATATTTATAGGCATATGATATTTGAGGATTTATAATCATTTAAAGAAATAACAAAAAAGTATTCATTGATTTTAATTATATATATATATATATATATATATATATATATATATATATATATATATATATATATATATATATATATATATATATATATATATATATATATATATATATATATATATATATATATATATAATAATTAAAGTGATATGGTCTTCTAGACCTCGATGGAGACAAGAGAATAAAATTTCTATTGTTTGACAATAACATAAAAAAATTTTAAATAAAAAGTATATAAAAATAATCAAGCAATCATAAATTCATATTTTGTTATTATATAATTAATTAAAAACATTTTTTAAAATAGTTTTCATAATATTAAGTTATTTTAACTTAGTTTAATTTTTAAGTTCTTGGATAAAATCAAAAGTTAACATTAGATTAGTACTTAGAAAATTTTTCCAATAGAACTTCAAAGGAATGATACTTTTTCATCATTACATTACTTGAGCAACATGTACTCTTATGTACACAATTTTAGCCTAGTGAAGGGCGCCACTTGGGGCGGCCCAATTGGTGGATGGAAGTCCTTATAAGATTTTTAGGAGAGTAGGGAAGGCTTTGGTATAGTTTAATTTAGAATGGTAATAAAGATAGGTTAATAATTAGGATCGACCAACACAAGATAGATAACATATAAAATTCTAGAGCTCCAACATATAACACTTACAACTCCTTCTCTAGAAGTCCAAATTATACAAAATAAATGGATAATTGTAGATTAGGAAGTTTATTAATAATCTAAAATTTATTAAAAAAATTAGATTGGCCTAAGTATTTTCTTAGTATTTTCTCCTAAGCTAGATAGAGAGAAAATAATAAAATAGACTCTAATTTCACACTTAAGGTGGTATAAACACTATGAAACATTAGAAATAAACCCCAAAAAAAACACATGAAATTTAAAGATAAATGTGTTATATATAATTCTAGAGATGTTCACATAATTTGCATGAGTTGAAGTATATGAAACACTAACCACAATAGAGCCTAGTCAGTCTAGCCCAAGGCTCAGCAAACCACTTTAAATATTTAAAAGATTAAAATATTATGTTAAAAATTTCTAATATAGAAGAAGAATAAAAATAATTCACAATAAGACTTTCATAAAAAGAACTTATAGATAATTTAGGATTACTTGTCAAAGTAACCTAAGCAAGAAAGATTACTAAATGCTTTGTTGTGTTTGGTCAGCCACCAAGTCTTTATCAATGAAGATTCTTCTTCTAATTTTAATTCAAACTTATATTAAACTTTATTACAAAGTAAATAAATGTTTTTATATATGTTATTATATTTAAACTCAATTTATGTGGTAAAAAGGGAGGCTAATAACTTCTTAATTACTCCCTATGTGAAGCAGGCCATTCCAACAAATTTTAATTTTAAATTTATCATAATTAATTATATAATTAATTATTTAATTATATTTTATTTAGTACTTAAGCCCTTTCCATTTTATAGCATCACACCAAACATGTTAACTAAAATAAATTACACAAGACAATGCAATAAATCTTGACATTTAATATGACATACATTGACTATATACTCAATACAACATAAACATGATAAAATAAACATTTAGTGTTTAATGTTCTATGCTTTAATATCTCTCCATAGTTTTCTTGTTTATTATAATGGGGCCATACATTTTTTTCTATCATTTTTCTTGCCTTAACCCTTTTGATTAGACCTTTGTGTGCTTGGGCTCCTTGTGTTATATCTAGAAAAATCCAAATTAACACTTGTAGATGGAAAGATTAAGATGTCTACTACAATTATAGAGTTTTCACAAATTTTTGTGTAGGTTAAACTCACTAAATGCCAAGTGGAACAAGACTAGATTAAATTAGACCTAGTTTTGGCTAGCCACTTTAAAGAGTTGATTAAAAATCAAATCAAATTAATTAGCTCATTTCACAAATTAGACCTAAATTCAAGATCAGTTAAACAAATCTAGATCTAATTGAAATTTTACTTGATTAATTAGGTCATTTCACCCAAATTAATCCCTATGGCTCCACTACGTTCAAATCAAATCAAATATAAATCAAATCAGATTAAACTTTCTTAAAGACTTAAAATCTTCATACCAACTCAACCAAGACCAATTCAAACTTAATTGAGGTCTAATTTTGTCAATTATACCCTTTAACCCAAGTAGTCCCAAGTAAACCTTATTAAGAAAAAATAAAATTTAATTGAAGTTAAACCAAATTGAACATTCTAAATCATTTTAAATAGATGAATGAACCTGATCAAACCTTTGTTTGGGTTCAATTTCATCTATTTGGTCAATGGATTAAACTGAACTCAAATTGACTTAAATAAGCCATTTCAGCTAAGTACAAAATTAACACAGATTAATTGAAACCAAATAATTTCAAACATTATAAATAACTCATTAAACATAATTGAAGCTTAATCAATGTTCAAAATGTCCAAATAGGTCATTTGACTCAATTTGACACACTTAGGTCAAATTGAATAAACTTAATGATAACCCAAATTAAACTCAATTCATTTTAAAATAATTGATTCTAAATGCCTTAAAGGATCAATTAAATATTTTTAAAATTAATTTTTATCATGTAGAGGTTAATTGACTCAACCTAACCAATTTAGGCCAATTTGAACTAATCCCAAATTAAGCCCAAGTAAAAGTGAAATAAGACTCACCAATGTAATGATTGAACTTGAAATCCTATTACTGATATACTAAACAATGTGTCATGATAAAATAAGGATGTTTAAATATGAATAATATTTAAGCAATCTTTAGTCAAAATAAAGATCAATTTTATCATACTCATGATGTGACATCTTCATCTCACCCATCCAAGATCTAATCTCCAGCAAATCTTAATGAATCACACACAACCATCTTAATTGGAAAGAAAAAAATAAATAAATAGGTATAAACGATAAACAAAACCCTAAAGAAAAATAAAATATTTATCAACTTGCACATGGCCACCATATGGAGGAGATTATCTCCCATTCCTTCTCTTTGACAATTAAGAATAGCCAAAGTCAACTAACCACTGAATCAAGGTGGCAAAAATCTAGCTGGCTAACCACCACCAACTATTCCATGATTGAAGCTTTAGGCCAACAATCAAAACCATAGAAATCGTCTCCCTTAGGAAGGTTTTGCATTCTTAATATGCTTTATGTGACAAGAGAAGTAAAACCAAACACTTTCCCTAATGACCCGAATCTAGAAAGCATAAAATTGACCAAACCCAGTGGCAAGCGCAGCAAGGGGTTATCTAAGGTGATTGGCAATGAGGCAACTCAAGCTTTCTCCAATAGAGGTTTGAACTAACTCAAGAAAGCTCCTTGACACATTGACATAACCAGACATAGATTACGGTAAAGTAAATCCCAATAACTTAACCAAATCCTTTATGATTTCAAGCTTTGTGAAATGAATGTGTGCCTCATTGAAATCCAACCATATATATTTATCATAATTTTATTCCTGCTCATTTTGGATGCAACCCAAAATTTCATCCTAAATTACTGAATTTTGGCTCTTAGACATGAACGATCTTCAATTTTCAATGGAGATGGGAGAGAGAAAATCACAACTGTCCATTCCTTTTATTTAGAACAGACTAACGTGATTTGGTTGTATGTTAGATGTTTGATTTAACCCTTTATTTTATAATTAATCCAGACCCATTGATCTTTAATTAGATGGTTTAGATAAAGCTGAGTGATTGCCACCATCTACATGGGTGATCATGTGGACCAATAACACATCCAAATGCGTAAATACCTTTCCTCATCAATGCTAGCGAGAATTAGAAAGAAAATAAAAGATATAGTGATTTTTAAAAAATACTAGAAAATGCCAAGAAATCTAAAAAAATATTAAAAATAAAACAATAATCTAGAAAATATGACTGACCCTTTTATAGATTCACCATCCAAAGAAGAATCCAATGGACCCAAAATCTCTAAAATTTATAAGGTATTTTGGGAGTAATTTAAGTTTGATAAAGAAAATTAATTTTTTTAATTTATCTTGAAATATTAATCAAATCACGCTAAATTGTTTTGAGAAACATACCTAATGTTATTCCATATTTAATATAAAAGTTTCATGTCAAATTGTCAACTATATTAAATGTTATTATGTTTTGAATTATTGATAGAGCACATCAAAGGAGGAAATGACCTATCACAAGGTCCCAAACCAAAAGCTTAAATTTATGAGGACTTTTATTATACTTTATTTATTATGGTATTTTATATTGATGTCCCATGTATTGTATTATGTGATAGTAGATGTATTTGATTATGTTTAAGTGTTATATAAGAGTTGTGATTGGAAACATTTAGTTTTTTAGTATCAAAATGCATTAGCGGTATAGCGGCTAGGCGCTAGCTTTCTAGTGCCTTGGTGCTACGATTGATTCCTTATAGGGTGTTTACATAGAGAATTCAACACATAGGTGCTGGACTGTGGCACCTCGGCACTGCAAAATGATAGGTTCAACTTTTAATAATTTTTTACTGATTTTGTTGAAGGGACACATCCCTTTTGTTGTTACAACTTATATAAACTCTTATTCTGACTTAATGAAGGAGATTTGACTTTTTGTGTGTGAAAAACATGATGAGGAGTCTTTTATTGGAGCTTGGTGGTCGATCATCCAGGAAATTTAGTGATGCTTTGTCATCATTCTACTTAGGTAGAACTTAGCTTCTCTTCCACTTTAGTAAGTGGAAGACCTTGAAGCAGTTCTTTTCTTCCATTCGCTGTGATAATCTCTTCAGAGCACTTCATTAATTTTTGTATCAGAGCTCAAGGTTTAAAGCTTGGAAAAAGTGCTCATAACTAATTTATATCAAATTTAAGCTTGGTTAATTTTGTATTTGGGATTTTATGTAATTCTATTTAAAGATTTAGTAATTTTGCTTAAAAACTCATGCTAAATTTATGTGGAAGGTAATCCTATGAACATTTATTTTAGTGCCAACTAGTTGTCTTCACTTATAAAGTCTAACCTTTTCATACTTAACCTAACTATGTGCCATAATACTTGAGTGACAACTTGAGCAAAAGAGAGTTCATTAAAATAGCCAAATCTAATATACAAACCTTACATAAAAATCAAACTCATATTCTTAAAGAATTTATGTTTGTCTTTTTGCATGTTTTCAAAATTGTGCATCTCATTGTGTTAAATCTTGTTCACTTAGCTTATATTTAAAATCTAATTTGGAGTGACATATTTGCATTCTTTTATTTACTTCATGGCATCCAAATTTATTATCTTGGACCAACTAGAAGATTACTAAAAGGGTAGATGAGATCACTAAGCAAAGTGAAGAGAAACTCACTAGGGTAGAAGGCCTTCTCATGAATCTAGTCGCAAAAGTTCAAATCTTGAGTACTAAGCTTCAAACCCCACTGACTATCCCACATTCAAATGACATAGAACTCGTAGGAGGAAAAAATATTGAACTTTCTAGAGATGAGTATGCTGTGAGAAGGCTAAACTTGAAGAACACCCTTACACAAGACCATCTTAGGTCCATGAAACCTTACATGAACCCATTAAACAAGTTAAAATAAAAGGCTATACATTTGACGATGTTCATGTAAGATTTCTTTAAAATCATATGGATGATTATCAATGAACCGTGTTTACCAAATAAAATTATTAGGACATGAGAAAATCTATTGGAATAACATTTTAGCTAAAAAAAGAGAGATTCAGTAGAAACCTCATGGCATGGGTAGAAATAAAGAAAATTTGAAAGGCTAAATATAATCCTGGAAATCATGATAATAAGCTTCATGAATAATTGACTACTTTTAATTAAGGGAATCTGATAGTGGTGGAATATATGAATGCATTTGAGGATTTAATATCTAGAACACACTGCACTAATCAAGAGTGACAAGTAGTTAACAAATTTATTGTTAGTTTAACAGGAGGCATAGAAATGAAGTAGGGCTTCACTATGCTTTACTCTTAGAAAAATATAAGTTGTAACCACATCCAAGATGAAATCTCAAATATCATCTAAATATACAACCACATCTTAATTTCAAAAGTCTATTGTTGGACCTAATCTTTCTACATCGAATAACCCTTCTAATATGACCTTATATGCAAAATCAATGTATAGCTAAGATTGTGTTCCTATATGAATTGGAAAATTAAAAAGAAGAAGAAGATATTGAAGAGATACATGATGATACACCACTATTACATAAAGAAGTGGATCTACATATAGAAACTCCAATGTTAGTTATGAGATGTATGATTGCTTATAGGGAAGAAGAAGACTTGAGAAGAAGAAATATTTTCTCAATGTATATATTATGTAATGAAAAGAAGTGTAAGCTAATAATAGATGGAGATAGTGCTATAAATGTCATATTAAGCCATGCTATTATTAGATCCAACCTTACAATTGAACCTCACCTAGAACCATTCTAAGTCTGTTGGGTAAATCACACATACTTACCTATCACAAACAGATGTCTTGTTCTAACTAAGATAGATAGCTATATTGATCAAATTTAGTGTGATGTTCTTCCAATAAAAATAACTCATATCTTATAAAAAGGAAGACCATGGCTTTATGATTTGATTGTAATCTATTATGGTCATGAAAATACTTATGTATTCAAACATAATGAGAAAAAGATTAAATTATTCCATATAAAGTCTAACAAAAAAAGTTCAATTACACCCCCACATAAAGTTCTTTCTACATTTCCTTAGAAACCCCATTCTCAACTACAACCCAAACATAATCAAGAGAAAATGGAAAAACTACAGTTTATAGTGATATCACCATCTAAGGATAAGGATGATACTTCTGATATATTCTGTTATATGTGTAATTATCTTAAAATATAAACCACAATCTTAGGTTATATGCTTAGTTAGAGAGTTCACTAATATTACTTATCTATTTATCCTACACCTTCAAGATGTCCCCATTGATATTAAGGATTGCCACATACTAGTGGTGATCTTAGATTTATTATCTAAATTTACTAATTTAATCCTCGATGAATTACTTAATGAATTACCTTCATTAAAAGATATATAAAATGCTATAAACCTGATTCCTAGTTCACAAATACCTAACTTACCCTATTATAAGATGTATCTAATTGAGAATGCAAAATTAGAATGGTAAGTAGACGAACTCCCAAAGAAGGTTTCATCTAAAAAAGTCTTAGCCCTTGTGTTGTACCAACTATTTTAAAACCCAAGAAAGATAGAATTTGGAGGATGTGTGCTGATAGCAGAGCAATAAATATGATCACAATAAAATATAGGTTTTATATATCTAGGCTGGATGACATGTTAGATCTTATTTTAATTTCTTCTTTATTATCTAAAATTAATTTGAGAAGTGGATATCAGCAGATAAGGATTAGACCAAGTGATGAATGAAAGACAACATTCAAAACTCCTGATGATCTTTATGAATGGTTAGTCATGCCATTTGGTCTTTCAAATGCACCTAGTACATTCATGAGACTAATGAGCACTATACTGAAATCTTTTATTGGTCATTTCTTTGTACTATATTTTGATGATATTCTTATCTATAGCCCAGAGGAAAAGTCACATTTACATCACTTAAGAATGATCATAGAAAAATTAAGAACAATAAAATTATATGTAAACCTTAACAAATACTTTTTCTATAAAACTAAAGTCATCTTCTTAAGTTTCATTATATCTACTGATGGATTAAAAATAAACCCATCAAAAATTAAGTCCATTATAGATTGACCAACTCTAAATTTTTTTATGGATATTAAAAGTTTTCATGGATTAGCAACTTTTTATAGGAGATTTATAAGAAATTTTAGCACTATTGTAGCCCCTATCATTGACATCATAAGAAAACATAAGTTGATATGGACTATAGATGTTGCATGGGCTATGAAACAAATTAAAACCTTCACAAATTCTTCACCTATCATAAGACTTCTTGACTTCAATAAAGTATTTAAGGTGACTTGTGATGCATGAGGTATTGAAATTGGTGGAATATTAAGTCAAAAAAATCATCCAATTACATTCTTTAGTGAGAAATTAAATGATTCTAGACAAAAATATTTTACATATGATCGAAAGTTTTATGTGATTATTCAAACTCTTATGTATTGGAGATATTATTTATTACATAAATAGTTTATTCTGAATACAAATCACCAAGACTTAAAATTTACTAACTCCTAAAAGAAGCTAAATTATAGACAAGCTAAACAGGTCAAATACCTTCTAACTTAGAATAGAAAATAAACCAATATATGCTCTATTTAGAGTGTCTCTAATGGCTTTATCTTTCAAATTTTAAATCCCTTGATTTAAGACTTTAAAAAAATATTATAAAATTTGTCTTGATTTATTTATGATATACTTGGAACATGAGTTCAAGCTCTTGACTTTTGATAGCTCTTTTATTATTATAGATATATATCATTATAAAAGTAAAAGGTTATGTATTCTTAAAACATCCCTAAGAGAATTCCTTATTTATGAACTACATTCTGAAGGTATACTAAGACATTTTGATAAATTAAGGATTTGAACACTAGTTGAATAAAGGTTTTACTAGCCACCACAACAAAAGGATGTTAAACATATCATAGCCCAGTATTACACTTGTCATCAAGTTAAAACTATCAAACAAAATGCAGGTCATTACACATCATTACCTATCCTTTCAAGACCGTGAGAAGACATATCCATAGATTTCACATTAGGTTTACTTAGGACATCTCATGGACATGATAGTATATTTATCATTGTAGATAGATTTTCTAAGATGACACATTTCATACCTTATTTAAAGTCAAATGATGTATCTCACATAGCAAGATTATTCTTTAAAGAATTTACTACATCACATTAAGTTTTGTCCACTATAGTTTCTAATAGAGATGTCAAATTTATATCTTATTTTTGAAAAAGTTTATGGAAACTAATGAGATTACAACTAAAATTTTCCATTGCATTTCATCAACAAATTGATGGATATATAGAAGTCATCAATAAACCATTAAGAAATTTACTAAGACATTTAGTTAAGAAAAACTTAAGAAACTAGGATTTAACATTATTTACATCTAAATTTATGTATAATAGTCCCATTTCAGATCAACCCAAAAATCACCTTTCAAAATTTATGAATATAACTCTAAAATGCATATTGAGCTAGCTAATGCTCTTACTCATGCATTTTTTGATTTAGCATATACATTTGTATGTGATTTTCATAGCCTTCATGAAGACATAAGGAAATAATTAGAAATATAAAATGCTAAGTACGCTAAATAAAGAATAAAGATAAAAATTTTAAGGGATATGAGATAGGTGATTATGTATTATTTTGTATCCATCCTGAAGGATTTTCTTTCATAAAGTATAAGAAGTTATAAGTGAGAACATGTGGGTTATTTTAAATTATTAGAAAACTTCATACTACTGCTAATATTCTTGAATTTCTACTCACATGTTTATTAGTCTTATTTTTAATATAAAAAATCTAGTATCTTTTAAAGAAATTACCCAACCTCCAAATTTGTAGAATGATATTTTTGGAGGAAGAGATAAAAATTATTTTTAGGTACCAATCCATCAACATTCTTTGAAGTGTAGAACATCATCACAACTGAAACACTAATTAATGATTGAATTATTTTTAGATTCTTAAAAAGGAAGAAAAATAAGCCATCAAGTGAGGATACTTGGATGACCTTAAAAGAACTACAGAGCTTTGCCCTTGAATTACTTAAAGACTTTCAAAATCCTAACCCTTCAGAGAAGAGTTCCTTGGGGTCTGAGGGAGTTGATGTAGCACATCAACGGAGAAAAGGACCTATCACAAGGTCCCAAATCAAAACCTTAATCTATGAGAACTCTTGTTGTTGTTTATGTATTGTAGTATTTTTTTTTTATTAATGTCTCATGTCTTGTATCATGTAGTAGTGAATGTATTTGATCATGTTTAAGTATTATATGAGAGTTGTGATTGAAAATATTAGTGCTTTAGCATCAAAAGTGCATCAATAGGCACTAGCTTTCTGCAACTTGGTGCTATGATTGTTTCGTTATAGGATATTTGGATAGAGAAGTCATCACCAAGATATCACTTCGGTACTACAAAATGATAGATTTTTAATTTTTTTTTCAGTTTTTTAGTGGTTTTTTAGAAGGGACACATCCCTTGGGTTGTTGTCACTTATATAAAATCTTATTCTAACTTAATGGAGGAGATTAAACAATTTATGTGTGAAAAACTTGAGTGAAGACACTTCTGGTCGGAGCCTGATGGCCGACCATCCGAGGGATTTGGTGATCAGTTTTTTTCGTTATACTTAGGTGAGTAGAACTTCTCTTATATCTTCCACTTTGGTGAGTGAAAGATCTTGAAGCACTTCTTATTTCCTTAACCGATGTAATGTTCTCTCCGTGATCGCCTATCAATTACCCTTTGTAATTTTAAATATTAATTAAAATTATAAAAATTATAAAAATGCATCTAAATGAATCAAAACACTTTGATAATCAATAAAAAAACTTAACAAAACTAATTAAACGTTTTTAATTACTCATAATCACAAAATCATTAATCAAGGGTTTAATTAAATCTTAATTATTTAACCTAATTAAGAAAAACTTAAAAAATTGATAGAAAATCAATTTATAAGCCAAAAATATAATCCCTCTCAAGAATTAGAATTCAAATAGAAATCTAATGGTCCCAAAAGTTCTAAAGTTTTATCAATTATATTGGCACTAAGTTATATTATATTGAAAAAAAATTTATTGATTATTCCAAAAATGCAATTTAATTGATTTGAAGTTTTTTTTTTTTTGGAAACCTAATGTAAATATCTACTTACCATGGAAGTTTTAAGTAAATTGGAGCTTTGAATTAAAAGTTATAATTTTTGAAATATACTAGGATAATTTAAGTAAATAATTAATATAAAATCATGATAATTACAAAGAAATACACTAAAATGATTCATAACATCTTTACTAACATCAAATACTTTAAGAAAATTAATTAGACCTATTTAATTTGTTCTAATCTCAAAATCATCAACTTATGGTTAATTAAATATCGTATAATTAACCTAAAAATGCTAGAACTTCAAAATTTTTAAAAAAACTATCTATTTACTTAAAAGTAGCCCCTCTCAAGGAACATCATCTAAAGAGGAATTCAATGAACCCATAATCACCAAATTTTGTTGAATATTCTAAGAATGATTTGACTTTAATGGAAATCAAATTTCCTTGAATATTCTCAAATATAAAATGATTAACTTGAAATTTCTAGGATATGATGATAACATCATTCATTGGTTCTCATTATAATTTCAATTCAATTTAAAGCTTGGATTGAAAGTTATTGATTTTTGAATCATATTAAAAAATAATCGAATAATTAATTTTAAAATTATAAAAATTATGAAACTGCCATTTACTAGTAAAACATTTTCATTATTAATAGAAAACCTAAAAAATTGATTATAGACTTTCAATTTGTTTGAATCATAAAATAATTTATTTAGGATTTAATAAGATATTAAAATTTAATAAATTTGTTTAACTAGGTTATATCTTTAAAAATTCATGAAAAATTTATCACTATGTCAAAAGTTATGAATGACCCTCTCTAGAGCTATGATCTTGAGAGAAATCTAATAAATTTACTATATATATTTTTGAATAATTTAGCTTTAATTTAAAATCAAATTCTCCTAAATACCTATAAAATACATTTTTAAATAACTTAAAATTTCTATGGAATGGTCATCAAATCAATATTTAGTTTCTATAAAATTTAAAGGCATTTTGATCATTGGATAAAAGGTTAGCAATTTCAATTCTCTCAAAACAAGTTAATTAAATAATTAATTTTAAAATCATAAGAATTATAAAAAGATATTAATTAATTTAAAGGAACTCTATTAATAGAAAATCATTTAAATAAAATAATTAAACTAATAGATAACATAAAATATTTCAATATAAACCTAAATTAGCATAAATTAATTTATTTTGTTAAATAAGATTTTAAAAAAATTAATAAATCATAATAAATCAAATACTTAACTAAAAGTTGTGCATGAACCCTTTTTAAATTCAATATTCGAAGGAGATTCTTATAAAAATGAAAATCCTAAGTATTCTTAAATGATTAAGGATTAATTAAAGGATTAATAAAATCTTAATTAATTTTAGAATATAAATCTAATCATGTTGAAATTTTCAAGAATATTCTTAGGGGAATGATCCACCTCTAATAATTCTCTTGAATAATTTACATTAAGTTTAATCGTAAATAACAATTAAAAGCTAGTAATCAAGCTTTAAATGTCAAAAAAATTATAAAAGTTAATAAATTAATTTTAAAATCATCAAACCTTTTAAAACTAACATAAAGATGATTAATTATAGAATTAAATCTAACTAAATTTAATTAATCCTTAATTAAATTAATCATTTTAAATAATTAAATTTATAAATAAATGATTATATTTAGAACCTGAGAGAGGCTTATTTACTGTTTGCTAAAATGCTTATCTACTAAGATTAGGATGTCAAGAAAAGTGAATCCCACCTTTAAGTGGGGTCCACCATTTCTTTCACTCATTATAATTTTAGATCTAATCTTAATTTGAACTATATTGAAACCTAAAATTTATTCAAAATCATCAACTAAATTAAGATAAAATCACTCAATGATAAAATAAATTAAGCTCTAAACTTAAATCAAAAATTAAACTTTAAAAAACTAGTATAACCTCACCACATTGGCCTCCTTACATATACTAGACAATTATATCACCGTCTCTACATTTTGGCTAGGCTGGTACTTTATTTATGATGTGATAATTTTATTATTTTATGTTATGTTATTTTTGACTAGATGTTATGATTGTTTGCTCATAGACTAGATGTTAGGCCATTAGTTGTTATATTAATGTTATTATATGTGTAGGGTTATTTTTACTAAAAGAGTTTGTTGTACTAAAGTTTAAATTAACATATTTGTTCACAAGTGTTGTTATGCTTAATTCCCTAGCATTACTTAATAGGGTAGGTGGGCTTAGTCCCCACTAGTGTTAAATCCATATGTTTCAATTTTAGTGTATGTGTATTCTACTAATTTATTTTTTTGAAGGGTTTAGTTAGATTTTATTTTAATTTTAAAATATAATTTGATATGAAAATTAGGTATTGATCTATGGTCATTAAGATTAGTAGGAGTGGACTGTATAAGCTGATTATATCCTATAAAAGTTAAGGAGGTTCCTAAAGAATGAGACAACCCTATTAAGGAAGTGAATGAAGATACTCATAGAACTAACTTATAGTTTTAGGCAAGACATTATAAGGACAGAACTCAGTTGCCCTTATTTTTCTTTCAGGGTGTATAGCAAAACCTAACGACACTAGTCTTTCTTTTTATTAATTACTTGGGGTGTTTATTTTGTGTGCACCCTAGAACAACATGCATTTTATTAATTTTTTTAAAACTTTTTGATATAATAGGAAACCATGGTTTAAACGATGGGATCTTACGATAAAAATTAATTTTTCTACCAGAGAAAGAATAGAAATAGAAGACTAAGCAGGCGGTTATAGGTTAGTTAAAGAGGGATTACAAGCAGTGATGAAAGCTTTAGAAGATGTTAGGATTGATGAGGGGTCTATCTTTTCGAAGACTTCACCACTTTTGGGCAGAAGTGGATTCTTCCCACTCTTTACCACACTGGTCAAGAAGAGAGTGAATAGGATAGCAAGTTTCCTGCCCCATTTTTTTCAACATGAAGTGAAAAAATCATATCAACAAGTTAGTAGAGAACAATGAGATAGATTGGGATTGATCTTTCAGGACAATGAATGCCTTTGGATGCACTAAGGAGGACATGCTTAGAATCATGAAAAGCAAAATTTTCAAAGACTTAGTAAGAGAAGTACTTAAGAAAATGATGATTTTAGACCTAGCGATAAAGATAGGTCAATTCCTAGGAAGCATCATTCACACTCAAAAGTAGTAACAATCGTCACTAATGGATACTACTACTCTAAAAGACCAATGTCTAAATATAGTGATAGGATAATCATTGTAGGTCAAGGGAAGACCATAAACAATCCTATGTCAAATGCAAAGAAAGTCCATTAGTCCATTAAGAAAGATAAACTGAGTGTAGAGTTTATTCCATCCAACACATTACCCACCAAACCACACAACACTCTAACAATCTAATCACCTATGGTCAGGCCCTAAGAAAAGGGTCCTTCATCCCCATAATTAGTTGTTAAGAGAATATTGATTACCTTAAGGCCATCTCCTTAATATTGAGAAGTGTTTAATGATAGATAACTTGGCCTACGTGCCACTATAGAGGGAGAAGATAAAGTAATAACTCAAAAGGAAAAAAATAAAGATAAGTAATTTATAAAGTAATAATGGAAATAGAGGAAACAGATAAAAAATAATAAGTACAAAAATATGATTTTAATTCATAAAGATTACACACCTTATTTTTTGGTCAACCCAAATTTTATGCTTGGTAAGACTGTAAAACAAATTTTAGAAGAACTAAATGCATGTATTAAGAGAAGATGAAGAATAAGAAGTAAAGATGATGGCCACGGAGAGGGGTCTAGACATAGATCAAGATACCACTTAGGAGAAGATTTATGAATGGTGAAAGCCCATATTTTGAAACTAGGTTGTTCTGATAGGAGGTTAAGAAACATCAAGATGTTATGGAAAAGGAATGCAATACATCTGATTTGATCCAACACCTACTACTTCAGATCTAAAAGAAGGATGACAAAATCAGTTGAATAAAAAAGAACATGGAAGAAATGATGGGTACCTTACAAAATCTCCAAGGCCAGCCTTCCGCTTTTAGACAAGTGCAAGAAGAATAAGACTAACTTATGTCAATTCACATCACTATAGGTAAGAAGGAAGTTGTAGACTACAAGGATTATGGCCAAGATAGGAAGACGAAAAAATATGCCACAAGAAAAAAATTTGAAGCACTATTTATTAACCTAGGTGCATCGATCAACATTTTGAATATCAAAACTTTGGCAGATTTAAGAGTGGATGCATGTAGATTCAATTTTGATAAAAATTTAAAGCATGGATTCAAGGTAAAAGAAGAGAGAGCCTTAGCTCAAATATATTTCTATTAGAAATAGGTATTTTGAAAATTGAAGCTAAGTTTCATATCATTGATTTAAAGACATCCTTTAGTGCTTTCTCTGTGGCCTTGGATCCATGAATATAGGATGATCACTTCTAACCTCCATCAATGTATCAAGTATACATGAGATGGAGTTTAACATGTTATAAAAGGGGATATATAACCATTCTCTATTCATAAGATTGAGATATATGAGGATGTCACCTATTATTTGATTAAAAAATAAATTATCTTTTCTAAACACACAAGCCATGACCAAAATCACAATAACAAAGTAGAGTATAATAAAGAAAATAGATAAAGGAATTGATAAAGATAAAAATAAAAGAGAAGAAATTTTTGAAAATAGAACACCAATAATACACATTGACTTAGAATCTAGTTCAAATGAAGAGTCAAGTATATGAGATGAAGTTTTAAAAATAAATGAAAAATAATGTGTGGTCAAAGTTTGAAATCTCTTTAGAATCTGACAATAATGATGATCAAGCCTAAGAGCCAAGAGATTGTATACCCAAATGAGTAAAAGAAATAAGGCTGGACCACCTGGTTAAGTAATGTCAGAATGAATCCAAGTCTGTAAGTGAATAGTCGCTCATTATCCCCATGAATGTTGAGCTAAAGGAATAGTTGGCCTTAACTAGACGTCAACATGGATAGCTAGCTACATGCAACTAGCCACCAAGATCATTACTCCCTCAAGCATACTCAGCTAAAGTTAGGACGAGCTCTAAGTTGGATAAAAAATGAAGTAGGGCCCTCCACATGAGACTACTCGACAGACATGGAGCAGGAGGCCCCACAATTTGCCTTACAACAAGACTTGAAATATATAGAAGATTGGATCACTTGCCCCATGCAGGTGCTAATGGAGAAGGCACGCCACAAAGAGCTGAGAGCTAGAGAGAATGAAGGATCCATGGGATCGATGAGTCACTAAGTTTGCTATGATAAAAGAGTATTACTTGAGATTCCCAACTTGGATGACATGTCTTACCATGTAATTGAAGAAGAAGATATCTAGTATAAGTCACCAAAACTAACCAATCCCTTCTTTGATAAGATTACTAAAGCTCATTCCTTGCATAAATTCAAAATATCTCATCTTGAATCATGCAAAGTTTGAACAGATCTAGTGGGCCACATAGCCTACTTTGAATCAACCATATCACTGCTAGATTTAGATGATATGATGAAATGTCATCTCCTCTTCACCACTCTCAAATAGTTAGCCCTTAGGTGGTTCTGATGCCTTCAAGTGGGGCTTATAACCTCATTTACTGAGTTCAAGAGAATGTTCACCACATAATTCATCAATGCTCAGCAGTTGCTGAAAATTTTCCAAGCTTTTCTGCATATAAGGCAAGAACCTGATGAGTTCCTAAGGAAATTCATCAATTTTTTCTAGTGAGAGATGTTAGAAATTAAAGATTTGGATCCTATAGCTACCAAGAAGCACCCGCTCAAAGTTTAAAGGAGGGACACATTAAATATCCCTTAAACACCAGCAACCAAAAACACTTTCCAAACTATTAGAGTTAGTGTATAACCATGTAAATGTTAAGGAGTACTATGAAGTCATCTAACTGGCTCTGCTAACTTAGGACAAAGACTCACAAAGGAGGTATTTGTTTAAGTGAATGCCTAGAAAAAGGTTTCTGGCATGAAGGCTAGATAAAAGTAGGCAACCAGGAGCACAAGCACAGAGAGAGGTTTATGATATCTTACAACTCGCTATCAAAGAGTTATCTATCCACCACCTATTTTGGTGATCCCTCTTAAGGTGTATTGACCGAGTTATTAGAGGCTATCTAGAATAAAGAATATTTCAAGTGATCACCACTGATGAAACCTGATGGGGTTCATGTATGATGAAGGTACTACATGCCTTCGTGACCACGGGCATGACACAAAGGAGTATCACCACTTGAGAAGTCTCATTGGTGAACTCATCAAGGCAGGAAATCTTAAGGAGTTCACTAGGAGAAAGGATTAGAGTTCATAGAAAATGACAATGAGCCATCCTTGTGCATACAGTCCACATAACTAGAATATTGCCCTCTATCATTGGAGGTGATGGGGATTCTTTAAAGAAGGCAAGCCAATATGATTGGGAGGTAAACTCAGCTTTTCTATTGCAAACACCATCTACTTCTATAGTCCTAATGATTTTCTCAGAGAAAATTAAACTCATCACTAGCAACAACTCGTACAATAATCAGTCATTATTACCTTATTGATCACCAACTATCAAGTTAGAAGTATTCAAATCGACACAAGGGTCTCGGTTAATATCAACCTCAAGTATTCTATAAGTAAGGAATGGCTAGCTGTAAACTCCCCCGAGGTAGGGAGGGGCCGGGAGGGGAGAGTGGTTGCATGGGGTTGGGACTGCACAACTTTGTACGAAAACTAAAGGAAATTGAAGAGATGATCACCCTCCCTATGAGTTAGGGAGATCACAAAAAATAATTCATGGCCATGATCGACTTGGTCCTAGCGGAGTCTCTTGCCACCTACAACACCATCTTTGGCTTACCTCTACTTAATATATTTTGAGTAATAGTATTCACTTACCATGTAGCCATCAAATTCATCATTGGAGGTGAGGAGATCATCATTAAATGGAATTTAAACTAATCCTAAGCATGCTACTTGAAGGCTATTGATGGGGTAAAGAAGATGTAGTCTTATAGTTAGAAGTTTGAGAATTGGGATTGAAGTTTCTAAGGAGATAAAATGATTCCCATCATGCAAATCCTAGAGTGAGTTTTGAATGTCAGCACCACCTTTTTCCTTAAGTATGAAGAAGAACTTATTGAAATTCTCTTAAATAATCTCATTGTATTTTCCTGGACTGATGTGGAGATGTCGGACCTCATCTACCATTATGTTAATGTCCATAAAGATGCTCAACCCATCAAGCAAAAGATGAGAAAGACACCCGCCTTACTCGTCAAGCCCATCAAAGAAGAGGTCACAAGTTGCTCAAAGCAAATTTCATTAGAGAAGTCTGATACTTAGAGTGGGTGTCAAATGTAGTTATGGTCCAAAAATCAAGCAAAAAGTGAAAATTATGGTTGACTTTACCAATTTAAACTTTACGTGCCCAAAAGGGGGATATCATTTACCACATATAGACGCACTCATTGACTTGATGTCTGACTACTTAGTGATGACTTTCCTTGACACATTCTCTAGATATCATCAAAGATAGATGCACCACGTCAACTCAGACAATATGACTTTAAAAAAGGTGAGTAGCGGGGCTACATAAGTTCATTTCTAATGCTAGGGAGTGTTGTTTGTCATTATTCAAAGTTCTTAGAGAGGATAAATGAATCCAGTGGACCTTGAAATATGAAAGGGCCTTTTGTGACCTAAAGTTCTACTCATACCTCCACCTCTACTATAATGCTTAAAAGGAGAGACCTTGCTATTGTACTTAGGAGTGGGAGAAGACTTAGTTTGTTCTATCCTCATCATGGAAGGATGGAAGAAGAATAGAAGTAGTGGCCCATCTACTATATTAGCAAATATTTATGAAGAATCAAGTTGAATTACCCACTCATAGAGAAGCTCACACTCGTATTAATTTTATTTACTTGATGACTATAATCATACTTGATCTAAGTAGTCATATATAATCATTTCAAATCTACACTCGTTAAGTTAGATTATTCTGAGAGGTTGCTAAAATTGTTTGTAGAATTAAATGAGTCTGACATATCTTATTCACTAAGAATGGTGATTAAAGCCTAATCATTTGCAAATTTTCTTATCAACTTTGGTATCTTCCTTATGGCATCCCACTAAACCTAGAACCCCATATGGTGACTATACGTTGATGGCTCATCAAGCGAGCAGGTCACATGCACCAGCATTATGTTAAAAAGTTCAGTAGGGATCAACATCACATAATTGGTCAAATTTAAGTTTAAAGTGAGAAATAATCAATATGGATATGAGGCTTTATGCGCTAGATGAGAATCAATAGAGGAATTGGGGTCTCTCATGTTATAGCCTATTCCAACTCACAACTAATAGTGATACAAGTCAATGGAGAGTACGAGGTTAGACACAAGTCATTACAAAAATACTTTGCAAAGGTGAAAGTGAAGAACGGGGAACTAGAATACTTCATGATTGGGCAGATACATAGGGATCAAAACCAGCTTGTCAGCTCATTATCTTGGGTTAGTGGACTTGAGAAGCAAACAGTCATACAACTTGTCCAACCAAGCACATAAGAGGAAGAATTTATTCAAGTTGAATTTGAATACTCACCAAATTAGGTCAACCCTTTCAGAAGGTATTTATAGATTGGAGAAATCAAAAAAGAGGCTAAGGTTTTAAGGAGATTCAAAATTAGAGTGGCTCAATACATGTTGATTGGGGTAAGATCTTCAAAAATTCAACAACCTTGCTTAACTTCAAATATATATGATAGTCAGAGCAAGAAAAATCTTAGAGGAGATGTAATCTAGTGAATATGGTAGCCATACAAGAAGAAAGACACTCACCCATAGAATCCTAAAGTAGGGATACTTCTAGTCCACACTTAGAAAAGATCGGAATATTTCATGAAGAGGTGTGTACAATGCATGAAATTCACAATACTCCAATAAAAGCTGCCACAACCTCTATTGCCCATCATGAGTCTTTAATCTTTCACCATATGGGAAATGATCTTGATAGGCCCCTTGCTAATAACTAGCAGGTGAAGAAGGTTCATCTTTGTCATAATTGACTACTTCAACAAGTAAAGTGAAGCGAAGCCACTTGCTAAAGTAACTTTCGATGTAGTTAAATTTTTTTATTTGGATTGACATCATTTGCAGGTACAGCCTCCCCATGGAGATTATCATGGATAATGAGAAACATTTTGTTGAAATGGATTTGAGAGATTTCTATGTGTCTCAAAAAATTAAATTGAAGTTCACCTCAGTGTATCAACCATAGAGCAACGATCAAGTAAAGGCATCTAACAATAAGATCCTTAACTTACTCAAGAAGAAATCAGTACACACCAAAGCTAACTGGGTAGACATACTACCTATCATACGTTGGGCCCTTAGAACTACTCCCACAAATACAACAGAGAACTTGCCCTTTGCTTTACCCCACAAAATGGAAGGTGTTATATAAGTTGAGCATGAATTGTATAGCAAAAGGGTCTTAAATATGGAGGAACTGCAAGGTAATGTTGGCGAGTGGGAAACTCAGAAGTGATGGAAGAGGCATTTGATATGCTTCAAGAGTTAAGGATCTAGGCATCACTAAGACAAGAAGAAATAAAGAGGCTAATGAAAATATACTATAATCTCCACATAAAGGAAACACACATTAAGAGTAGTGATCTGGTCATAAAGAAAGTAGACATTGTTGCTCATTAAAAAGCTCAATGAAAACTAGCTCACAATTAGGATGGACCATTTACAATCAAGAAGAAAGTTGCCCCTGATCCCTGCCAACTACATTTTTTCTTAGGTGAAGACATACATAGAACTTAGAGTGTAAGGAATTCAAAAAATACACTATCCCTGGTTAGAGATTCCTCGATTTGTTCTCACCAATTATCCCTGTGTTCTTTTATTTTTATTAATGATAATGTCTTTTATAATTTCCAATAAATATTTTAACATGTGCTTACTTCAAAGTTGAAATATTATTTAGATTAATGATGGATGGCAAAAAAAATTATACTTAAGGAGTTGCTAGTTCACCAAAATCGCTCGATGTGTCACTTTTGGCCCAAGTTCATACAAAACCCATTACGCCATTGTTGACCTCACTTTTGGAGTGAGGATTCAATCTGCCCATCATAGGTCTAAGAGCTTCTAGCACTAAGAGCTCCTTAGTCATAGGACACTTCTAGTGGATAAGTGAACACTTAACCTAAAACCTAGAGACTTTAGGAGGGTTTGCCATAGGATTATGCTAAGCCTTATGACCCAAGGTGACTTACTCATCCTATGGCCTAACCAAGCTCATGCCTACCTTCTTAGCCAAAATCCAACCTTAAATCAATGTACCCAATACCAATTGAATCTCAATTCATATCCCAATATCTAAATTCTAAACCAAATGATTGAGACCCATGATCAAATACAACATAATTTAAACCAAAGCCTATGATTTAATCCCATGGACTTACCCAAATTTCTCCAAACCAAACCAAACTCAATTTATTTTCTCTAAATCAATCCAATCCTTCAATCATCAATCTAAAACCATACCAAAATCTACAATCAAATCAAATCAAACCAACATCAATTCAACCAACCTAACCTAGCCCATTGAACCCAAATGTCCAAATGAGCCAAAGCCCAGATTAAATCCAAATTTAACAAAACTCAATAGAAATCTGAATCAAACATATTTGAATTGAAATCTATATTCAATTGAGCCTGGGTTTAGGTAATTAGATTAATTAACTCAATTAACCCTTTAAGCTCAAAATAACCTAAGTCCAAATAAAATTGAATTAAATCAAAATTAAAACCAAATTAAATAAAACCAAAAGCAAAGAATTAATGCATAAACACAAATAAACCAAAAAATAAATCAAGACAGGACACAAAGTGGCAAATAGATCATTTGACCTAGAGTTGACTCATGTGGACCCCACTAACTCAAAAGTCAATTAATCAAAATGTAGCTAAATTAAATCATTCTAAGAATTCAAAATCATCAAATGAAAATGTTTAAATATAACTCAAAACAAACTGAATCAAAAGAGATCTTAAGTGGGTTGATTTGACCACTTAACCCAAATAAACTCAAATGGACCTCATTACACTAAATCCAAGCCAAATTAAACCAAATAATTGACCAAAAGCCTTCCAAATAATTCATAAAACATTATTTGAACATAATCTAAATATAAAATAATAAATTGAATCACATAAATCAACTTAACCAATTTTGGTCAAAGTTGGTCAAACTTGGGTCAAATTCAAAATTAATCCAAACTAAATAAAATTAATAATCAAAATTATCATAAATGATTAATCAAACATGATTGAAGTCTAATCCAAACCCAACATGACCAATTAGGCCATGTGAACCCAATTAGATCCACTTTGGTCAAAGCGGGTTAAAATGGACTTAAATCATTTTGGATCAAGTCAAATTAAATTAATTAAATTCATATGACTGAATAATCAATTGGTTATAATTGAACCTTACACCCAAAACCAATAAGCAAATTTGGATGACTTAATCCCAACCCAACTTATATGGGTCAACATGAGTTGACCCAATTCAAAATCTAAGTCCAAATTAGATTTTGGCAACCTAAATCCTAATGCAAGAGTTAAACTTCAACTTTTATGGTGAAACCAAGTGGAAAGAGAGAGAGAGAGAGAGAGAGAGAGAGAGAGAGAGAGAGAGAGAGAGAGAGAGAGAGAGAGAGAATCAAAATATTACAAGAAGAACACAGAATCCCCTCATGCATCTCCTCATTTCCCCTTAGCTGGCTCTACAGTAAATAGACCACCAAATTTTCATAAAATCTAGCCAACCACCACACCTCCAATCACCATTAATGGTGATTTTTGTCCACCATTAAGAGGAGAGGAAAAGAAGCTGCAAGGCTAATTTTTCTAGCATTAATCATCCTCCTAGAAGCTCCACTAAAGAAAACCAACCCATTTCCCACTCTTTTTTGACATAAAATCAACAAATCTGAGCAGATTCCAGTGAAGAGGTGGAAGTCATCGGTGGCTACGACGTTCAAAGGGGAGGCAAGAACTCATATTCACTCCAAAGTTTTGTCTCACATCCGGGAGCATTTTCAAATTGATTCGACCACTCGACAGCAGCTCGAGTGAGATAATTTCATCAATCTTTAGTTAACCTTAGGTTTCTTTGTTTGTGATAATATTCACACTATATAAAGAATATCCATTAGATTCCCCCCTTGTACTTTCCATTTTACATGATCCTAATGCAAAAAAGTGAGTTTTTCCAGCGAGATTCGCCAGAAAATTGAGCCCAGACGAACCATGGGGATTGGTTTTTCTATTCACCTGCTCTGGTTTGTCATCCATGGGGAAGAAGATGCAACAGCCTTTTGATCCCCCATTAGGGATGGATAGCTAAGATAAGAATGGCAGAAGCTCTGATTTTGTCCCTTATATCGTGTCATTTGATCTGGACCATCCAACTTTTGGTCGGACGGTCCGATCGAATTACGATTTCCTGCACAAAAGCTGCATCAACATCGCATGGTCCAATCAAACTATGACATGTGTAACACATGATCCAGTCAACGACGCGTGGTGCTGACTAGTTTAAGTGAGAAAATAGGAAATTTTCAGTTTTAAAAATATTTAAAATTGCCTAAAACTTCAAAAATTTATAAAAAATAAAATACTCATTAAAAATTTATAAATAAGAGCTTGTTGGATTCATCTTTTAGATAGGGATCTAATAAATGCAAAATCTCTAATTTTTATTAGTTATTTTGAGCTTAATTTAGACTTTATTAAAAATTAAATTTTATTAATTAATCTAAAAATATTAATCAGATTCATCTGAAGCTTTTAGAGATTGAAATTGAGGTTAAAATACACCCACCACCAAAATCTCAATTCAAAATAATTTTTGGGTTGGGAGATATTAAATTTTGAAGCTCAAATAGTCTATTTTAGTAAAATAAATTAATAAATTTTACAAAAATTATAAAAAAATTATCAAAATGGCTTAAAAGCACTTTAATTAACATTAGAGAACTAAAATAAATAAATAAAATAGAACTCTTTATATCTCAAAATAACTAATATTCTATTTGATTTAGTTTAATAAGGGTTTAAGAAATGATTAAAGCCAACAATGATTAAATTTATCAAAGCTAGAACTCAATAAATATCATGCCAAACTCATAGGTAGATTAATATTCAAGCTCCCATTAACTAAACCCTAAGTCGAATCAAACAAACTTTAACTTTAACTTTAAAATCAAATCAAATGAGTATCACATAATTCTCAAATCAAAATTAAACCAAATTATACATAAACCTAAAATTAATTACATGAAAACCCAATTAATTATTAATTAAACTCTAAACTAAACTTAAGTATATAAATGTAAATCATCAATTATCAATTGAATCATTAATTAAAAATTAATAATGCTAAATCAAATCAAATTTGGCATAATTAATTATTTTAATGGCTGAAACTTTAAAAATTTATAACAAATTATAGAAAAATAAAAATTTAAATAAATAAATACTCATTTTAAAGGTAATTCAGAAGAGATTCAATTAAAATTAAATCCAATTAATTTTGAATAGTGATTAAGGCTTAATTAAAGTTTAAATGAAAACTTAGTTAGTTTAATTAATCCCTAATTACTTATATAATTAATCCCACATTTTGTGTGTTAGTTTCATAGGATGACCTCTTCCTCTCATAATTATTTTAGTATTTATTGCTTGGTTAATTAGGCGAATTGATCATTTAAGCCCTAATTACTCTCTTAATCCACTTAATGGCTAATTAATACCCTAAACAATAACAAATTAATTAATTAAAATCATTAATCACTATCTAATAGTGAATGGATAGGGGTAGTGGGGTTAGGACCTCTTTCCTAGCTTCTTTTTCTAGGTCCACTTCATTTTGAAAGATAGTGAATTAATATGAAGATTAATTAAGGGTTAATTAATTAATTAACTAGCTTAACAAATAAAACTGAAATCATAATCACATCAAATAACTAATTATGAAATTAAAGATTCCTCTTTATGTGTTTAATAACATAAAGACTCTTTAAAGAAATTATTATTAGCCCATAAGTGTGAGAAAATCATAAAAGTACTTAATTATTTTCTTTAATTTAATTAACCCTTAATTATGAGCTATTTGCATTAGGTCCTTGTAGGAGCATTGCAATTTCATTTCCTCACATGTTCATGTCATTTGTGGCTCATAATTAAGTGGTTAATCAAATTAAAGAAGCATAGGTAAGGGTAATTAATAAATTTAATTAAGGATCTAACTTAATTAATTCATAAAATTCAATTAATTACCTTTTCTTAAACCAAATCAAATTACCAATGTGGGAATGACATTAAAACAACAAATGATTCTTCTCCTCTTTAAACTTAATCAAAATCTTAAGTCATAAATTAATAAAAAAAGCTTTGGTTTTCCTTAAATGAGTTTATTTAATGTGATTATCCTTAAAATTTAGTTTAATTGAATGAATCATATGTCTATATTTAATTATTCCTTTCCAATCACTTTAAATATTGTATGTCATTTAAATTCATGTATTCATCTTTTCAAAGTTAAGTGAAAACAAAATGAATTTTATTTATGTAAGCTTGCATGTGTTGACTTAACTTAATATATGTGTGACTATTATCACAATTAAATCTAAATATATTTTCCCAAAGTTTATAAATTGATAACAACATGTGGAGTGATATTAGTTATGAATGCATATAAGATTTGTATGTGCTTATAACCTTAGTATATGGGTGTAAAACTCTCTTTCTTGAATTCAAGTATAGATTTACATGAGTTTGAATGTTAATAAGTATGTAATCTGGATATCCTGGGAATACAAGGCTTTAAGTAGCTCCAAGGAGGTCATTTGATTACCTCACTTTCCTAGTTAAAAAAGCACGTACTTCTTTGATTTCATTCTTATGTATTTTGGTATTAGAATTTGGATAGTGCTTTAATTCATATGCCTAAATAATTCAATCAAATAAAAATACAACTTTACATGATTATCCTTCTTCTAATTATCTATACATCCATATGTATCTAAGAAAGCAAGTATATAATCTGGACATCCTGGGAATATGTGGCTTTAAGTAGCCCCAAAGAGGTCATTTGATTATCTCACTTCTTTGGTTAATAATGGCATGTACTTGTTTATGTCTTTATACAATGTATACGTGATTAAAGAATAGGAATCTCCTTTTTTTCTATTAAAAATGCATGCATCTATAATTATTTAAGTGATTGAATTAATTAATCATGTGATTTGGAGCTTTCTTTCCTATGTTTATGTGTATAAATCTACATGTGTTTGAATGTTAATAAGTATATAGTCTGGACATCTCGAGAATATGAGGCTTTAAGTAGCCCCAAGGAGGTCATTTGATTACCTCACTTCCCTGGTTAACGAAGGCATGTACTTATTTGATTTCATTCTTATGTATTTTTGTATAAGAATTTGGATAGAGCTTTAGATTTTCATGTATTAAATAATTCAATCAAATAAAATATAAATTCTAAAGTATACTTTCATCATTCAAGTGTGCTAAAATATGTTGTATGTACAGATACACATAGGATTGAATCATATGCATGTTACATGTGATGGAAGGAATGATTTGATATATGTCATGTGATAGTAATTCAATTCAATTAATCCTAAGATGTCTTTCATATTGATTAGGATTATTTAAAGTTAACCTAAACTTAGATTAATAAAAAAATTTAAAAAGTTATTCATTAAAGAAAACTAAATCATAAAATATACTTTAGAAAGTGGCTTATGCTAGGGATGAAAGAGGGCAATCCTCTTTCTTCTCTTTATAACACTTAAATGTTAAGTGGAAATCATATGAAAGAAAAAAGATTACAAATTAAAACTTGCAAATCAATTAAATTACTTGAAATGAAACCAACCTTTCTGTGAAATTAAACATTTCTACATTTAGAAAATCATAACTCTAATGCTTTGCTTGCAGGTTGCTTAAGCCCTAAGCATAGTCCAAATTAGGACAGGTGGGCTTGGTTACTCATGTGCAGGGTGGTAAGCCTAGATTATACATATAATTGCTTGGGATTGTTATGCATGTTTAGTTAACCACTATTTTACAGGTGTAGTTAGATTTACTTTTTCTTATATAAATGTAATTTTTGTAATAGGAATTAAGATTAGTACTATGGGGGATTAGAATGAGAAGTGGCTAGAAGGCTTTGTCTTGGGGTGCCATGTGATGCCTTTGAAGCAAGTACATCCAAATCAAAAAAGGAGCAAACCAAATCAAAAAAAAGGAAGACAAGAAAATATGAAGAAATGAAGACTCCCATAGCTTCTAATTTTATTGTAATTATAATTATTATTTCATATTCTGGGTTGTATAAGGGTAGAGCTCGGTTACCCATATTTTCTCTTTTCAGGTTGTACGATAGTATCTGACTGCACCAACCTCTTCTTCTTTTGTTGTAGATTATAAATTATTTGATGATTTGTTTAACTTGTGCATTATAAATGACATACTTTTATTAGTTTATAAATATTTAATGTTTGAATGTGTGGCCTGGATACAGTAGGCTCTTAGGATAAAATTAATTTTTTTACCCCAATTAATAACTCACAATTAAAATTTAAAATAACTCATAACCTCATCATAAAGCCTAAGATATAAGTAAGATAATTAAAAGATTTAGCAACCCCTTAGTTGTACAATTGTATGTCTCACATCATGCATATCATATTCCTTCTTTCTTGAATATGGGGATCTACATCCTTGCACGACAAGGAAATGCTTGACCTGTGAGGGTATCCCTTGTGGCAGAGAACACCCCCTTCTCGCTAATTTAGCTAATAACTTTATTTCATCATGCATTTAAGCATAAAAATACCAAGCCTTTGTCCAAATGAATATGTCAAAATGAAATCAAAATTGAAAAATTTTGCATTTTAGATTAAGTCATATGCTCATACCACTCATGCTCTATTCTCTTAGGGAGTGGGTTTACAAATTTTATTTTTTTCCATTTAAATAATATCCCAACTATCTTGCACTTTCATAAGACTTTTCTATATGGATTTGAATTGTAGGAGGTGTTAGCTGGCGGCCACTCCAGGTGATTATAAGTCCAGAACTCGGACGGGTTTATTCACTCTTATGGAGATAAATCTTTATGTCCATATTTCACTTAGATTTAGATTGTGTTTTATGTCGTGATAAAGCTCCATAGATTTAGAATCTGAGGTAGCTATTTCCTTTGGGATACAAGCATAAATCCTCACCTCTTAAGCATTTTCATAATCTTATGTTGATAGATTATAAGCCCTAACAATCTAATAAAATTTCAACTCAAACAAAATAAATCTCTTCACTTTCAAATGTATATAAAATCTCACATAGTGAAGACTAGAACCTTTACTAGGCTTCCTAGTATCATGAGTGCTCTCTACCTACCTTCCTTTGGATTCTAAAATAAGTCCTGCCAATTGAACTTTTCCCATTGATTTTTTAAAACAGCCAATCTTTTAATAGTCTTAACCTTGAAATCCTTGGAGACAATAATTGCCTACTTTAATCCAGAGTGTTCTTAGAAAATTTTGTTTCCTATGATGTAATTAACTCAGCTTAATATAAACCCTACTTTACTTTTTCATGTAAAGTAAGGAAAAATCTCTAGTATATTTGAAGACCTATCATGCCTTAGGAGTCCTTATTAGGTGATTAGGTCCATTGTAAAGTGATGTCTCTATCTTTTAAGATAATACATCACACCTCAATTTCATATCCGATCACTTCAATAAGTACCCCCTAATATTTGCGTGGTGTTCCACATCCAAAAAGAAACACAACAACCATCTTTAGCTTGAGTTATAGAATCTACTCACTAACTAGGTGATGAGTCAAGTCTTTAAGAGATAAGAAAATAAAGATCGAGGATAGCCTCGTAGAATAAAGTTACTCGATCTGTTGGTTTTAGCCTAAGTTCACTTGAAACCTGGTGCATCATCTATAATGCGAGTTATGAAGTTTGCTCGCCTACCTTGATTAATTAAAAAAAGACCAACACTCCATACAATTGGTGACTATAGTGTAAGACCGACACCTCGTGAGGTCGATAACTAAATCTAAGAACACCAACTCTGCATGCAGTTGGTGATTATAGTGTTTGACTGACACCTTATGAGGTTAGCAACAAGACTTAAAAAAGACTGGCACTCTATGCAGTTGGTAACTATAGTGTAATCCGACACCTCGTGTGGTCAACAACTAAAATTTAAAAATATTAATACTCTGTGCAGTTGGTGACTATAGTGTAAGTCCCACATCTTGTGAGGCCGATAACTAGGCTTAAAAAAACCAACACTTGGTACTATTAGTGACTATAGTGCAAAATTGACATCCCCATGAGATCGACAACTAAATAGAAAACAAAATTTAACCATTGAGCACCTAATTCTTTTGTTCACTAAGTTATAATAAGGATTTCATTTAACTCGCAATAGTTATGCGACTACCCATGGAAGGTTAGCCACTGGCAATATGTCCCTACAGTCCCGAACAAAGTGCTAATAGAAAATTTAACATTAGTGATGTGCGTAAGTCCTTAATTATAACAAGGAGCCTTCATTATCACTCAGATAAATACATTTATATTTTCACTTGATGAAAGAAAGAAAAAATTTATAATTGAACTCGATAGAAGTGACAAAAACATTTATAATCATACTCAATAGAAGAAAGAGAAACATTTATAATTATACTTGATGAAAGGTCATCATTGAAAAAAGTTTGCACAACAAAGTGAGTAAGGAATACATGCTTGCTTCATACTCATAGAGAAAAGAAGAGAAAAAAAAAGAGAGAGATTATTAGCTTGTGCTACCCTCATTATCTTCTTCATTAAAGTCTGGTAGTGCGAGTATGATGGAGAAGTCCAAAAACTTAGCATCCAACCAATCATGCTTTATAGCTTTTGACAATAAGTCAGTTCCAGCTGTGAACTTCTGCTGAAGTAGTCCATGGTACTCATCATAATTCAGAAACTCAACAAACTTGGCTTTCTTCCTCTAAAACTCCCCAGTATGATAAGAGAGTTCATGTTCCAACTTCCTATTCAACTCGACCAGGTGAGTAAGCTTTAGAGTCACCTTATTATTCTTGTTCTCTTACTGAGCTACCTCAGCTTGAAGATCTTTGTGCTTGGCCTCTAGATATATAAGAACTTTTTTCATAATCCCTAATTAGAATTTTATAGAATAGGCCTCTTTCCAATTAACAAAAATATCTTTATAGACTTCCCAAGTTGACTGCCATGCCATTGCTTGGGCAATCATGATAGGGTAGGGCAGTCACCCATTAGGAACATCCTTCAGAAGCTCATCGAACATCTTGGAGTAAATTACCTATTCGAGCTCTTAGGTTTAACTAATCAGCTCAGCTATCTTTTGAGTGTAGTTGACCACCGTAAACTTGCTTCATTCCTCTTCCTCATCTAGTTCACTCCTTTCTTGGCAACCCTAAAGAGTCAATCTTGTGGAGCACTTCCTAGACTTCCTTGGACCTACACTTGGCCCGACCTCATAAGTGAACTCCGTTGGAGCCATAATCAGCCCTTTCTCTTCCTCCTCCCCTTCGGCGACTTCATTGGGATTGGACTTACTGCCTCCAAGCTCATGTTCTTCCTCCTTGAGAAATTAAAACACATCAAGGTCAAGTTCAAGGGACACTAAGACTGCCTCACTTATGAATAAGCAAGAAAGAATGATTAAAGGGTGTAAGTTTGAGAGATGTATTTAAAATAGCGATTATGCAAAGAAAGGAACTATCCAATGTTGGTGACATTGCCGAACAGGCGTAGTTAAAAATATTGAAGTACCAACCCATCAATTTATCTAACACCCTGTCCTCCTGTGTCCTTGGCTTACATATGGTAAGTGTTTTGCTGGCTAAGAAAGGAAGAGGAAGAGTTGACATAGCCAACAATGATGAGCTCTTGATGAAGAAGAGCTTCAAGTGCTGCCACTTTTGCAGTTTATTTTTCAAGTCGTAAATCTTCACTAGAGTTGATGAAAATTGCATAGTCCCATGGTGGCCCTTCACCATGAAGACTCACTAGAGAAGGCTCATACTCTATGGAAGACTCTCTTCCCATAAGTTGAGGATAAAAGTAGCAATGCTCATCATCGAGTTGGGGAGAACTTGGGCACCAACCGATAGTATTTAGGATATTGATCCACTCACAGGGAAGAGAGAGATGAAACCTAATTGTAAGTGAGTTAGGGGGATGCACAACTCGCCCATGAGAGTCGTGTTGAACCGCTCACTCTTCTCAGCTACTTACACAATAAAGTTATGCTTTTCATAGCAATAACTATAAAAGACTGAGGTCACATAAAAGTTGTCCAAGTCTAGCACCACTTTAACCTGGGCTTGGTGGAATGATGGAGCCACTTTCTTCAAAAGTGGCATCATGAGGAAGGTCACAAGATAAAAGTGAGAGCGAGTTCTACTCAAAGAAGAAGTGTGCACTACTCACTTAAAGTTGAAAGGAGTAATAAAGACTCAATTACTCACTGTAAGAATAAATTTATAGAGGCAATAAACTAGGCATAGTAACATGGATGTCACATCAAGCATTAAATGGAGAAATGATTATTTGATCTCACGAATATCACATGTAATGCAGACTATGAGAAAAACCATTAATAACACCCACACACATTGTAAAGTAGACTCAACAAGAATAAGAGTAGCAAGTAGAGAAATGTAATATGTTTTATTACAAAGTACGAGAAATAAAAATACAATATGCACTCGCTAAAACCATTATACATTATTTCTGAGCAGTTTTATGATAGGGTCCAAGTGCCATTCTGTGTTGAGTTTATCCTTATCACACATGTAATCAAACAAGAAATTCACACTTAAAGAGAGAAGGGAAGTCCTCTGCGACTTGATCAAACTTTGAAGTAGGGTTAGCTCTGACATCATAGTCAAAAAATCACATTGGTACTCCACCTCCATAGTCTTCCTTCGCTATGGCTCTAGCTCCAGTTATGGTCGCAACTCACTTATTTCATGTTTGGATGAGTTCAGTACCTCTTGTAGGGAATGATCTCTTATCACAAAATGATGATCTACAATAAGTCAGTGAGTGTCTGCAGTTCCTTCTCTACATCACCTCCTGATAAATGAGAAGACTCACCTTTTGTAGACTCAACATTATCCCTAAGAGTAGACGAAGAAAAATCTACCAACATCTCTTTGATGTTTGCAGAAATGAAGTTGGACACTAGAGCAGAAGATAATGTAGGCACCTTGATCGGTGCCTCTTGAGGATGTAATCCCTCTCTTGGGATATTACTCAACACCATCAAGTTTGCTAGAGGTAAGGCTGAAGTCACCGTTGAATGATGAGAAAGGAGGTAAAAAATTGAACATGGAATTTCATTGAGGGGGTTCTAAAGGCTAGACCTGTGGAAATGGAAGCCACTACTCAAGCTAATAGAGATACTCATCATTTAGATTATGACCTAGCAAATCACTCATAATAAGATGAATTATTTTTGTAGAACTACTTGAATTGATAGAAGATATAATTTGATAGGCCAATGAGTGCTACTCATCACCCTTAGCTGACAGGTATACACTGGTGACTCTTTGTTGCTATAAATGAAAGAAAACTTATAAACTTAAGGGAACTCAAAGTACAAGATGAAAGTGAGTCTCACCTCAGCCAGGTAGCCCTCTATAATTTCCCTAGTTGTAGCAGTCTCCATTAGCTGGCTCACCATCGCCTTGGTACACTGAAGCAAGGGGACATACTCTTTTTCATCTTCATAAGCACTTGTAGGAGGTGCAGAGATAGGAGTCATTGACACACTCTCAACTAGGTGAGTGATTAGCTCCCTGTGTGACTCCAGGGTGGCATTTGGGGCCAAAGCGATAGTAGTCTTGTGGATGGGTACACTGATCTTAGACATAGAAGTGATAAGAACTTCAGACTTCCTAGTCTTATTTGCCATTTTCAAGGCCAGCCTATAGCATAGCATGGTCGATGATTCCACATGGTCTCTTGGTAGCCATGGTGGTTAATTATGGCTTTTCATAAATCCAATAGTAAGATCCAGAAGGCCTAATCAAGTAAGTAACATGAAAGATCGAGAAAAGTGATAAAAGTATATAGGGGTTCCATTTATAGCCATAAGGAGCCCAATCACATTGAAAAGAGAATTGGTCAAAAGTTGATTTGACTCTTCATAATTATATGATTTTTTTTCTCTTTTTTATTAAATATTTATAGCTCATAAGTCATTTTATTTTTCTATCCTTTTTTTTAGTTGCCTTCAAAAGTACTAAAAAATTTTGGGAGCCAAATGTATACCAAATGAGAAAAATAAATAAGGCTCAACCAATTGGTGAAGTAATGTCACAACGAACCCAAGCATACAAGAAAATAATAGGTCATTAACCCTAAGCATGACAGGCTAAAATGAACTCGAAGCATACAATGCCAAATTAGGCAATGAACATACTCGCTTATAGTTGGTGGGTGACTAAGTGTGGATAGTCATTGTTCGAAAACTTGACCTCAACTTATTGGTCAACATATATAGTTAGCTTCATGCAACTAGCTATCGAGCTCACTACTTACTCAAGCATACTCACCTCAAGTCAAGACAAGCTTTGACTCATACTTGACCAATATTATCTATACTTACCATATATAATATCCCCTTTAAAAGTATAAAAGGTGGGCACTCCTCCTCAAGAAAGGACTTTTTAGCTCTTTTATCTAGGCCCATAGTCTTTATACTCAGATGTAGAGAAATAAAAATCATTTATTCTCTTTTCTTTATTCCTATTATATTAATTTGCCTAACCCTATTTTAAGGTATCTCAAGATGTTCTTCCTCAACCCATAGATAGATTTTGATTCAACCAAGATAATTCTAAACTTTCTATGTATGAAAGACTAAACAAAAATATGGGCACATAAACCTTAACACCTCTATCTTAAAATAAGGTAATAGAATTGAGAGTGAAAGTGGCCTCTAACCTTACTAGAGAATCTAAAAATATTTAGAAGTTTTATTATGTACCCTCATCTTCAAACTCAAAATAGGGTTTAAAGCTTGATGATGAAAATTTTAATGAAATAAATGTACTATGTTTTGATTGGTATCCCTTGTGTGTTAAAAACTAAATTTGGCATGGTTCCCTTGAGTGTGGCCTAAAGGAGTAGCTCAATTCCAAGAAAAACTACGAGAATAGAAATTGAAGAAATTAAAATCTAAAGCTAGTATAAGTTTTGGTATTGTGGGACTATTGCAAGATGATGAATACTGCTTAATGATAACTAGAAGATGAGACTTTGACTTTCTCTTCACAAAATAATCAAGCTCATTAGATGAGTATTGTCTATATATGTTAAAAGATTAGGATGATCTTTAAATTTAGGATGTAGTCCTAAAATTTAAAGAAGAAATTAAATCTACAATTGACAAGTTGATAGAAATAAATTTATGAATATAAATTGATCCACGGCTAACATTCATAGGCTTACTTTTAAATGAATCAAATGTTTTTTTTAAATCAAAGAAAAATATTATTTACTAAAAAAAAGAAATACCAAGCTTTTAAAAGGGGGACAAGGCTAAAAAAAATAATGCTCAAAGAGCTACAAGAAGCCTAAAGAGCTAAGTCCCTAATCTAATTACAATAAGATCAAAATCAAAAAACAAAGTAATAGATAGCCAGAAGGAGCCAAATGCCAACTTCAGCCAAATAAGAGGTCAACAGCAGCCAAAGAAGTGTTTGTTGAAGAGCACCATTGATCCAAAGGAGGTCCCAAACCCTAAAAAAATAATAGAAAATGTTTACAAAATAATCTGAGAAAGATAATTAAATAACATATCTAAGGCAAAGAAAAAGTAAAGAGCCAAGACATAAGACTCAAAGGCTCAAGCTCATAATTACTAAAAAACACCTAAGATATCATTCAATAGAATGAGAAAGGATAATGTGGCAACAAGTTATGTGAGCATCCAAACTTCTAAGAATGGTTACAATTACACAAGATGCTACCAGCTAAGGAAGCTAAAATAAAAAAGAACATCATAGCTATCATAGCCTTAAAGCCAACCACCAGAAAAGAAAGACTCCAAAATGAACAAAAAAGGCACCATCCAAGGGAGTAAAGAACAAACCAGCTAAAAGAAAATAGGCAGAAAAAAGCAAACAACCCAAAATAGAGAAATAACCAAACAAGCCCACAGATGGAAAAACAATAAAAACCACCATAACCAGTAGCCCACCCCCAATACAACAACAACAATAACCAATCAAACCAGTAAGAAAAATCTTAAATAAATCAGATGTTGATGACTTATTTAGCTACTCTTAGAATTTATGGGCTATTTTTTGTGGAGTTATAAAAAGATGTTTGGGTTATCTCTAGATGTGGTTGTCCACAAGTTTAAGATTAGGCTTGATGTTGTTCCAATAAAGCCAACCATTAGACACATATAGTTAGACAACAAACAACAAGTTATTGTTGAAGTTAATAAACTAATTGATGTTGGCTTTATTTGAGAAGAAAAATACTCTTCTTAGTTAGCCAATATTATTTCAATGAAAGGAAAAATTATCAAATTTGCATATCCATTGATTTCAAAGACTTGAACAAGCCTTGTCATAAAGGTGAGTTCTCATTACCCATACCATAACTCATGATAGGCATAGTCTCCTCACATGAAATATTCTTCTTCATGGATGACTCATTTAGATATAACCAATTGCAGATGACCTTCAATGATGAGAAGCATGAGACATTCAGAATCTCGATAGAGATCTTTTATTACACAATCATGTCATTTGGTCTCAAGAATGCTAGGGCAACTTATGAAAGAGCTATGAACAAGATTATTGTTGATCTTATCCATAATCAACTGGAATGCTACATCAATAATCTTGTTGTCAAATGAAAAGAAAGGGAAAACCAACTGTATGACTTGAGAATTATTTTCAAATGACTTTGCCAGTACGATCTAAATATGAATCCTCTAAAATGCTCTTTTGGGGTTACTTTAGGAAAATTCTTAAGATTCATAGTGGGATATAGAAGGATTGAAATTAATCTAGAAAAGATTAAAGGCATTCTAGAAATTCCATCTCCTCTCAATTGAGGCCTTTATAAGGAAGGCTAGCTTATCTTAAAAGGTCTATCTAAAAGTTATCAAAAAGTTGCCAGCCCTTCATTACTGCAAATAAAAAGATACAAAATTCTATTGGGATGAGAAATGCCATAATTCTTTTAAATATCTAAAATGAAATTTAATGAATTTGCTCTTTTCGGCTACTCTCATCCTTGGAAAATCAATAATCTTATACATTGTAGGTTTAGGAAAATCTCTTGGCACCATGTACTACTTAAGCCATAGACATATACGGATAGAAATGAATTATCCATAAATTAAGAAGCATTATTTGGCCTTAGTTTTAGTTTCCAAGTAATTGAGACATTACATGCTTTCTCATAAAATCAACTTAATCTAATGAATTAATCCACTACAATATCTTATGACCCATCCAATATTATCTGGTTGTTTAGCACCATGGTGTACGATTTTGCATTAGTTTGAGATAATCAGGCTATCATCGACTTTTAGCAGCTCATCTGCTTCTTGAAAGCTCTCCCCTAAGTAATGATCTTTTGAAGAACAGATCATGAGCTTAGATGAAAAGTACAATGCCACATAGGAGCACTATTTTTCGATGCAACATCTTTAAAAAAGGGCAAAGAAATGAATTATACTATCTTAGGGAAAGCCTAAATTAGCCTATTAGTCAAAACTCTAGATAAAGGAATGATACAATATTCCTAATATCTACCTGAGTCTTGTACAAATAATGAACCTAAGTACAAAGCCTTGATAACTGGAATGGAATTAGCAATTTTAGTGTAATAAAAAGAAAAAAATCTTTGGAGATTCACAATTGCTAATCAATCAAGTGGGAAGAATTTACAAAGTTTTGAATCCAAAATTTTATATCTATTACAAATACATATGAATTTACTTGAATAAATTATGATTGTGACTTTATATAGGGTCCAACATGGAAGTAATTTGACGATAGATGCTTTGGCAAAGCTTGTAAGAATGATTGCTTGTTTAGAAGAAGAGTAAATTCCAAAAAGTCTAGAATTGTTAAATTTAATATTCTATTGATTTAGGCCACATTTATAGAACCAAAGCTGAAGGTACAATCAACCACATTAAAGATCATAAAGAGGAGGATTAGAGGCAATCATTCATAGATCATTTACATGAAGAAAAACCCCAATAGACAAATCTCTAACAAGTCAAAAAAAGAAGCGATCATTATAATACAAATTGAATTATAATCCATAGTATCAATAATTGTTTGATCAGATGTGGCTATGTCGCTTAAATAAGGATGAAGCTTAAAAGATTATGATAGAGATACATGCTGGATTGTGTGATGCCCACCAGCTTGGCCCTAAAATGAAAATAAAAATTAAATGACTTAGATATTATTGGCCAATGATGATCAATGACTGCACTGATATTGCATATCTTTGCTGCCAATGTCAAGCATATGGTGCCACCTTGTATGAACAACCTAATGTGCTATGTCTGACAGTTGCCTCCTAACTCTTTGAGTGTTAGGGCACATATATCATGGGCTCATTGACCCTCCATTTTCTAAAGGTCACTGTTTCAAGTTGGATTCTTTTGATTACATCTCAAAATAGGCTTAATCAATTAGATTATGAAAAGTGAAGGCTCACCATGTACTCCACTTCTTTTGCATATATGTTGTATACTAATTTGATGTACCCCATCAAACATTAGATAATGGTCTTACATTACAACAATAATAATAACAACAAACCATTATCCCACTATGTGGGGTTGATTACATGAATCCTTCTTCTCCATTGTGTCCTATTATATGTCAAATTCTCATTTAATTCAAGTATACTAAGGTCATTTTTTATACATCTTAACCAAGTATATTTAGGTCTACCTCTACCTTCCTTAGCATAAGGCCAATATAATGCATCTACTCTCCTGACTGGGACATCAAATGGTTAACGCTTTATGTGGTCAAACCATCTAAGGTGACTCTCTCTAATCTTATCTGCCACCGAAGCTACTCCAACTTTTTCTTGAACATACTCATTTCGAATTTTATCTCTAAGAGTAAAGCCACTCATCTACCTGAGTCCTCATCTCTGCAACACTTAACTTAATCTTATGCTTCTCTTTTATTGGCCAACATTCTACACCATAAATCATTGCAGGTCTTACCACCATCTTATGAAATTTTCTCTTAAGTGTAAGCGGTACTTTTCTATCACATAATAGGCCAGATGCATTCTTCCACTTCAACCATCCAACTTGCACTCTACTAATAACATCTCCATCTATTTCACCATCATTTTGAACAATAGAGCCTAGATATCTTAATCGATCACTCTTTTTAATGACTTGTTCACCCAATGTCACAACACTGTCACTAGAACTTTTACAACTAAAATTACATACCATGTAGTCAATTTTAGATCTACTTAAACAAAAACCTTTAGACTCTACAATCGATATCCATAATTCAAGTTTCACTTGGATTCCCTCTCTAGTCTTATCAACAAGAAGAATTTCATCAGCAAAAATCATACACGAAGGTACATCTTCCTATAAATGCCTAGTAACAACATCCATAACTAAAGAAAAAAGAAAAGGGCTTAAAGCTGATCCTTAATGTAATCCAACTATAAAAAATAAAAAATTGTCAATCCACCTTATGTTTGGACACAAGTAATAGCTTCAGTATGCATATCCTTGATGACTTGAATATAACCAATATTAACTCTTTCTTTTCTAGAACTCTCCAAAGAACATCTCTTGAAACTTTATCATAAGCTTTCTCTAAATCAACAAATATCATATGTAGATCCTCCTTACTTTCTCTATACTTTTCCATCAAACCTCTTAACAAATGTATAGCATCCATAGTAGATCTACCTGGCATGAAATCAAACTTATTGTGAGAAACTTTTGTATCACATTGTAACCAAAGCTCAATTACTCTCTCCCATAATTTTAATGTATGACACATTAACTTATTTTTTCTATAATTTGTACACTCTTGTACATCACCTTTATTTTTAAATATAGGAACCAACAAACTGTTTCTCCACTCATCTAGCATTTTCTTAGTCTTTAAAATAACATTAAAATATTTATAAGCCAAGAAATTCCTTAATCTCCTAAACATTTCCACACTTCTATTAGAATATTATCAGGTACAACTATTTTTTCACATTTCATTTTCTTTAAAGCTTCTCTAATTTCAAATTTACTAATATGATGATAAAAATATAATTCTTTATTTTTATTTAGGGTATTAAGGTTCCTAAAATCAATCATATTTGTAGATCCGTCATTGAAAAGTTTATCAAAATACCTCATCCACCTATTTTCAATATCCTTATCTAAGAAAAGCACTTTATGATTTTCATCCTTAATACACCTCACTTGAATTGGATCCTTACTTCTCCTATCTCTTTAGTTGGCTAAATGGTCTTACATTACAACTAAAAAATTAAAAAAGATAATTTTATTGAAAGACATAATAATTATTGGAGATATTAAACCATTTATTATCCTATGACAAATGGATTTATTGAAGCTTTCAATAAATAATTGTTCAAATTTTTAAAAAATTCTTGATGAAAATAAAATGTTAATGGCATGGTTGAAGCATTATGTGTCAATTACAACACTTGTAAGACACCAACTCAATTTACTCCTTTTGCTTTAGTTTATATGGTTGAGGTTGTTCTTATTGTAAACCTATGGTTTCCCTCTTTAAGAATCATCATCAATAATAAAGTCATAATGAAATGGGATGCCTAACTCTAGTTGGTAGAGCTTGAAGGTCTTGAGGAAGGCACTTGCAAGTTCAATAAGATCTCAAGCTCTAACAATTAAAAATGGTTCAAGCTTATAACAAACTAGTCCATCCTAGAACCTCCCAAGTAAGTGACTTGGTCTTGGTTCTTCGAAGGCTCATTTTAGTGCATTGAAAGGTGGGGTGCAAATTTGAAGCAACTTAGGAGGGACTATTTGTTGTAGAAAAGGTTTATGAAGGTGGTTCCTACCAATTGATTGATTGTAACAATGAATTTCCTATGCTTCCTATTAATTTATATTATTTAAAGAAATACTACAAATGGTTATATTTAAAAATGAGTTTTGAGCAATTAATTTTTGCTTTCATGATACACTTATGTTGAGCTTTATTTATGGCTGAACTCAAAATTCTAGGAATGGAACACCACTTTGGGTGTCTTCAACCTTTAAAGATTTATAATAAATTAAGTAATCAATTTACTTATTATAAAAATTATTGGAAATTAAAATTTTTTACTAATCATAATAATAATTCATTTTTCCAAGATTAGGGCTAATCCCCCACTAGCATCCTTCTCTTGGTTAAACTAGTGTAGTTAGGTTAAGACTATCTCTCCCAGTGACATCTTGTCCAACTACTATAGCTAGTTAAGACTAAGTCCTCTAATATTATTCTTTCTAGAAACTAAAAATAAACTTTTAATATGATAAGGTTAAGACTAGGTCTCATGGTGGAATCCTTTCCCTCAAGTACAACTAGATTAGGACTAAGTCCCCTAGTGTTATCCTTCTTTAAATTAAACTAGGGTAGATAGGTTAGGTCTAAGTTCCTACTAGTATCCTCTCTAAATACCATAAGTAGTTAAGAGAAAGTCCCTAATGGCCACCTTTCTAGGAAATAAAAAAAAATCTTTAATTCGATGAGGTTAGAACTACATCCCCTAATGGAATCCTTTTCCTCTAGTTTAACTACTTTAGAACTAAGTCTCGTAGTGGCATTCTATCTTACTACCACAACTAGTTAAGATAAAGTCCCTAGTGGCCTCCTTCCTAGAAAATAAAAATCAACTCTTTATTTTGATAAAGTTAGGATTACATCCCATTATGGAATTCTTTCTCTCTAATACAACTGTCCTGTAGTGACATCATTGTCTAGGTTGAACCAATGTTGTTAGGTTAGCAAGAAGTCCCTTAGTGACATCTTCTCCAACTATCATTGCTAGTTATGACTAAATATCCTAGTGGCATCCCTTTTAAAAAATAATAAGATAACTTTTAGAATTAGTCTTTCCCATAATAGAATCTACAGATCTTTTTGTTAGGTTAGTTAGCTATTATGGTTATCCTTTAAATTAGATCTACTTAGGAAGATGTGAGTTCTCATATGTTTTTCTTATGTTTGTCTTTGAAAATTAATGGCAAAGAAAACTTTTGGATCTATTATATCCTAGTATGTATTTGTAGATTTTCCCCTTAGATTGGTTAGTCATTAGGGTCATCCCCTTGGCTAGTTCCAACTAGGAAGATATTAGTCCACATGCATTCTTCCTAGGTTAGTTATTGAAAATTGATTGGAAAGAAAATTTTTAGATTTAGTCTATCTTAGTATAGACACCTTTGGATCTTCCCCTAAGGTTGGTTAGTCATTAGGGTTATCCCCTTAGCTAGTTCCACCTAAGAATATATGAGTTAACATGCATTCTTCCTAGATTAGTTATTTAAAAATGATGGGAAAGAAAATTTTGGATATAGTTTATCCAACTATAGGCACTTGTAAATAGTACTCTTAGGTTGGTTTGTCATTAAGGCAATCCCCTTAGTTAGTTCCACATTTGAAGATGTGAGTCTTCTCATGTTCTTCCTAGTTTAGCTATTAAAAACTAATGGGAATAGAAATCCAATCTGATATAGTTAAGTTAGGACTAAGTCCTTTAGTGAAAACCTTTCTAGCTAGCATGGTTATGTTGGGACTAAGTCTCCTAGTGCCATCCTTTCTCTAATACACTTAGTTTAGGACTAAGTCCCCTAGAGGCATCCTACTTTAAGTGAGGTTATCCTTAAGCTGCATGGCATCTCTCCCCTTTTTGAGGAAAAGTAAACTAAGGAAGTTGAGTTTCCTAAATCCTTCCAAGCATAATTCATTCCAAATCAAGATTCATTCAAACCTAAGTTCAAATCCTAAAATCTCAAAGTGAATTAGATCAAAATTTGAATCCAAATTCTAAATACTTTAGACCAAATCAAAATCCTTTTAAGTACATTTGGTTGTAGTCTCTTTGAATTCAAATGGTCATGTTGGTCAATGCCAATATGTGCGGTATACTCTAACTAGCCCACCATGAGGTTAACACGCCCCTTTATTAGTGTTTAGAATTTATTTCTATACTAGAGACTTCCCCGCTTTGGTCTTTAAGACACCTCCTTAGTGGTTAAGTGAGCATCAAACTCAAAACAAACAAAGTGAAGTGGAATTTAAAATTCAAGCCTAAACTAAAACTAAATAGAAATCACAACTATCGAGCTAAACATAGATTAGCCTAGTGAGCCCCACTAGGACCTAACTTAGCCCAAATAAGGTGAATAAATTCATGCACTCCTAAATCCAATGAAATTGAATAAAATTCAAAAAGAAAAACATTTAAACTAAAATCTAAACTTAATTGACTCCTAAGCAGATTAATTGAATGACTTCACATAAATTAGTCCCTTTTGAGTTCTATTGAATCAAAATTCAAACCAAAATAAATTAAGCCAATTTAAAACTATTTAAAAGCATATAATAGTTTTTCAAGCTAGTCAAACCCAAATTTGAATCCAATTGAGGTTCAATTTGACCAATTAGGTCATTTGGCTCAAATTAACTCATGTGGGCCCACTAAGCCCAAATCAAATCAAATTGAACTTTTCTAAAGCCTTAAAATCTTCTCACCAACTCAACCAAGACTAATCCATACTCAATTGATGGCTAATTTGGCCAAGTAGACCCTTTAACCAAAATACACCTAAGTTTATCTTATTGATCCAAATCAAATTAAAATGAAGTTAAACTAAATTGAACACTCCAAAATACTCTAAATAGATGAATAAACCTAATCCAACCTTTCCTTGGTCCATTTGACTAATTTTATCAATGGACCTAAGTGAACCAAAAATGGCCTAATTAAACCACCATGGACAAAGTCCAAAATTAACCCAAACTAATTGAAACCAAAAATTCCAACCATTGTATATAACTCATTAAACATAATTGAAGCTTGATTAATGACCAAATGCATCATTTGATCCAATTTGACTCAATTATATCAAATTGGATCAATTTAAGGCTAAACCAAATCAAAATCAAACTAATTCAAATCAATTGATTTTAATTATTTTATTTAAAATTAATTTTTATCCCATAGATGTTAATCAACTCAATCTTACCCACTTAAGGACAATTTGAACCCATCCCAAATTTTGCCTAAGTCAAATTGAAATTAGCAAGTCTAAGAAACTAATAAATCCTAATGAATTACTCGTGAGAAGGGAAGAAACAATAAGCATAAAAGGCAAACAAAATCCTAATTAAATCCTTATCACTTTGCACATGTCCACCATATGGAGAAAAGTATATTCCATTCCTCCTCTTTAGAACATCGAGAATAGCCTGAGTCTGACCACCGAATATATGTGACAAAATCTAGTTAGCCAACCACCACCAACTCCTCCATGATTAAAATTTTTGCCAAGACTTAAAAACTATAGAAACATATTCCTTTGGTGAGTTTTTTGCATTTCTAACACCTTCTAGGTAAAGAGAGAAATAAAACCAAACACTTTTCTAAGTGGCCTAATTCTAGCAAGCCAAAAATCAATCAAACTCGACAGCAAGCAACAACAAGGTGGTGTCCAATGCAATTGTTGGCAAGGCAACTCGAGCTTTCTCTACTACAGGTTCAATGCAACACAAGGAAGATCCTTGGCACATCGACACCACCGAACATTGACTCTGGTGAGGAAACATTTGAGAATTTAGCTGGAGCCCTTAGAAAAATTAAATCCTTATCACTTTGCACATGTCCACCATATGGAGAAAAGTATATTCCATTCCTCCTCTTTAGAACATCGAGAATAGCCTGAGTCTGACCACCGAATATATGTGACAAAATCTAGTTAGCCAACCACCACCAACTCCTCCATGATTAAAATTGTTGCCAAGACTCAAAAACTATAGAAACATATTCCTTTGGTGAGTTTTTTGCATTTCTAACACCTTCTAGGTAAAGAGAGAAATAAAACCAAACACTTTTCTAAGTGGCCTAATTCTAGCAAGCCAAAAATCAATCAAACTCGACAGCAAGCAACAACAAGGTGGTGTCCAATGCAATTGTTGGCAAGGCAACTCGAGCTTTCTCTACTACAGGTTCAATGCAACACAAGGAAGATCCTTGGCACATCGACACCACAACATTGACTCGGTGAGGAAACATTTGAGAATTTAGGAGCCCTAGAAATGAATATGTTTTTTTGACGCCCAACCATATATATATATATATATATATATATATATATATATATATATATATATATATATATCCATTATAATTTTATTTTTGATCATTTTGGATGCGAAAACACCTAAAATCTTGGCTAAATCATCGAATTTTGGCTATTAGGCATGAACGATCTTTTATTTTTCTTAGAAATGAGAAAGGAAAAAATCATAGTGTTTTTATTCCTTTTATTTAGAATAAAAGGTTGTGCTTTGGTTGTACATTAGATGCTTAATTTAAACCCTTTAATATGTAATTAATCGAGATCATCTGATCTTTGATGATATAGTCTATATTGAAGGTGTGATCTTCTCCATCCATGTGGGCAATCACATGGACTAATAGCATGTTGAGATGTGTAAAGTGCTTACCCCATCAGTGTTGATGAGGATAAGTAAGAAAAATAGAGGATTTAAAAATTCCAAAATTGCTACAAGATACCGAGAACTTTAAAAAATTATTCAAATAAAATACACATCCAAAAAATTTGATTGGCTCTTTATGGATTCAGTATCTAAAGAGATTTCAAATGAACCCAAAAGCCCCAAAATTTGTTAGGTATTTTAGGAGTAATTTGAGTTTAATTAAATAATTAAATTTCTTTAATTACTAGTAACTTTTAATCAAATCAAACTAATTTTCTTAAGGAACATACCTAATGTTATTCCCTACTTATTGCAAAATTTCAAGTTAAATTGACAACTACATTAAAAGTTATTAGTTTTTTAATTATCATGAGTAATTTTTAATAAATAATTAATTAAAATTATAAAAAGTGTAGAAATGAGCCTAAATGATTCAAAACACTTTCATAATTAATAAATAACTAAGAAAAATTAATTAAACCCTCTGAATTACTCAAAATCATAAACTCACTAATTTAAGATTTCATTAAACCTTAATTAATTAATTTAATTAAGCCAACCTCCAAAAATTTATAGAAAATTAATCATTAAGCCAAAAAATAAAAAATAATAAAAATAACATCTCTATGGATTAAGAATCTAGAGAGGAATCTAATGGTTCCAAAAGCCTTAAATATTACTAACTTTTTTGAGATAAACTTGGATTTTATTGATAATGCTATTTCATTAATTAATAATAAATTACACATCCAATTGAGTTGATGAATTTAGGTACAAACCTAATATAAATATCTACTTATCATGGAAGTTTCAAGTCAATTAGAGTTTTGAATTAAAAGTTATAATTTTGGAATATATCACATTAATTTATGTAAATAATTAATATAAAATCATAAAAACTATAAAAAATACACCAAAATAATTTATAACATCTTTAGTTGGTGAAAAGTATCCACAACAACATCTCATACTATTAGATAAAATATAGAAGGAAAATTATATTTTGTTGAGAATGTTAAACTAAGCACTTAATAGGTGGCGACCCAACATGTATGCTTTAATAATTATTTATCAATTTTTATTATCTTGGTAGTTTTAATTATATTTTATTTTTATTAAGTAAGATTGAAAGAATGAAGATTAGAGTGAGACGAGGAGGCTTAAAAAGAAGTAAATGAAGACAATGAGTAGCCTTACTTTGTTGGGAAGTTTTTGTCCCATATTCTTTATTTTATTACTTATTATTTCTACTTTTATTTTTATGCATTGGGTACAATGCATTACTTAAGTGTGTATGTTTGGAGTTTCGTATGCTTTATTGTATTACCAAGTAGGTTTTATTTCTTGTATTATTTGTTTTCATTTTATTTCAAAATTATTTTTAAATTGTAGTATTTGTTTATTTTTCCTTATATTAGCATTATAAAATTAAAATTTATAGGGTCGATGAGGGAAAGACACAAGAAAGTATGAAAACATATTTATTTATTTGTGAACGAAAGTGAAATCATGAAACTAAGATTATTATTTTAATACTATTAGGTTAACTATTTATATAGAATATTGCTCTAGGATTATATATTGCAAAATAAATTATACTAATCCATATTATTATCAATTTCATGTATTTTAATTTTATTCAACGAATATAAAATAAGCTAAGCTAGGAAGGGGCTATATAGTGGGTATGCTCTAGAATTCATAATATAAATTGAAATTTTTATTCATTTAGTTGTATCTATGAACAATCATAGTATAAAGGGGTGGATAGAAAAAAAGGGATAATGAGTTTGGTGCCTCCAATATCATTAAAAAGAAATCAAAAGGATGTGAATTAGTGGCCAATTAGTAAATAAGATAATGGGATGTGATTTTTTGTCCACAAAAGTAGAAATAGGGACTTGATACTTGAAAACTTAAAAATCCTTTCATAATGAAACCCTTATATCTATTATATCATATGCAAAAACTTATTTTATTGTGTACACTAAAAAATAATTTTCTAAGGCATGGACGTAAGTATAGATTGTCTTATTGAAAGGTTTCTATCATTATAATAAATTTAATTTTATAGAATTTGTATATATTTGCATCAAATGTGTATTACTGTAAGAAGACCTACAACTAGTTAATGTGTGTTATATAGTTCAATAGAGTATTTTAAATAATGAATAATCAAAGTAGTTTGCAATAGTTGATTTAGGTCAATTAATAACACATTTCAAAAATAACTAAACAATAGGTTTTTCATAACACAAGATCATTAAAATGAAATGAAGGATCTATTTTGCTTAAAATTTCATTGTTATTTGTTGTATGGCATTTAGATTTTGCTCAAGGACAAGCAAAGATCTAAGTGTGAGGGAGTTTAATATGTATTAAATTTGTAGCTTTTTCTTCTCTTAGATATTTAATTTTTACATGATATTTTTATTTATTATAAGAAATTTGTTGCATAAATTAAATTTTTTTTTTGAATAATTTAGTCAAATTTGTCTAATTGGATTAATTTTGGTCAATTGGATTGACCCATATTCAATTGACCAAATGGATTGGTATAATATTCATATTAGATTAATTGTAACTTGTGGAACTGTCAATTCAAAGTAATGTGTCTTGACTTTAAACCTTGAAAGTTTGCATTTGTATTAATTAAAGAAAGGTAAGTACAAAATATAGTTTAAAAAAGAAAACCTAAGAAAAAGCAATAATGTTCCTATCATCCTCCTAAATGACAAAAAAAATAAAGGAAGAATAGTATCCTTATTGCTATCATTCCAAGAAAAAGTAAAAATGTAAAGTAGTGGAAGCACAAAAATATGCTAGCCTTATAATGTCTGTGCATGTGTAATGGAAGATGACTTGGTGGAAATTCTAAAGGAAACTAATGCCTAGGCCAACTTGAGGTAAACTTTTCTATGTCTCTTTTTGAAGGCTTTGCTTTAGATAATCAACCACACAAATGTTATCCCCTTCAAAAACAATTCCTTTGAGCTCGTACATCTAACGTTCAATGATCTTCTTAGTAGAAATCATGGCTTGGAGTTCAATGTAACTATGGTCCCAACGATGAAGATGATTTCCCGTAACTGTGATGAAGCACCCTTTCTCATCCTTTATGATGATGCCAATGCTAGCCTCATCTAAAGAAAGCAAAGATTCATCTACATTTTTTTTCAGAAAACTAGGAGGGGGATGAGACCATGAATTAGGAGCTAACAATAAGGGTGAGTGATGTCCTATTGCTCATGGAAAGGAAAGACCACAACATGGGTGAAAGCTTCTATGATGGCAGCTGCTAGGATTTTGGGGGTACCATGGGGGTGGATGTAGACATTGCCATTTTTAGCATGACAAGCTCGGTAAACAAATTAGCAATAGGAACAAGCCCATGCCATATTAGTCTTCTTCATAATAGATAGAGTTTGCATTAAGCTCAATAAGTTGTGGAAGGTAGGAAGTGTGTTGCCTCATAAAGAAATGATCTTGATAATGTTAGTAGCAATGGAGTAGTAGACAGTAATGTGCTTAATTTCTTCATCTTGATTTCATCCCCACAAATATGGACAATTTTCCTTGAGGCCCCTAATGTGAAGCCAAGTGATGGTTGGTAGTGCTTCTTTGATAAGTCTCCACCAAAAGAATTTCTCCTTAGGATGTAAATGGAGGTTTCTCAACCATTTATGTTAATCTTTACTGCTCAAGAATTGAGTGTCATATGCCAAAGGTTATCCTTAAAGTCTCTTGATTACTTATACAAATAATTTAGTAAATAAAATATATTGATTACTTGAATTCAGTACTTAGATGTACTAAAGAATGGCATGAGCTCAAGTAGCAAAAAATGTTTACTCTAAGGCAATCTATGGTAAAATCTATGACATGAATTTTTCTTAAGGATGGGTTTACAAAGTCCAACCTAACTTGGGGCTTCAAAATCTGTGAAAGATATAAAGTTAAGTCATATTAAAATTTTTGATGTTAATGTACACATTTATCACAAATCTAATTAGTCAATAGAAAATTTAAAGAGGAGACTATATTTTGATTTGCATTTATATTGAATGATATCACACTACTAATTTTTAGAAACTATATATCAAGGCATATAACTTATTAAAAATTCTTAGAAAAAATTGGATCTAATGACTATTACCTTGATTTGTTTACTCATATGCTAATCTATATTATTATTAATATTGAAAATGTTTTATCATTTGAAGGAGTTAGCAAACTTTCACTTAAATAATATCACTATTTGATAGTAGACATAAGTATTCACTTATAAAATTTCTCATTTTTTTTATATTTTCACTAAGAAAGCACCTACAAACTCAACTACTTAGCATCATTTTTTAATCTGATAGAAGAATAAGCCTTCTATAGATAGCACACAATCCCACAACTAGTAAAATTCTTAATAGATTTTTACTCCATGTGGTAGACGTCAAGTAAGCATTGGGGAGTAAATGTAACATAAATTATATCTCAAGAAAGTTAAATTAAAGCTCAATTACAAAAAGCTAAGGCTAAAGCTTTATAGCATGATCATAAAAATAGACACAATTATAAGAGACTATGTATGAGCTCGATAACAATCTATAATCTAAAATATTTTATATATAATTAATATTTATTACTTATATTTTTTTATCTCTCACTTAGAGACTTATATAGTTGGCTAAGATATAAAAAAGCTATAGAAATGAGTGGTTGAAAATTTTTCTTCATATGGGCCGGCACCTCCTCTTTTTCCTCTCTCTTTTTTTCCTCCATTTTTCTTTTAATGGTACTAGCTCTAAATCTTATAATGCTTATAAATATAGAATGAAATATATTTTATCATCAATTCTTGAATGAAATATTTTGAGTGATGAATTGCTTTATTTTTTTTTTTTTTTGGTACTTTGTAGCTTCATGTGAATACCTCTTTTTTAATGAGAATAGGTGATTGTCTTTATATCTTTCATGTTATTCAATATTCTTCTCTAAAACTTACTTTTTAACCTTTTTCTTCACTTCATAAGTATTATCTACAACCACAGAAGAAAGATTTCACTTGCTGGAAAAACATCTGAAATCTAGGAGTGTAGTCGAACAATCTATTAGATGGAAAATGGGGGAAGGGAATATAAATTTCTCACATAATATCTAGATACAAAATGAGGCACTAACTATTATTCAATAGGAAAAAAATAATGATATGCTTAACAAGAATTTCTTTCAATTGCATGAAGACTCGTATGTTTGGAATGAAAGGGAACTTACTAAAATATTATTTACTTAAATAGTAGTTGATACAGTGCAAATTCCTATTGAACACAACATCAAGGATAAACTTATAATCATTTTGGATAATCAGTAACAAACTCTTTCCGAAGCTTTTACATTGCCATCAAAATTTGCATAAATTGCACTTGGGGTAAGCTGATCTTGCAAAGAAGTTGCAAACCCTTCATATCTTTTTTCTGCTAGTGACTCTTCCATAAGGCTATTCCTACTGATGACAGACTAATGGATAAAAGCATCATGTTATCTTCTAAATGTCAGTATTGCTTAAATGTTAAATCCATTAATCAAGTTTTCCTCCACTGGCACAAAACCACTATTATCTGGATTATAATATAAGACTTCTTTGACATTAATATACAAAAGCACATAAAGATAGTTCCCATCCAATTCTTATTAGCTTGGAAGAGTATAAAGGAGCACACTCCTAAAACCATATATGAGTATTAACTCCTCTTATCTTTTCTTGGTTCATTTGGTCAAATAAAAAAAACTTTAAGCAAAACGGGAAAAAAATCCAAAACAAATCATTCAGAAAGTTTGCTCATATCTTAGAAAAGTTCAAAATAATGGCACTCTTAATGATCCAAGTCTAAAAGAAGAAAGACACTTAGGTAAAATAGGACTCAACAATAATAAGTTGGAGATCAAATACACACTCATTCAATAGATCAAACCATGTCTCTGTTAGCTAAATTTTATGTTGATGGATCCTTTAAGAGAACAAAACATTCTATTTGTTCTAGAAAAATAATCAGAGATTTTAATGGCAAACTCATCTATTTCATCTATAAACCATGTGATTCCATGAACTCATTCTATGCTAAAGCTATTAGATAGTTATTTTTCTTCCAAATCACTCAAGATTTTCATAATTCCCCTTTTTTTGGATTGAAATTGATTCTTAGAATTTGCTCAAAACTATTTATGTTGTCCTACATATTCAATGACATTTGAAATATATGCATTCATAAATAGATAAAACTCACCTCTATTTATAAAGATGGAAGCCGAGTAGTAGATTATTTATCTAAATTATAAGAGATTAATCAGATTATCTATATTTATCTTTTTCCTAATGCTGATGTAAATAAAATGTAGTGATAATATATGTTTGCCTTATATGAGAGGTAACATTTTGTGATTATCTTTCTTTTACTCAATGAATCTCTAGCATTTCATAAGAATAAAAAAAATCTACAATTAGTATATTAGCAACCAAAGGCTAAACATCATAACACTAGGACTTAGTCTTGTTGTCTACTCCTCAACACTCAGCTAAACTTCACAAATTTGTATTATCTACTCTAGATCATAAGTACACATCTTTTACTAAACTTTTATAAGTTCTTCTAGCTATTTACCTTATATAAAATATATTTAATATAGTGATCTTTCAAATCATTTTGAATATTTTTGGGATCTTTATTACTATACCCTTTAAGCCCCTTATTATTTGACCATAAATTTTAGAATTCTTGATTAAATATTAAGTTATTAATTTATATCTATTTTATTTATTAATGTCACCAAAAGTTTTTTCATAATTATCTCACTCCCCAATGAATAACACCATACCTAGAGAATCTAGTAGAAGGATGTTAGGATGGTGGAGAAGCGGTGCTCATGAAATGCTTCACTAGTTATAGAATTCTTTGAAGTCATAGAGAAGGAAAAATAGCATTTATCTTCATTAGTAAAAAAATTAATCATTTCCCTTTTTCACCGACTCTTCTAAATGCATATTATAGTCCATATAGGAGGGTATTCTCTACTCTTCTCCTTGGATGATTGATAATAATCCTTCTTAATTCAACATTTTATCTCTTCTTATTCCATTTTGCTCTAAGAAAAAAAATGTTCTTTATGATTTGTTCAAAGAGAAAATAAAATTCACTCTAAATGGCTTAAGAGTGGATGTAAGTTTCATGATCGAACCATTTTAAAAATTTAAGAATGGTGTAGCACTTTAATCATAATTTTGTTGTGTTGATTATTACTTCTATTCTACCACATCAATTTTTCTTTAATGATCAAATTTTTCTTCTTTTTGTCTCTCTTTATCAGTCATTGATGATTGCACCCCTCTAATGAATTCATACCTAATTCAACCCTTTACTTTGGAGCTAATGATTTAATTCTAAGTAAAAAAAAAAGCTCAAAGATTCAAATATGGTTTAAATCACATATTATAAGTTTAAATTTTGTTTAAAAATAATTTTAAAACTAAAAAAACTTTTCAAAAATTAATTTAAATAAGTTTCAAATTCATAGTGAGATAAAACATTGTTAAACCTTGTTTATAACCTTTATTTCAAAACTAATGATTGAATTTTAAGTATGAAATTATTGTTTGAACTAGATTTTAATAAGGTTTGAACCTTATTAAAACTCAATTTTTTAGATTCAATTATAGTTCAAATTTAGCTTGAATAGAATTCAAACCCTTCATTATTTGTTTAGGTCATGTTTGAAGCTAATTTGAACTTCAATTAAAAATTTAAACTATAGTATGTGTATAATATTTTTCTAACATGTTTAGAATTCATTATTAGATTAAAGAATCTAGCTTAGTATTTGAAGCTCTTGGACAAATCCAAGTATCAAATTTATCTTCTTTTTCTCATTGTTATTAGAACAAAGGAGAAATGCCACCATTTGAAGGAATGATAAATATATTCTAATCTAAATAATTGAAAAAGTTATTAACACTTGTTTTGAATCAAAGATTATTCATGGATGACAACACACACACACATAGAGAGATAGAGAGAATCAATAAAACACTAGCTTTATTTATAAAGTGACGTGGGTTACCAAAATGGCTACACCACAAATAAGAGAATATTAAATGCATCAAGTACATATATGAACAGGCTAAATTTTAAAAATAGGCTTAATTAAAACTTTTATTAGCTAATTAGACACAAAAAATAATTTAAAAATAGGCCTAGTCACCCGTTGAACGCAATTTGGCCGATGTGATTCCAAGTCAACTTCAATCCAGAATCCAGGCGAGTTAAATTTTTTTAAGAAAAAGAAATTTGGCATAGTTGAAATATTTTGCCCATATTAGACTCATCTAACGTTAGAATCTAGCGAGATTAGTATTGTTGAAAATGTAATAAAATTCCCCACGACTTTTATGTTGACAAAAATCTACAATTTCAACCCATTAAGCCGCAACTTTTGCAAACGCTCGTAAAAACTGCAGTGCGGAGTTGAAAATTTTGGCACAGCCGTAGAATTTTACCCGTATCAAACTCATCTGATGTAATTGAGCAAGCTTAGTATCATTGGAAACATAATGAAATACCTCACAATTTTCATGTTAACTCTTTTATGTTGCAGTGGGCAGTATGGACTTATGAGCTGACTAATACACTTTTTCTCCTCATGTGATTTTGTGCCTTTAGATAAAATTTTATTTATCAACAGTTAACTTTTGCAGGACAGTTTCCAATGATACCATGCTCACTTGATTTCGACACCAGATGAGTCTGATACGGGAAAATTTCTTCGGCTGTGCCAAAACTTTTAATTCTGTACAACAATTTTTGCGAGCGTTTGCAAAAACTGCGGCTTACCGGGTTGGAATCGCAGATTTTTGCCAACATAAAAGTCATAGAATTTTGTTACATTTCTAACGATACTAAACTCGCTCAATTTCAACATCGGATGAGTCTGATACAGGTGAAATTTTGCGGCTGTGCCAAAATTTTCAACTTCACACCACATTTTTTGCGAGCGTTTGAAAAAACTACGGCTTACCAAGTTGGAATCTCAGATTTTTGTCAACATGAAAGTCCAGGAGAATTTTGTTATATTTTCAACAATACTAAGCTTATTTGATTCCTACATCAGATGAGTTTGATACGAGCAAAATATTGTGCCAAATTAAAAAAAAAAATTAGCTCAGGCCTAGTTGTCCGTTGAACGGGTGATCGGTGGTGACGTGGAATCACAGATTTTTATCAACATGAAAGTTATGAGGAATTTCATTACATTTATCATAATACTAAGCTCGCTCGATTCTAGCACCGGATGAGTCCAATACGGGTAAAATTCTACAGCTGTGCCAAAATTTTCAACTCCACGCTGCAATTTTTGAGACCGTTTGTAAAAAATGTGGCTTACCGGGTCGGAATCTCAGATTTTTATTAACATGAAAATCGTAGAGAATTTAATTACATTTATAACAATAATAATGTCACTCAATTTTGACACTGGGTGCGTCTGATACGGGCAAAAAATTGCGATTGTGCCAAATTTTTTTTAAAAAAATTTAGCTCAAGCCTAATCGCCCGTTGAACGAGGCGACTGGCGCTGACGTGGAACCGAAGATTTTGGCAACATAAAATTCATGGGTAATTTTGTTACATTTTCAATGATACTAAGCTCGCTTGATTCTGACACCGGATGAGTCCAATACGGGTAAATTCTATGGTTATACCAAAATTTTCAACTCCACACCACAGTTTTTTTGAGCATTTTTAAAAACTGCGGCTTACCGGGTTAGAATCTCAAATTTTTTTTCAAAATAAAAGTCGTGGAAAATTTTGTTACGTTTCTAACGATACCAAGCTCGCTTGATTTCGACACCGGATGAGTCTGATACGGGTAAAATTCTGCAGCTGTGCCAAAATTTTCAACTCCACACCGCAGTTTTTGTGAGCGTTTGCAAAAACTGCGGCTTACCGAGTTGGAATCTCAGATTTATATCAACATAAAAGTTGTGCAGAATTTTGTTACATTTTCAACGATAATAAGCTCGCTCAATTCTGACATCATATGAGTTTGATACTGGTAAAATACTGCGGCTGTGCCAAATTTTTTTAAAAAACTATTTAGCTCAATCCTAATCGCCCGTTGAACGGGTGACTGGTGCTGACGTGGAATCGTAGATTTTTATCAACATGAAAGTCATGGGGAATTTTGCTACATTTCCAATGATACCAAGCTCACTCGATTCCGACACCGGATGAATCCGATACGAGTAAAATTTTGCGACTATACCAAAATTTTCAACTCAACACCGCAGTTTTTGCGAGCGTTTGCAGAAACTGCGGCTTACCGGGTAGGAATCTCAGATTATGTCAATATGAAAATTATGGGGAATTTTGTTACGTTTCCAACGATACCAAGCTCAATTCGACAAGGATGAGTCCAATCGTAAAATATTACATCGTGTCAATTTTTTTTATAAAAAATTTAGTTTAGGCCTACTAAAGCGGAGATCACATAACGTGGAATCCACGCCAGCAAAAGTCGCCCGTTCGACGGCTGACTATGCCAATTTTTAATTTTTTTCGTACCTAATTACATAATTAAAGTTTTAATTAAGCCTATTTTAAAATTTTAGCCATATGAATAACCTTTAATACTTACTCTTGTATAATAGTATTATAAGATGGGGAAGACAATTTTTTGCTAATGTGGCCTTTTAAGCTTGATGTAGGGGATGCTTTGTCGAGGGAGAGTGCACTTTTCCGAGTTGAACCATAGACCAGTAGCGGTTGCAAGGTTTTTAGTTAGATAGCCTAGTTGTTACCTCAGGCGAGTTAACTCAAAGAGTTGTAATGAAAATTCTGGTGCGATGATGAGTTCCTTAGATGCTAAACCTAGATTGTGGCGTGCTATTCTTTGATTGTTAAGTGATTGGCAACTTGGTATGAAGGCTGAACTCATCGGCCTTCTAAGCCAAACTTGCCATAAGTTTACAATTAATATTTTTTTATAGGCATTGGATCGTGGGAAAGTGCTCGAAAGTAAAGAAGTTCAAATTGGTTTTCATAGTAATGTTCAAGTGAAAATACTTTTATTAAACAAATTCACAAATATTTACTCAAATAAATTTATTACAAATATATTTACTCAAATTTATGAATCGGAAGACATATAAGTGAAATTTCGCAAGCTGAACCGTCTTTAATGTCAAATTCCATTCAGCGCAGTAATGATCAGTCTTATTAATCTTGGGCAGGGGATGGAACGATGCTGAACCTACACGTAGCCAGAAGGGTAGAATTGTCCTCGTCAGCGCACAATGTAGATGAACCTGCATGTGGCAAGAAGCGTAGAATTAGACAACAACAACAACAACAACAATAACAACAAGCCTTAATCCCACTGGGTTGAATCCTTCGTCCATTGTGTCCCATTATGTGTCAAATTCTCATCTAATTTAAGTATACTAAGATCATTTTTTATACATCTTAACCAAGTCTTTTAGGTCTACCTCTACCTTTCTTTCTTAACATAAAGGCAAATCTACTACATCTACTCTCCTAATAGGGGTCATCTGGACTACCACGCTTTATGTGGCCAAACCATCTGGCGACTCTCCTAATCTTATCTACCACTGGAGCTACTCCAACTTTTCCCGAACATACTCATTTTGCATTCTATCTCTGAGTAAAGCCACTCATCCACCTAAGCATCCTCATCTCGTAACACTTAACTTAGTCTTATGCTTCTCTTTATTGGCCAACATTCTCGCACCATGTCATCAGGGTCTTACCACCATCTTATAAAATTTTTCCTTAAGTTTAGAAACTTTTCTATCACATAATAGGCCAGATGCATTCCTCCACTTCAACCATCCAACTTGAATTCTACTAATAACATCTCCATCTATTTCACCATCATTTGAACAATAGAGCCTAAATATCTGAATCGCTCACTCTTATTAATGACTTGATCACCTAAAGTCACAACACTATCACTAAAACTTCTACAACTAAAATTACACTCCATATATTCGGTTTAGATCTACTTAAGCGAAAACCTTTAGACTTTAAAGTTGACCTCCATAATTCAAGTTTCTGTTGGACTCCCTCTCTAGTCTTATCAACAAGAAGAATGTCATCAGCAAAAAGCATACACTAAGGTACATCTTCTTGTAAATGCCTCGTAAGAACATCCATAACTAAAGTAAAAAGATAAGGGCTTAATGTTGATCCTTGATGTAATCCAAATAGGAAAATATTTTGTCAATCCTCCTTGTGTTTGGACACAAGTAATGCTCTAGTATACATATCCTTAATGACTTGAATATAAACAATATTAACTCCTTTCTGTTCTAGAACTCTCCAAAGAACATCTCTTGAGACTTTATCATAAGCTTTCTCTAAATCAATAAATTTAGAGCTAAAAAAAAACTTATTATTCTAGAATAACTCATATAAGACTCATTAAATAGCTCTTATTGGCTCACTCGTTAAATAAACAAGATTGATATGACACTTAAAATACTACTAGTCGAAACACGAATCTTGATGTTAAAAGCAAGCTGATCCGAAGTTGAAAGTGGATGAGATCAAGCACTTAAAATATCATTGAAAACTTTGGGATATCAGTTAAATCCCTAAATAGCTCTCAAATATAGTGTTTATAATCAAATTGAGCGTCTCGATGAGCCAGATCTAACAAGCCCAAGATCTTATAATTCCGACTTCATTTGAGCATTCAAATATGTAAAATACATCAAATGATTAAAGAAATCATTTTGAGCCGTCCGATGAAGTGGAGTGGTTTGGATTTTGCATGTATTTACAGAGACGTCACTCTTTCAATCTATAAATAGCCCCTCATTCTTCATATGAGGGGAGGCCAAGCAAGAGAGAGGAGAGAGCTCTAAAGCTTGAAAATCCTCCAGGCATAATCGTGTCACCACTTGACGCCGGACCACCGTTGGTTACCAACCAGCCGGCCCGTCGCGCCCACCACTGCGATCTCGCTGTCGTTAATCTCGTCTCTCATCATGACGACTTCATCGCCGATGTCTATTCACCATCATCTACTACCACAATACCTGAATGTGACTATATGGTTGTTATATTCGATTTTGGGATTCCCATTGTCTCTCATATACATGTAATCCGTAATTGGGAAAACTTGTACTTCAAAACAAATATATAGTGGAAGCTTTTTACTGGGCTAGGCCCCATGATTTTTTCCCTCTTTTCGAGGTTTTCCACGTTAAAATTTAGAGTTTTCACTTCTTTAAATAAGGTTGGATTTCACAAACAAGTAAAGTAAACTTTCATTTCTAAATGGTTTTCTAGCACACAACAAAGATGAATACGAATAAATATTTTAAACTCGATTTATAAATGAGTTGAATATGAACAATCCTTTGTTTGATCATATTCAAATCGATTTAGCTCGAAATAAAAGTTATATATTAATCATAATTGTAAGTATGACTTAGTGATTGGAGCTTTTGTTATTCAAAATATTAGCCCAAGTTCATTACTTTTTAAGCCTATACGAGCCAATTCGAATAATTTGAGCTTATATGAGTCAATTCGAATAATTTAAATCTATACGAGCTATTTTGAATAATTAAAGTCCAATATGAATAAAATAATTTTAAATAACTTGAACACGAATAAAAATTCACTTCAGTCAAGCTGGATTCATTCACACCCCCTACGTAGAATTGTTCTCACCAGCACTCGACGTAGGAGTTTGTTTGAGACACCGCCGTCGGTACTCTCTCTCATCCCTCTTCCGTCATCCCCTCTCATCCGTCTTCGACTTCTGTGATCTGGAAGGAGTGTTATGCTATTAGCAATTACCGACGTAATAAACTTTAATATCTGGAAGGTATTCTATTAATTGCCTTCATAAACTTTATTTGCGGTTTGAAACTTGGCAATGGGCATCAGAAACCTGTTGTATGCTTGATGCCTTTATGGAGAGAAAATATTACATGCAGAATTCGGATATAAGTAGGGATATAAATGAGCCGAACATGAACAAGCTGAGACTCATTCATGTTTGGCTCGTTTATATTTGTTTGTGTTTATATTCAGCTCATGTTCAAGTTAAGCTCGTTATGAGAATGTTCGTGTTCGACTCGTTATTGCTCGTTTGAGCTCGAATGTGTTCGTGTTCAGCTCGAATAAGGCTGGTTTATTTGTTTGCTCGAATTAGCTCGATTTCAGCTCGTGAAGAAGCTCGAAATATGCTCAAATTTATCAAATTAAGTACTAAAACTAACTTTCTTTTTTAATTTTGAATTATTAGAACACAAAGTTTTAGATAAAAATAAGAAAAAAAACACATAATAATATACAAAGTTTATTAACATTAAATAATTCTTCAAATTTATAATATACATTTCACATAATTTTTTTCTAATGAAAGATACAATGATACAAAAGTATAAAACAATATTTTATTAAACTAGAAAAAGGGATACAAAATTCTTATGAGGGATAAGGCTCAAAGATCTAATGCTCTAGGAGCTACAAGAAGATTAAAGAGTTAAATCCTCATCTAAGTACAAAAAAGCAGAAAATAAAAAAAAACTAAAGAAAAGGTAAAAACTGAAAAGACAGTGACTAAGAGAACTTAAAAGATCGATTCGTGAATTCAAGGTCCAACACTTTGAAAGGAGAAGAGAAAATAATCTGCAAAAAATATTTGAGAAGATAGTTAATTAAGAGAAAAAAATGACTAAGATCTACAAGAAAAGATATAGAAGGCTCAGAGGCTCAGAATAAAAAAATATCCATTATAATTATCAACATAAGTGGCAATAAATTAGTGAGCATCCAACTTCCAAGAAGGGTTACAATCACAAAAAATGCTACCAGCCAAAGAAAATAATTATATGATTATCATAGCCATCATAGCCAATTAGCCACCATAAGCAATAAAAGCAACAACATCGTAGAGGTAAAGAGGGTGTGAAGAAGGCACCATGAGTCCACCCGAAATAGCCAACAAAGCTCAATGATTCTACAAAACCAATCACCAAAAGGAGACCAGCCTGCTAGAAGTAGAGGCAAGGCAGAGAGACCAGCAAAAGTGCACAGCACAGCTGCACAGGTTACAAGTACACCCCAAAAGTCCAAAACATCCAATGAGCCAATCAATCCCATAGAATGTAGAAACAACAAAAGTAAGTAAGCAACCTTCAAAGTTCAAAGTAACTTAGGCTTTGTAGTCAAAGCAATAATAGCCAAGTAAGCAAGTAACCAACAATTTAAAAAAAAAATAAATAACAACAATACAAGTATACAACAGCACCATTCACCAAAATATAGAACAACCCACTAGAAGTAAAGGGGATGCAAAAAAGCACTTAATAGTTCTAATTAACCAATCTAGAAAAAATAGTTCTAATCAAAGCAAAGAGGCTGCAAAAAAAGAAACCATAGGTCTATCGAGAAGTGAGAACAGGCTGAACAGCCAACCAAACATGTAAGAATCAACAAAATCAACCATCAAAGTGACAGGCTTAGCAATCAAAGCAATAACAACCAAGTAGCCAACCAATAAAAAAATAACAACACTATAACATCATATGTAGCCACTAGAAGCAGAGGCAAAGAAGCTACAAAAAAGGCACCAGATCCACCCAGAATAGCGAATAAAGCCCAATGATTCAATAAAACCAATCACCAAAAGGAGACCAGCCTGCTAGAACCAGAGGCAAAGAGACCAGCCAATAGTGTGCACCACATGTGTACCTAGAATAACCAACCAATCCCATACCCATTGAAAGATAGAAACAACAAAAGTAACCTTTGAAGTTCAAAATAACTTAGGCTTTATAGTCAAAGCAACAACAGCCAAGTAGGCAAATATCTAACAATTCTAAAAAATAATAATAACAATATAAGTGTACAACAGCATCATTCACCAAAATGTAGAACAACCCACTAGAAGCAAAGAGGGTGCAAAAATAATATGCAGAGAATAATCAAGAGGAAGAACAACCGAAAATACAAAACAACATAGAATAATAAAACTGGGCAGTGGGCAGTGGTCTAGTGAACAACAGTTACTGAGTTATAGACTCATGGTAGAAGCTAAATGCAGGCATGCAACCAACTTGGGAAAGAAGAACTAGACCACTAAATCTTGCTTAAGAAAAGGCATTGTCCATTATTCCTCTCCTCTCCTATAACATCAAAATAACTTTATAGATAACCGCCAAAATCTCATTTATGATAAATAAGCAGAAAATACTAATGAAAATAATGTTGCGTACCTATTTTGGATTGAATGGATATATCGACATTCGATGGCGACACTCTAATTGAATGAAAATATAGGAGTTTTGAAACTAGAGAGGCTCGGATTTAATTATAACACATATGTGATATGACATAACCTCGTACACTCTATATGATTAGATGTTTAACTTTAACATGTCATTCTAAATATAGAGAGATAAAGGTTGGAACATAAAAGTATTTGATGCTCATCAATCATCATCTTGAAAATCTCACATAATGTTGGCAAATTGTATGCATCCAAACCATAGATGATCAATAAAAAAATATCTGCTCAAATTTGTATATTTTATCATCATTTCAATCCTCTATAGGGTTACATGCAATAATGACAAACCAAAATGAAGGCAACAAGCAATGAAGCAACATTTATCTATCTGAGCATTTTAAATTATCATAGCCTCACTCCTATAATTCTTTTGTAAAAAAAATAGTTTGAACAGAATAATATTACACAATAATTCATAAATTTAAATCAACCCAAAGTAAGCAAACAATCAATCATCAGTATAACTGTATAACCAAATCCATAAATTAAAAATAAATAAAGTATTTGTAATTAAATGTATATGATATCCTCAAATGATTAGTAGCCTACTAGCATAAAAAAGGCATTGTTGATCATGAATCACCTAAGGGAACACTCAAATTTTTCTCCTCCAATATTTTTTGCTGTGAAAAAAAATTAAAAAAAATAAAATACAAAACAAATACAATGGAATAATAATATTAAATTTCATTGTACTATATTGAAGCAATGAAGCACTTACTAATGGTGCTTTAGCATTTATTTGGGATGATCTAATCCATATAGATGCACAAATTAATGCATTAACTGTCTTGACAGATAAACAACTTCTATAATCATCTAGTACCCTTCCACCAGCTCTGAATGCAGATTCAAAAGCAACAATCATTATTGGAATTGATAAAATATCACGAGCCATTATAGACAAATATGAATATTTTAATGTGTTCATCTTCCACCATTCCAAAATATCAAATTACTCAGTATTGTAAATAAATAATCCTTCCTCAACATAGACCTGCAAGTCAGACTTAGCAGGCTGTATGGAGCCAGATGACATAACAAAATATTTAAAACCCAACATATAATCAAATTGAGATGTGCCAAGAGGATCTATAATAGACTTCGAAGAAGAACCCACATTGATAGAATCATTCATTGTAGTAATAGAAGAACTCTCAGAAGTATATATTGCATGTATTTTCCAAAGAGCCTTCTCAACAGATATAATCTGAGAATCAAGTTCATATGGTTCATAGATCTTAGGAAATGTAAATGAAATGAATTTCAACTTTAAACGAGGATCAAGAGCTATAGTAATAGATATTAGTAGGTTACACTCCCCCCAATATTTATCAAATTTTATTTTTATAATTGTGGTCATTTTTCTCATATACTCATCTGGATCTAGAATCTTCCCAAAGAAGCTTCTTAACATGCATTACAGTTGGCAAAAAAATATTTGATGTTGAATAAGATGTGGAAGAAATTGTTTGAGTTTTATTATTAAAAATTGATAAGAACTTTCTAATTTTTTCATACATCAACCAATCATAATATAGTGATACCCACTTGTAATTTGAATCTCTAACTACATAATGAGTTAAGACAGTACGATAAATAAAAGTAGACTCAAGCATCATATAAGTTGAATTCCAATATGTTGACACATCAATATGAAGAGACCATGACATTAGTACTTCAAACTATTTTACAATCTCAACAAATTTGTGTAGCCTTGCAGGAGATTTTTTGAGATATTTAACTGACTCCCTTATATTATAAATTATGTTATGCACTTCTTCCAAATCATCATGCACCATTATATTCAATATATGTGGAAAACACCTGATATAAAAAATGACCATGGAAATGCAGTTTTCCTCTTGAATCAAAGATATTTCTGAGGCAAGAAGCTGCAACATCATTGTTAGTGGTATTATCAAGAGTAATTATGGAGAATTTATCCTGAAGATTCCATTCTAACAAACAATCACATATAGCATCACATATGAAAGTCCTAGTATGAGGAGGGTCAAGTTCAATAAAATTAATAATCCTTTTCTAGATCTTCCATGACAAATCAATGAAATGAATAGTCAAACATATATACCCTATTATATGATTAGATGTCCAACAATCTGATGTTAATGAAACTATTTGAATACTAATAAGATAAGTTTTAAGTTTTTCTTTCTCAACATCATAAATTTGCATATAATCATTTTTTATGGTGTTTCCAGACACACTTTCATAGTTAGAATTCAAAATTTTTAATAAGATATTGAACCAAGTGTGCTCTACCATCATAAAAGAATATTCATGAACAATAATGATCCTTGCAATAATTTCTCTAACCTGTCTTTGATCATAATTTTTAGGATCATGAAAAATAGAAATGTCAAAATCACTAGCAATATCAATTAGGGAGAAATTCAGTTGCTTCTGCCTTTTATCTAATAAATCAATAACTTGTTGACCTTTTGATTTAAATTTATCATAATCTTTGACATGTCTGAGAAGTTGTGAAATTGTGTCTGTTTTTGATTTTTGGAACTTAACTCCATAAGACATACATTGCAAGCAAGGAATCTCAATACCCTTAGATATAGTTTTAACCTCTACAAAGTACTCCCACACACTAGACTTTCTCTTTCTAACTTTTTTAGCCTACAACTCTAGTATAGTGCTAGTACTCTCAACAATTTGTTAAGATGCTTGATTATGACTATCTTCCAAATGTTCCATATCAACTGGTGATACCTCACCAGTTGATACAAATTGGGAGTGCTCAAATGATGACATATGTTGTATATAAACTATGAATAATTCCAAACATCATGTGTTAAATGACAAATATGTTAAAAAATAATGCATTCATAGATATAATAGAGTTTAGAACATACATAATACATTGCAACCAAACTTTGCATAATAAAAATGGCAATGATGAATATCATTTATAATAGAAGGAGAGCGAGCTTCATTATAATAGAAATAAAAAAAGATTATTAGAAAATTAGTTAACTGGCTAATGGCTATCTAAATCATCTAATTTTTTTCAAAAATAATTTGGTAAAAAAAGAAACAACAAATAATCATCAAATATCAAAGTAAAAGCATATGATCCTTTTTTTTTGCTTGGGAGGTTATAAAGCATACTTGAAGTATTACTAGTTGCAGAGCACTAGAGCAGTGTATTTACATTTTATTGCTTAATGCTTATAATTAACCAACCATCTATTTTTACCAGATAAATTAAATGAGAGAAATCCTTAATAATCTTTCAGGTTTTCCCCCCATAAATATATATATATATATAACTTAAATTGGTAGCATTTTTTTTCTCAATTATATATGCATAGAACAGGCACTATTCATCACATAATTTGAAAATGCTAAAGACTAAGAGAGTAGATTATTGTGAAATCCAAAAGCATATATAACGGCATATCATATTATGGCACATGCCTCACAGCCGCACAACGGTACAACGGCACAGCTGCACAAGGGAGGACTGACAGAGAAACAAGTGAGAGGGACAAAAAAATAGTTCATTTTACCATCATTCCATGAATCCATCAACTACAAAACAGTCTAAACAAATAGAGGGAACCACAGAATTTAGTGGTCTAGTTCTTCTTTCACATGTATGATATGTCGTATCTCATTCAATGTTAAAATCGATTTATAATGGGCTCAAAATGGCATATCATACTTTCAAAATAGTCTAAACAAGTAAACAGATACGGTGTATCATACTTTCAAAATAGTCTAAACAGATAGAGGGAACCACAGAATTTAGTGGGCTGAGGGCTCAGAAACGAGAGTCAGACGACTGAAAGGTGCGAGAATGAGAGGGACGAAGGAACCAGATGGAAAGAAGCACATTGAAAGTAAACAACATTACAGTCTCACAGATTCACAACCAACTGCAACACAACAACAGACGTATCCCGTATGCTTACTACTTAGAAAAACAAAAAATCTTTCCAAAGAATCGATTGCAAAAATGATATGTGAAACCCTAAATAAACCAACAGACTGATTTTAACATAGAATCGATTGCACATTGAGAAAAAAAAATCACCAGTGCCCAATTCAAATCATATAATCACTTCCAACAGAGGCTCCCATACAACAGAGGAGTTGTGCTCTCAAAAAATCACATAATCATAATAATCATAGATTGGCGAAAGACTAAAGAGGTCTGTGACATACCTGAGCGAGTAGAGCAGGTAATAATCTGAGATTAACAGTTAATAAAGTTGAGAGGTAAAGGAAATCACAGAGAAGAGTCAGACGACTCAAAAAAATGAGAATGAGAGAGAAGGACTGAGGATCAGATTCACTACTCTACTTGCTCGAGATGCCACACAAGAACGAGAGAAATCCAAGAGGCAAGACTCGGGAGGAAGGGACTGCAGAGTGCGGACTACTCGGATGCTCGAAGTCGAGGGACGAGAAGAAGTGGAGATTGGAGAACTCAAAGGAAGAGAGGCTCGAAACTAGGGTTCGACCGCTCGAACTGCTCGCCATTGGTAAAGCGAAACAACAGAATTCGAATCGCTCGGAAGTCGAATAGCGTAACATAAATACACAAGTAACGCAATCGAGGAACCACGCGTGGTTCGAGCCTAATCGAAATAACGGAACAGCATAGTTCGTGTTCGCTCATTTCAATCAACAAAATTTATTTGTTCGCTGGTGTTTAACGAGAACACGAAGCTGATTTTTGAGCCAAACACGAGCTGTTTGCGAACAACGAGCTGTTTTGACTACCCTAGATGTAAGGACTTCAATCGATTGCATTTCGCTTATTTTTAAATTTTATTCAAAATAGTATAAAAATTTATTTGGAGTCATGTGTCCGAATTTCATTAGAGTTTAGATACATCCGGACTTCTCATGTAATATTTTCTCCTTTATAGGGCCAAGAGGCGAAATAAGACAAATTTTTTCCATTTTTTTTATACATTTTAAAGTTAAATTTAGAAGGCTAAATTTTTAAAATAAGCACGCTTAACAACATAATTAGCAGATTAGGCATTAAAAAAAAATTTAAAACTAGGCACAGTCGCCCCGTTAAATGGGTGACTTGCTCCAGAGAAAATTGTTTTATAAAAAATTGTGGACCAGCCGCGGTATTTTGGCCGTATCAGAGTCATTCTTTGTCGGAATTAAGCAAGCTTGGTATCATTATAATCGGAAAAAAATTTCCCATGACTTTCATGTTGACCAAAAAAGGCGATTCTCCCTCATGCAATGCTTGAAAATGTGAGATTGTTTTGAAAACTGACCGCCAGATTTTGATCATCGAGTCGCCCCATTGTTAGAATTTAGCAAATTTGGTATCATTCGAATCGGCATAGAATTTCCAACAACTTTCATGTTGATCGAAAAAGGCGATTGTGGCTCCTTGCGTAGCAGATTTCGCCAATGCCCAGAAAATCAACGACGCAATTTTGAATAGTACGAGCAGCCACGGTATTTTGGCCGTACTGGAGTCGTCCGTTGTCGAAAGTCAGCGAGCTTAGTATCATTGGAATTGGTATAAAATTTCCCATGACTTTCATGTTGACCAAAAAAGGCAATTGTGGCTCCGTGCGTAGCAGATTTTGCCAATGCCTGAAAAATCAGCGGCGCAATTTTGAATAGTGCGACCAGCCTCGGTATTTTGGCCGTATCGGAGTCTTCCATTGTCAGAACTTAACTAGCTTGGTATCTTGGAATTGGAACAAAATTCCCCATGACTTTTATGTTGACTGAAAAAGGTGATTGTGACTACTTGCATAGCAGATTTCACCAATGCACAAAAAATCAGCAGCGCTAGCTTTGAATTGTGCAACCAGCCGCGGTATTTGGGCCGTATCGGAGTCATCCGTTGTCGAAATTTAGCGAGCTTGGTATCTTTGGAATCGGCACAAAATTTCCCATGACTTTTATGTTGATGCAAAGATGTGATTTTAGATCGTTGCATAGCGGTTATTGTGGATATTTATGGATTCAAAATAGCAACAGTGGATGGATCATTACAAAGTTTGCAAGCTGAAACAGCTACTCAGCATGACAAATTCATAGCTCTTATCTACTTCTCCAAAATTTCTAAATCTAATAGTTCAATACCAACAAGATATCTCTGATATTCTGCAGGCAAAAATGCAAATTACTTAAACTGGAAAGATATAACATAGATAAACAGTGTCTTGATATGCAGTGTACATAAGAAATATAAAATATTGACAAAATAGTGTACATCAAGCTATCAGATGATCTACATCTATAAACGACAACTGAGGACATCTAACGACGGTGGTGTCTACGTGGTGAAAGTGCGTCACTCCCTGGAGTATATTGAGCAGGTGGTCGCCGAGGACAGTCTCGCAAATGGTGCTGCTGATGTTGCGCTTTGTCTCCAGTCTGGTCAGTGGTCTGCTCTGGATCATCGAGGGGTGTAACATCGAGGTATCTCCTATGATGGTTCTGGCTAGAAGGGGACAATGGGGTACACTCCATGCATATGTGACATGTAGACCGGTGGGTGTGTATACATAGGAGGGTCTGCTGCCTGCCATGAATGAAATGGACTTAACATGGCTTCTTGATAAGAGTACGGAGCTGGTGTATCAAATGGGTAACTGTATGGACTGACATCTGGTATAGACAATGGACCTACATCAAATCCTATAGTATGTGGCTGAGAAGACAAAGGTGCTGCAGAAGAACTACTGGCTTCATCTGTATCTATGTACCTGCTATCTGATATATGCATATTCTTGCATAGTTCCCGCATAACTCCTCATAAGTGTTGATTGAATGCTAAAAATTAGTGTCCTGGTCTCTCCTAAAATAAAGCTGAAAAATATCTTGTGTGTCCAAGATATATTCTCGCTACAGAGGCAAGTATGTAATTCAGTTCTCATAACGCATAAATATTTGATTAGCATACAGTTTTTCAGTGCTTACCATCAGTCTCTCTCTAGGAGCTCTAGGATAGTAGGTGGTAGGCGGAATGGTCAGAGCCTTGAGCATGTATAAGGAAGCCTAGGATCGATACCACCTCATGTACCGACTGACAGCCGGGTCAATAGGAGGTGTAACATCACCCACGACAATAATTGAATCATGTCTGGCCTCCCACTGTGATATGTAAACTTGGTGATAATCAACCCAGTCAATAACAGCCTTCCCGTGACCATCGACTCGCTAAAATGAAGGATCTATAGGTGCCACGTCCACTATAGGTGACAGACCAAACTATCTGAGCACACAATCTGGGAGGTACCACTCAATGCTTTTCCAGCTGATCAACAGTACCCTAGCGAGCCAAATAGCCTACCCAACCAAGCAGATAGCTGCCACTCTCGTGCGTACCTGCTGTCCGTACAGCTCCCATATCACTTACAACATGACAGAAAAATTAAATGCCATACATAGGATTATAGAGATAAAAATATGAACAAAATGTGCTCTTAGTCATACCTGACCATGTAGCAGCCCATCAAGATCATCTCTGTACACTCTAACATGGGCAGGTGTCATCTCTCGCAGGTAACCCTCATTCCTCTTGCAACCAACGCCTTCCCATCCAACTCTGGGGAAAGGGTACTGCAATGGGTCAACATTTACATGCTCCCACAACCAAACCTGAAGTAAGTGCATACATCCTGCCATGTTGGTTCTTTGGCCTTGTTGCCTCATCCAACTCCTTGTACAAGTGTGCTAACACAGCTACTCCTATGGAGTACCTGCTGAACAAGCTCAAATCATCTAGTAATAGTAACTACTATAAATGTACCTCAGACCCGGACGTATCTACCAAAAGGAAGCAGCCAATAATGAACAATATGTAAGCTCTAAGGTGCATCAGAAAGTCAGCATCTGGTAGATCCAAGTATGAATTCCAATAAAATGTCCACCACATCCAACGTAAAGGTAAGCAGGTCCTTGCATGCGCCTGCCCCATGCAAAATGTGGATGTAACATGTGGCTGTACTGGATCATGGTATACCACATCGGCTCTGATGTCTCCGTCGACTCATCACAATCAAGCCAAGATAGTCATCTCCCTCCCCAATCACTTGTAGGTCCTATAATAGAGGCGTCAATTGCTCTAGAATCATAGCCATGTCCTGCATTATAATTGTCATCTCACCAACTACGAAATGAAATATGTTTGTCTGCGGTGACCAACTAAGGGCATGGCGGTGGTGATCAAGCGATATCTATGTGAAACATAGTCTAAGCCAGCATCACACAGTCCATCCATAAATCTGGGATAGTTCACCGGCCACTCCCTGAACATCAGTAGGTGTGACACTGCCTCAAGAACCTGCACAATATGAATTGATGATTTTATCAAAATGGCATTTAGAGTATAATAGCTTTGACAAATAGTAAAACTTACGGATCGGGTGTGCGACCTTATGCGCCACACAATGACGTAATCTTTGGGGTGTACTATGCGTCGGGCGTAGTCTCTGGAGGCTCCCTGGTCGCGCATCTATCGTCGTGCATGCTCCTCCTTCCTCGTATGCCATTTCACCTGTCTAGCAAACAACTTCTGAAAGTGCATGTCCACACCAAAAATATAAGCCATCAGAAGTACAGTATAATAGTGAGGATAGTAACATAAAATAATAAGAGTAAACACAGTCTAAGCAAGCGCATAAGTAAACTACTCATGCACATAGTAACGAGGTCCTACATACAACAAAAAAAATAGCCCGCTAACATTGTATAGCTACTACTAACATTAAGAAACGAAGAACAACCACAAGGAAAAAAATAGTCTAGGCATACAACTGGAAAAAATAATCGTAAGAAAACTAAGTCTGAATGAAACATACAAAAAAAAATAGTTTAGGCATACAACGCATTATCGACCAGTAAAACAATCCCTACAATGTAAGCAAAATACATCCACAATTAACATACATGAGTAACAAGATACTAAGAAAACTAAAGTGCACATACATTAAGAGAATAAACATGAATATGATAAAATAACATCTATCCACTAAGTCCAACATAGGCGATTTTGTGAGACTCTATTATGCCATTTTTACGTAGTCCACATATTTTATTATTTCACCGCATTCTCATCTAATTGTGTTATCTCTGGTTATCACCGGCCTTCGGTTGCTTGATTCCTTGACGGATATGATGACCAATCAATGCGATCAAGAATGACATGGGATTGAGCTTCGTACGTACTGTGGTATAGTTCTAGAGTGTAGTAGCGAGAGACGTACTGTGAATGACTCAAATGACGTTGCCCTAACATAGCAATGTCATGCGAACATGGAATGCGAAGTAACTAGGGCTACTTGCATGTACAACTATAACTATCTTGTTCTTGCAATTCAATCTTTAATGACATTGAGGACATAGCAAACACCTGAAATTCATTTAAATTAATTCTTGTGGGATCTGGGCATCTCCTAGCTTCAGGCTCATTTTATTGCAGCTAAGCCTTGACACGTGGTGCAAATATTGAATCATTTTGCCTGATCAGATAAGAAGCTATCTCTAGGTGTTGGGTAAAAACTGATACAAGATTGTAATAAATTGATATAATTAGAGCTTGTATCGGTAACCCACATGCCCTCTTGAGCACACCGTTGAAACACTCTGATGGGTTAGTGGTCATTGTGCCATATCGATATCTGTCATCATTACTCAATGACCACTTCACATCTCTTGCAAGCGACTCAACTCTTTTCTTTGATGTGTGTGAAGGTGTGAATGTCAATTGTATACCTGCCATGTACATCTTCTGACACACAAACTCAGCATCAGAAATTCCCATAGTTCTGCATGCCTTCTTGAAATTCTCTCTAAGATGGCGTAAGCAGTGGCGGTGTTTAGCTCAAGGAAAAAATTTGCGGCATCCATGTACTAAGCCTGAATTTCGGTCAAACATAATACATAAATCAGGTCGAGTACATATAAGCGAAATCAATTCCTGTAATGTCCTAATAAACCAACCCCAGGACTCATTGCACTCTGCTTTAATTATTGCAAATGCTAGAGGATACAAGTCATTATTTGCATCAATACCAACTACTTTCCCAAGATAAATGTACTCAAGACTTAGTGGTTTGCAAAATTGGATATGATATGAGAATATCTTGAAAATGGCGGATTCATAGCCTCGATCTTGTGTCGCATACGCACATACGATAAGTGATCTAGTGAGCGGCATGACTCTTCCCAACCGCCAAAAAATAGCGATAGCTTTTCTGCATCCCAAGCTTTCATATAGACACCCAAATGTTAAATTTTGATTCTATCAATAATTTTCACGGGTTTTAAATCCGGTATCTGACAAGTTGGATGTAGTAATAATAAAGCGTGAGGTGCGTGTCCTGCTCAATATCAAATGAGAATATGTGTGTGGGGCTGTCATACTAGAAATCCTTTAGGCACCACCAAGCCTCTTGCTCACTTGAGCATGTAGATGCCACAAGCATGGCCTACTGGAATGACTGCTATGTATGCAAAGTATAGTGAACCTCGTCTTGTTAGAGTCACATGTTACATATTCCACGTTATTTGTTATGGACCAACCACGATTGATGCCTTTTGTCATGAAAACACATCCCCTCATTTAAGTCTCCTAGAATAAAATTCTCTTCTAAAAAAATAAAATCTTGAGGCCATCAGTTCGGGTTGTCTCATTCATTTTGAATGATTCTTGACAATGATTATTTTGTTAGAGTAATCTCTTAGCAAATGACCATTCCCAGAGCTTGGACATTGTTCTTCTCCAATGTCACCTTCACTATCATCTGTGCCAGAACTCATTGAGCTAGCCATTGTTTCGTAGCCCTCATCTTCAGTTGGTAAAGGTGTTACATGATCGCCATGATATTCACCCATATTAGCAGAAGTCGAGACAATATGATGAACATGAATGGGAGATGCAGATACATCTCTATCATCAATGCTGCTCATTTTAATGCAGTATATAAGATTAAAATAGAAAATATTAATTAGATAATGACTTCGAGGTACGTACCTACGAAAACCTTCATTGAGGTCAGTCTGATATGGTTCTTGTGATAGTATAGTGTTGTGGACTACTTGAGTTAGATGAAATTCAGCTCCAGTGAAATTATGAACTTTGCTATCATCTATTTGTTTCAACTCAATTTTGACGTATACAATTACAGGTTGTACTTGCTGCATTAATGGTTGACTCACATACTTCATCATCATTTAATGGAGTAGCAATGAAACTGACACCAACATGAAATTTACATATGAGATTAATCCTAAACCATGTTGAATCAACTTTCAGTGACCTCATGATTTGATTCTGTATGCTTGTAAAATCAGCTCGTCGTGAAACTTGTATAGGCGATTTTTCCACCAGTGTAGGTAGAGAAGAAATCGTCACTAACACTGAGCTGGCCGTCGTAATATAATAATAAACATACTATGTCTGAACTCATATTTGAATCTAAAAATATGTATTGGAGACAGGAATGTTGAATAGCACACTGTTTAAATCAATCATATTCATAAGAACTGTATGGATCGCACTGAGACTCAATTTCTGTTAAAGTAAAGACAACCAAAATGAATACCACCTAGAATTTCAAACCTCAAATCTTATTTTCTATTTTTGACATCTAATCAATTCATTCACAACATAAAACACATTTCTAAAGTCTATAATAAAATTCACATGATACATGTGTGTCAATCTCCATAATACACAACCCATTTTTACAAAACAAAGCTCACATGAGGCATCCTAAATGCGAAATAAATAAGTAATCCACAGTGCTTGTCTTTGTAAAATGAATTGCATAAAACACAATTACCATTACATTTTAAAAGCTCTAACAGACTTTTGTGTATCAGTCATAAAAGTAAGACCACCAACCATATATCAAGAGATCCCACAATCAACTCGCTCATACTAAAGCGAGTATCAGTCACGTGTTCCTCATTTTTTTGTAAAAAATACAATTTCTCAAAAATATCAAATCCACCAACAAATGTGTAAACCCTAAAACTAGCTAATCACATGATAAACTAAATAATCAAATATTAGAACACATAAAATCAACATTACATTTGCCTAAAATCAACATCACATAAAATCCACATAAAATCAAACTTAAATAAAAAGGAGTTCCAAAAAATACCTAAAAAAATTCTTTCAAAAAAACATAAATCCACTTCAAACTTTACCTAAATCATAATACTAGCTAATCACATAATACACTAACTAATAACATGATATAACACAAATCAACATCACATTTGCATATTTTTCATTTTACAAAAAAAAAAATCCAAAAAAAATCAAAAAATACCTAAAAACACTTCGCTGGCCGGAAATGGCCGGTCGATTTCGCTGGAGCGGGCGGCGGGGCGGTTGGCGGTGAAGCTTGGCCGAAGATTTCACGCAAATGGGTGGCCCGGCGGCCGGGCGGCGGAGGGGCGACATCTCTAGTAGCATGATCGGAAGAAAACCGAGATCAGGAGGCACTGTCCCAATCTCGATTCAGCTTTTTTTAAAAAAATATTTTAGGCTAGTCTCGTGTAACGACGGACGGCAATGTCAGTACGGTCGGTCATGATCTCGTTAAATGGGCGAATGTGCCTAGCTAAATTTTTTTTAATGTCTAATCTATTAATTATATTTTTAAACGTATTTCTTTTAAAAATTTAGCCTATTTAGAGCAACTGCACTACTCTTGATTTTACTTTCGCTTAGCTTTTATATTTCTTTAAGATATATCGACTATTAATTTCATGAAAGGTGATGTATCTCTATCATTTTAAATTAATTAATTAATTTGATTAGAACAACTAATAAAAACATATAAATATTAGTGGCTGATTAATTAAAGAAGAAAATTATCGAGCTATATCATTTTATTGCTTGCCAATAACCAATAAGGGAAATTAATTCGTGAAATAAACCGTCTTTTACAAATCATCAGCCTGAAGTCTACTCGATGTTTATCAGACTGCAATCTTTTGGACAAAAGCCTTCAGATTTCTATGCGAAGAACCTCCCTCGAGGGTTGCTTGGCGAGCTTTCTCCTTCCATATCTCCGCTTTCCTTCGAATTTCCTCCGGTCTTTCTCCGTCACCCATCACAATCTCTAGGCACCGTTGCAACTCCTCTGCTTTCACTAACCCATCCTTGCTCAACTCCACCTTCACCCCCGTCCCCCACGTCTTCTCCATCAGCCATGCGTTCGTCAATTGGTCCGTCCACTGAGGCACAGCCACCGTAGGCACGCCGCACAACAAGCTCTCAACCGTCGAATTCCATCCGCAGTGCGTCACGAAACACCCCACCGCCTTGTGCTCGAGCACTTTCCCCTGTGAGCACCACTCCACCACCATCCCCTTCTTCACTCCTTCTTTCTCATCTTCTTCAAGCTCCAGTCCTTCCCATCTGTTGTCCTTCCTCACCACCCATAAATAAGGCCTCCCACTCTCCCTCAAGCCCTTCCATATCTCCTCCACCTGCTCTTTCTTCAGCACTGAGATGCTACCAAACGACACATATACCACCGACCTCTCCGCCTGCCTATCGAGCCAGTCGATGTACCCATTCTTATCATCCGACTTAAACAAACTCCCCTCCGCAGTGTCCTCCAGTAACGGACCAATTCCGACGATATTTATCTTATCAGACACGGATACAATCGCCGACGCCTCCATCTCATCCGCCGTATTCGCGATTACTTTCGGCTTCGAGCTATGCATCGCAATTTCAGTGTCCAGCGTCTCGAACATGTCCCTAATGAGGGAAATGATTACAGCATAGGGGTCATCTGGTGAGTTTTCTACGATGAAGGAGGGAAGGTCACGGATCCTCATCGGAGGCAGCCCGGGAAGATTCACAACGTTTAAAGGATCGCTAATCATGGCTGTGAGAATGCTCTCGTAGTCATGGAAGTAGTGCCAGTAGACCGCAAAGGCAGTGGCTGGTTGGATCCAGAAGAGGAAGGAAGGAATGCCGCGTTCGCGGGCGACGTCGCAAGCCCACGACATGAAGAAGGAGTAGATTATGCATGTGACCGGACGTCCGCGTGCGGTCGTCGACGATAGCAGCAAGGGATCTGGAGCCTTGATGCTTACTGTGGGAAAAGTAGGATTGGCTATCGTGCTTCTTAGGGTCGAAGCCATCATCGTAGCCGTTGGAATAGGGGATGTAAGCGAATAGATCGTCGTTTAGTACTTCTTGAATTGGGAACATGCGGCGGTGGGCATTGACGGCGGTGGAGAAGGTGATGCGGGAACCTGCTTCGCGGGCGAGTCGTTTGGCGAGGCGGAGAGTGGGGTTTATGTGGCCTTGGGCGGGGTAGCAAGCCACGAGGATGTGCTGCTGTGTCATCCATTGATTTCCAGTGCTCGATTTGATTTTTGTGGCAGTTAGAGAGCTTGATTGGATTTTGCTTTATAGGCCGATAGGTGATCTAAGCTCCTCGCTTTGTTAACGTAAGTGATGACGATGAGTATTTTCTGGAGCTGTTTGCCTTATGGCGCGTGGGCTAAACCGGAAGGCTATGACCCTCTTTGAAGAAAACAAACTTGCATACGATTTCGTTTTAAAATTCGCTTCGTAATGTAGGAAGTAGGAAGTATATATTAGAATTATAATACATTTATTAGTCATTAAATTATTTTTTATAAAAAAGTTATTTATAACTTTCTTTTTGGGAAGAAAGTTATAAATAATTATTTTTAAAAATAAAATAAATGTTTATAACATTCTTTTTTTTTTCTTAAATTAGGAAGATGATGTCATTGTTATTCTTATCCGTTAGAGAGAAAAACTCTTCTAAAAGTTAAGCATATTTTCCATAAATACTATTTTATATATATAAAAACTGATATGACACTGAAAATTCTACTAGTCGTAGCACGAATCTTGATGTCAAAATGTCGATTAAATTGATCAAATCAACTTATTATCGGTTCTTAAATTTGGAGTCTTTAGTCAAATCGGCGTCTTGATGACGGATCTAGCAAGATCTCCTAATTTTAACTTCATTTGAGCATTCAAATACTTAAAATACATCGATAATCAAAGGAATCATTTTGAGTCATCATAGAGTGGTTGATTTTGCGTGTATTCTGAAGCGTCGCTCTAATCATAAATCATTCTTCAGGGGAGAGGCTAAGAAAGAGAGTTCTGAGGCTTGAAGATCCTCCAACCATAATCGAGCCACCAATCGACGGTCATCGACCACCGCCGTCGGCCGCCAACCACCACCGACCGTCGTCGCCTGACCGGTCGCCTGCGTAACCAACCGTCGGCAGCCACCGCCGTCGTCGAGCCAATCGATCGTCATAATCGCTCGACCACTGTGGGTCTCTCGCTGTGACCACTGATCCCCACGTCATACCACCGATCATCATCGCCGACCACCGTCGTCGGTCATCGCCCGGCCATCATTCGCCATCTCGCGATTATTACCACCATGCCGCTCGTCTACGTGCCGTGATTTCATCATTCAATGCATGTTACTAACCATCTTCGCATTTGTTGTTCTGATTGAATTCCATTGTCGGACCTTATATATAATTATGTAATCCCATTGCTCGGAAAACTTTGTACTCAAAATGATATATAGTGGAAGATTTTCTTGGGCGCCTGATTTTTTCCCCCTCTTCAGGGGTTTTTCCACGTAAAAATTCTCGATTGTTCTTGTTCATTCTTCAAACATCTGTGTGTGTGCTGGATTTCACAACAAAGTTAAGGCGTAAACTTTTATTCTACCGCAATTGGGTTTCTAGAACACAACAGTTTGACGCCGTCTGTGGGAAACTGATTCCCATTACTTTGTAATGTCCGATGACCAAGTTTTCCAACAAGATCAAAACTATCAGCTAGGTGGAGCCTTTTATACTTATGAGGAGTGCATGCGAACAATAAAATTCATCAAACTCTGATCATTCAACTTTTATTGGAAACTGAGGGGCAACTCTTATTCTCAGAAGATCGCCCATTGTTAATATTCTGAGCATCTAATTGATTACGAGCCCAAAAAATAAGTCAAAGTTAGAGGATATTTCAAAGAAGATAGATCGATAAACTATTATCTTTACATTATAAGGCAAAGTTCAAAGAGTAACTTTGGTTATAACCTCAACTAGTTGTTTTGATCAGCCAAAAAAATAAGTCAAAGTTAGAGGATATTTCAAAGAAGATAGATCGACAAACTATTATCTTTACATTATAAGGCAAAGTTCAAAGAGTAACTTTGGCTATAACCTCAACTGGTTGTTTTGATTTGACCTCTTCCACAGAGGTTAATGTCATCGAGTAATACTCTGACAAATAATCTTAGAAGAGTCAAAATATTTAACCTCTTCCACACAAGTTAATGTCATACTTTGACCAAATAATCTCAGATGAGAGTTAAAATTTTTGACTTCTTTCACATAGGTTAAATGTCATCGAGTAATACTCTGACAAACAACCTCGATAGGTCATAACTTTGTACCTACTCCATACAAGTTTACGTCATTGAGTAATACTCTAACAAATAATGAAGAATCAAAATGTTTAACCTCTTCCACACAGGTTAGTGTCATATATTGATAAAACAACCTCGTATGAGGGTTAAAACTATTGACTTCTTCCGCACATGTTAAATGTTATCGAGTAAAACTCTGAAAATTAACCTCGAATAGGTCAAAACTTTGCACCTACTCCACACAGATTAACGTCATCGAGTGAAGACTCTGACAAATAACCCCGAATGGGTCAAAAATCCTCAGCGGATTCGATTCGACCTCTTCCATACAGGTTAACATCATCAAGTTACACTTTGGCAAATAACCTCGGATGAATCACAAATCCTTAGTGGATTCGATTTGACCTCTTCTATACATGTTAACGTCATTAAGTAACACTTTGACAAATAACCTCGGATGGGTCAAAAATCCTTGGCGGATTTGATTCGATCTCTTCCATATAGGTTAACGTCATCAAGTAACACTTTGACAAACAACCTCGGATGGGTCAAAAATCCCTAGCGGATTCGATTCGACCTCTTCCATACAGGTTAACGTCATCAAGTAACACTTTGACAAACAACCTCGAATGGGTTAAAAATCCTTGGCTGATTCGATTCAACCTCTTGAATATTGGTTAACGTCATCGAGTAACACTTTGACAGACAACCTCAGATGGGTCAAAAATCCTCAGCTGATTCGATTCAATATCTTCCATATAAGTTAACGTCATCAAGTATCACTTTAACAAACAATCTCGGATGGGTCAAAAATCCTCAGTGGATTGATTTCACTTCTTTCATACAGGTTAATATTATCAAGTAACACTTTGACAAACAACCTCAAATGGGTCAAAAATTATCAGCAAATTCAATTATATCCCTTCCATACAAGTCAACAGCATCAAGTAACATCACGAAGAATGTCACTCTAAAATTATCTACCATGATTTCTGAGTTTTTTGAGGAATGATACCTAATCAATGCTTCCCCACCACTTTGACAGTTGTCAACTATTGGAGTTTCAAGAAAATCAATTTTCTATGAACTATGGAACTTGATCGCCTCCAAATCCGGTCGGTCCAATGAGGATAGTTGACGCCTCTCTCGAGGTAAAATTAGAGTCTCACTGTATGAACTACGGGCCTTGATCGCCTCCAAACCCGGTCGGTCCGACGATGACAGTTGACGCCTCTTTCAAGGGAAAACTAGAGCCCTATCTTATGAAATATAGACCTTAATTGCCTCCGAACCCGGTCGGTCCGACGAAGACAGTTGACGCCTCTTTCGAGAGAAAATCAGAGCCTCGTCGTATGAACTACGGGCCTTGATCACCTCCGAACCAAGTCGGTCCGACGAGGACAGTTGACACTCCTCTCCAGGGAAAACTAGAGCCTCGCCGTATGAACTACAGTTTGATTTCCAAACGGTCGGTCAAGCGGACGAGCACCTCTCTCGAGGAAAATCAGCCTTGCCATATGAATTACGGGTCTTGATCGCCTAAACCGGTCGTCCGGCAAACAGTTGGACGCTCTCTCGAGGAAAACGGAGCACTGCTATGAAGTGCAGTCTTGATCGCCTCAAGGTGGTTCGGAGGATAGTTGACGCCTCTCTCGAGAGAAAACCGGAGCCTCTCCGTATGAACTACGGGCCTTGATCACCTTCAAACCTGGTCGGTCCAACGAGGACAGTTGATGCCTCTCTCGAGGGAAAACCGGAACTTCGTCGTATGAGCTATAGGTCTTGATTAGCAAAGCGAATAACCTTCTTCTAAAAAGAAGGTCAGAGCTTCGCTGACAAAAGAAATTTTTTTTTATTACCCTAACTCTTAAACTTCTGCTAGATAATTTCTCATCTAATGCAGAAGAACACTAGATCATATGAGAGTTGTGTCTCCTTATTTGACCCTAGGGGAGTTTTTATAGACCTACTATAGGGGCAAAAAGAAAATAAATTTAAAAAAAACTGAAAAAACCCTATCTCCTTATTATGGCTAGCGTTTGCCAGCCATTTAATTTAAAAAAAAATCCCATGTCCTCATTATGGCTAGCATTTGCAAGCCATTTAATTAAAAAAAGATCTCTTCTCATTATGGCATTTAATAAAAAAAATCCATCTCTTTCAAGACTAAATGTCGATATATATAATAATCAAATAAATAAACATTAATAATTAATTAGTTAATAAATAAATTAATACATATAACATATGTAATTATAAATTGTAATAATAAGTAAAGTTATTTTATTTTTTTTTAAAAAAACTAATATATTTTTGGATGAAATAAGTAATATCATCTAAAAATAGGGGGGCAACTAATATGACACTGAAAATTTCATTAGTCGAAGCACGAATCTTGATGTCGAAAGCAATCTGATTCTGAGTAAAGACTTACCCAGATTAAGCGCTTATTGAAAACTTTCCGATATCAATCGGCTCTTAAATATGAAGTGTTTATAGTCAAATAGAGCGTCTTGACGAGCCAGATCTAATAAGCCCAAGATCTCCTAATTTTGACCTCATTTGAGCTTTCAAATACTTAAAATACATCAGATTATCAAGTGAATCATTTTGAGACATCTCATGGAGTGGTTTGGATTTTGCATGTATTTACAGAAATGTCACTCCTCTAATTTATAAATAACCTCTCATTCTTCACATGAGGGATGACTAAACTAAAGAGAAGAGAGAACTCTGAGGCTTGAAAAACCTCCAAGCATAATTGTGCCACCAGTCGACGGTCAGGCCACCGCATGGTCATCGGCTGCACTTTGCCGATTCATCGTCGTGACCACCATTGGTCGCTGTCACCACCGACCATCGGCGACCGCGGTCGCCATTGACCAGCCGTTAGTCACCCGCGGCGGTCATCACCGTAGATCCCGCCCGTCATCATATGGTTGGTGCCGCCGTCGCTGTCGACCAGCGATCCTTGCCATCGACCACCATTGGTCGCGTCATCGACCATGTCGTCGACCAACTATGCCGACCACCGTCGCCGACCATCGGTCATCGCGTTGTCGGTCCCTTGCTAACCATGCCGTCGGTATTGTGTTATCGCCGTAGTCACGCTCACCGCCGGTACCACCACTTCACAATTGGGATCATCCGACCATCATTCACTATCTTTGACTACCACCAACTATTGTTACATCCCAACTACCGTTGCATAGCTGTTGTTACCTGATTCTGGGATTTCCGTTGTGAAGCTTTCTCATATACAACTTGTAATCCTGCTATTGGAAAGATTCAAACTTTATACTCCAAAGTTGATATATAGTGAAGCATCTTTACTGGGTTAAGCCCCGTGATTTTTTACCCTGTTCTTGGGATTTTTTCATGTAAAAATTCTGGAATTTTTCGTTCTCTCTTCAAATATTTGTGTGTGTGCTGGATTTCTCAACAAGGCTAAGACGTAAAGTTTTATTTTACCGTAACTAATTTTCTAGCATGCAACAACATTGATTATAAATATCAAAATAGTAAACTTCAGGGTATGGGCCACGTGCCAATAGTTCAAAATCTAGTTCAAATAATATTTAAAAATTTTATTTAAATCTTACTAAGATAATTTTAGATTTTGCTCAATTTTTTTTTTGTTTGCTAATACTATTGTAAAATAATCATCTTGAGATACTGATTTTTGCATCAATCAATGTCAATGTTTCTCATGCATGAAATTTTATTCATCATGACAAGAAGTCAAGCAATACAATAAATATCCAACTAAATTTAACTCCATCAAAATAGAACACTAATAACCCTAACACTTTTCTACTCATCATGACCTCAAAGAAATAAAGGAGTGAATTACTTTCTTGACCCAACGAGCAATGGAATGAGTTTGTTAGGATAGTCTATAGGGTGTAGAACATGAAGGGTCCTTTGAGTCATCTAACCATCGAGTTAGGCGCAAGAATTCGACACTAATTTTAACTCTCAACTTGGATGGTACCTATCTCCACATTAGCGATGACGAGAAGGCAATTTGAAATTGGCTTATGTATTTTCTTGAAAAATCGTCAACGTTAAAGTTCATAATCTGTTATCTATAATTATATAGAGAAAGGTTTCACCTAGTGGACCAATTCACTTACTTTTAGTAAAAAATTTCACCACTCAACCTTGATGACATGCTAACTATCATCTCTTATTCACCATTTTTAGAAAATTTGTTTTGAGATGGTACTTACACCTTTTAATAGACATAATAACTTTTTTCTTGAGTTCAAATAAATGTCTATCACTTATTTGTCAATGTGTAGAGGCCACTCAAGAGCTTGCAAATAGTTCAATAGATGAACCAAGACCTATATGAGTTGTTAAGGAAGTTCATTATATGTTTTCAAAAGGGAGATGCAAAAAGTGATAGATTTGGAGCCTATAATCACACTTTATTATTAGCATATGTTGTGTTTGACTAGTTGTGGTCTATGGATTTAAAATTATTATGATATTTTCTTTAAAAATTTTCACATTTTTTTATAATCAAGTAGTATTTACAATTTGTGTATGCATCATTAGCCTAACCTAAACATCCAACTTTTTTTTTATGATGATGCACATATCTATATATAATATGAATTTTCTTGGGTAAATCACATCTTTTTTTATTCTATTTTCCACATTTTATAATAAAGTATTTTGTGCATAAATATTAGTGCAGATGCATGCGATATTGCAAATTACAAAATGAATCGATCAACAACAATCATGAGGTTGTGATGTTCAAATTGGGATAAAAGCTGAATAAACAAAATCTCCAAAGCAGGGAGGTATCAATAAAAAAGTAGAAGAAAAAAAAATTCCCAAAGAGGGAGGCATTAAAAAAATCCCTAAAGTTGGAAAGTATAAAAACAATTTGCATTTCCCCAATTTGATATTAAGTGACCTATCATAGTAGTTGTCTATCTACTTGAATCATGCAATAGCATCTCTATTCATTCAAACAACATTAAACCAACATTTTATTTTAGTTACAAATATGTCTAAAAATTTTAGTAAATTAACTAATGTTGTTTCCATAAGTTATGAAGTATCAATAAACAGACATGTCACATATAAGTAAAAAAATTTGAAAGGGTAACTAAAGTACTAGTTAATGATGCATATCATACCATCAATAAGCATTTTTAATTTACTTGTTTTATAAGGATATGTGTTGAGAATATTTCAAGAAAATTTTCATGATTTCAAATACATAAATTTCCACTAGTATTTGACTTGCTCATCCTTTTTGACCCTTTTTGATGTGTCAAAAGGGAGAGAAAAGTTTATTGTTCCATTCATGTTTTCTTTTTAACATTTTTTTTTTTGATCTTCTGTATATTCTATATCATTGCATTTTTTTAAGACATAAATTGACGGGCACTTAACTCATTTCATTATTATTATTTAAACTCTTAAAACTCAATCATAAATATTTATCATCATTGAAAGGGGGAGATTATTATCCCAACAATCCTTCACTTAATATTCTAAGTTTTGATTATCACAAATATTTCTAGTTGAACAAATTATTTTTTTACTAATCAATTGTTTGTACAGACTATGTTAAATCTGCAATGCAGGAACCAAAATTAAGTAGCAAAATCAAGATTCTCAGTGAGAACATCAACTATGGATGATTGTCAAAATGCTTGATCAAGAATTCAAGAAGATCAAAAATAATGAAAGATTATTACTAGAAGATTCGGTCAAGTTCAAAATTTTTATTGTTATGCCTAATATTTGAATTCTGTTTATGCTTATGTATTTGGCATGTGAATGATGAGTGAAAACTAAGCACATACACTTGGGAGAATATAAAAGTAATATTTTTTTAAAAGAAAATCATACTATAAGATTTATAAAATATTGTATGATGGTCCTATTTTCTAATTACTTCCACCATCATAAAAAGTTGGCTAAATAAAAATTTTGCGAAAATTGTATGATCGTATAAGATGATTTGAATCATACTGTAATATTATTCACTTTTGTTAAGCCCAAAGATTATCTAAATTAAGTAGGGGTGTGCATTATTTGGTTTTAACCAAAAAACCAAACCGAACCAAAGTTTTTGAGAAATTTGGTTCAGTTTTGAACTTAGTAATTTGGATTTTGGTTTTAATTAATGAAAACTTTAGTTTTTGGTTTTTGGATCGGTTTGTTAAATAAAATTTTGGATGGAACCAAATAAACTAATGTAATTATATGTAATACGATTTTATTAATTTATGTATAATAAGCTTATATATTATACACTAATTTTTATTTATTTTTGAATACTTTGTAGGTGCTTTTTTGAGGACCATTATCCAATTTTCAAAAATATTTTGGTCTCATAATATGGTAATATATTTCCATCAACTTCTAAGTTCAAAACAACATTCAGGTAAGTAAAAATTAGTTTTATATATTTTTTAGGGCATGAAGTAGTTAATTGTATTTTTTTATTAAATGTATATTATTTTTCTTGCTTGTTCATCATACAAAAAAATTATGCAAATAATTTTAAATGTAACTTCGGTTTATCCAAAACCAAACCAAAATAATTGAACCAAATTATTATTTGGTTTGTTTGGTTTTATTTTATTTAATTCGGTTTGGTTGATATTTTTAGGAATTCAAACCAATCGGTTTTAAAAATTTATCATCCAATCCATCCAAATCAACCAAACGCACACCCCTAAAATTAAGTTGTATAGGATGATTAGGTTTGTACTGTACGATTAATTTTTATTAATTATGACAACCATCATTATTAATTTGGGTAATTAGAAATCATTCTTAAATTGACTAATTGTACAATGCAATCTTAATTTGTTAATTACCTAATTATAGTCTTGTATTTGTGGGATTTGATTTGTGAATATTTTTCTTAAATTGATATGTAATTTATAATTGTATCGTACAAGAAGAACAAAAAGAGAGATATTTTTTTATTTGTATTGTTCATACAGTACAAATAGTTGCAACTGTTTAGGATGACCTAGTCATCCACAGCTTTAATCATAGCAAATTGAATTGAATGTACTGTATGATTATAAGTCATACAATTCAATTATAAATCATATTATACGATTGAACCAACTTTCTCAAAGAATAAATTTAATAATTTTTTACTCAGCCTCCTCCCTATAAATACCCCTTTTAAGAGAACTTAAATCAACAAATTCTAAATGTGAAATTTTTCAAAGAAGCTCAAGGGAGAGTGCATTGTTTAGGAAAAAGGTGAGGAGATCTCTCTCCTCTTTTCTTTTAAGGGATCGTTGTCAGTAATGTTGCACTTAGTTGTTTTATTCTCATTTACATTGCCTTAAGTCTTATATTTTCAACTTGAGATTATGTTCTTTAGTGTAAGAATTTGTGTAATCTTTATTTTCTTTGAGAGATTTTTCTTTGTACCTCTTGTGATGGAGTGACATCCTTCTTGCCTTGAAAGCAAAGAAGAGTGGATATAGAGTTTATCTAATACCAGTGAAGGAGAGAAGCTTATCTTCCCTGACAAATTGTGCCGAAGGAGAGAAAGTAAATTTTGGAGAAGATTTGGAGAGTGACGACCAAACCACTATAAATCTTGTGTCCCACTTACCTTTTTTTTTTGTTATCACTCTTTCGCTTTGATTAGATTGATGTTTTTTCTTTCATATTTAATTTTAATTTCCTTGTATTTTAAGAATTTTAAAAAGCACACCAATATATCCCTCCTCTTGGGTGTGCCAATACTTAACCATCTCCTTTATGAATATCAAATTCTTTCTTAGCTGAACCCTCACTATCTAAGTTTTTTTTTTGAAGATAATTGTATTAAATTAAGAGGCTAATTATCCCAATAAATTTATTACTCCAGTCTAAAATATTAAACATTAATTAAATAGATTCTTAATAGCTTTAAAATAAATTGCATGAAACAACAAAACTCATGTGAATATTCTCTAGGAACATGAAATTAATGTCACCTATAATAATTTTAAAAATAATTTTGATGCAAAATTAAGTCAAAATATTTTGACATATGTTTGTTCTTATAAAAATAATTAATTTGGTCATCTGAATAAAATGAACCTTACTTTAACTGTTTATCTAATTTTTTTTTTGTTTTTTTTTTTTTTTTTGAAGAGTGATGGTTTTCTCGTAAATTGAGTTAAATTAGTAATCATTGATTTCCACAATGAAATGTAGAGATATTCCCTCTTCCATAAACAAACAAAAAACGTAGATCATTATTAAAAGCACGTGACGAAAAATGTTCCCTCTCGACAAGAAATTATAGTAATTAAAATTTGTTCATTGAGAAAGTTTATTTATGCACGACTCCTTATTAAAATCTTAATTTCCCCGTGACGTTAGCGCCGTGACTCAAATAGTCAAACATAATTAAGAGGGAAATTATCCCCTCTAAAATTTATTATTTTTTTATAGGATATAAAATATAAATTATTTGTATTTCCTAAAATTTATTATATTTACCTATCATTAAAAGAGAGATTGTTAAGTTTCAAAACCCGAATTTGATAAATAAAATCAACTTTGCATAGCACACAATTCTAACATATTTATATATTTAATATCTAAATTTTCATATATATATATATATATATATATATATATATATATATATATATATATATATATATTACACCAAAAAAAAATTATCTTTAATTTTTTAAAAGTAAAATATATATTTTTATGAATAAAAAATATTATTTTTATAAATAATAAATTTTAGATGTTTGATATATAAATGTATAAAAATTTTGTGCTATGTATATGTAAATTTTTTTAAAATAAATCAAAAATTTGTCAATGAATTTTAAAATTTTTATTAACTAAATTAGCTAAGATATAATTATTCATTAAATTTTTAATAATATTAGACTTTTTAAATACTTCACGCTTTAAATAATATTCTTATATTTTATTTGTCTAACATTTATGTGTTCAAATTAAAAAGAAAGATTTCAGAATTTGTTTGAAAAGTTAAGCATCACTAAACCTATCATATATCTAGTAACCTCTATTGAACTCAAATTAATAATTGTAACTATGGAAAGGATATTGTCCGTTTAAAGGTTCCATAATCAAATGAAAAAGTACTAATTTTTTTGAGGCATGTACCTGCATAGCACATAAAATTTATATATTTATATATCTAACTTCCATATTTTTTTTATAAATATTACTTAAAATTTTAATATTACTTAAAAAATCATCATTATTAATTTTTCAAGGTAAAATGCATCTTTTCATACATAAACAAATATTATATTTATAAATATCAAACTTTAAGTGTTAGATATGTAAATGCATAAAGATTATGTGTTATGTATTTAAATTTCTCTAATTTTTTTATTGCAACATTTGCAAGATTTTTTTTTTTTTGAGTGGTGAACATTTAAGTTGCATGTAAGTAATGGCCAAATAATTTAAAAAATACTAGCTTATACATATGATTATTTGTCTTTACATTTCTTACTTGTTGCTTCATTTTAGTTTTCTTTTAATTTGCATCAAGAAATATTGCAAAGTATAATAGATTTGAGAAATCTTGAAAGGGGCTAAACCAAGTGAAGTGAAGTGAAGTGAAGAAGAAGAGGCAAGCAAGGAAGAACAAGGAAGCGCCGACGGTCGTCACTCTCCACCGATCACGATCCTTACCGCCCGTCAATCTGCCCGAGCAAGGAAGAAGAGAGGGCCAAGTAAGGAAGAAGAGGAAGAGTCCGAGCAAGGAAGAAAAGGAAGAGTCCGAGCAAGGAAGAAGAGGAAGAGTCCAAGCAAGGAAGAAAAGGAAGAGTCCAAAGGAAGAAAAGGAAGAGTCCAAGCGAGGAAGAAGAGAAAAAAAGTAAGGAGGAGGAAGAGAGCTCGCTTGAAGATCCTCAAGCAAGATCGCATCCCAAGCAAGATCAGCTCAGCTCGTGACCATCAACTACCGCCACCAGTCGTCACTAATTGTACCCATTCCCACGAAGTTCTGCATCTCCACCATCAGTAACAATTACAACCTGATCATTGTTACACTATTGTTATTCCTCCCTCATATGCAATTCTGTAATCCCGTTATTAGAAAAACTTTGTATTATGAAACAGATACATAGCTCAGCAATTTAATGATCTTATGACAAATTGAGGAAACCAAAGCTAATAAGGAACTACAAGAATTATATAAAAAATTGCGGACAATCTTATTCCCTCATTACAGTTAGTAAAGGGCTAATTTGGCTCAAACAATTGTAATAGCAAAGACTTCGAACTCAAAAACAAAATCATAAGAGAGTTCCATTCAACACCAATAGGAGGGCATGGAGGCATTGAAAACTATGACGATTACTCAACAATTCTTACGGAACAGATAAAAGGATATTAAATAGTTTGTATCAACATGCCCCATTTGTCAACAAATCAAATATGATACTCGAGAGGCCGGGATTACTACAACCATACTTTGCCATTTGCAATATGGGAGGAGCCCTACCAAACAAATTTTCTGCAGTCCATCTAGCTCAAATCTTTATCACAGACATTGTGAAACTCCATGGGATACCACAAGGAATAGTATCAGACAGAGACCCATTATTTATGAGCAATTTTTGGCAAGAATTGTTCAGATTAAGTGGAACAACTTTAAAACATAGCAGTGCTTACCATCCTCAAACAGATGGACAAACAGAAGTAACCAATAGAATCCTAGAACAATATCTAAGGAGCTTTGTTTTGGATACACCTAAGGCATGGTTACAGTTCCCACCATGGGCAGAACTCTCATATAATACTTCAATCAACATATCAACAAAAAGACACCTTTTCAAATTGTCTATGGCAGACTTCCAACCCCTATAATACCTCACAATGAAATGACAACATCAAACACAGATGTGGACAAGATGTTACAACAGAGGGACCAAGCTACAACAAATAAACTAATCTACAGCAAGCACAAAACAGAATGAAACAAATGACGATAAACATAGAAGAGAGCGCACTTACAAGTTAATGATCTAGTATTAGATAGAACCATATATATAGGAGACTTGATGGCTGGGACTCAATATTCCAAATTACAAAGGAGATATTATGGGCCTTTTAAAGTGCTACAAAAAATAGGTATGGTGGCTTATAAAATTGAATTACCTACAACGGCAAGAATACATAATGTATTTCACATATCTAGATTAAAACCCTACAGGACTCTACTATCCATCCGGACATTCAAATCAATTGAGATGGACAAATGTTTATCACACACTGTCAAAGTCCCGGATCACGAGTTATACTAAAGGGAGATCAGTCAAGAAGTACTAATAATGGAAGGACTATTAGAAAGCAGATATATCTTGGGTGAGAGAAAGAAATACAGAAAATTTTCTCGATTTTGACCTTGAGGACAAGGTCGAGGTGGGAGGGGAGTAATGATATGAACACATATCCAAGTGAGACAAAAGAATCGGGGAGAAGGCCTAAAAGACTTCACTAACACTCCCAAAACATTATAACAACTATCCAGAAGAAGATCCACAATAAACAGAGAATAAATCAATAGGTAAATAAATAAAATAATCAGCTTTTACAACAGAGGATTTCCAGACTTTATGCTCAATACAGTAAATAAGCAGACTAAACGGATGAGATCAAGAAACACAAGCCAAAGACATCTAAAGCAAGACTAATAGCATGAGATCAAGAAACATAACGCCGACCTGACATCTAAAAAGAACTAGCATGAGATCAAAACCTGGCGAATACATGAGGCACGATCATATAAATTAGTTATGAGACCAACAGAGGAAGATTCTAGAAGAGCAAACCAAATACTATAAATAGAGATGAGAAATCAAAGAAAGGGATGAAAAATTATCTCAAGAACTCCTCCTCTGTGTCTTCTTCTTCTTCTGTCTCTAGCTTCCTCTCTTTCCCTCTCTGTATCGATCTCTCCTTCCTCGCCAGAGTATTTCTCACGGTGGAAGCCGCCGGAAAACACCATCAGAAGGGAGCAACTCCAACAGAGCGCTTCCCTTCTCTGTCTCGAGGCTGTTCCGACATCCTGAGATCATTTCTACGGTGGATCTTCACCGGATCGACCATCGCCGGTAAGGATCTTCTTCCTCTCCCTCCGATCTACCTCAGGAACCCTAGACAACTCGCCGAGACGAAGGAAATGAGGCGAGTTAGATTCAAACCGATTCAATCCTTCCATTCAATTCCCGGATCGAACGCGTGTACTCCACTAAAGCTCATCCAACGATCCTCAGCCAAAAGACGGATCAAGCCGACAGGGAGTGAACACCTGTAATCCACTCAGAATATCATTGATCAGAAACCGCAAGATAGAATAACACATCCAAGGGTTATTAGATATCCCACTCCATCCACGGTTAAAGCAGATCTAAAGAAACACCATCCACGTGATCCCATCCCCGAGATAAAGACGCGAGATCCTACGACGGAAGGCACCCAAAACTACTCGACCTCTCAGACTCATAGGGTTGAATCAAGGGCGGTTAACTCGAGAACCGACTCAAGTCAAGGTGAAGCCCAATCAGGGAAATTAAAATCAAAGCGAACCGTAATTCAAACCAAGACTTAATCACTCAATCTTCACTGTATTAGATCAATTTACGGAAATTAAATCATATCATATTACCTTAGACGAGTTAACTCAAAGAGTGGTAATGAAAATTCTGGTGAGACTTAACTCAAGAGTTGTAATGAAAATTCTGGTGTGACGATGAGTTCCTCAGATGCTAAACCTAGATTGTGGCGTGCTATTCTTTGATTGTAAAGTGAATGGCAACTTTGTATGAAGGCTGACCTCATTGACCTTCTAATCCAAGCTTGCCATAAGTTTACAATTATTATTTTTTTATAGGCATTGGATCGTGGGAAAGTGCTCGAAAGTAAAGAAGTTCAAACTGGTTTATATAGTAATGTTCAAGTGAATATAAAGGATTATATATTCATGATTTTAGTTTCGCTTAGCTTTTGTATACATCGTAAAGTTAAATTTAGAACAACTGCACTATTCTTGATTTTAGTTTCGCTTAGCTTTTGTATTTCTTTAACATATATCGACTATTAAATTCATGAAAGGTGATGTATCTCTATCATTTTAAATTAATTAATTAATTTGATTAGAACAACTAATAAAAACATATAAATATTAGTGACTGATTAATTAAAGAAGAATATTATCGAGCTATATCATTTTATTGCTCGCCAATAACCAATAAGGGAAATTAATTCGTGAAATAAACCGTCATTTACAAATCATCAACCTGAAGTCTACTCGATGTTTATCAGACTGCAATCTCTTGGACAAAAGCCTTCAGATTTCTATGCGAAGAACCTCCCTCGAGGGTTGCTTGGCGAGCTTTCTCCTTCCATATCTCCGCTTTCCTTCGAATTTCCTCCGGTCTTTCTCCGTCACCCATCACAATCTCTAGGCACCGTTGCCTCTGCTTTCACTAACCCATCCTTGCTCAACTCCACCTTCACCCCCGTCCCCCACGTCTTCTCCATCAGCCATGCGTTCGTCAATTGGTCCGTCCACTGAGGCACAGCCACCGTAGGCACGCCGCACAACAAGCTCTCAACCGTCGAATTCCATCCGCAGTGCGTCACGAAACACCCCACCGCCTTGTGCTCGAGCACTTTCCCCTGTGAGCACCACTCCACCACCATCCCCTTCTTCACTCCTTTCTCATCTTCTTCAAGCTCCAGTCCTTCCCATCTGTTGTCCTTCCTCACCACCCATAAATAAGGCCTCCCACTCTCCCTCAAGCCCTTCCATATCTCCTCCACCTGCTCTTTCTTCAGCACTGAGAGGCTACCAAACGACACATATACCACCGACCTCTCCGCCTGCCTATCGAGCCAGTCGATGTACCCATTCTTATCGTCCGACTTAAACAAACTCCCCTCCGCCGTGTCCTCCAGTAACGGACCAATTCCGACGATATTTATCTTATCAGACACGGATACAATCGCCGACGCCTCCATCTCATCCGCCGTATTCGCGATTACTTTCGGCTTCGACCTATGCCTCGCAATTTCAGTGTCCAGCGTCTCGAACATGTCCCTAATGAGGGAAATGATTCCAGCATAGGGGTCATCTGGTGAGTTTTCTACGATGAAGGAGGGAAGGTCACGGATCCTCATCGGAGGCAGCCCGGGAAGATTCACAACGTTTAAAGGATCGCTAATCATGGCTGTGAGAATGCTTTCGTAGTCATGGAAGTAGTGCCAGTAGACCGCAAAGGCGGTGGCTGGTTGGATCCAGAAGAGGAAGGAAGGAATGCCGCGTTCGCGGGCGACGTCGCAAGCCCACGACATGAAGAAGGAGTAGATTATGCATGTGACGGGACGTCCGCGTGCGGCAGTCGTCGACGATGGCAGCAAGGGATCTGGAGCCTTGATGCTTACTGTGGAAAAGTAGGATTGGCTATCGTGCTTCTTAGGGTCGAAGCCATCATCGTAGCCGTCGGAATAGGGGATGTAAGCGAATAGATCGTCGTTTAGTACTTCTTGAATTGGGAACATGCGGCGGTGGGCATTGACAGCGGTGGAGAAGGTGATGCGTGCCTGCTTCTCGGGCAAGTCGTTTGGCGAGGCGGAGAGTGGGGTTTATGTGGCCTTGGGCGGGGCAGCAAGCCACGAGGATGTGCCGCTGTGTCTTTTCCATTGATTTCCAGTGCTCTATTTGATTTTTGTGGCAGTTAGAGAGCTTGATTGGATTTTGCTTTAATAGGCTGATTGGTGATCTAAGCTCCGCTTTGTCAGCGTAAGTGATGACGATGAGTATTTTTTGGAGCTGTTTGCCGTATGGCGCGTGGGCTAAACCGTAAGGCTATGACCCTCTTTGGAGAAAACAAACTTGCATACGATTTCGATTTAAAATTTACTTAGTGATGTAGGATGTAGGATTGTGCATAATTCCATTTAAATCGAAAATTTAATTAAAATTCAATCTAAATTTTAAATTTGGATCAATTTTTTAATTTTATTTTGAATTTTGAATTTAATTTTAGCTAAATTCAATTTTTTGAATTATGGATCGGATTTAAAAATTTATAATCCAAAAAAATCGAAAATCCGAAATTTTGTCGTAGCGCCTTAGGTCTAAAGACAAGAATCTTGGTTACGCTGCAGCCATTGTTTCAGTGTGCTCCTTTTCCATCTCATCAACTGCGGTAGGAGCTTCTTCTTTAGCTTTCTCGTCGCATTTGCTTTCCCCGACGGTGAGTTTCTCTAGTACTACAGCAGCATCATCGGCTTCTTTGCTTTCTTTTTCCTCTCTTTCCAATAGCTTCGGCTTGCTTCTCAACCGTCTCCATGAACAACTTGCAGTCTGAGATAACGAGAACAGATGAACAGACGAAGATAACCATATGAAATTGATATTAGCAGAAACAAAATAATAATGAGTAACAACCTACCTCAAATATTAACACAAAAGTAACATTTTCAGACATAAAATCATAAATGACTTCCTTCTACATGACTGCTGTCAATTAAAGAGATGAGTTCAACATATTTGTGCAAATTATTGACATGAAAAGCATATATCAATAATTCACGGGCAGTAAAATAAATTTTTAGTGGAAGAGTAGAAAATTCTTGTAATTGTAAATATATGTCAAGTATACTTCGGCTTTTACAAAAAAAATAATAGAGAGCAACAGGATTCTAAAAATTATAAGTAAACCATACCTAGATGCACCAACTAATAGGCAGTGATGCTAAAAGACTACTCATCCATGGCTAACATCCATTAGTTCAGCTTCTCAAGATATCTTTAAGCAATTTAATCACCAAAAATAAAATTCCTGATAGATTCCGAAATTTAGCCGAAAATCTAAAAGAAATCGAAATTTTAATAAAACCGTGAAATCTGCCTTTTTAATTAAATAACAGGTTTTTCATTTTTATTATTTTTGGTTTTTTAAAAACAGAACCAATAATCCAAATTTTTTTTTTAGATTGGATTGGTTCAGATTATATTAAATCTCTGGATCGGTTTTGGATTAATTTCGAGCGGATTAACAAATTAAAAGCGATCCGTCTAGTCAGAATGCACTTCTAGTAGGAAGTAGGAAGTATATATTAGAATTATAATACATTTATTAGTCATTAAATTATTTTTTATAAAAAAGTTATTTGTAACTTTCTTTTTGGGAAGAAAGTTATAAATAATTATTTTTAAAAATAAAATAAATGTTTATAACATTCTTTTTTTTCCTTAAATTAGGAAGATGACGTCATTGTTACTCTTATCCGTTAGAGAGAAAAACTCTTCTAAAAGTTAAGCATATTTTCCATAAATACTATTATATATATAAAAAAACATTGATTACAAATATCAAAATAGTAAACTTTAGGGTATGGGCCACGTGCCAATAGTTCAAAATCTAGTTCAAATAATATTTAAAAATTTTATTTAAATCTTACTAAGATAATTTTAGATTTTGCTCATTTTTTTTTGCTAATACTATTGTAAAATAATCATCTTGAAATACTAATTTTTGCATCAATCAATGTTAGTGTTTCTCATGCACAAAAAATTTTCATCATGACAAGAAGTCAAGCAATACAATAAATATCCAACTAAATTTAACTCCATCAAAATAGAACACTAATAATCCTCGCATTTTTCTACTCATCATGACCTCAAAGAAATAAAGGAAACTTTCTTAACCCAACGAGTAATGGAATGAGTTTGTTAGGATAGTCTATAGGGTGTAGAACATGAAGGGTCCTTTGAGTCATCTAACCATCAAGTTAGGCAAGAATTCGCACTAATTTTAACTCTCAACTTGGATGGTACCTATCTCCACATTAGCGAGGAGAAGGCAATTTGAAATTGGCTTATGCATTTTTTTGAAAAATCGTCAACCTTAAAGTTCATAAACAATTATTTATAACTATATAGAGAAAGGTTTCACCTAGTGGACCAATTCACTTACTTTTAGTCAAAATTTCACCACTCAATCTTGCTGACTAATCACCATCCCTTCTTCACCATTTTTAAAGAATTTATTTTGAGATGGTACTTACACCTTTTAATAGACATAATCACTTTTTTTTTGAGTTCAAAGAAATGTCTATCACTTATTTTGTCAATGTGTAGAGGCCACTCAAGAGCTTGCAAATAGTTCAATAGATGTACCAAGACCTATATGAGTTGTTAAGGAAGTTCATTATATGTTTTCAAAAGGGAGATGCAAGAAGTGATAGATTTAGAGCATATAATCACACATGCGCTCTCATCTAAGGTATGAGAGAGGAACCATTTAGATACGCTTAACATTCAATAGCCCAAGATTTTGGCTAAGTTGGTTGAACTCACCAATAGACATGATATTGTGGAGGAGTATAGTGCTCTTAATCCTCCATGGAGACTTAACTAGAAAAATTCCATGGAGGCATGATCATCTACTACTAGAATGTTGGAGACCATTTAGATGTGTGGAGTGCAAACATGAAGTCACATGTGCTTCACATTCACATACTAGAGACCATAAAGTGTGCAAACTTATGTGAGATTAGTGCCAAGAGAATGATTTATAGCTCAACATCATGAGGCATTAAAACTACTTATCCTTCTTATAGCAAATATTAGTTGCAATATCATTTTTTTACAATCAAGCATTGCATATTTCTCTAGCCAAGTTAGTTATGGCCATATAAAATAATAATTACCACATCTATCCTAATCTTATAGTGGTAGGCGACATGCTTGAGAACAATCATATTGTACTTACCACTAAGTTTATATGTACAACACTAAAGTCGCTAACACATCAGGAGCTCATTCGAGGAGCTAATCTTAAATGGTGACCAAGAAAAAAATAGTAGAACATGAAAGAAATGTTTATAATATTTATAGAATTTTCACAAAATTTTGGGAAGTTTAAACCAACCAAAAAATAATTAGAATAAAACTAGATCAGGTTTAACCTTGTTTGGCCAGACAATTATAATGGAGTTCTAGATCCCCTTAAGTGGTGGGAGTATATGAAAATTAATTTTCTCATATTGATGAGAATAATAATTAAACACTACAATAATAAATCACAACAAAATTCTCAAATAAAAATTAGATCACTCACTTAAGTGATTTAGACTTCAAGTTCATTAAACTTTTCACAACATTGTTTGACCAATAATCCGTAAGTCTTTGAAATTTTTCTATAAATTTCTACATTCAAAAGTCACCATAATATCATTTAATATAATAGGAGCGTTTTATACAATTCACCATATTTTGAAATTGAAAAAGGAGGGAGAGGTGGGAGGAGGAAAAGAGAGGAGAGAAATTGCAAGAAGGGGTTTCTATGCGATGTTTATCAGACTGCAATCTCTTGGACAAAAGCCTTCAGATTTCTATGCGAAGAACCTCCCTCGAGGGTTGCTTGAGCTTTCTCCTTCCATATCTCCGCTTTCCTTCGAATCTCCTCCGGTCTTTCTCCTTCACCCATCACAATCTCTAGGCACCGTTGCAACTCCTCTGCTTTCACTAACCCATCCTTGCTCAACTCCACCTTCACCCTGTCCCCACGACTTCTCCATCAGCCATGCGTTCGTCAATTGGTCCGTCCACTGAGGCACAGCCACCGTAGGCACGCTGCACAACAAGTTCTCAACTCGAATTCCATCCGCAGTGTCACGAAACACCCACCGCCTTGTGCTCGAGCACTTTCCTGTGAGCACCACTCCACCACCATCCTTCTTTCTTTTCATCTTCTTCAAGCTCCAGTCCTTCCCATCTGTTGTCCTTCCTCACCACCCATAAATAAGGCCTCTCTCCTCAATCCGTCCATATCTCCTCCACCTGCTCTTTCTTCAGCACTGAGATGCTACCAAACACATATACCACCGACCTCTCCGCCTGCCTATCGAGCCAGTCGATGTACCCATTCTTATCATCCGACTTAAACAAACTCCCCTCCACCGTGTCCTCCAGTAACGGACCAATTCCGACGATATTTATCTTATCAGACACGGATACAATCGCCGACGCCTCCATCTCATCCGCCGTATTCGCGATTACTTTCGTCTTCGAGCTATGCATCGCAATCTCAGTGTCCAGCGTCTCGAACATGTCCTTAATGAGGGAAATGATTACAGCATAGGGGTCATCTGGTGAGTTTTCTACAATGAAGGACGGAAGGTCACGGATCCTCATCGGAGGCAGCCCGGGAAGATTCACAACGTTTAAAGGATCGCTAATCATGGCTGTGAGAATCCTCTCGTAGTCATGGAAGTAGTGCCAGTAGACCGCAAAGGCGGTGGCTGGTTGGATCCAGAAGAGGTAGGAAGGAATGCCGCGTTCGCGGGCGACGTCGCAAGCCCACGACATGAAGAAGGAGTAGATTATGCATGTGACGGGACGTCCGCGTGCGGCTTGGTCGTCGACGATAGCAGCAAGGGATCTGGAGCCTTGATGCTTACTGTGGGAAAAGTAGGATTGGCTATCGTGCTTCTTAGGGTCGAAGCCATCATCGTAGCCGTTGGAATAGGGGATGTAAGCGAATAGATCGTCGTTTAGTACTTCTTGAATTGGGAACATGCGGCGGTGGGCATTGACAGCGGTGGAGAAGGTGATGCGCCCTGATTCGCGGGCAAGTCGTTTGGCGAGGCGGAGAGTGGGGTTTATGTGGCCTTGGGCGGGGTAGCAAGCCACGAGGATGTGCGGCTGTGTCTTCTCCATTGATTTCCAGTGCTCTATCTGATTTTGTGGCAGTTAGAGAGCTTGATTGGATTTTGCTTTAATAGGCCGATAGGTGATCTAAGCTCCTCTCTTGTTAACGTAAGTGATGACGATGAGTATTTTCTGGAGCTGTTTACCGTATGGCGCGTGGGCTAAACCGCTATGACCCTCTTTGGAGAAAACAAACTTGCTTACGATTTCGTTTAAAAATTCACTTCGTAATGTAGGAAGTAGGAAATATATATTAGAATTATAATACATTTATTAGTCATTAAATTATTTTTTATAAAAGTTATTTGCACTTTCTTTTGGGAAGAGAGTTTTAAATAATTATTTTTAAAAATAAAAAATGTTTATAACATTCTTTTTTTTCTTAAATTAGGAAGATGACGTCATTGTTACTCTTATCCGTTAGACAGTTGACAAACTCTTCTAAAAGTTAAGCATATTTTTTATAAATACTATTATATATATATATAAACATTGATTACAAATATCAAAGTAGTGAACTTTAGGGTATGGGCCAAGTGCCAATAGTTCAAAATCTTGTTCAAATAATATTTTAAAATTTTTTAAAATCTTACTAAGATAATTTTAGCTTTTATTCAAAAGTATGTCAAATATTTTTTTTCTAATATTATTATAAAATAATCATCTTGAGATACTGATTTTTGCATCAATTAATGTTAGTGTTTCTGATGCATGAAATTTTATTCATCATGACGTCAAGCACTACAATAAATATCCAACTAAATTTAACTCCATCAAAATAGAACACTAATAACCCTAGCACTTTTCTACTCATCATGACCTCAAAGAAATAAAGGAGTGAATTACTTTCTTAACCCAACGAGCAATGGAATGAGTTTGTTAGGATAGTCTATAGGGTGTAAAACATAAAGGGTCCTTTGAGTCATCTAACCATCAAGTTAGGTTCAAGAATTCGGCACTAATTTTAACTCTCAACTTAGATGGTACCTATCTCCATATTAGCGATGAGGAGAAGGCAATTTGAAATTGGCTTATGCATTTTTTTTTAAAAACCATCAACCTTAAAGTTCATAATCATTTATTTATAACTATATAGAGAAAAGTTTCACGTAGTGGACCAATTCACTTACTTTTAGTAAAAAATTTCACCACTCAATCTTGATGACATGATAACTGTCATCCCTTCTTCACCATTTTTAGAGAATTTATTTTGAGATGGTACTTACACCTTTTAATAGATATAATCACTTTTTTTTTTAGTTCAAAGAAATGTCTATCACTTATTTTGTCAATGTGTAGAGGCCACTCAAGAGCTTACAAATAGTTCAATAGATGTACCAAGACCTATATTAGTTGTTAAGGAATTTCATTATATTTTTCAAAAGGGAGATGCAAGAAGTGATAGATTTAGAGTCTATAATCACACATGCGGCTCTCATCTAAGGTATGAGAGAGGAACCATTTAGATACGCCCTTAACATTCAATAGCCCAAGATTTTGGCTAAGTTGGTTGAACTCACCAATAGACATGATATTGTGGAGGAGTATAATGCTCTTAATCTTCCATGGAGACTTAACTAGAAAAATTCCATAGAGGCATGATCATCTACTACTAGAATGTTGGAGACCATTTAGAAGTGTGGAGTGCAAACAAGAAGTCACATGTGCTTCACATTCACATACTAGGGACCATAAAGTGCAAACTCATGTGATATTAGTGCCAAGAGCATGATCTATAGCTCAACATCATGAGGCATTACACACTACTTATCCTTCTCATAGCAAATATTAGTTGCAATATCATTTTTTTACAATCAAGCATTGCATATTTCTCTAGCCGAGTTAGTTATGGCCATATAAAATAATAATTACCAGATGTATCTTAATCTTATGATGGTACATGCTTAAGACCAATCAATCAAGATTTTGTACTTATCACTATGATTATATCTACAACACTAGAGTTTGCTAGCACAGAGCTCATTCGAGAGCTAATCTTAAATGGTGACCAAGGAAAAAATAGTAGAACATGAAAGAAATGTCTATAATATTTATAGAATTTTTCACAAAATTTTGGGAAGTTTAAACCAACCAAAAAACAATTGGAATAAAACTAGATCAAGTTTAAACTTGTTTGGCCAGGCAGTTATAATGGAGTTCTTAAGTGGTGGGATTATATGAAAATTAATTTTCTGATTGATGAGAATAATAATTAAACACTACAATATTAAATCACAACAAAATTCTTACATAAAAATTAGATCATTCACTTAAGTGATTTAGACTTCAAGTTCATTAAATCCTTTCACAACATTATTTGACCAATAATCCCTAAGTCTTTGGAATTTTTCTATAAATTCCTACATTCAAAAGTCACCATAATATCATTTTATATAATAAGAGCATTTTATACAATTCACCATATTTTGAAATTGAAAAAGAGAGGGAGAGGTTGGAGGAGGAGGAAAAGAGAGGGAGAGAAATTGCAAGAGGGGGTTTCTCCCTCTATAAGTTGCTACCCCTTCTTCATTTAAAAATAATTATAATTAATTAAAAATAATTTATTTATAATTTTAATAATTTACTTATTTCACTTTAGATGACAAAAAAAAATGCATTATTCTTATATAAATATACAATTATGACAGGAAAACTATACAATATTAAAATGATTAATGTGTCTAATATTTTGAAGTTTCATTCTTTTAAAATGCTTATCTACGCAATATAATTGGATCTCCAAGTTTGCTTCCATTGTTATAGATTGAGTTCTTATTATTAGACCTCTTTGTATTACATCATTTCCACTCATCTCCAAAGAAATCTTCTTGAAGATTTGAAGTCTATGTTCTCTACTATAAAGGTCTCAGCTTCACCAAATTATCTCTAGTTAACTAAGTATCTTTCAGATGTTGCCCGTCTCTTCATCTCCAAAAGAACTTATTTTATCCAAGTGTATCTATATATATAATGATATGATCCACCTCAAGAATGAATGTTGAGTTGGCACGAAGAGTGATTCGTTCTTATAAAGAATCCATCTGCATTTGAAGATTTAATAACTTTCTTAAATAATATCAGATCTTTCACATCAAAATTAAAGTTAATAAATATGCCTTTTTGCTAATTCAACAACATATGCATCTATGTTAATTCTCTCAATGATCTCAAATATCCCTCAGGCCCTTGCTAGTAATTTCATAAAATGTACATGATAGACATCTCTTAAAGTGGATTATAATCAATACATGATCCCCTACTTTAAAATCTTTTAAAAGTTTTATTTTTTTCTTTTACTTTGACATATTTGATATTAGTTATTTTCAATTGATGTCTTACATTATCATGAATGATTTAGAAATCATGTGCAATAATAAAGGCAGAATTTGAAAATGCATATGCATAAATGTTAGCAAAGTTAATATATTTCTTTGGGATATATACCATTTTATAAGGTATAGTATGTGTTGCTTTAGAAATAATGCTATTTATGTTAAGGGGTATGACCTATAAAATCTTGGTCAAAAGCATTCTCCATAATAGCTAAAATAATATCACAATTAATTAAAGTTTTGGACTTTTGGTTTGACTAAGATTTGGTTGGATCTCACGATAATGCTTATATGGAGGAGTTGGTGCTTATTTATTTATTAGTTCATATAGAACGATTTTACATTTTTATAATATCTAAATACATAAGTATTTTATATATCATAATGAATCACATAAATATCATAAAATTAAGGCCTACTTAAAAAAATATGTGCAAAGTCCATAAGTAAAATATCACACTAAATGCAATCTTTATAGCTATCTTTATAGGCATAAAACACTAAGATGTAATGGGCAAAGGAGGTGTGATTCACCCAAGTCACATGAAATGATTCAAGATGAGAGTCAAGCTTAAAGTTCACTCTAGAAAGAGTGTGGGTAGATATCACATTCATGGCACTACATCCATCTATCATTAATTTAGGCCTCCTCACTTTATAAATTACATACATGGTAAAAATGTTTCTTCTCATCCAATCTTCATCTCTAGCTACTATCATAAACCTCATAACTTTAATTTGACCTCCCACATGCTTTATGCCCACATCTAAAGAGGGATACATTGTGGTATTTTCAATTTCAACATCTTCTCCTCTCTCTACTTTCTCATATGTCATCTAGTAACATAATTTTAGCTTTACATTAATTCTACATATGTTCCATTTTTTGGCACTTAAAGAACATTATGCCCTCTTCATTGAAGATGATTTAATGAAATTTCTATTGGGTTGGGTTTTAGATAATGAAGGTCTAAGTTAAGCAACAACTTTGGCTAGGATAGAAGGATGCTTGATAAGAGGAATTTGGACCTTTAGATCTTGATGAAGTGATGAATTTTTAATGTTTTTCAAGAGTAAAATATGGTAAAAGGCATCCTCATGGTCTTATAACTCCAACTTATTCATAATGTCACTCATATGACTAATGATAGATATATTGGCTAATACCAATCTTGATTTGTATAATTGGTTTTAGCAACAAGTCTTCAAATATATTCATTTATTTCACTACTAATATGTTGCAATGCCTAAGGGTCATTCCTTTCATTTTCATGATTTCTTAGGATAATATTTAGCCTTTAACATCTCATTTATCTCTACCCATGTAAGAATGGATCTACCTAGGTTATCTTCTTTAAGTAGAATGTTATTCCAATATAATTTATATTGGATTACAAGTTTTATTTTGATAAATGTGTTTCTTTAATAGTCATCCATCTAATACCAATCAATAAACTCATCCACTTAGATAAGATAATCTAAAAACTTACAAGGATTACTTTAACATAAGTTAGAGCATCAACCTTCACTATTTTAATTTGTTTATTCAAAATCACAAGGTGCCTATGATGATCATTTATATGTGGATTCTTAATAGATGTCTCCTATGATGTAAGTATTCTAGGGTTTTATGAACTACTAATGTGTCCTCCTTAATATGTTTTTGGGCGAAGAGAGGGGTTTGTGCCATAATGTTCAAGTTTTAAAATTGGTTGGCTAAGTTCATGACTAAATCATATATCTTATTAAATATTATTCAGATTGCAAGCTACCCTTTTATTCAAATTGTCTACTTGATTTTGGCTATCAAATTTAAGAGACATGATGTCACAAGAATGAAAGTAAAAATATTTTTTTTTATATTTTAATTTTTGAAATATGCAATGAGATGTTTATTATAATTTTAATGAAATGGATACAAAGGCTTACTAAAATGATTTTTTATGCCTTCACTATGATGCAAACATAATTGAAATAAATTAACATAATACAAGTTCACTATAATTAAAATAAAACTCTATATACTTTAATTTAAGTTCTTCTATATTAATTTGAATCATGGAGAGGTTTTAAATTATATTATAGAAAAGTTCTTCATTGATTTAGAGCCTCCCAAGTCAATTCGGTAGGGGCTGACTTAGGGATAATGGCTAAGTTAATGAATGAGGAGCCAATTAATTGACACTAGTGCAATAGTTCATAGAATTGATTAGAACATGCAATTTATCATAATTTTTTGCAATAAAAATTAAGATAACATAACGACAAATTAGCAATTCCCAATGTTTGAAGAACTTTTTTATGTTAACTCCACCATTTAGAAGCACCATGTCGCTTTCCACTCTCTTTGATGATCACTTTTCAATACTATTCACTAATTTTGAGCTTTGAAACCAAATAATAGTGTGACTTGCTGATGTGTAACTCGTGTGACCTAATAAGTGGATGAGAGTTTTTTTTTTTAATTCTTAGAAAAGTGAAGAAGCTTGTAGTTGGGTTGAATGTGGAATGGGGTTGAAGATATGAAACAATGATTGGCTAGCTTCATGTTCTAAAACACCAAATTTGGAAGTTAAACTATCTCCATATAACTCTAAATTACATGAAATAAAATGAAAGGTGTAAGTGTGGGCTCTGAAAATTTTCCACCGACCTCTCGATAATTGAAGAAAGTATTGATTTATGATGTTGGTGTAATTTTTAGAAGGCAGATGGAATTATAAATAAGACACTACCCAGAGATTTCACCCTCATTTTGTGAGAACTTTAGATCTTCCAGGTTTCCTATAGGTGCAAGTTAATTACCTCTCAATCGAGAGAACTTTCAATTAAGGCGTTTGATTGCTAAATGTGTAGCGTGTAGTAGCAGCATGTGGAGTTTTGAAAATTGGGGTTTAAAATTTATGAAATTTATTATTTTAGCTTAAAATGGATGGTTGGGGGAATGATGACGTGCTCGATCTAGATATTATGGTTCTGTCATCCCAGGTTATCGCGATCCCTACATTTAGTCGAGAGGAGGTAATGACTAACCGCCAAAAGATCCTGTCAAGACACATGTGTTACTCGTCCAAGTAATTTTTTATGACACGGGGTGGTGTTTGTCTAACGAGGCAAAGAGCTTAGTGAGGGTTTTTTGCCCTATTAAGTATACTATGATTGACAACTCAAAGTGAGCCATTGGGGGCATCTGGTATGGTCATGATCGTAATATAATGGAGCCTTCGAAACCACTCGATCGAGGACTCAATAAATAACATCATTCTGAGTCTATCAAACCAGTAAGAGGACACCGACCGTCATGACATAAGATTGATTGAGAGTGAACATAATAGAACACTTGACTTGACATTGGCTCCTTTGTGAGCTAGGGTTTTCTTAATTTGTCACATCCGATAAATAATTGTGGAAGATAGATAGATTGAGTTTTGCTTTAAGTTTTTAATGATAGAATTTTATTTATGACTTTTTAGTTTGATACTTAATTTGAGCTAATTTGATTTGAAATTAAAATCACATTTTGATGAGAGTATCTCCTACAGTTAAAATCATCATTCAACACAGTCATCATTAGGGTATATAAGTTTGCTTGATCATTTAATTTATTATTTCATATCATGTCTACTCTATTAGTTTAATAATAGAGGATTAGATCTACTGTCATATGACAGAATTAGCTTCTTAGATATTTTAATAAGCTAAAATTCTTAAAATAATTGGATTTTTTAAGTTTTGTTAATCTATACCCGGTCTTAAGACCAAACCGGGAAGCAACCCGCGCAACATCCTCAGACATTAAATTTAAACATTCATAGTGTGTGGGACCATGGACGCTTTAGTAATTTAGTGCTTTTATTTCTAAATTATGAGATTGATTTGGTTCATTTAATTCCTAATTTATGCCTTTTTAGATATTATAATTTTACTTCAAATCTCTTTGCACCGTATTTATGAGTTGGATAATTTTATTTAATTAATGAAATTATTGATTTTAAAAATCATAATAAAATTAAATTTATTAATTTTTTTATTGAAGGAAGCCCTGTGATTTTTGTAAAATTTGATTTAATATCGCCTTATATCTGCTTGTACAAAGAGTTGCAAATTCGGTGGCGTTGAATGTGTTATAAATTGATCTAATATCTTATTAGATCTTTTGGATTAATATTTAATTGATTCAAAGTTGATTAGTCTTTGAATATTCAATAGGCTCTCGCTTATGACAATTCTCAAATTCATCCAATTATACTCAATTTCTTCTTGATCTAATTCGAGTATTTAATAAGGCGATGAATATACTTCAAATATTTTCCAAGGATTCATTGCTTATGCATATTAGGAATCATTCAATCTCATGGAAAATCTCTGATGAATTCTTTAATTTTCTTCAATTTATTTAGATATATTTGAAGAGTGTGTCTTCATTCCAAGAGGCTCTCTTATGCTTTGATTTAATGTCCAATTGAGATTCTTACTTCATTTGATATGAGGCATAATTTTCAATTATTCAATTATTTTTATGATTACTTGTTTATGAATTTAATACTTTGAGTATTCAATAAGAAACTCTATTCACATAAACAAACATCAGCTCTACTATCCCTAACTCCACATCAAGTATTCAATGACTGGACTTCAAGTTTTGTTATATTTCCTTTATGAATTTAATATTTAACTCCCCCATCTCAGTTAAAATTTGTTTAATTCTCCCACTTTTTCTATTTAAGAAATTTGTGAGAACACAGACTCACTTTATTAAGGAGTTACTTAATTTTTTTTAATAAGAATGAGTCCTCATTATTCCCTCCAATCTTTATAAATAAAAGGAGGGGTCTTTCATTTTATTCCACTTGTTTGAGAAATTGTGTTGCCATGGAGTATGAGAGGAGAGAAAATTTAATTTCATTTCGAGTAAGTGTTTTATTTCTTTCAAACTTTTTTTAAGCATTCACCGTCTATTTTTTAAGGCTTATCATTGTATTTACAATACATTTATTATTGAATTTTAAGTTTAGATGATTTTCATTTTAATTTGCTTAAGTTTAGAATTTCAATCAAAATTTTGACAACTTTCCTATAGGGATCACATCAGCAGGTTTGGAGGCTCTAATAGCATGTGGTTGGTATTTTTCCCAACGATTTTCATCTACGCTCAAATGGCGTAGAAACCTAAAGAGACATAGCATATACATACAATCATTTTCATTTTTATTCCTATACATCTAAACTTTTTTTTTCTTTTATGAATGAATAGCATATCGATAAACAAGCACAGTTAATGTGGAAGGAAGGATGGAAATACCAGAACCTAGAGAAGAACCCGCATAATATCAGTGTTCCTCTCCGACTGCGACAACAAAGGGAATGGGAAGGGTAATTCAGTGACTATGCGCTCAACTAGAATAGGAAAGAGGAGGTATACCGTTAGGAACCCGCCTGATGATGGAGTTGCTACCCTCGCTTGTAAAAAGGGGAGGTCAGCTAGGGAGCAATGAGGGAAATGGGGAGGATTTTCGGCTAGGAGGATTTGAGTAGGATTTAAACCGGATTTAACCTAAACCCAACCAAACGACATTTTCAGAAGTTAAATCTGGATTTACCAAGTACTATTGGTAGTCAGATTTATAGGATTTAGAGAAGCAGAGGTGCTCGAAGGATGGTGAGAGGAAAGATGAGATGGAAAACTCAGCAGCCACTTAGTTGGGAGAGGCCGAATGAGAAGGGGCTCGATTTGCTCGACTCACACAGAAGGAATCGCGTGCAGTTTGGTTCAATGGAAATGAACAAACGACATCTCGTGTGCAGGAAGAAGGGGGAGGAAGAGAGGGGCTTCAGTTCCTTTAGATTAAGGGAAATCGAGGGTGTATATGAGTTTCGAAGGCTTACGGTTTGAAGAAAAGAACGAGGGAACTGTGTGGCCGAGCGGATGAGGAAAGAACAACTTCGATTCCTTGCTATTTCCATGCGTGTGGAGGTTGGAGGTTTGAATGAACGAGAGAGCTTTCCCTTGCGACGTGCGTTCGATTTTGAGGAGATCCGCAGGAGGGAAGGTTTGAGACTTGGGAGAAGGCAGGATTGAGGGAGACAGGAGGGAGTTTCAAATGAAGAGGGCTCGGGTGCTTCTGCGGCTCGCGTGCTTTTTCGACTCGGGTCATGCGACCAAGGGTCAACAGTAAGGATAAAGTTTTAGTTTTGATATAAAGAGTTTTATAAAATTTCATAAAGTGTATATATTTATTTGGATTTTCTCTCAAGTCTACTCTGATAAAACCTTCACAGGTTGACTAGCTAATTAGTCACATAGTATTGTTTGAACTTAGCATTAAACTAGAGTTAAACTCAAATAAACATTTATAGATGAAAGTTTAGGATATCTATGTCAATTTTGGAGCTGTTCACTAATTTTTGAAGAGTTAAACCCACAAAACACTAGTTGGAACAAGAGTACGTCAAGTTTGATCGAGTTTTGGTTGAGCATATCTACTAAAGTTTTAAATGATTTTGAGTGAAAGAATTATATAAAATTTAATTTTCATAGAATTAGAATAATTAGAAAACACCACAATAAAAAATTATAATAAATATTACTACATAAATTTTGGATCATGCACCTAAGTATTCTAGGCTTTAGGATCACTAAATCCTTACACAACATTGGCTGACCACCATGCCCCAACTCTTTAAAATTTTTCTTGAAATTCTTATATTCAAAATTCACTAAAATCTTTATTCAATAGCACAAATATAATACACCATAATTTAAACTTGGAAAAGAGAGGGTGAGGTTAGAGGATGGGAAAATAGAGGAGAAGTTAGAATAGGAGAGGGGGTAGCCCACTTATTCCCTACCTCCTCTCCATATCTCTTACTCCATCCACCATTTAATATTAATTATAGTTTTTAATTAGTAATTAATTAATTATAATTTTAAAAATCCACTTCTTCCACTTCAAATGACATAAAATTACATAATTCTTACATATAAATATATAAAACATGACAAGCTATACAAAATAAAAATGACTAACATTTTTATTGTTTTCAAGTTTCATTTTCCTCCAATGATTTCTACTCCTTATAATTGGACATCTAAGTTAGGCTTCCATCCTTCTATCTTGAGCTCTTATGATTAGAGCTTTTTATGCTACATAATATTAATAGACACTAATAATTCTATCAATATCATATTTAAGTTTATTTTTCATAGTTAAACTTATTGTGTTTTAAGACAAGTGCATACTATCATGATACTTTATAGTTTCCAAGGAGAGTAGTGAGAAATAGAAGGAAGATCACTCTTGAGAAGAGAGAAGCCATCTTTAAGAAACCTATATCAAACTAAACTTGAACCATGGTGTAAACTTAACAAATTTCTACCAAACTCTTTGCCAATAGCTAGGAAATCATAGTGAGGGGCCATCCCTTGTAATCAAGAACTTACTACTTAGTAGCCATAGATGACTCATGGAAAATGACTAAGTCTAAAGAAGTTGATATATGGAGATTGAAGAAGATCCCTTACAAGTTTTGAAAATATGCTCTTCAAAGATCTCATCTAAGCTATGTGTAAATACTTCAATAAGTTTGCATAAACAACCATTGAGATGCAAAGGATCAATATGAGTATTGCTAGTCATATGCTAAATTGTACGAAATAGGTGAGGTAATTAAATGAAAAAAGAGAATGATGGTGGCACAACTCATCAAGCTAATTAAGGAAACAAATCTAGATACTGACTTCATTAAGGTGGTCTTGTATCTTGAATGGATATCAAATATAGTGATAGTGCATAAGGAAAATAGGAAATGAAGATGTCAATTAATTTTACCAACCTCAACTTAACATTCCCAAATGATGGGAACCCTTTTTGTGAATTAATACATTACTTAACTTGGCAATCTCTTTCCATATCATGAGTTCTTAGGATGCATTCTCTAGTTATCACCACATCAAGATGTTCCAAACTTACTATGAAAAGATAACATTTATCATAGAAGCCCTATTTTGCTACAAGGTGATACTTTAGTCTATAAAATATATAGGTAACTAATAAAAGGATGATGGACGAAGTGTTTAAAGAGTAAGAAAAGAATGTGGATGTCTGTGCCGAAGACTTATTTGTAAAATGCAAGTCACCTGAGCAATTCATCTAAGATCTCAAAAAGACATTTTCTATCATTAGGAAGTTTAATATGCACCTTAATACTTTGAGTATAGGATCGGAAAAGTTCCATGAGTATCTTCTTACATTGGAAAACATAAAAGTCAACTCTTATATGATCAAAATGATACTCTAAAAGCCATCTCCAAGAATAGTAAAAGAAATGCAATAACTTCCTAGGTAAGTCACTATCACTTCATCTTAAAAGTGGGAGAAGGCTAGTCATCATTCTTCAAAGTTGAGAAATTCATGTAGACAAGCAAGTGAGTAGCTATATTCTAGTAGTTGAAGTCTCTACTCACTTTGGTACCATTATTACATAGTTTACAATAGAAAGAAAATTAGTGCTCTACCTAAGAGTTAGCAAAACTAGGTAAGTTCTATCTTAATGCAAGAAGGGAAAAAATAATATCTTTTTGATCATGTGAGAAGCTAAGTGATAATACACAATAATAAGAAAGCCACCACTCTTTTCATTATTTCAACTCACTGGCCTCAACTCTATTTCTAGGCTCACTTGCTTTAGTTCATCTATGATCATCAACTTTACTTTATCGCACCTTAAAAATTGCAAGTGAATAATAAGCAAGGGTATTTTATGTGAATTGTGCATCAATGCATCAAGCACATAAGGCATACGAGTAGGCACAATTCTAAAAAGATTAATGAGGACATTCACTAATCTATTTATAAAAGTAAAATTCAAAGTTTACAATAATCAGGCCAAGTATGAAGCATTATTCACTGAGTTGAGATTTGTGCAAGGACATTAAGCTATGCACTTATTTTCATACTCAAACTCACAATTGATGAAAAATCAAATAAGTGGTTATTATGAAATGCATGATAGGACTATTTAGCGATATTTGTTCAAGGTGAAAAAAGAAATCAACAAGTTTGAGTACTTAAAGACTATTTAAATTTTTGAGGAAAAATAAACACGATAATCTTCTATCAATGTTGAGTGACTTTAAGTGATCAACCACCTCTCAAAATAACTTATCCTACCATCAAATAAGATGAGTCAACATAATTGATAGAAGTTAACTCACCAATCTAGAATTTTTTGAGGAAAAGGCAAATCTCATCAAGCATCAAAGACCCATGGTGGTTCATGATTAAGTTCACACAATACATCTTACATAGAGATGACTTATTTATGAGATTAGTTGTGCACTTTAACATCAAATATGTTAGAGGTTATGATCAAAAGATGATTCTAATTGAAGTACATTTAAGTGAGCATGGAAGTCACTATAGATGAAGGACACTCAACCACAAATTCCTATTATAAGTATATTTCTAGCCTATATTACAAATGAATATAAAAGGCTACTCAAGGAGAAGTTAATAATGCTAAACATTTATGTATCTATAGCTCTCACATAAACTACAAATGTTTACTAGTCTATAGTCATTTGTCATATGGGGGATGGACCTAATAGGCCTTCACCACTTACAAGTCATCAAAGCAAATTTAACTTAGTCATGTCCAACTATTTCTCAAATTAGATCAATGCCTAGCTAGTCATGAAGAACACCACTCAAGTTATGTACAACATTATATAGTCAAACATTATGTATAAATATAGACTTCCAATGACTATTATAGTAGATAATGGATAGCAATTTGCTAACAAGAACCTTAATTTTTAAAAAAAAAAATTCTAGGGACTTGCCTTAAGTTCACCATAGGACAAGAGGGTGGAAGCACTATCTTCAGTCTTGGGGAGGCTTAGAAAACTCCCACCATGACAACTAGATAAAACACATTCACCTTATCTAATGAGATAGAGGCTCTTATGCTAGTTGTGTAAGAACTATACAACAAAAGAGTTAGCTATCAATTATGAAAAAAACACCGTGAGTGGGAAGAAATGAATAAAGATCACTGTGATAACTAAACTAACAAAACTTGGATCACAAGTTTTATTTAGATAACAAGAGATCAAAAATGCTGGAATAATATTATAATGCCAATTAAAATAGTAAAATTTTCACCGTGATGAACTAGTGCTAAAAAAAGTGGATGCAATAGCTCATCAAATGGCACCTAATTTATGTGGGATGTTCCATAAATCATCAAAATCAAGTAAGTTCAAGCACTTATCATGTTTAGACAAATTTAAGAAAGTAGATATGAAGAACCTAAAATGCTTATGACCTTAAAAGATTTTATTCTTAAGAAGGGATTTCTATCTTTATTTTTTTGTAGATTCATTTAATGATTCTAAAAAATTTAATAAGTTTATTCAATATATTGGGCTCAATTGAGCAAAATAAAAACTTGCCAAGCACTTGGGGAGCCCTCCCTATCGCATTGACATTGAACTACTTACCTTTCATAACATTAACTTGTCTATACTTCTAAATACTTAAGAAACTAATAACCCTAGAGCTAGAGATTCTTAAAAAATTTTCTAAACTTAATAATACTTGCCTTTGTCTGAAGCTAGCCAAATTTATGTTATGTCAAGTAAACTAATCAAGATTTGATAAAAGTTAATTTATCAGAACATTTGATTCTATGTACGTTTGAGTTGACAAACTTGAGAGATGACTAAGAGTCAAACTTTAGCATCTAATGTCATGTGTTATGTACTTCATATTAGCTGCATTTGCTAGCATTTGATCCATTGTACTTTTTATTAGCATATGTTGTGTTTGACTAGTTGTGGTCTATGGATTGAAAATTATTATGATATTTTCTTTAAAAGTTTTCACATTTTTTTATAATCGAGTAGTATTTAAAATTTGTGTTTGCATCATTAACTTAACCTAAACATCCAATTTTTTTTTATGATGATGCACATATCTATTTATAATATGAATTTGCTTGGGTAAATCACATCTTTTTTTATTCTATTTTCTACATTTTATAATAAAGTATTTTGTGCATAAATATTAGTGCAAATGCATGCGATATTGCCAATTACAAAATGAATCGATCAACAACAATCATGAGGTTGTGATGTTCAAATTGGGATAAAAGCCGAATAAACAAAATATCCAAAGCGGGGAGGTATCAATAAAAAAGTAGAAGAAAAAAAAATTCCCAGAGAGGGAGGCATTAAAAAAATCCCTAAAGTTGGAAAGTATAAAAACAATTTTCATTTCCCTAGTTTGACATTAAGTGACCTATCATAATAGTTCTCTATCTACTTGAATCATGCAATAACATCTCTATTCATTCAAACAACATTAAACCAACATTTTATTTTAGTTACAAATATGTCTAAAAAATTTAGTAAATTAACTAATGTTGTTTCCATAAGTTATGAAGTATCAATAAACGTATACCACATATAAGTAAAAAAATTTGAAAGGGTAACTAAAGTAATAGTTAATGATGCATATCATATCATCAATAAGCATTTTAAATTTACTTATTTTATAAGGATATGTGTTGAGAATATTTCAAGAAAATTTTCATGATTTCAAATACATAAATTTCCACTAGTATTTGACTTGCTCATCCTTTTTGACCCTTTTTGATGTGTCAAAAGGGAGAGAAAAGTTTATTGTTCCATTCATGTTTTCTTTTTAACATTTTTTTTGATCTTCTGTATATTCTACATCATTGCATTTTTTTATGACATAAATTGACGTTAACTCATTTCATTATTATTATTTAAACTCTTAAAACTCAATCATAAATATTTATCATCATGAGAAAGGGGGAGATTATTATCCCAACGAGCCTTCACTTAATATTCTAAGTTTTGATTATCACAGATATTTCTAGTTGAACAAATTATTTTTTTACTAATCAATTGTTTGTACAGACTATGCTAAATCTGCAATGCAAGAACCAAAATTAAGTAGCAAAATCAAGATTCACAGTGAGAACATGAACTATGGATGATTGTCAAAATGCTTGATCAAGAATTCAAGAAGATCACAAATAATGAAAGATTATTACTAGAAGATTCGGTCAAGTTCAAAATTTATATTGTTATGCCTAATATTTGAATTCTATTTGTGCTTATGTATTTGGCATGTGAATGATGAGTGAAAACTAAGCACATACACTTGGGAGAATATAAAAGTAATAGTTTTTTTTAAAAGAAAATCATACTATAAGATTTATATAGTATTGTATGATGGTCCTATTTTCTAATTACTTCCACCATCATAAAAAGTTGGCTAAAAAAAATTTTGCGAAAATTGTATGATCGTATAAGATGATTTGAATTGAACTGTAATATTATTCACTTTTGTTAAGCCCAAAGATTTTCTAAATTAAGTTGTATAGGATGATTATGTTAGATGCATCGATTAATTTTATTAATTATGACAACCATCATTATTAATTTGGGTAATTAGAAATCATTCTTAAATTGACTAATTGTACAATGCAATCTTAATTTGTTAATTACCTAATTATAGTCTTGTATTTGTGGGATTTGATTTGTGAATATTTTTCTTAAATTGATATGTAATGTATAATTGAATCATACAAGAAGAACAAAAATAGAGCTTTTTTTTTTTTTTTTTTGTTCATACAAGATAAATAGTTGTAGGATGACCTAGTCATCCACAGCTCTAATCATAGCAAATTGAATTGATTGTACTATATGATTATAAGTCATACTATTCGATTATAAATCATATTATACGATTGAACCAACTTTCTCAAAGAATAAATTTAATAATTTTTTACTCAGCCTCCTCCCTATAAATACCCCTTTTAAGAGAACTTAAATCAACAAATTCTAAATGTGAAATTTTTCAAAGAGGCTCAAGGGAGAGTGCATTGTTTAGGAGAAAGGTGAGGAGATCTCTCTCCTCTTTTCTTTTAAGGGATCGTTGTCAGTAATGTTGCACTTAGTTGTTTTATTCTCATTTACATTGCCTTAAGTCTTATATTTTCAACTTGAGATTATGTTCTTTAGTGTAAGAATTTGTGTAATCTTTATTTTCTTTGGGAGATTTTTCTTTGTACCTCTTGTGATGGAGTGGCATCCTTCTTGCCTTGAAAGCAAAGAAGAGTGGATATAGAGTTTATCTAATACCAGTGAAGGAGAGAAGCTTATCTTCCCTGACAAATTGTGCCGAAGGAGAGAAAATAAATTTTGGAGAAGATTTGGAGAGTGACGACCAAACCACTATAAATCTTGTGTCCCACTTACCTTTTTTTTTGGTTATCACTCTTTCGCTTTGATTAGATTGATGTTTTTTCTTTCATATTTAATTTTAATTTCCTTGTATTTTAAGAATTTTAAAAAGCACACCAATATATCCCTCCTCTTGGGTGTGCCAATACTTACATCCGTCTCCTTTATGAATATCAAATTCTTTCTTAACTGAACCCCTCACTATCTAAGATATTTTTTTTGTAGATAATTGTATTAAATTAAGAGGCTAATTATCCCAATAAATTTATTACTCCGGTCTAAAATATTAAACATAATTAAATGGATTCTTAATAGTTTTAAAGTAAATTGCATGAAATAACAAAACTCATGTGAATATTCTCTAGGAACATGATATTAATGTCACCCATTATAATTTTAAAAATAATTTTGATGCAAAATTAAGTCAAAATATTTTGACATATGTTTGTTCTTATAAAAATAATTAATTTGGTCATCTGAATAAAATGAACCTTACTTTAACTGTTTATCTAATTTTTTTTGTTTTTTGTTTTTTTGAAGAGTGATGGTTTTCTCGTAAATTGAGTTAAATTAGTAATCATTCATTTCACAATGAAATTTAGAGATATTCCCTCTTTCATAAACAAACAAAAAAACGTAGATCATTATTAAAAGCACGTGACGAAAAATGTTCCCTCTCGACAAGAAATTATAGTAATTAAAATTTGTTCATTGAGAAAGTTTATTTATGCACGACTCCTTATTAAAATCTTAATTTCCCAGTGACGTTAGCGCCGTGACTCAAATAGTCAAACATAATTAAGAGGGAAATTATCCCTCTAAAATTTATAATTTTTTTTTAGGATATAAAAAATAAATTATTTGTATTTCCTAAATTTTATTATATTTACCTATCATTAAAAAGAGATTATTAAGTTTCAAAACACGAATTTGATAAATAAAATCAACTTTGCATAGCACACAATTCTAATATATTTATATATTTAATATCTAAATTTTCATATATATATATATATATATATATATATATATATATATATATATTACACCAAAAAAATTATCTTTAATTTTTAAAAGTAAAATATATATTTTTATGAATAAAATATTATTTTATAAATAATAAATTTTAGATGTTTGATATATAAATGTATAAAAATTTTTTGTGCTATGTATATGTAAATTAAAATAAAAAATTTGTCAATGAATTTTAAAAGTTTTTATTAACTAAATTAGCTAAGATATAATTATTCATTAAATTTTTTAATAATATTAGACTTTTTTAAATACTTCACGCTTTAAATAATATTCTTATATTTTATTTTCTAACATTTATGTGTTTAAATTAAAAGAAAGATTTCAGAATTTGTTTGAAAAGTTAAGCATCACTAAACCTATCATATATCTAGTAACCTCTATTGAACTCAAATTAATAATTGTAACTATGGAAAGGATATTGTCCGTTTAGGTTCCATAATCAAATGAAAAAATTACTAATTTTTTTTCATGTACCTGCATAGCACATAAAATTTATATATTTATATATCTAACTTCCATATTTTTTTTATAAATATTACTTAAAATTTTAATATACTTAAAAATCATCATTATTAATTTTTCAAGGTAAATGCATTTTTTATACATAAACAAATATTATATTTATAAATATCAAATTTAATGTTAGATATGTAAATGCATAAAGATTATGTTTATGTATTTAAATTTTAATTTTATTGCAACATTTAAGATTTTTTTTTTGAGAATTGAACATTTAAGTTGCATGTAAGTAATGGCCAAATAATTTAAAAATATTAACATATGATTATTTGTCTTTACATTTTCTTACTTGTTGCTTCATTTTAGTTTTCTTTTAATTTTGCATCTACAAATATTGCAAAGTATAATATATTTGAAAAATCTTAAAAGCTCAATTCCTCACCCTCTAGGGGCATGGGTACATTGCCAAAAAATTTCATATAGTTTATGCCAAGCAATATCTGTTATTCATGTATTGTCCTTTAACATCTATTTGTGGACTCAAACAATTTAAATTCTAAAATTATAACTTAATTTTTCTATGTAGTATGTCTCACATTAGTACTAAGGTGTTCAAGAAATATGACTAGAAGCAATAGATAACTTATAACACTATATCCAAAAAATGAGAAAAGTGACTTTCTTCAATAGCACTTTAATGAAAGTGATGGACACATGTAATGTATAGAAAATGACATTTTAATTAAAGTTTCATAGTTGACATATTAAAACATAATTTAGCTAGGATAATACAACTTTGTTAACAAAAACATTGATGTGAATTTTTTTAATACTTTTACAAAAATTGAATGAGAAAATCATTTTAATAGGTTTTAAAATAAATTATTTTACATGTTAGACATTATCACTTTAAGTTTTCTAATAAAAATATATTGTATGAAAATGCATTAAATAAGTCATGTTTTCTGTAATCATGTCATGCCCATTTGTATACATAGAAAAACCCATTAAATGCACTATTTGAAAGATATTAATGTATATGCTATTTAGATGTTGAAAACTAAGATATATGATCTCCATGATTTATAGTGACTATGGAAGAGAATTTGAAAATAAAAAATTTTATGATTTTAAAACTTTATAAATAATTATTTTATTCACGCAAATAATTGAATTTTATGAAAGAAAAGAATTGGGATCATTTAAAAGTATTATTTTGATTTTTTTTGCACCAAAAAATCTAGTAAAATGGTATTATTAAAGAATAAAATTAAACATTAGTTGAGGTTGCCTATCTATATTGAATGAACATAGACTACTTGGGTAGGAGATAAACACATGTTGTATCTTGAATAGTTTTCTTTCATTTTGCATCTACAAATATTGCAAAGTATAATATATTTGAAAAATCTTAAAAGCTCAATTCCTCACACCTCTAGGGCATGGGTAAGCTACCAAAAAATTCATATATTTCATGCCAAGCATTAGCTATTATTCATGTACTTTAAGCAGACATATAGCACACTTGCGTAGTTATTAAAAATATGAGCACAAATTATAGATGAGCTCCTAAAATAAGATAGCACAACTTGTCCTTTTAACATCTATTAGTGGACTCAAATCAATTTAGAATGCTATAATTATAACTTTTTTCTATGTAGATATGTCTCCGTAATAGTATTGTGGAGGCATGTGGTGTTTAGACTATCGATGTTCAAGGAATATGACTAGAAGCAGTATAAAACTTATAACACTTGAATCCAAAAAATGAGAAAAGCGACTTTCGACAATAATATTGCTGTGAAATTTTGTTTAATACATTTTACTAAATTTAAATGATAAAATCATTTTAATAGGTTTCAAAATAAAAACATTTACATGTTAGACATTATCACTTTAAGTTTATCTAATACAATATATTGTATAAAATGCATTAAATAAGTCAGTTGGAAATAACTATGTCTTGCTAACATGCATACACTCAGGAAATCACACATATATATATATCCCAAAAGTACTAATAGTGGATTATAATAAAAATCATCTATGTGATGCATGTTAATTAGAAAAGTATGTTTATCATCTTTACATATCATTATGTTTTTTGTCAAATCTTAACCTTTGAGATTCTTGATAGATCTATTTGGATCCATTAGCATAATAATAAGAAAGTTATATGGATTTATTATAGTGGATGATTATATTGAATTCATCTTTGAAATATTTTTATCTCATAAAGACACTCTTTTAAAGATAATAATGTATTTGCTATTTAGATCTTGAAAAAAAGAAGGTATATGGTCTACATGATTTAAAGTGACTATGGAAGAGGATTTGAAAATAAAAAAATTTATGATTTTAAAACTTCATAAAAGATTAATTTAATCAGTACAAATAAGTGGAATTTATGAATGAAAAGAATTGGGTTATTTATAAAGTATCAATTTTGATTTATTTTTTTTTGTGCACCAAAAACTCTAGTAAAATGCTATTATTAAAGAACAAAATTAAACATAAGTTGAGGTTGCCTTATGTATATTGAATAAACATAGACTACTTGGATAGAGGCGATAAACACAACATGTTGAATCTTGAATAAAGTAAAAATTTGTCATAAATTGAATAAAATCTCTTATGAACTACTTAATATTAAACACTAAATTTGTCACAAATTTATATTTTGGATGTAAATGCTTCAATTATAATAATCGTACGTGAAACATAAAAATTTTTGATTGAAAATCTAATGAAGCAATATTTTTTGAAAACTCATTCATTAGAAACATTAGAAAATGGTATCTAGATCTATGATCTCAATCAAACTACAAACTAAAGTGATTAACTTGCTAACAATTAACCCTTACTCTCCAACCTCCCAATTTGAACTGTAGCTCATTAAGTTAAGTTTCCACTTTGATGTAGGTGGTAGGACCATTTACCTGAACCTCCTTGGCATCAATCATTTGGCAAAGTTGAGGACAAATTCTCAATATAATAAATAACTCCAATTAAATTACTAATGCAAAAATACAATTGTATTAAGTTCATTTACTATAAGGTAAAGAGCAAATTACCATATCTAAGTAGTTCAAATATTTCAACAAAAGTAAGGAGATACCTCAAGAAGATAGTGGTATAAAGATTTTGTTAACCCCATAAGCCTTCACATAATATTCTAAGTTTTGATTACAACAAATATTTTTGGTAAAACAATTATTTTTGTTGTTTAGGTGTGTATGCACGCTGTGATATGCTTTTAGTGCAAGAACTATAATTAAGCAGTCTAATGAAATTTGATTAAGAGAGCACAAAAACTAGTTGATAGTCAAAGGTTGATCAAGAAAGAGCCCATTAAGACTATAATTGAGGAATGGTTGATATTAGAACACCCAAGTTAAGTTCAAATATTATGTTTTTATTTTTAATATTTATATTATATTTTTTTTCATATATTTGGCATGAGAATGATGAAAAATAATCAAGCATATATACACCTGAGAGAATAGAAAATATTTTCTAAAAAAATTAAAATTTTTAAATTGTATAGTACAATCTCCATCAAAGTGGATAATTATTCACTTTTGCTAAACAATCATAATTATGTTGGTTCTCTTAAAATTGTCAAATTTGAACTTTTCATATCATATAATTATTCATTTTTGTTTTATTTCAATAGATAGGGTTAAGTTGGTTAATTATACATTTTGCCTAATTTGATTGATTGTACATTATGAGATTAATCACACAATATAAATTTTTTTTGGTAATTACCTAATTTTAATTTAGAATTTATGGGATTCAATTTTTCAGAATTTTATCTTAATTTTTTTGTACTGTACGATAGGTTCGTACAAAATGAACAAATAGATTTGTACAATCCAAATAGTGGAGGTTATTGCAATGATCATATCATCTAGAGTTCCCAACCTTATAAAAATCAATTGATCGTATAATATGATTTTGTATTGAATAGTACAATTATAATAATTTTTTAATAAATATTTTTTTGTTATTCAATGCCCTTTTTATAAATATCTCCACTGGGGAGTCTAACCATTAATCTTGAATGTAAAGAAGCTTAAAGGGGGCTTAGGGAAAGGTGTTCTCTTAAAGAAAATTGGAGATGATTCTCTCTTCTTCATTTTTTCTTAAGAGGTTTACATGTTGGTAAGATTACACTTTAGTTTTGATTATTATTTTTCATCCACCTTGCCTTTGAGTCTTGTGCTTTAATTTGAGATTTTATTCTAGTTGAGAATTTGTGTAAGATTTTTTCTGCAAGAAGTTCTTTTGTACTTTGGAGAGGGAGTGAAACCTTCATACCTTAAAGAGAGATAGGTTTCTCCGCCTTACTTTATTCTACTAAAAGAAAGAATGTGAATTTTTAGAGAAACTTTAGAGACTAAATTTCGGTCCGTTGGGCGGGAACCACTATAAATTTTTGCACCACTTTTTCTGTTCTTTCTTTTATTTTTCTATTACTCTTTTATTTATGTTTGAATTTTTGATTTTATTCTATTAAATCTCTCTCTTTTTAAAAGTTAAAGATTTGATTTGATTTTTCCTTAAAGAAGTTTTTAAAAGCACACTAATTGACCCCATCTTGGGTGTGCCAATTCTTACAAGTGATATTATAGCATATTGCTTATTTCAAAGTCTAATAATTGCAAGCAAATCTATCAATGGCACATCTAGAGAGTTGAAATACCATGGAAATGCATTTAATTAGTCAACCACCTATCTTTGATGATATTCCATTTTATTTTTTTAGAAAATCCATATGTCATCTTTTATTTAATCATTCAACTTTTAATGTGAAATATGTTTAAAGTCAGATATTCACCACCACATGATGTTGTCAATGGCAAATGAATTGTGACTCCCTTTAATTTGTTGTCATTTGAAGAAGAAGAAATTAGCCTAATTAAATTCTAAATATTTAAATTATTTTTTGTGCTTTAAAATTTGAGAACTATATGTGTGTTTTCATTTGCAAAATGGGTAGGAAAATTTTGGAAAATTTGTGTCACTTATAACAGAGCTAATGAGGATAAACAATATTATATTAACATGATTTTAGATGATTATGAATTATTTTATGTGTTACCTCATTAGTTTATTTTTGATATATACATACACTTTACTAAAATTATTACCTTATTAGGAAGAGAATTTAAATGAAAATGTTAATATTTTGCATTGCTTGCCTGATTCTTGGGATGCCTATGTTACTGTGATTTCTAAATTTGAAGATTTGTTCATTCATTCTAGTGATCACCAGATTGGCTCTCTTATTACCGATGAACAACAAATACTATAAAAAAATACTAAAGCAGATGATAAAAAAGAAAAATACAATTGCTTTTAAAGAGAATACTTCTGATTATAGGGAGGAGAAAAGCAGCACTAACGATGATGACATTGTACTTATGACTAAAAAGTTTAAAAACTTCCTAAAAGATAAAAAAAGAGATTTGACTAAACAAAACACAAAGGAAAAACCAAGAACTTTTCAAAGATTACTGATCTAATTTGCTATGAATGTATAAAAATCAATTCACATCAATTGGGATTGCCCTTTAATCAAAAACATCCATTAGAAAAATAAAATAGAAAAAAAAGGTGTTGCAAAAAGAGCAAAAGGAGGACACAAAATGAATTATGGATCAACTTAAATTCAAACTTTTCTCAAGAAGAGGTTGTAGAAGAAGCCAAAAATCTTTGTTTGCTCGCTAAAGAAGATTCTCATGATTTTGATAACAAATAAGTAAATAATCATAGTTATGAAGAACTTTTTAATTTTTGTGATGAATTGCATGATACATTCAAATGTTTGAAAATAAAATATTCATCTCTAAAAATTTTTCTTCTCTTTGAAAAAGATTCATAGCACATTTTTAAATGAATATAAAAAAAATTTGAAAAACAAGTACAAAGAATTAGAATTTCAAATGACCAAAAAACTTGATTTATCTAAAAAATGATTTCCTTAAATGTACTAATGAAACTTTAAGAATGATAGTTGAAAATTATAAAAAGAATATACTCATTCAGAATAGAAAATTTAATGGAAAAAGGTTCATGCATTCTTTCTCTAACATTCATTGCTTTTATTGTGGTATGTTTAGGCATATAATTAATCATGCATACATCATTCAAATTCAGTATATGCATGAATTCCTCAAGTCTTTTCTAAATGAATGGAACCCCAAGTCTCCCAAATAAGTAACCTAAATCTATTTTGTAGACAATGCCTTCGGGGCTAGTGGAGGTATATGGTACATGACAATGGGTACTCAAGGCACATGAAAAAAGTACAATAACAAATCCATTGAAACTCAAAAGTGGAAGAAAGGTCACCAATGGAGAACACAACTTATAAAGGTTTTAGGTAAAGTATTGTTGACCTCACTTTTGGAGTGAGTTCTCAATCTCCTCATCTTAGAATTAGGAGTCTTCTAGACATTAAGACTTCCATAGTCATAAGACAGTTCTAGCAATTAGGCGAACACTTAACCTATGCCTAGAGATTTAGAAGGATTAATCATAGGATTAAGCTATGCCTTAGGACTTAGGGAAATCCATCTACCCTATAGCCTAAGACCAATCCAAACTTACCTTCTTAAGCCAAATTCAAGTCAACTCCAAGTCCAAATCTATAACTAATTCCAAGCCAAATGATTGAAGCTCATGATCAAATCTAAATTCAAAATCAACCTAAGCCCTATGATTTTATTATATGGACTTAGCCTTAGCCAAATTCAAATCAATCCAAACTCAATTGATTTTCTTAAATATCAATTCAACCCCTTCAATCAATCTATCAAACCTACAATCAAACTCAATTCCAAATTAAAATCTAAGTCTAAATTCAAATTCTAAAACTAAATGATTGTAGCCCATGATCAAATCCAAACTTGAAATATTTCCTAAGTCCATTGAATCAATTTCCTGAACTTAGCCAAAATCCCATCTAAATCAATCCAAAATTAATTGATTTTTCATAATCAATTATAACTTCAATCATCTTCCTAAATATAAATCAAATCTACATTAAAATGATCAAAATTAAATCAAACTAAATCAAATTAAAGCAAATTAAATCAAAACCTTTCTAATCCATATGAATCAACCTTCATGAGCTTAGCCAAATCTTAACCCAAATCACTTCAAACTCAATTGATTTTTTCATGAATCAATCATATATTCAATCATCTTCACAAATATACATTTAAATCATCAAAACTAAATCAAACTAAATCAAAATCCAAACCTAAGCTACATGACCCAACTCCATGGATTTAGCCAAATTCCTTCATTCCAAAACACAAATTCAATTGATTTTCTCATGAATCAATTATTCATTTAATTATCATCCCAAATATAAATGAAATCTACAATCATCAAGCCAAACCAAAACCAAAATCAACCTAAGTCAAACCCACAGAGGAACCAAAACTCATTTGAACCCAAATCAATTGCAATTGAATTTATGTATCAATCCCAAATCCATATATAAACTCAACTAAATCAAACTCAAATCAACTCAAAATCATCAGCCAATTAAACCCAATTGGTTCACTTGACCTAAAGTGACCAATTTGACTTATTTAAACTAAAATCCAATTCAATCCAAATCAAAGTAAATCAAGCTAATCTAAACTTCATAACATGATTGTTGATCACCCTAGGTTGATCAATTATAAATTGGATCAAACCAAATAGCCCTTGACCAAGTCAACCTTCTTAACCCATATGAACCTGAACTAGCCAAATTATAATCTAAGCCAAATTAATTGAAACCAATGACCCATGGCCATCTAAAATTAACATTTGAACATGACTTGACTTTCAATTGAGCCAAACTTAACCTAATTGGCCCTATTGACCCAAGTTGACCCAATTTGACCTACATGGAAAAATAGGTCAAATCTTAATACAATCTAAATTGATTGCAACCAATGGCTCAAGTTCATTCCAAATTGACTATTGAACTTGATCAAAGCTCAATTAGCCAATCAATTGACTTAGACCCAAATGACTTATTGAACCCAACTTGACCTAAAGGGTCAAACCAACCTAAAACCCAATCAAATCCAATTAAACTCAACCAAATCTGACAACATACTCCAAATGATCATGCAAACTCAAACCAAGCCATAACTCAAGCCAATTTGATCAATTTGGTCAATTTGGTCAATTTGACCCATTTGACCCAAATGAACTCAAATGAACCAAAGCAAAATCTAAATCAAATTGAACTAAACCAATGACACCAATACATCCCAAATGATCATATGAACTTGACCTAACCCTTGGTTTGACCCAATTTGACCAATTGATCAACTTGACCCAACCTAACCCAATTTGACTCAAATGAGTCAAATTGAGCCAAATCAAATAAAATGAACTCCAAATAAAATAAAATTTGGCCCAACTCACTTTTGAATCATTTCAAATCTTTCCAAATCAAATCCAATGTCAAATTATCATCCTACCCTTAGGCTAGTGGTATGACATGAGACAAATCACACATGTAAGTGGTCATTTCCATTCCTGGCCACTGACACTCTCCATTGGTCCACTTAGGCTCCTAGAGACACCCAACCTAACCCAAAGTGGTTGGGTCGGCCATGACTCATGGGAGGTAATTACACATCCACCATTGAGCACTTGAAACACCAAGGACACCACTACTTCCTTGGCAGCCACCTCCACACCTTCACCCATCCAAATCAAGCCAACTCATCACCTCCCTACCACCCACAACTCCCTGAGGTGGCCGGATGATCACAAAAATCCAAACTAGGAGCCCACAAAAGGAAGGGGTATACACCCCTCATTTTCACTCAAACACACATGAATTCATTCTGCACTATACCCAAGACAAGCCTCAGAGCCATTCAAGCTCCCAAGCTCTCAAGCTTATTCCTCAATCCCTATTCTCAATTTTCTTCAAGATGAAATGGCACCCCCATTGACTTTTGCTCAAGGCTTAATGAAAGTGCAATTAACGTACACACCATCCTTGAGCCAATCGGCAAGAACAAAACACCCCAAGCTTCTTGATGATCTAGGGTGGACTTCGATCAACGCTTCCTATATTATTGGCCTCAGCAAACCACCTTAAATTGGAGCTCGTTCTGATCAGTCGAGCTTCCCCATTAGATGAAGCTTCCTCAATCAAGATTTCCACTAGCCTTAAGCTTTGATGAGGTATCAAATGACCTTTGGATGAAAATGAGAGCTTTTGAAGAAAATTTCATCCAATGTGATCTAGACCATTAAATCCCTTTGGATCCTTCACGTGAAGGTGTGTGGGATCCGTTGAGTTGATCCAAGCTTGGTGATTTGATCACAAAGCAATGGCGGACTCGCTTCTCCCTCGTGATGATAGATCACGCCATCGAGTGATCAACGCATAATGATTAAATTGTTAGAATTATTGATAATTCTTTTAGACGTGATAATCATGGCCATCCAATCTTAGATTGGACGACACAGAACAAAGCACATTCGTCGTTGCCATGCAAGCTCTGACTAGGATTATTTTTAAATAACCAATCCCGCGACACCACGTGGAAAGCCCATATGCCGATGGGATTAATTAGAAATTAATGTGTTTTAATGGTTGAAACTTCTAAAATCATAACTAATTATATAAAAAAAAAAAATATAAATAAATACAAGGTATTTAGAGGATAATTTATTAAAATATTCTTAATTAATTTTGAATAATATTAAGTTAATTTTATAATTAATTAACTTAATTACCTTTTAATTACTTAAGTAATTCATCCCAAACTCTGTGTTAATTCAATGGGATGACCTCTACCTCCCATAATTTTCTTGGGATTTATTGCCTAATTAATTAGGAAAATTGACTAATTAAGCTTTAATTACTTTCTTAAGTTAATTTATCATTAATTAATCCCATGAATAATAACAAATTAATTACTTAAGTAGTTAATTATTGTTTAACAGTGAATAAACCTATAGGATAAGGTTGAGGCTTCCTCCTTAGCCCATTTCCTTTAGGTTCATTTCATTAACCAAATTAATTAAGGTTTAATTAATTACTTAAATTGTTTGATTATTTAAATTAAAATATTAATCATGTTAATTAATTAAATATTAGGTTGATCTTTAGGTGTGTTTAATAACCCAAAGGATTTTAATGAAATTATGGTCTATATGGGAAAACCATAAGAGTAATTAATTAAGTCCCTTAATTTAATTAACCATTAATTCTGAGCCAATTGCATTAGATGTCTTTATTTCTCAGGATCATTGCAAATTTATTTTACATGCATATCATGTTGCCTCATAATTATTTGGTTAATTACTTTAAGGTGATATAAGAAAAGGTTAATTAATGCATTTAATGCATTCCACAATTTAATTAACTCATAAAATCAACTTAATTATATTTCATTAAACCAAATTAATTAGCAAACATGGGAATGGGTTAAGATCAGCAAACCTTTTCTCATACCCTTAAATCAAATCAAAACATGAAATAAAAAATGGCATTAAAGAAGCTTTGGTTTATTTTAAATGGTTTTATTTGATATGATTATCCTTAGGAACTAATTTAATTGAATGAAATCATATGTTTATATATATTTATTCCTTTCCAATCATATTAAATGTTGTATGTCATTTGAAATCATGCATTCATCTTTTCAAAATTAATTAAATCAAATGGTTTTCTTTTATGTAAGCTTGCATGTGTTGGATTAATTTATAATATGTGTGGCTATTATCATTAATAAATTCAAATTACTTTCCAAAGTCTATAAATCAACTACATTGATTAGAGTATAGCAATTATGAATACATGTCGACTTTGCATGTGTATATAGCTTAGGTATGTGAACTAAAGCTTTCTTTTCCTTAATTCATATGTGGCTTTGCATGTATTTGAATGTTAATAAGTATATAGTCCTAGCATCCCAGTAATACGAGACTTTAGGTAGCCCCACAAAGGTAATTTGATTGCTTCACTTCCCTGGTTAACAGTGACACGTACTTATTTAGTTTTATTTACATATATTTCTACATCAAAATTTGGATAGGACTTTAATCCACATGCATAAATATTTCAATCAAATAAAAGTATAATCTTTGCATGGTTTTCCTTCCTTTATTTATGTATATATCCATATGTATTTGAGAAAAATCAAGTGTTTAGTCTGGACATCCCGGGAATACGAGGCTTTAGCTAGCCCTAAGGAGTTCATTTGCTTACCTCACTTCCCAGGTTAATAATAGCATGTACTAGCTTATGTCTCTTATACATGTATGTGTATATTTAATTATGGAATTAGAACTCCTTTTCTTTTATCAAGGATACATGCATTCATAATTGATTAAGTGATTGAATCAATTAGCCATATAATTTAGAGCTCCCTTTCTTATGTTTATGTATATAAATCTACATATGTTTGAATGCAAATGAGTATATAGTTTGGACATACCGAGAATATGAGGCTTTAGTTAACCCGGAGGTCACTGATTACCTCCTTGGTTAATAATGACATGCCTATTTAATTTCATCCTATGTATTTTGTATAAGAATTTGGATAGAGCTTAAAATTAATATGATTAAATAATTCAATAAAATGAAAAATATAAACTTCAAGTATATATCTACATTCATCATTTAAGTGTGCTCAAAATTTGTTGCATGTATAGATACTCTTAGGATTAAAATCATATACATGTTACATATAATGGAAAGGAATGATTGATTTATGTCATGTGATAGTAATTCAAATAAATTTATCTTAAGATGCCTTGCGTATTGAATAGGATTATTTAGAGTGAATCTAAACTTAGGATTAATTTAAAATATGTAATAAGCCATTCACTAAAGAGAACTGAATCAAATTAATGTGCTTTAGAAAATGATTTAAGATAGGGATGAAAAAGGGTAATCCTCTTTCTTTTCTTTATAACACTTAGTTGCTAACTGTAATCATATGAAACAAAAGAGAACACAAATTAAAATTCTCAAATCAATTAAGCAACTTAAAGTGAAACCAACCCCTTTATGTTAAATTGAACCTTGCCAAACTTCGAACATACAACTCTAATGCTTAGTAAGATACACCACACAAACTGTATCACACACATTAGAATTAAGTCACCACTTTTAGCCTAAGTTAGGATGGTGTATGATGTGATGTATATTTTGTTTTGTGATTTAATTATTTAGACTAGATTTTAGGTTATATGCTTTGTAGATTGGATGTTAGTTGCCTAATCATGTTTTCGAGGATTATGTTTAGGGTATGCTTAAAAATAAAATATAAATCTTTTGGGTTGCTTAAGCATAATCCAAGTTAGGATAGGTTGGCTTGGTTACCCATGTGTAGGGTGCTAAGTCCAAAATATACATATAACTACTTTGGATTATTTGTGTATTTAGCTAACCTCTATTTTGCAGGTGTAGTTAGATTTACTTTCTCTATTTTCAATGTAATTTTATAATAGAAATTATGATTAATGCTATGGGGGATTAGGATGAGTAGTGGCTAGAAGGCTTTATCTTGGGTGTCCTGTGATGCCTTTAAAATAAACACATTCAAATCAAAGAAAGTGGAAAGAATGAAGACCCCCCATTACATTTAATAAAATTATAATTATTCTTTCATATACTAGGTTGTATAAGGGTAGAGCTCGACTATCCATATTTTCTTTCGGTTGTATGCACTAACCCAACCTTTATTCTTTTGTGATAGTTATAAAATTGATTGATGATTTGTTTAAATTGTGCATTAAAAATTGCATATTTTTCTTAGTTTCTTAATGATTGATACTTTAATGTGTAGCCTAGATGTAATTAGGCTCTTAAGGTAAAAATAAATTTTCTATCCAATAAATCACTCATAACTAAATTTTAAACAACTTGTAACCTCACCATAAAGCTTAGGACATAAATCAACATAATTAAAAGATTTATCAACCCCTTAGATGAATGTTGTATGTCTCACATCATGCATGCATCTTGAGTCACTCTTGAAAAATGAAGGCCTCCGTCCTTACACACATAGGGACCGCTTGACCTGTCAGAGCAACTCCTACTGACAGAGCTTCACCATATTTCTCTTTTGATTTGGCCAACAACTTTATTTCATTATGCATGTAGGCATCAAAATCATTAAGCCTTTGTCCAATTAAAGTGTCAAAAATTAAAGAAAATTTGAAAAGATTTTATATTAGATTAAGTCATATGCTCATACTACTTATGCTCTAGTCTCTTAGGGAGTGAGTTTAAGGATTTTAATCTCTTTCTAAATAAATAATAGCCCAACTATCTTGTAATTTCATATGACTGGACCACATGGATTTGAATCATAAAAGGTGTTAGTTGGCCACTCCGTGTAAGCTAACAATTGGTGGTTTACCTCTTGTGGAGGTAAACTTTATGCCCATCTTCGTTTAAATTTAGGTCACGCTTTAGTTTATGCTAAAGGTCCCTAGATTTAGGATCCAAAGTTGCTATTTCTTTTGGGCTACAAGAATAAATTCTCACCTCTTAGGCATTTTCACAATCTTGTGTTGTTGGATTATAAGACCTAGCAATCTAATAAATTTCAACTCAAATAAAATAATTCTCTTCAGTTTCAAATAGATAAAGCCCAACCATAGGATAGATTGGAATGCTCACTAGGTTTCTTGGTATCATGAGCATTCCCTACTTATTCCATTTGGATTCAAAAAATAAGTCTTCTTCTTGAACCTTCCCAATTGATTTTTCAAATATAATTAACCCTTTGATAGTCTAACTTTGAAATATTTAAAGATAATAATTATCTAGTTTAATCAAGAGTATTCTTAAGGAATTTCATTCCCTAAGATGTAATTAACTATGGAGGCTTGCCTCCATAGGAAACTTTAGAACCTATTTTAATATAAACCCTACTTTATTCATCCATGTAAAATAGGGGAAAAATCTCTGGTATATTTGAAGACCCATCTTGCCTTAGGAGTCCTTATCAGGTGATTATGTCCATTGAAATGTGACATCTCTATCTTTCAAGATAGTACACCATACCTCAATATCATACCTGATCACTTCAATAAGTATTCTCTACGATCATGGTGTCCCCCCCCATACATCCAAAAATAAACACCATCGATTTTCTGACTCCACCTGGGATGGTTTCTCTCTCCATCTTTAGTAGACAATTATCTCAAGCATCAATAGTAGACTTATATTTTATATAAGCCCAAGACTTTTTTTCTTTCCATTGGCACTTAGCTTATTTCACTTAAAGCAAAGCAAGCCAACATCCTTTAGGTTTTAGGACTTCACTCCTTGTAGGTCTTGAAACCCTATTCCCCAATAGTAAAAAATAAATTAACTAATGAAAGGAGATGACTAAACTTAGAACCTCTTTACCACTAGCTTGGTGAGGCAATGCTCATCCCATATTCAAGAAAGTTTCAATAAAATTCAAACTAAATATGTAAAGTCTTTTGTAAATTTTTTTTAAAAAGCACTCTTTCTAAATAAAATCATTTTGAAATGCACTTCACGTAAAACTTTCAAGTATCTTTTTAAATAATAAAGATAATCAAGCTCATTTAACATAGATAAATGAGAGGATCCTTTTCAAATATCAAAATCAAATATGCATCATCAAAATCCTTTTCAATGAATTTTCAAAAGCACATAAATCAACCAACTCCATTTAACATACCCAAATTTGTTAAATGAGAGTTCTTTAAAATATTTCAAGCACATTTTTCAAAAATTAACCAACTCCACTTAACATATCTAAATTTGTTAAATGGAGTTCCATTTTCAAAATCAAAACAAAATAAAAAATCAACATATCATTGAACCTCACTTAACATACCCAAATTTATTAAGCGAGAGTTCTCTCTTTTCAAAAGCAAATATCACATGCAAAATCAAAACATATTTGAACTCCATTGGAAACATCCAAATTTATCAAATGAGAGGTCTATTTGTCAAAATCAAAACAAATTGAATTCTATTTAATATATCCACATTTGTTAAATAGAGTTCTCCTTTTTTTTCAAAATAATGAAAATCAAAACACATTTAAATTCCATTTGACATACCCAAATTTGTCAAATAGGAATTCCATCATCATACAACAAATAAAACAAATTAATCTATATTTTGTATGCCCACATTTGTTAAATAAAAGTTTTCCTTCTCAAATCAAAATAAAACAAAATATCAAACAAACTTGAACCTTACTTAACATACCTAAATTTGTTAAATAAAGGTTTCACTTTTCAAATCAACAAAATATCAAACATAATTTGGGCTTTACTTAGCATACCTAAATTTGTTATGTAACGATCCTATTTTCAAAATCAAATTAAACAAATCAAACATATGACAGACATCATCGCAAACAAAGATGTTTTCAAAAATTATTTTCAGACATACATTTGAATCTCATTTAGCATACCTAAATTTGCTAGGTGAAGATTCCAAATTCAAATTTTCAAACAAAGGATAAAACAAAACAAATTCATTTTCAAAGTCTCTCCAAATGAACAAACCCCACTCAACATACCTAAATTTGTTGAATGTGGGTCCCAAATCAAAATCAAATTCAAAAGTCTCTCCTAATAAAAATCTCTAATTCAATGAACACCGCAAAAATACATACATAAGTGCGGGTTAAAATTCTAAAATTAAGAATCAATGATTGAAGGCAACTATTAAAGCAATGGCATGATTCAGTTCTATTTTCAACAAATGCATAGATATCAATTTAGTCCTTTATTCGTTTCTTCAATCAGTCATTCATCATGTCTACTAGAAAGATAATATTCTCCTTCCCGTCTGGTGTGGATTTGTCCTTGGATCAGGCCATACTCACCAACACCACCACGCACATCATTCAGTTTGGGCGTGGATTCAAGGCTGTTTGAATCACATGAGAGGGGCCATCCCTCACGACCGTCAATAAAGAGGAGGTGGTAGGGTAGAAGCCACTCCTTCATTTTGACATCTCATTAGATTTTGAGTTTCCCTCACTGAAGAGGAAGACCGTCGATGTTCTCATGGTAGTGCCAATATCAATTCCATCTATTTTGGTTTCAATTAATGCCCTAGGTTCTCTTATCATCCTGTTATTCGCCTCGCTATTCCTAGGGGCTAGCATCCTCACTGGTTTCCTCCGCTCTGAAGGGGCAAGCTATCTTGGCCTCCAAGATTGTCTCCCCTCAATAGGATGAAATAAAATGCTGTTAAATGAGTTGATAGACACCACCTCTCACATTGTTGAGGAGGGTTCTCCTTGTGAGACCTCTCCACTCTTGAGTGGTAGTAAGTTTTACCCCCTCTCAGCTTCAAATGGAGAGGAAGACTATAGAAGGATCATTGCGTTGCCTCCACCACAATTTGAGGTACCATCTTGGGAGAGGAGGAAGCCTTACGTTGGTCTACGATCAGTTCTTCACCAAGTCGACAATGCCCATGGATGCTCAGGGTTTGGTACATTATTTGATTTGAGGACTCTGATCTCTAGGAGTGTTAGGAGACACAAAAGAAAAGAAAGCCCGAGGCTAGAGTTCAATCAGTAGAAAAGAGAGGAGGAGGAGGACAAAACCTCTAGTACATTTCCTGGAAAGGAGCTACTGGATTGTTCATAAAACATAGTCCTTACAGGCACTACCAGCTGCAAGAGGAGAGCTCCGATAGAGAGGCAGTCGGTGTCTCCACCATCACACCGCTTCACTCATTGCCCACCATCAAACCGCTCCACTCGTTGCCCACCATCACACCGCTCCACTTGTCGCCCACCATCACCTATCCAAGTCCCTCCTTCAGTCCCTACCAAAGTACAAAACCTACATCTAGAGAGAGGACATCTCCATTGGTGATCCGGCTATGGTCTAAGGATCCTATACCATCTACGCCACCCATTAAGGTGAGGTTGAGCTCTCCCATTCGACCCCATCCACTTCAACGGATGAAGAAGGAGTGATGACCCAAAAGTGTCATCCGCCCACCACCACCAAGAAGAAGAAGAAGGGGATGTTAGTGCAGTCCCCATGGCAATTGATCCCCTAAGGAGAGTACTCCATCAGTAGGAAGTATTTGGTATATAGATTCAGATGAGCACAGTCTTACAGTCAGCCTTCAATGAGTGTTTGTACTAGTTCAGCTAGGCAGAGTAGGAGATCATTCACTAGATGATATCCTAGAAGACTACTTTATCAAGAAGGAAGAAACTTTTCAAGAGTGATCATTCTAATCGAGAAGAGGGTGGAGTAGATTTTGACCCTGATGAGGATGACCTATTTGAGGATTCAACAAAAATCCACATGGTCGATACTCGAGGATCCCTCTATAAAGACCATCAGAGCTTGGAAGGTGTTGTGATCAAGGAAGGTGACATCTCTCACTCGACCCAATACCTCCTTCAGTAGCTTAGATAGAAGGATGAGCAGATCAACAAGATGGAGAGGAGGGTTGAGGATTTGTTAACAGTTAAGCACTCAATCAAGCTCTTTTCCAGCCCCATGGAGATGACGCTGAGCTCTTACATGTCTTAGATCCTCCCAAGAGTGCCTCTATCGTGGATCAAGATAGTGGTAGTTTGCATAGGAATGTTGTAAATAGTATCTCCATGCATGAGAAGGACATCAAACAGATGGTGGAGAAACAAGTGAGGGAAGCTTTGGCATAAGCCCGGGGGAGCTCATCCATTCCAAAGGGTTGACCTTACCTAGAGGAATTCGATATAGTCCAATACCCCAAGAGGTCGTGCTACCATCCTTCAAAAGTTTTGATGGCAGTGGAAACCCACAACAACATATGACATATTTCGGAGCCCACTATTGTAATGTTAGTGGCAGTGACACTTCTCCTCCGCTTTCTTATCAGTAGTCTGCCAGGTGTTGCATTTGATTGGTGCGCCAAACTGCCCAACAGTTTGGTGAAGACTTTGTTATAGCAACTCTTTTTCAAGAGATTTATTGGAGCCTGACAAAGAGTAACTATGGGTGACCTCATTGTAGCAAAACAAAATTCCAACGAATCCCTTATTGATTACATTATTAGGTGACGTAATTTGAGTATGAAATGTGAATCACAGTTGTACGTACAACATGCCATTGAAATTCATCTCAAGAATATCCATGGCCCAGCTTCTTTCATGCTCAAGGGCTTCAAAATAAAAACTTTTGAGAAATAATCAACAAAGTGGCTAGTCTACAAGAGGAAGCCAAACTAGTTACCTTTCCAAGACCAATCATCCAAACCCAAGCCACAGAAAGTGTTTGAGAAGAGGCCAGGGACAATAGTGTCAGTGGATAGAGGAAAATAACCAGCCAAAGTTAAATTTGAGAGACCTCGAGCTCAATAGCCTCCTTTGCCACCTCCTCTTCCACCACCTCGGCCATCATACAAGCCACCACAGCTACCATAGTGGCCACCACCAGCTCCCATAAGAAGACACCAACAGTATATTCATATCCACCGCTAAGTAGCTACTGTCCAGCTACTCTTTTGGACAAGCTAAACAAGCTCTATTCATTTAAGAGAGAGGTAGTTTGGAAAATCTTTAAAAATCTCCTAAATAAACTTGATTTCTAGCTACCAGAGCCTAAGAGGATGGAAGAAGTGGGCAGGAGTGATGATCCTAACTCTTGCACCTACCATCGCATGTTAGGCCATGTCTTAGAAGATTGCATCACTTTAAAAAATTGGCTTGAGCATTGCTACAACTCGGGTGCCATAGTTATCCCTATGGAATACTTATTTGAATAACCATATAGTTTTGTTAGAATAATCTTTGGGGATACATGTCATCCTCTTAAGATAAAAGAAGGTTGGAATATCTCCTTATCTTGAACCTCTAAAAAGATCATCTCTAAGATCAAGAAACTTTCATTGCAAGTGCTTGAGGTAGCTCAAACCTCCAACAACAAGGAGAGTTTACAAGTTGCCAAGGACTACTCGGGGAGGTGGGAGCTCAGCAACAACATCAACATTCCATACTAGCCTGAGATAGTCCAGTAATGCAACCACCGTCCAAGTCCATCATTCCGTCCACCGTTGTAGCTACTATCACTTCATCCAGCTCTTCTTCTACTAGCAGGAGTATTATATCTATGGATGAGGGCATTAAACCCCAAGATTTACTTATTTTACTTGATTTTTATCATGTTCCTCCATATAAAAAGAAATCAATGAAGAAAGCAGATTCTATTTATATCTTGTCTACTTCTAATGCTCCTAATTTTATTCCCGTTGAAAACTCTCCAAGTCTAAATAATAATAATAGCTCTAGTAATTCTAATCCTTTATCTTCTGATTCAAAATATACTTTTCTTTTCTAAATTAATTGGGTTCACCCATCGAGATTGACTTGGAGTAAATCGACTCCGAGGGTCCCATAGGAGAAGTTGTATGTATGCTCGATGAGCAGTAGAACTTTCTACCAACCCGCCACATGAAGTCATTGAAGTAAACCTACGCAGTGGCAAAGTTCTATCTCTTAGGATAACACCTCAAGATAAGGGTAAGTAAGTCATTAATTCTAGTGAGTAGATAGCCCCCCCCACACACACACACAGGATGCTCCACTGTTGACCTCACTTTTGGAGTGAGGATTCAATCTTCCCATCATAAGTCTAAAAATATTTTGGACACTAAGAGATCCTTAGCCATAAGACTCTTTTAGTGGCTAAGTGAACATTTCATCTAAGCCTAGAGACTTAGAAGGATTAGCCATAGGATCAGGCTATGCCTTAGGACCTAGGGAAACTTACCTAGCATATAGCCTAACCAAATCTATGTTTATCTCCTTAGCCAAAATTCAATCTTAAATCCAAATGGCTAATGTCAATTAAATCTTGATTCAGATTCAATTCTTCAAGCCAAAAGCAAATCCACAATGACCCAAGCCTAACCCCATGATTTAATCCTATGGACAGCCAAATTTTCCTTCAATCCAAATCAAATTTAATTGATTTTCTAATAAATTAATCAATCCTTCAATCATCACTTCATGCCATACCAAAATCTATAATCAAATCAATCAAGCTAAGGTGAAACCTAACTTAACCCATTTGACCCAAAATATTCAAATAAGCTCAAAATCACATAAGTCCAAATAAAATCAAATAAAATCAAAATTAAACCAAATTAAATTGAATTAAAAAGACAAAATCATTGCATAAACATAGACATGGTAAAAAATAAATCAAGATGGGACACAAAATAGCAAATAGGTCATTTGACCTAAAGTTGACCAACTTGGGCCCCACTAAGTCAAAAGTCAACAAATTAAAATATGATCAAATTGAGTCACTCCAAAGACTCAAAATCATCAAATGAACATGTTTGGGTCTAAAACTAAACAAATCTAAATTTAATGAAGATCCAAATGGGTTGATTTGGCCACCTAACCCAAGTAGACCCAAATGGATCCTATTAATTCAAAATTCAAATTAAATTGAAAATTAATTCAAATCAAACATCCAAAATCATTTAGAAATTATAATTAGATAAAATTTAGCTAACCATTAGGTTTAATTTAATAAATTTTATCATTTAACTCAATTAAGTCCAATGTAGCCCATTAAGCCCAATTTGGGTCAAAATGGGCTTAAAACTAAATCTACATCAAATCAAGTGATATCAATTACTCTAAATTATCTTAAACACTTAATCGAACATGGATGTAATCCAAACACACTATAATTGAGCCAAATGGTTCATTTGAATCAATTAAGCCCAACTGAAACAAAATATAATTAGCATGTTAATCAAACTATAAAAATTTCAAAATCAATTATATAACAAAAAAAAAAAAACATTCAACATTGTCATTGTATAATCAAAATAGAAATATAATTAAATTTAGACATCAAAATAAATTTGATTAAAATTAAATCAAAATATTTAACTACTAAATAAATAAGAAATATATAACTTGAATAATCATTAATAATAGTATATAAATTTATAAAGTTCACCTAAATTAAAACTATAATATCAAAATTATAAAACATTATTAAAAATTATGAAGATTTATAAATAAAATAAGAATAAGTCTAAAAAATTATCAAAAAAAAATTCCATCTTCAGTCACGTGAAACCAAGAGAAAGAAAAACAAATATATATATATATATATATATATATATATATATATATATATATATATATATATATATATATATATATATATATATATATATATATATATATATATATATATAAGCATATATGTCATCATTCTCACGCCATATTTATCCCGTTAAAATAATAATAATAATAATAAATTTGGACATTACTCTTTTATTAAAGCTAGCAAAACCATCAAGTCTTATTTTTTTATTTCAAGTGAATCTCAAATAAATTTGTTTTTTATTTTTTATTCAATTGAAAACGTGCTCTCTAGTTAAAAAAAATAAAATAAAGTAAAATATCTTATCTTACCCGCTTAGAGCATGCGAGCCATCTCTCTCTCTCTCTCTCTCTCTCTCCATATAGAGAAAATATTATGAAGTTCGTAGCTTTACGGACTCCAATCCTCGATCGCGTCCAATGGTTTTTTTCCCATTTTAGCTTAGCAGAGGATCTAACGACGATGCCATTTATCTTATCTTGGCCCGAGAGCATCGTTGGAATGTACGGAAGGAATTTAAAAGAATTATATATCTAGATTTAGGGTTAGGGATGTATTTTTTTCTTGTAAACCGAGCTCAGAGAGAAAGGGAAAATCTTATTTCTTTTTTTATGAAAGAACCATGAAGATGGTGAATGAATTTGGAAGTTATGGCCTTGAAGAAATAGCTGAGGATGTATTAAATAAAAATTCATCGGTAATTTTTCCCAATGTTATTTACGTATAATTTTTTTACGGTTTGTTAGTGTTATTCCTTGAAATTCTTTTATTTAGTTTATATTTCCTACACTGTTTGGAGTTCTTTGCAAGAGGACTTTGCTTGTTTTGAGGATCTTCTTTGCATGGGTATACTCTCTGTAATCTCATGAGAGTACTGACCAATTTCATATTATTTTTTTTTGAGTTCCTGGCCTGTCTAGAGAGAATATATTCATTACATTCCATTAGAAGTAACTTGGAGGCTGTTTAGATTAGTTTTTAGGAGAGTTTTGCATGTGTACTCTCTGTACTCTCACGAGAGTACAATACACAGTATTTTGGGCATTTTTCCAGTTTCTATGAGAATGTTTCGAGGAAATATATTCATTACAAATCCATAGGATTTGATTCTACTCTGTACTCTCGATTTTTCATTTCTTTCACTTTCTTTGGCCTATTTAGAGGAATATATTTATTTATGGAGCTATTTTACATGTCACATTTATGTGGAGAGTGCAGGTGGTGAATGCTTAATGGCGGTCGATGTGAAGTCATGATGTCTAATGACCCAAATTTGGGGAGACTCCTTGGCACCAATGTTCAGAACGAAATGGATGCGTATGCACTATACTGTGACTACACACATCAAACTAGCTTCAGTGTTTGGAAGTACTATACTAGTTATTGGCCAAACTCCAAGAAATTAAAATCAAAAGATTTTTTATGTGCAAAGCAGGTCAAAAGAAATCTGCCAGTCTAAACAGCTTAGCAAAATTCTAGAAAACTTATACAAGGACTGCTTGTCCGACCATGATTAGATTCTTTATTGACTTGGAGGGGAACTGGATGGTTAAAAAACATATAGAAAATCATAATCATTCGTTGGCAAAGCCTGCTGACCAACATCTTCTCAGATCACATAGATGCATTAGCGATGAAAATGATTTCGTGTTGAAGACAATGACAGAGGCTGGAATTAGAGCAACTGATGCATTTAGCTATCTAAGTGAGGAAGTTGGCGGCGTAGAGAATATTGGATTCACAAAAAGAGATTATTTTAATTTTATTCAGAAAGAAAAAAGATCGAGGATTGTGAATGGTGATAGTAATACATTAATACAGCTGTTCAAGGAAAGATAAGCAGCGGACGGGATGTTTGCATGGGATGTACAAGTTGATGAGTCAGATTGCTTAGTAAGTTTTTTTGGAGCAATGTCATGTCTAGGATAGAATATGACTATTTTGGTGATGTGATAATTTTTTATCAAGCTATCGACTCAATAAATATAATCTTGTTTGTGCCCCTCTTGTTGGAGTGAATCATCACAAGATGTGTTGAGTAGCCTTTTTTGTCGAAGAGATGATTGAGTCATTCTCATGGCTATTCAGATATTTCTTGGTTGATGAGCAGACATCCTACAATATTCACTGATCAAGATCAGGCTATGGTGAGAGCTATCAAAATTGTATTATCGCGTACTTATCATAGGTTGTTCCAATGGCATATTTCGAAGAAAGCTCCTTCCAAGGTTCACTATTTTAATAGTAATAAGAGGGTACAAGGGCTATTTTATGCATGCATGAGCAAATGTGCTTCAGAGGAAGAGTTTGAAGAAGCTTGGTCTGCCATGCTAGAAGAAAGCAATTTGCATGATCATGCTTGGCTATCTGAGCTTTATAAAATTAGATCCAAGTGGTCCACTGCATTCAACAAAGACTCATTCTGCATGGGCATCTTGTCAACACAATGTAGTGAGTCAATGAACAATGTATGTCACGAAATCTCTAAACCAACAAGTTTGCTCACAGACTATTTCTTGGGGTTGGAGAAGGTTATGTAGACATGGCACCGGAATGAACATAATGAAGACTTCAAGTGTAGCCAGTCATCGATTATTCTTGTTGTTAAGACCAGTCCAATTCTAAAACAAGCAGCTATATTTTGTACAAGAAAGCTTTATGCTATGTTTGAGAAAGAATTTTGCATGGAGTTAGAGGCTATGTCGATGGCGTATTGGATGACACCCCATGGAGTATTTGGTGAGAAACTTAGAGAATAAAAATTCATCCAAAATATGGACTGTCCATTTCAATGGGACTACCCTAGATGTAACTTGTACTTGTATGAAATTTGAAATGATGGGATTACTTTGTGCCCATTGTATCAGAGTTCATAGTTAGGAAGATGTAGTGTGCATTCCAGATAAGTATCTTCTCATGCGATGGTCTACCAGAGCAAAGAGGGATATTTACATCGATAGTGCATATAAAAAAATTAAGAGATGTGAAAGGCATAGATGGAAATGCTACTGGCATTATTTTTTGGAACCACATTATTTTTCGGAACCACATTAGTTTGATATATACTCTATAAAGTACTCTATATTTTATGAAATGTTTTTTATTGCATACATTACAATTTTTGATAAGCTCGTATGTTCCTATCAATAAGTTTAGTAGAAGCCGAAGAAAAAAAAATCTGTAATGAAGATGATATTAGTACTAATGATATTAATTTAGTAATTATTTATAAATTTATCAATAATATTAATTTAATTCAGATGAATTTCTCATCTTAAAATATAGAATTTGCTCCACACTGCCTGCAAAATTTAAATTTCTGAATAAGACGTTGGTAAGCTGCATCATCGACAATTTATTTGTCTATTTTATGCACATGTTTCAATAGAAAGTAGGTTTTAAGAAGCATGATTTTGACTGGTAGAAAGTAATTTTATGCATTCACAAAATTCAATCACATTTTTAAAGATCATAATTTCCTTTATTAAAGAGTTAAGTTTAATAATCATACCCACTTATATTACGTTCACATGCTAAGTAGTTCATATTGCTTCTCCTACATACTTTCAGATTGAGGCATTCTAAATGTGGCTGAGTATAACATAAATTTTAGATAATGTAAATTCTAACTTCTTTTTCAGTTGATCCAAATTTAAAATATGATATAATTTGAATATCAAAATTAGGCTTATTTTCTCCAAACAAGTAAAGAAATCATCATAGAATTGTAAACAATATTATATCAACTACCCATGAGTAGAGAAGAGTACATAGAGTCTAGAGTCAGAGAGTCTGAGAGAGAGTATAGAGAGTATAGAGTATGCAGAGGGGTACAAAAAAGTATAGAGAATCTGAGAATACAAAGTCAGAGAGAGTATAGAGAGGGTTCACATGCAAAACTACTTAGAAAACTCATAAAAAGCAACCCAGGAGCATCCAACTTGCTTTTAGGTTATAGTGAACAATTAATTCCTCTCTGTCCTGCAAAGCAAAAGTGAAAATAGGAAAAAATTAGCAAATAATCTATACTATGAGGAGAATACAAAAAGTTAAGCCACATAACACCTCAAATATTCTTATAGTCAGTCCTCAAACTACCTGCAATAGAGTAGAGAGTATAAAGAGTCTGAGAGAGTCTGAGAATCAGAGAGGAAGAGAGTACAAAGAGTACAGAGGGTATAGAGAGTATAGAGAATACAGAGAGTACAGAGGGTATAGAGAGTATAGAGAGTATAGGGTCACATGCAAAACTACTCAGAAAACTCATAAAAAAGCAACCCAGGAGCATCCAAAATTGCCAAAGAAAATCAAAGAAAAATAGATGAAATACTCTGCTAATAATAAACTGCCTAGGAGAGTACATAGAGTACAGATGAAACACATCCCAGTAAAGCATTCCAGTGTCAACCAAATTACCGCAGGTGTTCTCTACTAATAATAAAAGATTAAACTGCCCAAGGATATTCAAACAAAATAAAAGAAACACTTGTACAATTATTTCCTACTTATCAAACTTTAAATGTATAGTTCTTAGCTTGGCTTTTTCATTCCCAAACAAAAGATAACATAAGCAAACTCGGCCATAAAGCAATTCATCTTATTTGGCCAATCTTGGTGGTCATCCCATTTAAGTGGGGATTTCCTAATTGCTGCCTCCATGTATTTGCAGACAAACATCCCACAGTTAACACTGTTATCTTGGACTGGCAGCCCACTCATCATTTTGATTGGCCATTTTATGGGATCGCTCACAAAAGACTAGCCAGCATCTTCAACAAGTAATTTAATCTGAAAAGAAAGAAGTATAGTCAATAAAAGGTTCAAAAAAAAAGTTTACGAAAACCAAATTAGAAATAACTATTATATTCTCAGGAAGAATGGCCTTATGGGTTGGTTTTGGTAATGAGTCATAAAAATACCAAGCCCTTAGCTTAATATGCCCAACCAGGAGTGTCCAGTGCTGATTATATATAATTGGAAATAAGAGTAGCTCAGCCCTTGACACACTGTCTACAGTGACATGCTAGATGAACATTTTGCTTTTCTTATGTAGACCATATTTCGCATAGCTTTATAAGAAAAGAAGAGAACGTTTATAAATTGTTACTTTCATATATACAAACAAGGATTGAATCGTAATACACATCATATATGTGGGGTAACTTACCCAGTGCAAGCATGCGATGTACAAATAGGGTACATACAGGTATCCGCAGAGTGAAAGTGGAAGTATCCAGGGGCGGATGTTGCCTCCACAGGAGACTCCCCCATGCTAGCCTCCACAGGGGACTGGTAACCTCCATAGGTGCTGCCCTTGTGACTGCCTCCTCAAGAGTTCCCTCTGTGGTGACCTCCATAAGAGCTTCCCCTATAGTAGGGATGGTAGGACCCCTCTGCCCAGCAAAAACCTCCTCGATAGCAGTAACCTATAAATCAATCCCATCCATTCTCTCTGTCATTGTTGCTTGAAAAGAAGATACTATAACTTTCAAGTCCCTAAACACAGTATCCTCTCCACCGTAAAGCCTTTTGGGGTAGTAGGGAGGGGCTAGATATAGATGGGAGAATATTAAGGAGAGACATATGGAGATTCAATGGGGGCTGAACTCAGTGGACTTAGAATGGGATTTTTATCGGGCTCAACATGTATTGCATGTTGGGCAAGGGAAAATGATTCAAGGAGCCAGGTCTCCTCTTCTGATATGTCTTCGAATGAAAGACAGACCTGTGTTAAATCAATAAGAAAATGTGATGACTATAACATAAATAAATACATAATTATATGAACTAAGTGATATTATTATATGTCACCTGGTGTCTTCCTAAACTAGTGAAGGCTTCATCTGAAAACTTTATTTTTGGCCATCTCAGCATATGTGCTTTGCAAATAGAGATGACGGCCTCATGATGCTTATGTGCTCAATGACCCAGTTCTACAATTAATATTTATGTAAGTTAACTTCAATGCATCAAATAAAACATAATCAAAGATATAAAACATACCATAAGAAGAGTGACAAATCCACTCATGTACCCGGGTGTCCTATGGGTATGAATCTTTGATGTAATACCATCAAATTGTGAAACTAGGAAAGCCCAAATGGCCTCTGCCTAGTTGTATTCAACAAATTTATCTATGTCATTGGTAGAAATCAATTCGTTATACCCTATAGTTGTGATATACAAAAAAAGATTTGACAAGAAATGTATGTACAAGCGCGCCAGCAATGAGCTATCCGCATGAGCGTCTTATAGTCCACTAAACTGAACTGCGACAGCAGGGATTTCTATCATAAGACTTTCTTCCCTCTGTTTGGCATCCCTACAATTACTGCAACTTCATCGGGGGTGAAAGGAATGCATTGCCCACCCAGAAAGAAAGCTTGCTTCTCTATCTCCCAGCAAGATAGGATTGAGGAAATGGCTATTGAGTCTTGCTGAATTCCGTGGAGTCTAATGAATTCATGCAGATGAAGCCTCTTTAAAATGTCAATGATTTCATCAGTAAATCATGCTGCAATATTATCGAATACTATTCTAATGGTGGTAGGATTGCATCTCGAAGTTATCCTTTTCCCAGACATGGTAAACTTCAAAATGAAAAGTCAGTTAATGAAAGTACAGATGCAAATCGACTATGAAAAATAACCAATCAGCCTCCAAATTGTTCCCAATTGATTTGTAATGAATATATTTCCTCCAAGCAGGCCAAAGAAACTGGAAAAAAATATCCACAAAATTGTCTGTACTCTCAAGAGCGTACAGAGAGTAGAGATGTAAAATAACACTAAAAAATTAATCAAACTGCCTCCAAATTATCTATGATGGATTGTAATGAACATATTTCCTCCAAACAGGCCAAAGAAATAGAAAAGAGACCAAAATGCTCTATACTCTCATGAGAGTACAGATGCAAAAATCCTCCGAAAAATCCACAAATTACTTCCTTTGGAATATAATGAACATAATCAGTGAAAAATGTCCACAAAAATGCGTCTCTCAAGAGAGTACGAGTCTAGAAATAATACTAAAAAAATCAAGCGGCCTCCAAATTATCCCGATGGATTATAATGAAGATTTTTTCCAAAGCCAAAGAAAAATGACCAAAATGATACTCTCATGAGATGAGAGTACAAATGCAAAAATCTCGAAACCATCCAAACATCCTTCCAAATTGCTTCCAATATAATGTAATGAACATATTTCCTCCAAATAGGCCAAATAAATTGAAAAAAATTGGCCAAAATCGTCTGTACTCTCAAGAGAGTATAGATAGTATAGATGCAAAATAATACTATAAAACTAACCAAACAGCCTCCAAATTATTCTTAATAGATTGTAATGAACATATTTCTTCTAAACAGGCCAAAGAAATTGGAAAAAATGACCAAAATGCTCTGTACTCTCATAAGAGTACAGAGAGTACAGATGCAGAAATCAGGCCATAAAATTTTAATGCCATCGACTGAACATACTCTCATCCCTAATCAGGCCATAGAATTCATCTTGAAATATGACCAAACATCCTATCATGTGATATACTAAATATTTCACAAGCCTAATCAGTTTAAAAATTTGAAAATAATGGTGTGTACCCAGAGTACACATGCAAAATATCTCCAAAAACTACTAAAATACATCCCGTTCATTTAAAGAACTCAAATGTTCTAAAATGTTCACATCTTGGTGAGAGGAGCATAGAAAACCCTAAATTCATTAACGTTCGGGAACACAGGTATAAATACCTCATGTAGTTGCCTACAATACCTCAATGGAAGTTATTTGCAAGATTTGCTAAACCACTGAGCGACGGCCGGATGTTCGCCGATCAAGAGCGGAGGCGAAAGGAGAAAGCCCAGCGTCATATGTTGGAGGAATGTCGAATGATGCCCGTCTCATTTTTCTTCTCCCACTATTTGAACGATGCAGGTGGTGGGATAAATGGCATCATCATTGTCCGTCCAGTTATAACACCGTTAAGCACTAAAAGGGGAAAAAACTATTGGACACGCGTTGGGCTAGGATTGGAGTCTAGACGTTGAGCTACTTTGTTTCCATATTTCTACTGCTAAATACCATCTCCTCCTCCATTTTCATCCCCACCAACTGAACGAGAACAAGATAGAAAGCGAAGCTTTTTCTCCCTTGCGTATAGAGCCTCTCATCCTCATCATTTTTTAAAAGAGAAGCTTGACCTCTCTCTCATCTTCCATTAGCCAAGAGTAATCAAGCCTCTCCCTCCCAGAATGAAGCCCATCATCTCTTCCCACAGCCAAATGAGACTACCATCATGCTCTCCATGCCCATCTCTTCCTCTCAAAGCCTAGCTTGGCGACATCCTCCCTCTTCTCTCTTGAGCATGGTGAGACTCCCTTTCTAGATTTTGCTCAAGATCTCAGGACTAGTTCCTCATCAGGATCATGTGACAATTCCCTATCTTCGTATTCTTCTCTTGTTCCTCCCTTCTAGTGACTCAAGCAAGCCACCACCTTCCCCCTATTTGAGATCTCGTCTGCCTGCACTTGTCATCTTCTGTAGCCTTCCTCGGCTCACCTCAACTCAACAAAATCCCACGCTCAGCCACCTCGCTAACCTCCCTACTCGATCAATAGCTCCACCGAGCACCACTGACCTAGCATCCCCCATTTTCTCTTTAAAGAGATAGACAAGACATTGTTTCCCCCCCATGCCTGGCTGCTACCATTTTCGACATTCGGTCTTCCTTTGTCTTTTAAAGCAAAGAAGAGTTGTATGATTTAATCATGCTTAGTCCCATGCAATTCAGCATACCTCTGTATATCACATGGTTTCATTGTTGCACAAAACAAAATCTTGTTACATCCATCTTGCACTACTTATAGTTGGACAAACCAGTTGTCCTTGTCGACACACATTCTAGATTGCTTTCTTTGGCTAGCCACTTGAATACAACAAATGATGTGAACGCAAATGACGATGATCAAATGTCAAGAATTTCAATAGGGCTTCATTTCTTCTAAACAAAGCCACCTCTTTGTCGAAATCCACTGGACATTAGCTCCGGTGAGGTATAATTCTCAAACACTTAGAAAGCCTTAGTGATCTCATGTTTGGTGTGTTGAATGCAAGCGTCGTTAGGATCAAACCTTTAGAGTCCATGCACTTTAATTTTTAAATCCCTTCGGCGAGATTTTAGAGACAAAAGCAAGACTATTCATTTTATGTGTTTGAAGTGAATAGTTTTGATTAAGTCGAATGGCACAGAGATTTTATTCCACCTATCAAGCCATGATTAACTCATGAGCCATTTGATTTTTGATCGAATGATCATGATTAATCAAATATTTTATTTATTATTAAATCCAATCAAATATAAAAAAAGGAGTTAAACAATCTTTAGAATTCCAAACAAAAAAAAGAAATAATATGTGATCAGACAAAACAAAATATGCAAATTAAATTACCATAAATTCTAAGTAAAACTTAGTATAAAAATGATTAAAAATTAACTAAACTAATAATATTATAAATATTATAATCAAATATAAAATGTTATTCGAACATAATTTATGAAAGTCAATTATAAAATTAATTTAATCTCTAATTATTATATGTTGATCTTAAAATCCAAAAATAAAATTTAGTTATGTGACGTATCCTTAATTATAATTAATTTAATTATTAATTATAATTGACTATGCTTTATTTGATTAATTGTTGACATGAAATTTTTGGAGGAATTCATAACTAATTTAAATCACATTTTAAAATATATATATATATATATATGCATATAAACTCACATCCCTTTAAGACATAAACAATTGAAGTCAAAAAAAGTTATGAGAAAAGTTATGTAACTCATATCTTAAATATCATAATCAAATAGTTTAAACTAATCAATTAATTGACTAAATGAAATCAAATTGAAATGTTAATCACTTCAGATAATCATTAATCAAATTAAGGGTTCCTCTTTATGTGTTCAATAACATAAAACCCTTAATGAAATTATGATTAACCCATAAGTGTGAAAAAAATCATAAAAGTACATAATTAGATTATTTAATTTAACTAATCTCTAATCATGAGCCAATTGCATTAGGACTTTTAGGAGCATTGCAATTTTCTTTTTCCTCATGTTCATATCATTTATGGCTCATAATTAAATAAATAATTAAATTAAAGAAGCATAAGAAAGGGTAATTAAGTGATTTGATTAATGATCCATTTTGATTAATACATAAATTTCACCTAATTACCTTTCCTTAAATTAATTATGATTACCAACTTGGGAATGGGATTAAAATATCAAATAATCTCCTCTTTAAATCAAATAAAAATTCCAAACTAAATTAATAAAGAATCTTTGGTTCATTATAAATGATTTAATTTAGTATGATTGTCCTTAGGAATTAATTTGATTAAATAAATCACATGTTTACAATTGATTATTCCTTTTCCAGTCATGATAAATATTGTATGTCATTTAATTTCATGCATCCATGTCTTTTTTTTTAAAATTAAGTAAATCAAATGAAGTTTATAATATGTAAAGCTTGCATGTGTTTATTTAATTTAATATATGTGTGGCTATTATCACTATTAAATTTGAATGCATTTTCAAAAAGCTTATAAATGAGAAATAACATACGAAATGATAGTAGTTATGATTATATATAGGTTTGCATGTGCTTATAGCTTAAGTATGTGAAATAAAGCTTTCTTTTCTTTAAAGTATATGTATTTTCATATGTATTTGAATGCTAATAAGTATATAGTCTGGACATCCTAGGAATAAGAAACTTTAACTTTCCCAAGGAGGTCATTTGATTACCTCACTTCCTTGGTTTAACAATGACACATACTTATTAGATTTCATTTATATGTGTTCCTACATTAGAATTGGGATGAAGTTTTGTTTCACATACCTAAATGTTCCAATCAAATAAAAATATAATTTTTGCATGATTTTCTTTCTCTTATTTCTATATACATTTATGTGTAGTGAGGTAAGAAAGTATATAGTCTGGACATCCTGGGAATATGAGGCTTTAACTCACTTCGTTGGTTTAACAAAGGCACGTACTTGCTTATTTCTCTTTACATGTGTTTGTATGTGTGGCTAAAGGATAAAAATCCTTCTTTTCTACATAAATAATACATGCATTCATAATCAACTAAGTGATTGAATTAATTAGCCATATGATTTGGGGTCTCTTTCCTTATGTTCTTACATGCAATTTTACATATGTTTGAATGCAAATAATTATATAGTCTAGACATCTTGAGAGTACGAGGCTTTAGTTAGGCCCATGGAGGCCATTTGGTTACCTCGCTTCCTTGGTTTAACAATGACACGTACCTATTTAATTTCATTCTTATGTCTTTTTGTATAAGAATTTGGATAAAGCTCTAAATTAACATTATTAAATAATTCAATCAAATAAGATATATAAACTTCAAATATGCACATCTACATTCATCATTTAAGAGTGCTAAAACATGTTCTATGTATAGGTACACTTAGGGCTAAATCATGTGCATGTTATATGTGATGGAAAGGAATGATTGAACATAAATCATGTGATAGTATTTCAATTAGATTAATCTTAAGAAGCATTTCACATTGAATAGAATTATTTAAAGTGAACCTAAACTTAGGATTAATATAAAATATGTGATAAGCCATTCATTGAAGAGAGCTAAACCAAATTAACATGCTTTAAAAAGTAGCTTAAGGTAGGGATGTAAAGGGGCAATCCTCTTTTTTATCTTCATACACTTAGATGCTAAGTGTAAATCACATGAAACCAAACAAAATGTATATTAAAATTCTCAAATCAATTAAACAACTTGAAGTGAAATCAACCTTTATGGTTAAATTTAATTCCTTTCACACTTAGAAAAATATAACATTAATGCCTAGTAAGACATACCACACAAGCCATAACACACACATTATAGCTAAGTCACCACTTCTAGTCCTAAGTTAGGATGGTGTATGTTTGGTGTATGTTTTGTTTTGTGATATAATATTTTAGATTGAATGTTAGGGTGTATATTTCGTAGACTGGATGGTAGGTCATGATTAGCATAATCTTATTTTCTGCAGGAGATTATGCTTAAGTGGTCACTTAAAAATAAATATAAATGCTCTCTTCATAGGTTGCTTAAGCCCTTAAGCATAATCCAAGTTAGGACAGGTGGACTTGCTTACCTATGTGCAGGGTGCTAAGTTTAAATTATGATATAAATGCTTGGGCTATATGTATGTTTAGCTAACATTTGTCTTGTAGGTGTAGTTAGATTTACTTTTTCTATTTTTAATATAATTTTACATTAGGAATTAGGATTAGTGCTATGGGGGATTAATATGAGTAGTGGCTAGAAAGCTTTGTCCTGGGAGGTCTTGTGATTCCTTTGAAGCAAGCACACCCTAAATAAGAGAAGTAAGAAAGAACATATGAAGAAATGAAGGAAAGAAGACCCCCCATAGCATTTTATAAATTATAATTATTCTTTCATTTTTTTGGGTTATATAAGGGTTGAGCTCAGCTACCCATCTTTTCTTTTTCGGGTTGTACGGTAGCACCCAACCGCCCTGGCCTGTTATTCCTTTACGTTAGTTATAAAATTATCTGATGTTTTGTTTAGCTTGCGCAATAAAAACAACATACTTTTCCTAGTTTCTCCATGCTTGATGTTTAAATGTGTGGCTTGAATCCAATTAGACTCTTAAGGAAAAATAAATCTTTTACCTAGTTGCAACTCATAATTAAGTTTTAAAGAACTCATAATCTCTTATAAAGCCTAGGTGTTAAGTCAAGATAATTAAAAGATTTAGTAACCCCTTAGCTAAATATTGTATGTTTAACATCATGCATTCATATTATCTCACTCTTGTTAAGAGTGGGTTTCCATCGTTGCACAATAGGGGAAGACTTGACCTTTGAGGGTTTCTTATGTGGTGAAAAAAATACCTCTTTCTCTTTGATTTAGCCCATAATCTCATTTCAACATGCATTTAGGCATAAGAAATCCTATGGCCTTTGTCAAAATGAAGAGTAAAAAAATCAAATAAAAATTGAAAAAACATTTGCATTAGACTAAGTCATTACTCATACCACTCATGCTCTAGTCTCTTTAAGGAGTGGGTTTAAGGACTTTATTCTCTTTCTAAATAATAATAACCTAATATCTTGCAAAATCATTTGACTTGCCTACATGGATTTAAAGCATTGAAGGAGTTAGCTGGCTGCCACTCCAGGCGGTTATAACTCCAACAGTTGGGTAGTTTATCCTCTCTTGTGGCGGTAAACCATAAACCCATCTTCGCTTAGACTTTAGTCATGCTTTGGCTTATGCTAAAGCTCCTTAGATTTAGGATCCGAGGTAGCTATTTTCTTCAGGCTACAAGCATAAATCCTCACCTCTTAGGCATTTCCATAATCTTGTGTTATGGGATTATAAGTCCTAGCTTTTTAATAAAATATCAACTTTAACTAAATTGATCTTCTCAATTTTCAATATATAAATCCTAATTATAAGATAGATTAGAATGCTCACTAGGTTTCTTAGTATCATGAGCATTTCCTACTCATTCCCTTTAGCTTCTAAAATAAGTCTTATCCTTGAACAATCCCATTTGATTTTCTAATACAACCAATCATTAGATAGTCTAGCATTGAAATCTTTGGAGACCTTAATTTCTACTTTAATCAAGAGTATTCTTAAGGGATTCTATCTTTTAGGATGTAATTAACTATGGGGGCTTGCTTCCATAGGGAACTTAACGAACCTGGCTTTAAATAAACCCTAGTTTACATTTTTATGTAAAGTAGAGGAAAAATCTCTGGTACATTTAAAGACCCATCATTCTTTAGGAGTACTTATTAGGTGATTATGTCCATTATAGGGTGATGATTTCTATCTTTTGAGATAGTGCATCATTCTTTAATGTCATACCCGATCACTTCAATAAGTACCCCCGAAGATCTGCGTGGTATCCCACATCTCAAAAATAAACACCACATCCACCTATGGATATGCTTTTGGAGAACCAAGCTAGAGTTGATTATAATGTCCTTGCTCATCTTAGAAAGTTGATAGCTAAGTAAGCATATACGAAGCTTTGTCTTATCCAAAGAGATGAGAGAATCTCTAATCAAGGCCTTACTTAATCCTGAGATATGCTTAGCTCAGCTGACCGCTACTGAAGAGGAGGCATGCCAATCTAAAGACATTTTAGGAGTTACATTCAGTGATGAAGACTTACTTGTAGAGACGACTGACCACAACCCCCCCTCTTTACATTACAATAGACATTGGTAGATATAGGCTATCCAGAGTTTTAGTTAACCCAAGTGTGTCATCAACATTATGAGTCTAAGAGCCCTTTCCTACTTGGGGATTGACATCTCCAAACTCCAAAAAGAAAGGTTGATATTGAGAGGATTCAATGAACATTGCGAGAGGGCCTTAGGCTCCATAGTGTTGCCCTTGGAGATAGATGATTGGAAGATAGAAACCAAGTTTCCCATTATAGGCTTAGATACATATTTAAAAGCTTTGCTTGGGAGACTGTGGATACCTGAAAACAACATGGTTCCATCCTCTCTACATCAGTGTATGAAGTTTATGAGGGGTGGGATTGCCTACTATATCAAAGGAGATCTCAAGCCATTTTCAGTTCATGAGATCGGCATATATGAGGATGCGGCTTACTACCTCCCTCAAAACCAACAAGTCTATTTTCACGAACTTGGCCAAAGTTCAAAATTAAAAAAATAAAAAAAAAAAGAAAGGGAAAAAGAAAAGGAAAAAGAAAATAAAAGAAAATAAAAGGGAGCGAGAAATAGACTTGGAGGAGAAAGTGGAGCCTGACATTAGATTTCACCCACAATTTGTTACTCCATTCGAACATATGGGTAGGATGACTTGACCTCCACCTGACAGAGGAAGAGGCTAATTTAGAGGCAATCATTGGGGTGGAAAACCTCCTTATTGGCCACCCAATAGGAGATATGTCTCAGCTACTAGGAGTACACCTACTATCCATATAGACTTAGAATATAGTTCAGAGAATGTGTCTTATATGATTAGCACACTAGCTAGCTCTTATTAGCAGTAGATTCCCTTGGAGGTGACACTTGAGCCAGATAGTAATGAAGACTGGGCTCCAAAGCAAAGCATGAGTGTATCATAGTCTATATGTGAAATAGTTAGGCATAAGTTGGGAACTTTAGTTCTAACCCCTCTTTCCTCACAAAAAGTTGAGGGTTTGGTAGTTAAGGAAGCCCCCAACACATCCACAGATGTGAAGACTCAGAGGTTCTTTCTGGGAGCATCATCCTCAAGTCAAGAAGTTGATGTAGAACTTGAGGATGATTCATATAAAGATTTAATAGAATTACCTTTTGATTGGTACTCGCATTGTGTTCATAATTTATCAATGAAAGGGTTATTCCCATATACTTGGTCAAAGCACATGTCAGACTATTTTGAAAGAATATGGAAGAACAAATGCAAAATCTCTCAATCAAGACTTGGATTAGGTTTCAGTACAGTGGATCCAGTCGATGATGATGATTACTTCTTAATCACCACTAATCATTTGGAATCTGATATGTTCTTTTCAAATCACATTAACTCATATAAGGAGGTGTGCTTAAAAACTTCAGATGGTCTAGATGACTTTGAAGTTAAAGATGCACTGTGAGAGTTTGAAGAAGAGATAAAGTCAACTATCGATGAGCTCAAAGAAATTAACTTAGGAACTGAAGACAATCCACGCCCGACATACATTAGTTCTTTGTTGAATGAAATTGAAACCAATGACTTAGTTAGGCTATTGACTGGGTTTAAGGACTACTTCGTATGGAGCTATGAAGAGATGCCTGATTTATCTCCTAACATAGAAGTCCACAAACTAGCAATAAAGCCTAGTGCTAACTCTATCATGCAAGCTCCTAGACGCATGCGATTAGACATTGAACAGTAGGTCATTTCTAAAGTCAAAAAATTGATCGATGCTGGTTTCATCTGGGATGAAAAATACCCTACCTGGTTGCCAGTGTCATCCCAGTTAAGAAGAAGAATGACCAAATTCACATATGCATCAATTTTAGGGACTTAAATAAGGCATGCCCAAAATAAGAATTTTCACTACCAATACCAAAACTAATGGTGGACATTGCCTTATCTCATGTAGTCTTCTCTTTCATGGATGGCTCATCTAGATATAATAAAATAAAGATGTCCCATGAAGATGAGAAAAATACTACTTTTTGAACCCCAATCGAAATCTATTGCTATAAGGTCATGCCTTTTGGCCTTAAAAATGCTGATGCTACCTACTAGCGGGCCTTAACTTGAATCTTTGTTGAACTCATTCATCATCAAGTTGTGTGCTATGTTGATGATCTCATAGTCAAAAGTAAAGAAAAGGAAGACTATCCCTTTGACTTGAGAGTAGTAGTCGAACTGTTAAGGTAATTTAACCTTAAAATGAACCCCTTGAAGTGTGCATTCATAGTAGCTTCAAAAAAATTCCATAAGTTTGTTGTCCGACACCGTGGAATCAAAATCGATCTAGAGAAGATTAAAGTGATATTAGAAATGCCACCCCATAAAAGTTTAACTCAACTCAAATCATTTTAAGTGGTTGGCATATCTAAGATGCTTTATATCCAACCTATCACGGAGATGACAGCCATTCTCAACACTTATCAAAAGCGATGCTAAGTTCAAGTTGGATGATAAGTGCCAACATCCCCTCGAAGACATTAAGCACTACCTAATGATGCTGCCAGTTCTAGCAGCCCCTATCTTGGGCAAGCCGCTCATACTTTACACTATTACATTAGATGACTCTCTTGGTGCTTTATTGGCTCAAACCAATGACAAAGGGAAGGTAAGTATGCTTTACTACCTCACCTATCATGTAATCCCTACTGAAGCAAACTATCCACCCATTAAGAAGCATTCCATATCTTTAATCTTTGTATCCCAAAAGCTACAACATTACATGCTTTCTCATAAGGTGAACTTGATCTCTAGGATCAACCCGCTATAGTATCTCATGACATGGCCGACACTATTTGGACAATTGGCATGCTGGTCCATGATTTTCTCGTAGTTTAACATAGCTTTCCTATTACTCTATATGATGAAAGGACAAGCACTAGCAGATTTCTTAGCAGCACACCCACTTCCCGCTAACTCTCTGCTTAGTGATGACCTCCTCGATGAACAAATCATGAACTTAGGAGAAACTAGCATTCACTGATGGGAGATGTACTTTGATTGTACAACTTCTTCTTAAAGAGAAGAAGAGCCACGATCTACTCTTCCAGGAAAGGCAGGGTTAAGAGTAATTCTTCTAACTCCGGACTATGATGTGATGAGATCCTCATATCACCTATCCAATCCTTGCATCAATAATGAAGCTTAATATGAGGCTTTGATTGTCCGGTCTGGAGTTATCCGTTACTCTAAGCATCCAAAACATCAACATCTTTAGGGATTCTTAATTAATCATCAATCAGATCACTAGGTCCTATAAGGTTATAAAGCCTGAGGTCCATCACTACCACAAGTACACTATAGAGTTGTTGGCCCAAATCCCTGAGGTTACCATTTACAAAATTCCTCGATGAGATAATGCCATAGCAGATACTTTAGCCAAACTTGCTAAGGAGTTGGCGTGTGTGGAAGATGAGTCCATATCAATAAGAGTCCAAAATAGACAAGTCATATCCCTTATTGATACTAAACTCATTGAAATATACTCTATTGAAGGGGAGGTTGTCCTTGCCAAAAAAGGATGATGAGTTAGATTAGAGGAAACCATTCATGTATTATCTAAATAGATGCAAACTATCTCAAGAGAAGTCACTAGCACATCAGGTGAAGTAGAGAGCACTTTCTTACGCTCTCGTGGATGACACCTTGTATCGACGATCCTTCGATCATATGGGGTTACATTATTTAGAAAAACATGAAGCCTGTAAGATCGTGACCAAGGTACACTCAGGATTATGTGGAGCTCATCAATCCGTCGAAGAGGAACGCCAAGATCAAGAGACAAAGATACTACTGGCCGTTGATGATTACAAATTACATGGTCATAGCTAGGCAATGCCATTAATGCCAGATACATGGTGTGGTATTACATTAACCACCCAACATTCTATATCCTACATTCACCTTGTGGCCATCTGAGTGTTGAGGTACTGACATAGTGGGTCCGATTGACCCTCCTTCTTCCAAAGGTCTTCAATTCATCCTAGCTGCTATCAACTACCTTTCCAAGTGGGCGGAGATGATGCCACTCAGATAGGTCATAGCTCAACATATTCTTTAGTTTTTCAAGAGCCATATTATATATAGGTTCGTGATGCCTCGATGAATTATATCTTATAATGGTACTGCATTTAAGAGCACCAAGATTAATAACTTTTCCTGGAGACACAATATAGATTGAAGATATTCTACCATCTACTACCCAAGGGCAAATGGCTTGGAAGAAGCCTTCAACAAAACTCTCATATGAATACTAAAGAAGATACTCGATGACAACAAGCGATAGTGACATGAACAATTAGTTGAAGCCTTATGGGCCTATACCAAATCCAACTTCCATCACTAAAGATAGCTGTAGGTAGCAAGATTACAATGGAGCATAATGCCAAGTTACGATTAGATGAGCTCAAAGTTTTAGAGGAGAGATATCTACGGGTATGCCAAAATCTTGAGTTGTACAAAGCCAAAATGATTCAAGCACATAATAAGTTGGTCCATGCTAGAGCTTTTCAAATAGGAGAGCTTGTTTAGTTCTAAGGAGACCAATTGTTGCCATCACAAGATGGGAGGCAAGTTTGAACTCACTTGGGAAGGCCCTTTTGCCATAGAGAAGGACTACCAAGGAGGATATTATCAACTTATTAATCACAAAGGACAATGCTCATTTCTTCCAATCAATGGGCTCTACTTAGAGAAATATTATCCTTAAAATCATGTTTAAAATCTTCATCATCAATAAGAATTCTCGTTCAAATCAAATATTCTCTTCATTTGAAGAATTCTTTCTCTATTTGTAAATCCTCCACAATGTGTTTAAGATAGGTGTAAGAGAACCCAAGTAGTATCCTATTTCCTTTTACACAACACCATGACAAACTCCACACAAACACATATCTTTTATCCTGGGATACTTCGAGTTGGGATAACGCTCCTAGCGACACTCACTCAATAGCTACTCTGGATCGGGCTAATGTGCTACCCTACTAGTGTGTCACCCTAGTGGTCCCTTGTTTAAGAGGATGTAAGTCTGATATGCTTTCCTCCTAACTTGACCATTGCACACTGACTAATGCCCTATTAGTTTAATAGGCCTTACTACATAGTCGGTAAGCTACCGTCATGATGGTTTTGTTTAAGAGGGTGTAAGTCTACTACACCTTCTTCTTGAATTAGTCATCATGCGCTGACTTGGTCGAGTATATTTAAGGATTAGGGTAAGTTCCCCAGTGGCTCCTTTCCTCATGACTACTTCAATTTTGGGTCCAGTCCTTCTTTGTGACCCCCCACTTAGTACTCATCCTTAGGTCAGGTCGACTTGTTGTGCCAATAATGGGTCACCCCAATTGTTCATTGCTTTGGAAGATGTAAATCTACTATGATTTCTTCCTAGAACAACCGTTGCACACCAACAGGCAGCCTAGGTCGGATAGCACTTGTTGAGCCGATGACAGACTATCTCGACAATTAGTTTTGCTTTATGTAGATGTAAGTCTACACGCCGTCTTCCTTGACTAGTCATCGCACACCGATGGGCACCTTAGGTTGGTTGATGTTCGCTATGCTGATAGCGACCCACCCGGTGGATACACCACTCATGGTAGATGTAAGTCTACTATGCTTTCTCCTTGAGTCAGCCACCATATACCTAAAAGCATTATTTTCTTTAGGGATCAGGACAACACCCCTAGTGGCACCTCCCCTATGGGCACTATTTGGATCACACCCATTGTAACCCCATTTAGACACTACCCGGGTTACTACTAGATTGGATAGTCCCCATTTCCTAGTAACCACCCCTGTGGTTGGAGATTCTATTATGTGGATGCGTAGATTCTCCCTTGGTCCAGTAAATCAGAGATAGGTCAAAGGCCATAGCCCCTTCTTAGTGTGGTCCCTAGCACACTAATAGGGTCTACAATAATAAACAAATAAATTTATATATTCGCTTATGGATTAGGAGAACTCCCCTAGTGGCACCTTTCCCAATGAGGCATCCTATCTTTAAGGTAGTGCCAACAAAACTCCGTATAGGAATCGCCTGACTACTCTTGAGTTGAGGTAAGATCCCCAGTGGCACTCCCTCAGTAGTCGCCCTTAGGTCGGGCTTGAATTATTGTGCCACCAATAGGTTACCTCGATGACCATCCTTGCTTTAGAATATGTAAGTCTGCTACGTATTTATTCCAGCATGTTCGTTGCATGCCGAAGGGCATCCCTAGGTCGGGTTTGATTTATTGTGCTATCGATAGGTCACCCTAGTGGTTGTTTTTTGCTTTGAAAGATGTAAGTCTACTACAGTTTCTCTGTAGCACAACCATTGCACATCGAAAGACATCCCTTAGGTCAGATAGTCCTGCCCTTTGGCCGGTAGACTACCTCTTTGGATCGATAAATCTGAGATAGGCAAAGCCAACATAGCCCCTTCTCAATGCGGTCCATCGCAAACTGATGGGATCCATCAAATGAGATCAAAACAAATAAAATCTAACCAAATCAAATTAAAACAAATCAATTGAACTCAAATAAAATTAATCTTGACTGCTCTTGAGTTAAGGTAAGATCCCTAGTGACACTCTCTCAGTAGTCACCCTTGGTTGGGTTTGATTTATTGCACATTCAACAGATCACCCCAACAGTTGTCCCCACTTAAGAAGATGTAAGTCTACTACACTTTCTCCCTAGCATAACCATTGCACACCAAAAGGCACCCCTTATGTCGGATAGTCCTTCCTTGTGGCTGGTAGACTACCCCTTTGGATTTGTAAACCTGAGATAGGTTAAGGCCAACATAGCCCCTTCTCAGTGGGTCCATCACAAACTTATAGGGTCCATAAATTAAATCAATTAAATTCGACTGAGTTCACATCCCTAGTAGATATGCCCTCATTTCCAAACCATTCTCCCCAGTGGAGCCATAACAAACCAATCAAACAAATCAAAGAAATCCAACCAAACTCTTATCCCCAGTAAATAACCCGAACTTGTTTCCCTAGTGGAAGGTTCACATTCCCAATCCCTAACAGATATGCCTCCACATTAATTAAGATAAAATAAACTAAAATTAATTTGATCTTAATCCCCAATAGGTTATAAATTCTTATTCCAGTGGATGTTCTTCTCAGAAATCATATTCAAAATCAAACCCAAATCCATATCCCCAGCGGATAACTTGAATCTGCTTCCCTAGTGGAAGGTTCATGTACTCAATCCCCAGTGGATTCCTCCTTTTATGCCTTCATAAACCTCTCACATGTCATGTCCAATGCATGTGTGATCCCCTAGTAGATCTTACTTCATGTCCCTGACATGAAATTCCAACAAAATCTTTTTGGCTCTCTTCCTTAGGCATAAGTTGAGCTGCATTGCACTAAGATCATGATTCTATCTACATCTCATGTTTAGGTATAGATCATTTTCATTCATTCTTGCAATCCTTTTGACATTGTTGATCATCTCAGTCAATGCCAATACAAGTGGTGTACCTTTCATTTACACCACACTTATTGGAGGGTCCTTTTGTTGACCTCACTTTTGGAGTGAGTTCTCAATCTCCTCATCTTAGACTTAGGAGTCTTCTAGACACTAAGACTTCTTTAGTCATAAGACACTTTTAGCAATTAGGCGAACACTTAACCTAACCCTAGAGATTTAGAAGAAATAATAATAGGATTAGGCTATGCCTTAGGACTTAGGGAAATCCATCTACCCTATAGCCTAAGCCCAATCCAAGCTTACCCTCCTAAGCCAAATTCAAGTCAACTCCAAATCCAAATCTACAACCAACACCAAGCTCTAGGATTTTATCTTATGGACTTAGCCTTAGCCAAATTCAAATTAATACAAAATCAATTGATTTTCTTGAATATCAATTCAACCCTTCAATCAATCTATCAAACCTACAATCAAACTCAATTCCAAATTCAAATCCAAGTCCAAATTCAACTTCTAAAACAAATTATTGTAGCCCATGATCAAATCCAAGCTTGAAATCTTTCTTAAGTCCTTTGAATCAATTTCATGAAATTAGCCAAACTCTCATCTAAATCAATCCAAAATTAATTGATTTTCTCATAATCAATTTTATCTTCAATCATCTTCCTAAATATAAATCAAATCTACATTGAAATGATCAAAACTAAATCAAACTAAATCAAATTAAATCAAAACCCTTCCTAAGCCATATGAATCAACCTTCATGAGCTTAGGAAAATCTTAACCTAAATCACTTCAAACTCAATTAATTTTCTCATGAATCAATCATATCTTCAATTATCATCACAAATATAAATGAAATATACATTTAAATCATCAAAACTAAATCAAACTAAATCAAAATCCAAATACAAGCCACATGACCCAACTCCATGGAGTTAGCCAAATTCCTTCATTCCAAAACTCAAATTCAATTGATTTTCTCATGAATCAATTATTCCTTCAATTATCATCCAAAATATAAATGAAATATACAATCATCAAGCTAAACTAAAATCAACCCAAGTCAAACCCAACTTAACCCTTTTGACTTGAAATATTTAAATGAACCAAAACCCATTTGAACCCAAACCAATTGCAATTAAATTTTTGTATCAATCCTAAATCCATATATAAACTCAACTAAATCAAACTCAAATCAACCCAATATCAAGCCAATTAAAGCCAATTGGTTCACTTGACTGAAAGTGACCAATTTGACCTCTTTGAACCAAAATCCAATTCAAACCAATTCAAAGTGAATCAAGCCAATCCAAACTTCATAACATGATTGTTGATTACCCTAGGTTGATCAATTACCATAAATTGGGTCAAACCAAGTCAACCTTCTTAACCCATAAGAACCTAAACTAGCCAAATTGCAATCTAAGCTAAATTAATTAAAACTAATGGCCCATACCAATCCAAAACTAATATTTGAATATGACTTGACCTTCAATTGAGAAAAACCTAACCCAATTGGCCCTCTTGACCCAATTTGACCCAATTTGACCTACATGATCACAAAGGGTCAAATATTGATACAATCCAAATTGATTGCAACCAATGACTCAAGTTCATTCCAAATTGACTATTGAACTTGACCGAAGCCTTAATTTATCCCAATTGACCCACTAGACCCAAATGACCTATTGAACCCAACTTGACCTAAAGGGTCAAACCAACCTAAAATCTAATCAAATCCAAATTAAGCTCAACTAAAGTTTACAACATACTTTAAATGATCAAAAAAATTCAAACCAAGCCTTGACTCAAGCCAATTATGTCAATTTTGTCAAATTGGTCAACTTGACCCAAATGAACTCAAATGCACCAAAACCAAATGTAAACTAAATTGAATCAAACCATGGTCACCAATACATCTTAAATGATCATATGAACTTGGCCTAACTCTTGGTTTGACCCAATTTGACAAGTTGGTCAACTTGACCTAACCTAAACCAATTTGTCTCAAATGAGTCAAAGAGACAAATCAAGCCAAATGAACTCCAAATGAAATGAAATTTGGCATAACCCACTTTTGAATCATTCTAAATCTACCTGAATCAAATCTAATGTCAAATGACCATCCTACCCTTAGGCTAGGGGTATCACATCAGAGAAATCACCCATGTAAGCGGTCATTTCCATTCCTTGGCCACTTGACACTCTCCCATTGGTCCAACTAGGCTCCTAGGTTATTATTCAACCTGACCCAAAGGTGGCTGGGTTTGCCATGACTCATGGGGAGGTGAAATTACCTCACCTCTCCCATTAGAGCACTTGAAACACCAAAGATGCCCACTACCCTCCTTGGCAGCCACCTCCACACCTTCACCCAACTAAATTGAGCCAACTCATTACCTCCCTACCACCCACGACTCCTTGAGATTGTCGATGATCACAAAAATCCAAACTTGGTCAAGCCATCCAATCAATAGGAAGAGGCGTATACACCCACTAATTTCCATTCAAACACAAACAAATTCATTCCTTAGAGCCCTAGCTACCCAAGACGAGCAGCCAGAGCCATTTCCCAGCTCCCAAGCTCATTCCTCAATCCCTATTCTCGATTTTCTTCAAGCCAAAATAAGGCACTCCCTCATTGACTCTCATTTGCTCATGGCTCAACCATAGTACAATTAACTTTGCACACAAAATCCTTAGAGCTAATCGAGCAAGAACAAAACATTTCCCAAGCTTCTCGATGATTGGAGGGTGGACTTCGATCAACATCAACCTTCTATTCTTCGAGTATTGGCCTTCTGAGCAAACCACCTCAAATTGGAACTCATGTTGATCAGTAGAGCTTCATCTCCACTAGACGAAGCTTTCTCAATTGAGATTTCCATACCTTAAGCTCTGATGAGGTATGCCATTGAAACTAACCTCTGGATGAAAAATGAGTTAGAGATTTTTGAAGAAAATGTTCATCTTGTGTGATCTTTACTGTTGGATGTGTGGGATCTATTTGGAGTCGAACTGAGCTCAGGTGAGCTCCGATCATGCGAGCAATGATGGATGAACTCCGTTCTCCCTCGCTCATGTGATGATAGATCACCACTGTCCATTCTATGTGATCAGAATGGACGGTCATGACTAGATTCATTAGAATTATCTGATTTAATCCTTTCCCATCTGACGATGCATGAGAAAGCGCATTCACCACTACCACGCAAGCATTGACTAAGATTACCTTTAAATAACCAATCTTAAGGCACCACGTGCAAAGCACGCTGTGTCAGTGCACCACATGGCGCTGATGGGATTAAGGGTTAATTAGGCATAATTAATATGTTGAAATGGCTAAAACTTCTTAAAATTATAACTAATTATAGAAAAATAGGAAAAATATAAATAAATATTCATTTTAAAGGTATTTCAGAGAAACATTTATTAAAAATACTCTTAATTAATTTTAAATAGTAATTAGGGCTTAATTAAGTTTTAAATATAAAATTAATTAACTTAATTATCCTTTAATTTCTTAAGTAATTAATCCCAAACTCTGTGGGTTAATTCAATGAGATATCCTCTACCTCCCATAATTTTTTGGGATTTATTGCTTAATTAATTAAGAAAATTGACTAATTAAGCTTTAATTACTTTCTTAAGTTAATTAACCATTAATAAATCCCTTGAATAGTAATAAATTAATTAATTAATTAAGTGGTTAATTGTTATTTAATAGTGAATAAAACCTATAGAATAAGGTTGAGGCTTCCTCCTTAGCCCATTTCCCCTAGGTTCATTTCATTAACCAAACTAATTAAGGTTTAATTAATTATTTAAATTGTTTGATTATTTAAATTAAAATATTAATCAAATTAGACTTTAATTAATTAAATCTTGGGGTAGATCTTTAGGTGTTTAATAACTTAAAGGAGTTTAATGAAATTATGGTTAGTCCATATGTGTTGGAAAACCATAAGTATAATTAATTAAGTCCCTTAATTTAATTAACTATTAATTGTGAGCCAGTTGCATTAGGCCTCTTTATTTCTTAGGATCATTGCAAATTTATTTTTCATGCATATCATGTTGGCTCATAATTATTTGGTTAATTACTTTAAGGTGACATAAGAAAGGATTAATTAATGCATTTAATGCATACCACAACTTAATTAACTCATAAAATCAACTTAATTAGATTTCATTAAACCAAATTAATTAACAAACATGGGAATGGGTTATGATCACCTTTTCTCATACCCTTAAATTAAATCAAAACATGAAATTTAAAATGGCATTAAAGAAGCTTTGGTTTATTTTAAATAGTTTTATTTGATATGATTGTCCTTAGGAACTAATTTAATAGAATGAATTCATATGTTTATATTTATTTATTCTTTTCCAATCATATTAAATGGTGTATGTCATTTGAAATAATGCATTGATTTTCAAAATTAATTAAATCAAATGGTTTTCATTTATGTAAGCTTGCATGTATTGGATTAATTTATAATATATGTCGCTATTTTCACTAATAAATTCAAATTACTTTCCGAAGTCTATAAATCAACTACATTGATTAGAGTGATAGTAGTTATGAATACATTGAGGCTTTGCATGTGCTTATAACTTAAGTATGTGAAGTAAAGCTTTCTTTTCCTTAATTCATATGTGGCTTTACATGTGTTTGAATGTTAATAAGTATATAGTCTGGACATCCCAGGAACACGGGGCTTTTGGTAGCCCCAAGGAGGTAATTTGATTAACTCAATTCCCTGGTTAACAATGACATATACTTATTTGATTTCATTTACATGTCTTTCTGCATCATAATTTGGATAGGACTTTAATCCACATGCATAAATGTTTCAATCAAATAAAAGTACAACCTTTACATGGTTTTCCTTTCTTCATTTATGTATACATCCATATATATTTGAGAAAAACAAGTGTTTAGTTTGGACATCTCGAGAATATGAGGCTTTAGCTAGCCCCAAGGAGGTCATTTGATTACCTCACTTCCCTGGTTAACAATAGCATGTTCTATCTTTTATCTCTTATACATGTATGTGTGTATTTAATTATGGAATTAGAACCCCTTTTCTTTTATCAATGATACATACATTCATAATTGATTATGTGATTGAATCAATTAGCCATATGATTTGGAGCTCCCTTTCTTATGTTTATGTATATAGATCTACATATGTTTGAATGCAAATTGGTATATAGTTTGGACATCCTGAGAATATGAGGATTTAGTTAGCCCCAAGGAGGTTATTTGATTACCTCACTTTCCTGATTAATAATGACACATACCTATTTAATTTAATCCCTATGTATTTTTGTATAAGAATCTAGGTAGAGCTTTAAATTAATATGATTAAATAATTTAATCAAATAAGAAAACATAAACTTCAAGGATATATCCACATTCATCATTTAAGTGTGCTAAAAATATGTTGCATGTATAAATACTCTTATGATTAAACTCCAATGCATGTTACATATAATGGAAAGGAATGATTGATATTTGTCATGTGATAATAATTCAAAAAAATTATTCTTAAGATGCTTTTCATATTGAATAGGATTATTTAGAGTGAATCTAAACTTAGGATTAATTTAAAATATGTAATAAGTCATTCACTAAAGAGAACTAAATCAAATTAATGTGTTTCAAAAAATGGTTTAAGGAAGGGATGAAAGAGGCATTCCTCTTTCTTCTTTTTATAACACTTAGTTGCTAAGTATAATCATATGAAACAAAAAAAACAAATTATAATTCTCAAATCAATTAAGCAACTTAAATTGAAACCAACCCCTTTATGTTAAATTGAACCTTTCTTAACTTAGAAAATATAACTCTAATGCTTAGTAAGATACACCTCACAAGCCTTAACACACATATTAGAATTAATTCATCACTTGTAGTCCTAAGTTATGACAGTGTATGATGTGATATATATTTTATTTTGGCATGTAATATTTTAGACTGGATGTTAGGGTGTATGCTTCATAGACTGGATGTTAGGTCATTCTTAGCCTAATCATATTTTCTACAGGGGATTGTGCTTTAGGCAATGCTTATAAGTAAAATATGAATGCTCTCTTTGCATGTTGTTTAAACCCATAAGAATAATCAAAGTTTGGATAGTTGGGCTTGGTTACCCATGTGCGAGGTGCAAAGTCCAAATCATGCATATAGCTGCTTGGGATTGTATGTGTGTTTAGCTAACCTCAATTTTGTAGGTGTAGTTAGATTTACTTTCTATATTTTAAATGTAATTTTATAATAGGAATTGAGATTAGTGCTATGTGGGATTAAGATGTGTAGTGGCTAGAAGGCTTAGTCTTGGGGTTCCCTGTGATGCCATTGAAGCAAGCACATCCAAATCAAAGAAGGAGCAAAGAATTAAGACCCCCCCATAGCATTTAATAAAATTGTAATTATTTTTTTTATATATCGTGTTGTATAAGGGTAGAGCTTGGCTACCCATTTTTTCTTTTTTGAGTTGTATGGAAGTAATCGACTGCACCAACCTCTTATTCTTTTATGGTAGTTATAAAATTGATTAATGATTTGTTTAAATTGTGCATTAAAAATTGCATCTTTTTCTTAATTTCTTAATGATTGATGCTTTAATGTGTGGCCTGGATGCGTTTAGGCTCTTAAGGTAAAAATAAATTCTCTATCCAATTAATCACTCATAACCAAATTTTAAATAACTCATAACTTCACCAAAAAGCCTAGGACATAAATCAAGATAATTAAAAGATTTAGAAACTCCTTACCTAATATTATCTATCTCACATCATTCACATCTTCATTCACTCTTGAAAAATGAGGGCCTCCATCTTTAAATGTATAAGGACCACTTGACCTATGAGAGCAACCCCTACTTATGAAGCTTCACCCTCTTTCTCTTTTGATTTGGCCTACAACTTTATTTCATCATGCATGTAGGAATCAAAATCCTAAAGCCTTTTTCCAATAGATGCATCAAAAATTAAATAAAATTTGAAAAGATTTTATATTAGATTAAGTCATATGCTAATACCACTCATGCTATAGTCTCTTAGGGAGTGTGTTTAAGGAATTTAGCCCCTTTCTAAATAAATAATAGCCCAACTATCTTGCAATTTCATATGACCATCACATAGATTTGAATCATAAAAGGTGTTAGTTAGTGGCCACTCCAGGCGATTGTAAGCCTGACAGTTGGGTGGTTTACACTCTCTTGTGGAGGTACACCTTGTACCCATATTCGCTTAGATTTAGGTCATGCTTTAGCTTATGCTAAAGCTCCCTAGATTTAGGATCTGAGGTTATTGTTTCTTTTAGATTACAAGCATAAATCTTTACTTCTTAGGCATTTCCATAATCTTGTGTTGTCGGATTAGAAGCCCTAGCAATCTAATAAATTTTGACTCAAACAAAATAATTCTCTTCACTTTAAAACATATAAAGCCCAACCATAGATAGATTGGAATGCTCACTATACTTCTTGGTATCATGAGCATTCCCTACTTATTCCATTTGGATTCCAAAAATAAGTCTTCTCTTTGAACCTTCCCAATTGATTTTTCAAATCCCTTTGATCGTTTAACCTTGAAATCTTTGGAGATAATAATTATTACTTTAATTAAGAGTATTCTTAGGGATATTCATTCCATAAGATGTAATTGAATATGGAGGCTTGTGTCCATAGGGAACTTTAGAACCCTATTTAATATAAACCCTGCTTTATTCATCCATCTAAAGTAGAGGAAAAATCTCTGGTATATTCAAAAATCCATCATGCCTTAGGAGTCCTTATTTGGTGATTAGGTCTATTGAAAGATGATATCTCTATCTTTTAAGATAGTACATCATACCTCAATGTAGTACCCGATCATTTCAATAAGTACCCCCTACGATCTACATTGTGTCCCTCGATACATCTAAAAATGAACACCATAAGTACCATTGGAAAAAAATTTATTTATTTTGAAGGTCATCTTGCTACTAATCTAAAATACCTCTTATTTATCCTTAGTCAATTTGGTGATATTGTCCTAACATTACTTTATAATTAGAAGCTTTATCTTCATGATTATACCCACTAATTGAGTAGGAGCAATATCTGATGAATTCTAGGATGTGACAATGTAGGAAGAATTATTGTGGTGTTAGTGTCTAGATCCTCATTTCTAAGTGTGATTGGATTATAATGGATTTAATGAATTAAAATGACATGAAGGTTGTTAGGAACAAATCATGGAGCACAAAAAAAAAATTAAATAGAAGACATTGATTCTTGAAAATGTACTTGTTTTGAAGATTACTTCTATTTGCTTTAGTTTTTTTTGGATGATAAAAGTCTCTTCTTGAATGGTGTAATAGAATAACTTGTGTTTGGTTGAATTTCCATCCAGATTTAAAAGCTCATTAAAATATTATTGTGTAAAAGTATATATTCATACTAATTTTGATATTCTTCTTGCATAAATAATTGTGGATGACTTTTTGTTTTGATCTAATAATTCATTTTTATTTGAAGACTTTTTAAAAAATAATGATCAAAGAATTTTAAATGATAATAATGGGAAAGCCTACTTATCTAATGTCCTTAAGTCAATCTATGTACACTTAAGTGTTGATCAAATTAGTTTGATTGGAAGGATGTAAAAGTATCACCCCATTAGCTTTATATAAGAAAGATCATACAAGTAAGTAGCAAATATTTTAAATTTTGTTTAGATTTTAGCACATTGGACATTTCTTATTTTATTGTGTTTTCATGGATTATTTAGTTTGTTTTCTTTTCGTGCACTTATTTTGTTTTTTTTAATTTTTATCCAACATTTTATCCTTTACTTTTTTTTACTTTCTTCTAAGTTTTATTTTTATTTTTCTCTTAGTTGGACCTCTTGACAGACCATTCTATTATATAATAGTAATAATAATAATAATAATAATAATAATAATAATAATAATAATAATAATAATAATAATATTACTACAATCATACTGTTCGATTGGTCTATTTAGATCGTTAAAGGTTAGAGGATTGGCTAGACGAATCACTATAAAAAAGTTCATACTACATGATTTATGATCACACTATGTTATATATTTTGAACAGTGATAGTCAAGCTAGCCATTATTATGAATGAAGGGATGATTAATGACACTTAATCATGTTGTATGATTATCTAATCACACTATATGATTGACTCAATCATGAAAGTCATTCAGAGGAAAATTAGGAGAATCTAAATCATACTATATGATTCTCTAATTATAAAATAAGATTGATTCAATCAAATATAGTTGTTTATACGATTATTGGGATGATTAAAATTGTGTTGTATGAACCCCATTCATGTTGTATGATCTTATAGAAACCCTATAAAAGGTCCTTCATTCTTTCTCACAAATTCTCTTTTCTCCCTCACTTCTCACATACTTTCTTGAGTATTGTTTGTAAGGTTCCTTCAAATGCCCATCGCAAGAGCACATAGTTACAAGTGAGAGAATTGTAATCCAATGATAAGTTATTCTTTCTTATTCTTGATCTCTTTACAAGAACAACCCTCCAATTTTTAATTTCTCTAGTCCTAACCAATTCACTTCAAATTCTTTTTGAATTTTTGCAAACCTTGTCTTCAACTCCAAACACACTATCTTTCAATCTTGAGTTTGTGGTAAAAAAATCTCTATCACTGATATAGATTTACATGAGACCTCCACATATCTAATTTTAGTCATTTTGCCTATAGTATCTCAAATGACCCCACTTACGACTATCCATCTATTACTATGGTCATTAATGACTCACTACTCCATCAACACCAACACTTAATTAGTGGGCTTGTGTTATCTAACACATGCTTAGGTACAATGTTATTCTAAAAGCTGGCGATCAAATCAACATCACACCCCTTCTTTCCATAGTCACTTATTTTTGCATGAACCATGCATACTTCAATGTTATGGATCTTTCGATTCATTACATTAAAATTCTCATAATCATAAAGAACCTAATATCCAAATGAAAATACAACCTAATCTTAGGACATATAATTGCATATCCACTTGAGGCCAAATACAACTTAACCAACCCCAAGGCACCAGACCACACTCCTTCCTACTTCACAGGCCATTTCTGTTAGACCTTCTAAAGTGAGAATTGATGTCCAGCTTAGGCCATAATAAAGGCAGAAGAAGAGGTAGTAACTTGAGAGGAGGAGCCATTAGCCCACTATCATTACTCCTAAGATGCATAGAAGAAGCACTTTGTATGACATGACCTTAAGGTTGATAGGCATATCTAAGAGCAATGAGCTTGCTGGGAGGAGTACCAACATCAATATGTAAAGGATAGAGCTTAGTATCAAGTCCAGTTTCACTTTCACCATAATTGTTTTAATCACCATTGCCTAACAATGGACCTTATGAGTTTTAGGTTTTTCTAATATTTGTTTTACATGTATTGTAGTCTTTTCTTCTTTTTTTACTTGATGTTATATTGTTGCAATAGTCATTCTCAGCATATTTATTTTATGTGAATATTTTTAGTTGGTGTTTTTCTAATCACCAATTTTAAGTTGATGTGATATTTTTTTTAATTTCTTTACTGCATTCTTATAATAAAGTATTATTTTGAATTCAAAATTTTTGTAGTAGAAATATGACTCATTAACCTAACCAAACATCCAAAAAATTATCGATAATGATGCACATGATTATTTAAGTATGAATTTTCTTATAAAATCACATCTTTTTCTTTACCCTATTTATATTTACATTTGGAACAAATTAATCAAGTATGAATATTAGTGTGAATATATATGATATTTCCAATTCTATAATGAGGAAAGTAACTATAATAGTGTGACTAGGATCTATAGATTGAGATAAAAGTCTAATAAAAAATTTCCCAAAAACTCCCCAAAGTGGGAAGTACTAAAAATAAATAAAAGAGATCCCTAAAGTAGGAAAGTATAAAAAAATTAATACATTCCTAGTCTATCATTAAGTGACCCTTCATATCTATTGTTCATTTGCCTGAATATGGAATAGCATTTATTCATCCAAATGAGATGTAAGCAACACTTTACTTTTGTTACAAACATTAAAAAAAAATTAATAAATTGATTGATATCTTTTACATAGGTTATGAATTATGAGTAACTGAAGTGTTGCATATATATATAAAATTGAAAGGTTAGTAGAAAACATTTAGTAAAACATATCATATGATTATTTGTTAAATATTATTAATATACTTATTTTATAAGTATGTCTATTAAGGTTGTTTTAGAAAAAAATCTATTTAACTTTCAATTCACAAAATATTCTTATCACTACTAGTGTTTCCATGATTTATTTATCTTCTATTTCAAACCTTTTTTATGTGTCAAAAGGGAGAAAAGATTGGTGTTCTTTATTTATGTTTTTGTCTGTCTTGTTCAAAATTTCTCTTTTCATAAATTTTCATATTTTTGTTTTTACTTTTGCATATTTAATACACTTTTTTGCAAATATTTTTAGCAATAAATTGAGGGGGAGTTATCTCATTTTTTTTATTTCCCTTATTAAACTTATAAACTCAACCAAAAATAATTATTATCATCAAAAATGGGGAGATTATTAAACCCCATGAGCCTTCACATAATATTCTAATTTTTTATGGTCACAGACATTTTTGGTGCTTACTTGTTTTTGCTCATCAGTTATGGGTGTAGGCTATGATATGGTTTAAATGTATGAACTATAATTAAGGAGCATAAAATTATTGGTTGAGAGAGCAAGAAGAATGGCTAATATTCAAATTTTCAATTAAGAAAGGGTCCAATGAGACCAAAATTGAAAGTGATTTATGCTAAAACACTCAAGTAAAGTCTAAATACTATGTTATTATTTCTATTTCTATAATTTATTTTGTCTTCATGTATTTTTCATGTGAATAATGAATAATAACCAAGCACAAGCACACACTTAAGAAAATATTAAATAATTAAAAAAATTTCAATTTTTGAGGGAACTCATACAGTATGATCTCCATCGTCTTGATGATTGTCTATATTTGCTAAACATTTTTATGTGTCATAATTAAGTTGATTCTATTAAAATTATCAAATTTGAACTAATTTTACTATATGTTTATTCTTTTTTGTGATTATTTTAACTATCAAGATTTAGTTGATTAGTTATTGAATTTACTTAATTTGATTGATTATATTGTAAACTATTAATCGTATAGCACGATATTAATTGTACAATATGAATTTATTTAATAATTACCTGAGTTTAATCAAGAATTTGTGATATTCAATTTTTAAGAATTTTACATTAATTTCATATAGGATGAACAAACAAAGAACATAGTTTTTTGTTTATAGTGTTCTTGCACCACTATACTTGTTTGTATAGTCCAATAGTGGTAAATATTGGGATTATTTCATATAGTATGACTCTGGATCGTATAGTACAATTAAACTATTTTTTTAGTAAATATTTAGTTTTTTTACTTTTTAATTCACCCACCTTATCAATACCCCCACTAGCAATCTTGAATATAAGGAAGCTTAAAGGAGGCTTAAATTAAGGTGTTCTCTTAAAAAAAGTGGGGATAATTCTCTCATTATTTTTTTCTTAAGAGATTTTTATGTTTGTAAGGTTGTACTTTGGTTTGGTTATTATTTTTCATCCACCTTGCCTTCAAGTATTGTGCTTTAACTTGATATTTTGTTCTAGTTAAGAATTTATGTAAGATTTTTTTTTTTTTTTTGTAAGAAGCTTTCTTTGTACCTTAGAGAAGAAGTGGCATCCTTCTTACTTTGAGAAAGAAGAGGAGCATGTGTAGGGTTTCTCCATCATCCATTCAAGAGAGAGGCTTATTTACCGTGGTTTGTTTTGCCATAGAAGATATAGCAGATTGATGTAGTACATCAAAGGAGAAAATGACCTATCATAAGGTCATAAATCAAAGCTTGAGCTCAAATGGACTTTTAATAGACTTTATGTGTTTTGGATTTATGTTTCATATATTGTATTATATAGTAATGGGTGTATTTGATAATTTTTTAAGTGTTATATAAGGGTTATGATTGAAAAAAATGTGAGTTCATCTATTAAATTTCATAAGTATAGGTCTAACACCTCAGTGCTACACTCTGTAGCTTTTAGTGTGTGGGATCTGAGAAGCTGGCACCTTAGCACTGGGATTATGGTACCACGATGTTAGGCTATAGTGCCATAGCACTGCAAAATGATAATTCTAACTTTTTATTAGTATTTTGATGGTTTTCTCCCAAAGAAACACATCTTTTGGAGTATTGTACTTATTTAAACTCTATTTGTATCTTAATGAAGGACTTTTGACTTTTATTTATGAAATTTGAGTAAAACTGCTCTTGGTTGGAGCTTGGTGGCCGACCGTCTAAGGGAATTAGTGATCTCTCTCTATCATTCCACTTGGGTGGGTAGAACTTTAGACTGCTTCCACTTTAGTGAGTGGAAGATCATCAGAGCATTTCTCTTCCTCTATTTGTTATGGTGTTCACATCTTCACCATATTTTAGTATCATAGCCTAAGGTTTGGAGGCATGGAGAAAGTGCTTATAGATAATCCATATCAAATCCAAGTAAGGTTAGTTATATATTTTGATTTGAGTAATTTTGTTTATGTTAGTGATTTTTTTCTTGGAAAGAATGCATGCTAAATTCATATGGTAGGTTATTCTATGAATGCCTGGGTTATTACCAACAAATTATCTCCACTTATAAAGCCTAACCTTTTCCTACTTAACCTAACTTTAAGCCATCATACCTGAGTGACAATTTGAGTAAGGGAGAGTTCACTAAATAGTCTGACCTAAATATAAACCTTCTATAAAAATCAAAATCATATCTTTAAATATTCTATCTTTATTTATTTTCTAAGTTTACATATTATTTTATAGTATCCATGCATTCTTTTCTATTTAATGAAGTTTAGGAATTTTAAAATTTATATATCTCCCTTTGTGTTAAGTTTAATTCACTTATTGCATGCTTTAAAAATCATCATTTGGAATGTCATATTGCATCCTTTGTGTTTACATTTAATTTGGACCAATTAGAGGACTTAACTAGAAGGGTTGATGAGATTTCCATGAGAAGTGATAAGAAATTTACTAGGGTAGAAGATCTACTCATGAATCTCACAACACAAATTCAAACCTTGAGTACTAGGCTTCAAACCCCACCAACTATACCCCATACAATGATTTGGAGCCTATAGGAGGGAAAAACATTAAACTTCCTAAAGATGAATATCCAGCGAGAAGGCCAAACATAAGGAACCCCCTTAGACAAGAACATCTTAAGATCCATAAATCATTACATGAGCCTATGAAATAAGTTAAAATAGCAACCTCAATGTTTGATGGTTTTCATGATCCCATTAATTTTTTTGATTTGTTAACCAAATGGATGATTTATTTAATTGGTACCATATAGATGATTACCAAAGAACAATATTTGTACAAATGAAATTGGTAGGTTATAAGAAGATCTATTGGAATAATATTTTATCAAAAAAAGACATGTTAGAAACCTCATGACATGGGTGGAAATGAAAGAAATCCTAAGGGTGAAATACTATCCTAAAAATCATGAAAAAAATACTCCACAAACTATTGACTACTCTTAAGCAAAGAACCATGTTAGTAGTGGAGTATATGAACACATTTGAAAACTTAATAGCCAAAACCCAAAGCAATGTTCAAAAGGAGAAAATAACTAAAAATTTCATCACTGAATTGAGAGGAAATATTAGGATTGAAGTAAAGCATCATAGTCCCCAAACTTTAAAGGATGCCTTTCATTATACTTTAGTTGGCCTCACTTTTGGAGTGAGGACTCTCTTCCTCATCTTAGACTTAAGAAACCTTCTAGCACTTGAATTTTCCTGGTCATATGACACTTATAGTGGTTAAGGAACCCTTAAACCCAAGCCTAGAGACTTAGGAAGGCATACCCTAAGCTTAGGATACGCCTTAGGAAAAATAGGCCTTACCTGTCCTATGGCCTAAGCTAACCCATGCTTATCCACTCACCCAATACCAACCTCAAGCTAACACAACCAACCTCAATTGGATTTTGTTTCCTATACAAGCTCCAAGCCAAATTGGCTTAAGCCCTAACCTAAGTTAATTCCACCATGATCCTATGAATCCAACCCAAAACCCATTCAAGAAAATTGAATCCAATTTGATTGTCATAAAAGCACTCTAACCATTCAATAGATCATTTCAAACCCCTCCAATACTTACAATCAAACCAATTGAACCAAATGAATCTAATCAACCCAAGTTCCCATTTGACTTATAAGTGTCCAAATCAGCCAAAATCAAATCAAACTCAAATTAATTGCAATCAGGGCCACAAATAAACCTTAAATCCATCATTGAACTCTTCTCAACACCGAATTCCACCAATTCAACTCAACCCAATTAGACCACTTGACCCAAAGAGGCCTAAATGACCAGATTGACTCAAACTTCAATCCAACCCAAATTGGATTGAATCAACCCATCCAATCTCCTCTATAATGATTATTGGTCATCCTTGATTGCTCAATTATAATTAGTTGGGTAAAACAAAACCAATTTAATCACTTGATCCAAGTTGACCCAATTAACCCATATGGACCAAAATGAACTAAATCTCATTCCAACTCTAATAAATTGTAATTAATGACTCTCATCAATCATAAATTGAGTATTGAACATGACTTAACCACTAATTAAACCAAGCCAATTTGATCTCTTGGCCCAAGTTAATCCAATTCGACCTAAAGGGCCAAATTGAGTCAAATCAAATCCTAAACCAAATTGATTACAACCAATACTTCTAATCAATCATAAATGGAATATTGAACATGATCCAACCCTCAGCTGAACCCAATTTGGTCAACCAAACCCAATTGACCCACTTAGCCCAATTTGACCTAATGGGTCAATTGAACTAAATCATTCCCAAATCCAAATTGATTCAAACCATAACCTGCAATTATTCTCAAATGATCAGTTGAACCAAAACCAACCCTCCACCAAAGCTAATTTGGCCAATTTGACCAAATAGGTCAACTTAGCCCCTTTGACCTAAATAAACCCATATGAGCCAAAATCAAATCCACTTCAGATTAAACCAAATCAATTGAACCAATTCATTCCAAATGATCATTTGAACACACACAAATCCTTGGTTTGACCAAATTTGACTAATTAGTCAACCTAACCCAATTGAACCCCATTTGACCCATATTGGTTAAATTAAGCCAAACCCAACCAAACCAAGTCCAAATCTAACCACACTTAGCATGACTCATCCTTGGGTCACCATGGGCCATCCCAAGTAGATCCAACCCATGGTGAACCTGGTTTGGGTCAAAACCCTTGAGCCACCCAAATGGGACAAAATCCTCATTTGGATGGGTTCTCCCACTCCCTAAGCCTTAGCAACTACCTTTGGCCATTCTTAGACACTAGGACCACTGACCCAACCTAACCCATGGCTATTGGGTTCAGCATTTGGTCATGAGAGGGTGAGTTCACCTATGGCTCTCCATTGGTTCACTTGGAGGAGGAGGTACACTCCATGTCAGCCCATGCCACTGCCTCAGTGTTGACCTCATTTTTAGAATGAGCTCTCAACCCCTCCATCTTAGACCTAGGGCTCCTCTTAGAATTTAAGAATTTCTTTGTATTAAGACACATCTAGTGATTAGGTGGACACTCAACCTAGCCCTAAAAGACTTAGAAGAGTTAGCCATAGGAATAGGTCATGCCTTAGGGGTGATAGGAAAACTTTCTTACCCTTTAGCTTAAACCATTCCTCACTTTCCTTCTTTCGAGTCAAACTCCAAATAAATTCTATTTTATTTTCCCCAAACTCAAATTAATTCCATGATTTAAACTCATGATCAAAATCCATCAAAAATTTCCAAGTCTAAATTCTTCCTTAGTCCTTAATCTACCCTTAAGGACTTAGCCAAAATCATGATTCAAACTAATTCAAATATTTAAGATTTTCTCATAATTCATTTATATTTTCATTTATATTCACATATATAAATGAAATATAAATTCAAATCAATCAAACTAAATTCAAAATTTCAAATCAATTGATGAAAATTTTCTTAAATCCTTTAAATTCCCTTTAATGGATTTAACCTAAATCTTGATCAAATCAATTCAAACTCATGATTTTCTCAAAACTTATTTGTATTATCATTTATATTCTCATATATAAATGAAATATAAATATAAATCAATCAAATCAAAGGCAAAAATTAAATTCCAAATTTAAAATCCTTGAAATTCTCCTTAAGTCCCTTAATTTTCCATTAATGGACTTAGCCTAAAGCTTGATCAAATCAATTCAAACTCATGGGATTTTCTCAAAAATTTTTGTATTCTCATTTATATTCTCATATATGAATGAAATATAAATATAAATCAATAAAATCAAAGGAAAAAAATTAAATTCTAAATTTAAAATCCTTGAAATTCTCCTTTAAGTCCTTTAATTTTCCATTAATGAACTTAGCCTAAACCTTGATCAAATCAATCCAAACTCATGAGATTTTTTCAAAGCACATTTATATTCTCATTTATATCCACATATATAAATGAAATGTAAATATAAATCAATCAAACCAAATCCAAAAATTAAATTTCCAATTTAAAATTTCTTAATTTTCTATTAATGGACTTCGCCAAAATCAACTATAAACCCTTTCAAACTCTTAGGAGTTTCTCAAAATCAATTTATATTATCATTTATATTTACATATATAAATTAAATATAAATATCAATCAATTAATCAAATTAAATGTAAGAATTAAATTCCCAATTAAAATCTCCTTAAGTCATTAATTCTCCATTAATGGACTTAGCCTAAAAACTTCATCAAACCACTTCAAACTCATGGGATCTTCTCATAATTCAATTGTATTCTCATTTATATTCTCATATATAAATGAAGTATAAATATAAATCAATCAAACCAAATTCAAACTCTAAACTCCAAAATTTTCCTAAGTCTCTTGAATCCTTCTTAATGGACTTAGCCCAAATCATGATTAAACCACTTCAAACCCTTGAAATTTTCTCATGATCCATTTATATTTTCATTTATATTCATAGATATAAATGAAATATAATTTAAAACAATCAAAACCAATTCCAAAAATCAAACTCAAATCAACTCAAAATCCAATCTAAGCCTTTCAAGTCAAAATCTCAAAGTTAGCCAAATCAATTTCAAATCAAGTGAAACCCTTGATTTTCTCTCATGGTTCAATCAACCCTACAATCATGAGCTCATATATAAATCTAAACTTCAATCAAAAATCATAACCCAAATCAAAAATCAAACCCAAAACCCTTTCATATTCTTCCTTTGAATATGAAATTGTCAAATGGATTTATATTTCAATCATGAGTCCATATACAATCCAAATTTTACTTGCCCTCTATCGATTGAAGCTAAGGAACTCAGAGAAATCATCAGATAGTGCTCCCAAGATTCTTAGAGAGGATTAGAATTCTCCATTTCTCAGTTTATCAAATAGTGAAATTAGGGAAGCTCAATCCATTAACCAATTTCTTACTCACTCATTTTCCTTCCAATTACTCTTACACACTTCATCCAGAAGCTAAGTATAGTGCACATAAGCTTTTATTGGAGTTCCCATAGCAAGGAAGTGTCCAATTTGATCAAAGCCACAAGGTACCCAAGGAGGAGTTGGTCCATACATTGATCCACTCAACCTCAAGTGCTCATACTCTCAGCAAGGCTTCATCTTAACTAGACGAAGCTTCTCCAAGGGAATCGAACATCGATGATCACCTCTGGTGACATATGAGATTTTCTGACCATTAAACTCAATGTGGTGTGGAGCTTTGTGAATGAAATGTTCACCCCATCAAATTTTGACTGTTGGATTTGCTGCTCTCTGTCTTTAGATGGTGTGGGTTGAATTTGGTTTAATTCCATGCTAGATCAAGCTTGGATCTTCCCCTTGATCATGGATGGTCTCTGTTGATCAATGGGAAGAACTTTTATGATCTTAGCCGTCCATCCGTGCATTTTAAATGGACGGTTGAGATAATTCCGCATGTTAGAAATTCCTTTTACCCTTTTTAAAATGCAGGGAGATCATTGGCCCTCTGATCTTTGATCATACGATAGAGGATAAAAGGGTGTGCGCCACCTAGCCGCCCCTGTGATGTGATGACTTAAGTGATCCCCTCACAACGCGACACATGTAAAGCGCACTGACCACCGCTACCATGCGTCACGCCGTGAGCCAGGGATTAGTTAGGATTAGTAAAATGCTTTAATCAATTCCTAATTCACTTAAAGATCTTACAAAATTCATAACTCTTGCTAGAAAATTCAAAAAATGTGAAATAAAATCCTTTGGATAGATAATTAAACCTAGAACATTTTAAAATTAATTTTGATGAGTTTTGAATTATGGTTTTCTCTGAATTTGGGTTTTATTGGAAAGTGTATTTTGGTAATTACTCTTTAATTAGGCCTCTGATTAATCCCAAATTTCTTGGGTAAGTTTAAGGTAATGACTTCTACTTCCCCTAATTTTCTTGGGGTTTATTTAAGGCTTGATTAGAATAATTACATATGGTTTTTTTAATTACCCTCCTTATATAATTAAGCATAATATTGTTATGATTAGTGATTTTAACCTATGATTAGGGTTGATTAAAGTTAGATCCAGTGAGTAGGAGGTTTATGAAATATTTTTGGGGCATTTCCCCTAAGCTATTTCCTAAACCCCCTTTTCTCTCCTTAATCTCCTCTTAATTAAGGGTTAATTCATTAATTATCCCCTTAATTAAGTTATAAAATTCTAAAAAGTTCTAGAACTTAATTAATCTACCCTAGGTAGATGCTTAGGTGTTTAATAGCCTAAGTTCAATTAAGGAAATAAAAACCCCATTCATAAGTATGAAAGGGTGTTTTGAAATTACTTAAGCTAAAGTTAAACTCCTTCGCTTAATTAACTTTTAATTACTAGCCAAATTGCATTAGGCCTTCTTAATATTAGGTGCATTGAAAATTTAAATTCCTTATGGGTTTTATGTCATCTCATTAGCTCATAATTATTTAGTTAATTCTTCTATGGTGGTGTAGGTAAGGGTTAATTAAGTTACTTAATTCACAACTTAACCTAATCAACACATAAAAAATGAATTTAATTGTCCAAAAATTAAACAAAAATATGAAACACTTATGGAAATGGGTTAGAAACAACAAACTCATCTCACCTTTTCAAAATTAAATCAAACTTCAAACTAAATAAAAATCACTTTGATTTATTTTAAATTTTCTTATTCTATAAGAATGTCTTTAGGATTTAAGTGAAGTGAGCTTGTTTATATGCTTTCATTGCTTTGGATCTTTCCCCAACATGTTAAGTTGTATGCCATGTGATTTCATGCATTCATAATTTTGAAATTCAAATTTTAAAATGAAATTGTTTACTTTATGTCAAATTTATGTGTTGGCTAAAGTAGAAATATGAGTGGCTATTATCAATACTAAATACAAATTATTTTCAAAACATATAAATCAAATACCAAATCTAAAAGTCTACTACTTATGCCTTAATTATAAGCTTGCATGTGAAAGAATATAAAGGTATGCTTAGTATAGGTTCCCTTCCTTTCTTATGTTGGTATAGTTTTGAATAGGAATTTGGTAAAGTGTGTGGTTCATTTGAAAAGAACCTAACACTCACCTAATTTCATATCCTATTCATCCCTATACTACCACTTAAGAAAGGCCACATATACTTGCATACATAAATTTCATAAAATAAAATGAATCCATTAAACAACTTTTGCATTTTCGTTTTTTATTTCATTTCTTTTATACACATGCTTGTGTTTAAAAAAATTGGCATATTAGTCTGGACAACCTCAAGGTTGTGAGACTTTAAGTTACCCTAAGTTGGTCTTGTACCTTGCACCTCTAGTTAACAATGGCGTTGTACTCACTTATGCCTTTTCTACTTTCATGTGTGTGTGTGTGAAAATTTGGATAAGGAAAACCCTTTCTACTTAAGAAAAATCACGCATGTTCAACTTCAAAATTTCCTAAATGGATTACATAGCATGAATCATAAAGTGTGTTAAATGCTCTCATTTGTATGTATAGATATGCTTAGGGTCCATCCATATGCATGTTATATATATTGGAAAAGAAATGAAGTAATGTGTGTTATGTGAATTTTGGCACATTTTATTTAATCTTAAAATACCTATCTTTTTGGATAGGTTTGTTTAGAGTTTATCTAAACTTAGGATTAATCAAAAGATGTAATCAAAACATTCACTTAAACAAAACTAAAATGTGAATCTATTTTAGAAATTACTTAGGTTAGGGAAGGAAAGAGAAGTTCTCTTCTCTTTCCCTCTCTTCATAACTTAGTAATTAATTGTAGGATATACTTAAGCCAAATCAAAACATGAAATAAAATTAACCCAAAATAACTAAACAACTTAAATGAAACCCTCCTCTAAGCTGAACATGTTTTTCACACATAGAAAATTTAAACCTAAAGCCATAGCTAAGCATACCACACAAGCCTTCAAAGCACATACATTAGCCTAAGTCACCACTTCTAGCCTTAGGTTAGATCGGTGCATGGTTTGATATTTCTTTTATTTTGTGATATATGTTTTAGAATGGATGTTAGGGTGTATGCTCATAGAATGAATGGTAGGACGTTCTTAGTCTAACTATTATTTTCTACAAAGGATTGTGCTTAAGGGGCCCTATCATAAATAAAAATATAAATGAATTTGCTTGCAGGTGCTTTATACCCATAAGCATAATCCATAGGCCAGGTGGACTTAGTCAACCATATGTGGGGTGATAAGTCCAATATACATGCTTGGGATTTGTGTGGTTTATTTTAGCAAACCTTTATGTCACAAGTGTTAGTTAGATTTTCACTTTTCCTTTTCATATAAATTTGTATAATTAGGATTTTGGACTGATTGTTATGGGGATTAGGATAAGTATTGGTCATAATATCCTACCTTATACACCATGTGAAGCCTTGGAGCATCCACCTTCCAACCATCCAAAAGAAGGAACTCAAAGAAGAAAGGAAAAGAAAAGAAGAAGAAAGAAGAAAAGAAGAAAGAAGTATAAAGCTTGAAGACCCCCATAACAATGAATTCCTTGCTTAATTGTAATTTAATACATTTGTAATTCGGGTTGTATAAGGGTAGAGCTCAGCTACCACAGTTGATATTTTTCAGGTTTGTATGGTGGTGCTTGACCACAACAAACTTTTATTCTTTTTGTGATTAGTTTATGAATTGGTTGATGATTTGTTTAGCTTTTGCATTAAGTGGCATGCTTTTCTTACTTTATTCCTTGCTTTATGTATGCCTTGGATGTGGATTAGGCTCTTTAGGGAAAAATAAATCTTTTACCCAAGTTAACAACTTGAAATAAAACTAAACAACTCATAACTTTACCTAATGCTTAAGTTTAAAATCAAGATAAAAGAATTAACAACCCCTTAGCTGGATGGACATTTCTTTTGGAATATCATGCATAACTACATCTTATTTTACTCTTGATTGGAGAGCTCCCACTTTTTTAAAGAAACTTGATTGACCTTTGAGAGCCATGGTGGAAACTCACCTGCTCCTTTCTCGCTGATTTTGGCTAATAACCTTCTTTCTCATGCATTAGTCATATGAATCCTATTAGCCTGAGTCAAAATAATTGTCCAAAATAAAAAAATAAAATGAAATTTAAATTACATTAGATTTAGGTCATTTGAAGCATGTCCCTTTACATGATCTAGTCTCTTTAGGTAGTGGGTTTAAGGACTTAGTCTCTTTTTAATAAATAACACCCCTAACTATCTTGCATAAACATAAAGACTTATCTACATATATTTAGAATCATAGGAGGAGTTAGCTGTCGGCCACCCCCAGGCAGTTATAAGTCCAAGTTGTCGAGTGGTTTGCCCTCTCTTGTAGATGCAAACCAAATACCCATTTTTCACCTTAGATTTAAGTTGTGCTTCCGGACCTCACCGAAGCTCCCTAGATTTAGGTTCTAAGGTTGCTTCTCCCCTTTTGGGGGTCACAAGCTTAATTCCTCACCTCTTAGGCATTTCTTAATCTTGTATTAAGGAATCTTAAGTCCTAAATTTCTAATGAAATATGCAACTCAAACAACTAAATCAATTTTAAAAGTGTAAAGACAATGATAGGATAGTTTGAGATGCTCGTTAGATTTCCTAGCATTGTGAGCATCTCCTACTTATCTCCCATTTTGGCTTTGATAATAACTCCCTCTTTTGATCAATACCTTTTGATCTTTAAAATAAAACCAATCGATTGATAGTCCTTCCCTATTTAAATCTTCAAAGATAATGATCATTTACCTTAATCAAGAGTTTTCTTAAGGAATCCCCATTCCTTAGGATATAATTAACTATGGAGGCTTGTCCCTAGGGAACTTAATGAACCCGATTTAAAATAAACCCTACTTTACTTTTCATATAAAGTAGAGGAAGAATCTCCGGTACATATGCAAACCCATCATCCTTAGGAGTTCTTATTGAGGTGATTGGTTTCATTAAAGGGTAGTGATTTCTATCTTTCGAGATAGTGCACTATAGCCTGATGATGTACCCGATCACCTAAATAAGTACATATGTGGATCTGCATGGCATCTTAAAAAGATGAATTCCTATAAGGTTCTTATTCTCTTTCATTTATTACCAACAGATTTGAAAGGCGACTCTGATCCCCTATATACGAATTTTTCTCCACACTCAACCTCTCAAGTAGCTCCATCTCAGCAATCCACTGCCACCTCTGGCCACCTACCCCAATCGGATGATTACTAAAGGCTGAGCTAATCTCATCACTTAGTTCACTTAGGGAGGAGAGTATACTCTTTCCCATCCATTCAAACTTCACATAGATCTTCCTCAGGGTATTCAGAGCAGTTTTAGACCCTTCCTCAAATCCCTAATGCTCTCCATCATTGATGAGACCAACCATCGAGCAAAACTGAGAGCCCCATTCATCAACCTCACCAAAACTCCACCAAACTCAATTTAACTCTTTCCACACCTTCGCCTCACTCTGACGAGTCGAAAATAAATTGATCCTTGATCAATTTGATCACTGGAAGGTACTCCAAGAACAACTCTGATGAGTCAAAATGAATCGATCCTTGATCGATTTGATCACTAGAAGGTGCTCCAAGACTCTAGCAAGCTTTATGATGGTATTTGGTCAACAAAGGATTCAGTGGGGAGGCTACTCGAGATTATCTCAACAAGTCTTCATCTGTTCAAGACGAAGCTACCTCAGTCAATGGATCACCGGTCTTTAGCTTCGGCGAGGTAAAAATCTGGAAAACCATAGATTTTCCTTAGGTGTTGGTCTTTTGTGAAGTGAATCATCATGTTATGCAATTTCCATCATAGGATCTCCTTAGATCTCTTCTTCATACATTATGTAGTCGATCTCTCCATCCCACGAGCTCCGGAGAGCTCGGATCAAGCAGCGAAAGGTGAATGGTGTCCATCTTTTGGTGCTCAGGGATGATAAATCATCGCTCGTCCATCTTGTGTGATTAGATTGGACGGTCGTGATTTAATCATTTAGATTATTTGATTTATTCTCTTCAAAACCATGGGATTAATCCCAACCGTTCGATCCGAGATCAAAAGACAAGGATAAAACTACATCCTTTGCCGCTGACCTAGCTATCAAATTAGATGTTTTAAATAGCCTATCCTATGGTGGCATGTGGAAAGCATTGTCATGTTAGCTTCCGCATGGCATCGATGGTTTAGGGAGTTAATTAAGTGTTAAAAATGCAATTAAATGGCTAGAACTTTGAAAACTCATAACTAATTGTAGAAAAATCCAAAAAATATGAGTATACCCATTTTGGAAGGGTTAAATAGAGGAAAACTTAATAAAAATAAAATCTTTAATGTTTCATTAATGAATAATGCTTAATTAAGATTGAAGTTTAGACTAATTACTCTAATTAAGGCTTAATTACTTAGCTAATTGACCCCAATTTAATAAGTTGATTCCAATGGGATGTCCTCTATCTCCCATAATTTTCTTGGATTTTATTGGCCATGTAATTTAACAAATTAGAAATTTCAATCCTAATCACCCTCCTTAATCAATTTCTTTAAGAACTTATGGTTAACCCATGGGCGTGGGAAAACCATATTAGTACTTAATTTAGTTCTTTCTTTAATCTAATTAACCCTTAAGTATGAGCCTCATCGCATTAGGTCTTGCTAAGTGCATTGAAAATTTTAATTTCTCATTAACATATCATTAGAGTCTCATGGTTAGGTGGCTAATTAGATTAAAGAAGCTTAGGAAAGAGAAATTTAATTAATTGCTTAATGACTTGAACTTAATCAATCCATAAAATTAACTTAATCACTTTTCCTTAAATACATTAAGTCACTAATGTTGGATGGGGCAAACATCAAATGTATTTCTCCTCTTTAAGTTTTAATAACATAAATATTAAAATTTCCATAAAACTTTGGTTAATCTTAAAGAATTTTATTTGACTTGATTGTCCTTAGGAATTAATATGATTGAATGTTCCATGTGGTAATATTTAATTATTCCTTTTTCAATCATTATAAGTTTGTATGCCATTTGTATCATGTACTCATGTTTTCAAATAAAGGAATTAAGTGAATATGGTTATATATATGTAAGTTGCATGTGTTGAATTAATCATTATATATGACGTGGTTATTATCACTAATAAATCTCAAATTACTTTCAAAATTATAATCCATTAATGAAAATTTAAATTGATGTAGGCTATGAATATTATATGTGATTTACATTCACTTATAGTGTAAACATGTTAAAGGATTGTTCTATTTTCATGATTCATGTGTATGTTTACATGCGTATGTTTACATGTGTTTGAATATTAGTAAGTATATAGTTTAGACATCCTGGGAATACGAGGCTTTAAGTAGCCCCAGGGAGATCTTTGATTACCTCACTTCCCTGGTTTAACAACGACACATACTTACTTAATTTCATTCATATGTGTACTTGTACTAGAATTTGGATAGAGCTTTACTTTACTTGAGTAAATAATTCACTAATATATAATCTTTTGCATGATTTTCATCCCTATGTTAGTGTATACATTTATATGTATTTAAGATAGTAAGTATATAGTCTGGACATCCCAAAAATATGAGGCTTTAAGTATTCCCAAGGAGTTCTTAGGATACCTCACTTCCTCAATTTAATAATGGTACGTACTCACTTAAATCTCTAATACATGTGTATGTATACTTAACTAATGAACACAATCTCTCTTTTCTACCTAAAAAATATATGCATTAACAATCATTCAAGTATGCCAAACACACACACACACACACACAACACAAGACGCATACACACACGCACACAACACAATACACACACACACACACACACACACACATACACAATATATATATATATATATATATATATATATATATATATATATATATATATATATATATATATATATATATATATATATATATAAAGTACAAATATGCGAACTTAGATATCAAAAATAACTAAAATGAAAGCATATGCATGTTATTGTTGATGAAAAGGAATGACATAATATTATCCATGTGGCAATAATTCAATCTCATTAACCTTAAGATGCCTTTCTTGTTCGAATAGGCTTCTTTAAGATTAACTCAAACTTAGGATTCATAAAATATTTAATAAATCATTCACTAAAAGAAACCAAAGCCATAATAACATATTTTTAGAAAGTAATTTAGGGTAGGGATGAAGAGGGTCAAACCTCAAGTGAAACAAAAAATAATAATAATTACAATTCATTAATATTTTTAATAACTTGTAGTAAAACCTCCCCTCATGTGTAACTTGAACATTCCAAACTTAGACAATCATATGCCTAAAGCCTAGTTAAGACATACCACACCAAATCTTAGCACATACAATAGAATACTAAGTCACCACTTCTTTCTCTAAATTAGGATGGTATATGTTGTGATGTTATGTTTTGTTTTGTGATGTAATATTTTAGGTTGGATGTTAGGATTGTTTATGCATAGACTGGATGCTAGGCCGTTCATAGCCTAATGATATTTTATGTAGGGATTATGCTAAAGTGGCCATTGAAATAATGGATAATAAATATAAATGCTCTTGCTTGAAGGTTGCGTATCCCCTTAGCATAATCCACATTAGGACAGGTGGGCTTGGTTACCCATGTGCAGGGTACTAAATCCAGATATATAAAATATAATTGCTTGTTTGAATGTTTATTTGACTAACATCTATTTTGCATGTGTAGTTATATTTTACTTTCTATAAACTTCTAATTATGTAATAGGAAATAGGATTAGTGCTATAGAGTTAAGATGTACAGTGGCCAGAAGGCAAAGACCTGGGAGGCCCTGTGAAGCCTGGAGCAAAACCAAATCAAATGGAAGAAAGCAAGATGAAGAATGAAGACCCCCATAGCATCTATTTAATTATAATTATAATATACTTTTATAATCTAGGTTATATAAGGTAGAACTCGGTTACCCAATTTCTTTCATTCCTGGGGTGTCGACAGTACCCAGCCACACCGACCTTTTATTCTTTTACAAAAATTTATAAATGTTTGACTGTCATTTTAGCTTGTGTATTAGAAATGATATGTTTTTCATAAGTTTCTTAAAGCTTGATGATTGAATGTGTGACCAAGATATGATATGCTCTTTAGAATAAAATTAATTTTTCTACTTCCATTAACAACTCAAAACTAAATTTTAATACAACTCATAACCTAACTTTAAAGTCTAGGTTTATAATCAAGATAAATAAAATATTTAGCAATCCCTTAGTTGAATGTTGAATATTATGACATCATGGGTAACATCTTATTTCATTCTTGAATTGGGAGGGTCTTTATTCTTATACGATAGGGGAATGCTTGACCTTTGAGGGCATCCCTTGTAGTAGAGAACACATCCTCTCATTGATTTATCCCATAAGATTATTTCATCATGTATTTAAGAATAATTATCTGAAGCCCTAGTCCAAATGATTATGTCAAAAATGATTTAAAAGATGATAAATAATCTACATTAGTTTATGTGATTTCTTTATGCCAGTCATGATTTAGTCTCTTAAGGAGTGAGTCTAGTACTTTAGTTTCTTTTCTAATTAAATATAACTTAGCTATCTTGCATTTATATAAGACCTGCCTACATGGTTTTAAATGATAGGAGGTGTTAGCTGGCGGACACTCAAAGTGGTTGTAACTCCAGAAGAGTTGGGATGGGTTATCCTCTCTTGTGGAGGTAAACCCTTACGTCCCATTTTCTACTTAGACTTAAGTCATGCTTTGTGGTGTTTATTTTTGGGGTGTAGGACACCACGCAGATCTTAGGGGGTACTTATTGAAGTGATCGGGTACGACATTAAGGAATGATGTACTATCTCGAAAGATAGAAATCACCACCCTATAATGGACCTAATCATAATAAGGACTCCTAAGGCATGATGGGTCTTCGAATATACGAGAGATCTTTCCCCTACTTTACATGGAAAAGTAAAGTAGGGTTTATTTTAAGCTGGATTTGTTAAGTTCCCTATGGAGGCAAGCCCCCATAGTTAATTACATCCTAAGAAATGAGAATTTCTTAAGAATACTCTCGATTAAAGTAGATAATTAGAGTCTCCAAAGATTTCAAGGTTAAGACTATCAAAGGATTGGCTATTTTAGAAAATCAAATGGGATAGATCAAGGAGAAGACTTATTTTTGGAATCCAAAGGGAGAAAGTAGGAAATACTCATGATACTAGAAAAGGCTTTATATTTTTGAATTTGAAGAGAGTTAATTATTTGAGTTGACATTTTATTAGATTGTTGGGCTTATAATTCCATAACATAAGATTGTGGAAATGCCTAAGAGGTGAGGATGATTTATGCTTGTAGCCCAAAGGAAACTACTCATTCCTAAACTAAGGAGCCTTGGTACAAAACAAAGGCACAACCTAAATCTAAGGCAAAAAAGGGTATATGGTTTACCTCCACAGAGAGAATAAACCACCCAACTTATTATCACTGAGTGGCTTATAACTCCTCTACGCTTTAAATCCATGTAGGAAAGTCTTATGCTTTGCAAGATGGCTAGCTTGTTGTTCATTTAGAAAGAAAACTAAGTCCTTAGACTCTCTCCCTAAGAGACTAGTGCATGAGTGGTATGAGTCCATGACTTAATCTAATGTAAATTTTATCAAATTTATTTAATTCATTTGGACTTTTTGTTTTAACACACGCTATGAGATTTTGTATGCCTAAATGCATGAGAATTTGATTATGGGCCAAATCAAGAGAGAAAGGTGTCTTCCACCAAAGGCTCTCATAGGTTAAGCCTTGATTCTCAAAGATGGAAGCTCCCTCTTAACAAGTGAAAGAATATGACATGCATGATATTATACATTCATCCATCCAGCTAAGGGGTTACTAAAAATTTTATTATCTTGATTTAATTCCTAGGCTTTTATGTGAGGTTATGAGTTATTTTAAAAATTTAGTTATGAGTTGTTACTTGGGGTAGAAAAATTAATTTTTATCTTAAGAGCCTACCGCATCCAGGCCTCACATTCAAACATCAATCATAAAGAAACTATGAAAAGCATGTTGTTCTAATGCGCAATCTAAACACAACATCAAACAATTTTTATAGACTACCGTAAAAGAATAAAAGGCTCATGTCGGGTTCACACCTAAAAGAGAAAGAAAAGATGGGTAGAGCACCCTTATACAACCCGGATTTCAAAAAAATATATATGCTATGGGGGTCTTCTTCATTTCTTCATTTCTTCATTTCTTCATTTCTTTCTTTTGATTTGATTTACTCCAAAGGCATTGTGGCACCCCTGTGGACTAAGCCTTCTAGCCACTCATCATAATCCCATAGCACTAACCCAATTCCTAATGCAAAATTACATCAAAAATAGGAAAATCTAGCTACACCAAAACAAATGTTAGCTAAACATACCATACAATCCAAGCAGTTATATGAATAATTTGGACTTAGCACCCACACATGGGTAACCAAGTCCACTGTCTAACATGGGTTACACTTAAGCAACTACACAAAGAAAAGTATGTATATATTTTTTTATTACTGTTTAAGCATAACCCCTGAGAAAATATGATTAGGCTAATAACCCTAACATCCATCTCTAAACATACACCCTAACATCCGCCTAAAATATTACATCAAAAAAAACACAACATCATACATACAACTTAACTAAAGTAACTAAAGTTTTTTTAGCTTAAGTTCCAATTTGAAGTTTGAATTTAAATTTTACCTTTGGGTGATTTCAATCTAAATGATTTAATGATTTGCTTTTCATTTTATTTAAATTTTATTTGGTTTAAATGATATTTAGGTTCTCAAGAATGAAGAGTAGGATGAATTCCATCAGATGGGACTCACCCAATTCTACATCCTAATTCTAAGGAATCTAACTAAAGTCCTTAAGTATCTTTATTAGACATTTGAATTTGTGTAATTCATTGATTTAGAGTTTAAAATTTGAGTTTATTTAAGTATTTGATTAATTGATTTTTTTTTAGATGTTTTAGTTTAATTGTATCTTGATAATTCAATATCCTTTTAAATATTTAATTCTTTTCTTTGATCATGGTTATGTGATTTAACTTTATGTTTATTTAATTATTGTGGTTCATTTATTTGTAGTTTGATTGGATTAGATTAATTGAGATTTGATTTTGATTTTAATTGGGTTTGGTTCTTTGTAATTAGGATTTTATTTTAATCACATCCATTTGTCATGTTCATGATTTCATATATTGGATAGTTAATTAATTTATTTTATTTAAGTAGGTTGAATGAGACTTGATTTGATTCTATATTAAATTGATGAGAATCTTTCTTAATTTAGTTTAATTTGACTTGATTTAGGTTATTTATTTGAGTTTTATTTTTATTTTATTTTGTTTTTTTTTTTTTTGATATTGTTTGAAATTAAGAGTAATTGGATATGATTTAATAACTTTATAGTTTATATTTAATTTTATGTTTATTTGATTTGATTATGATATTTGCTCATAATTTTACTTGACTTATTGGTTTAATTATATTTTAATCATTTTTTATATTAAGTTTTACTTAGATTTTATTTAATTTGCACTTTTTTTATTTTGTTTTATTACTTTTTTTTGTTTGAAATTCTAAAGATTGATTAATTCTTTTTTTTTTTCTAAATGAAATATTTAGATTAATCGTGATCATTTGATCAAAAATCAAATGACTCAAGGAAGTTAATCGTGTTAATGGTGAAATTAGATCACTACATTCGACTTAATCAAAACTATTCACTTCAAACACATGAAATGAATAGTCTTGCTTTTACCTCTAAACTCTCGTCGAAAGAATTAAAAGGTTAAGTGCACGGGCTCTAAAAGTTGATTCCTAACGACGCTCGCATTCAACACATCAAATATGAGATCCCTAAGGCTTCCTAAGTGTTTAAGAATTATACCTCACCGGAGCTAATGTCCGGCGGATTCCGACTAAGAGGTGACTTCGTTTAGAAGAAACGAAACCCTGTTGAGATGCTTGTTGAATACCTCCTCGCCAAGTATCTATAAGCTTACTCATGGCCGCTGATGTACTAATTCTATGATTTATCTGCAGATCAAGCAGGATTTGGTGCGATGTATGCAAGGTCTGGCGACATCTTCTACCCACGCGGTGGCTTGGGACAAGTGCAAGTGGTAGCTGGAGCACGCCGGGCGATGGACCTCATCTCAAGATAGGCAAGGTCTTTGCCTAGGCACACGGGGCGGCGTTAAATGCCATGAACTTGAAGAAGTCGGCGTTCAACCGGCCATTGCCGGAGAGCCGCTCGAGGAATTCAAGGTCCCAGCACCGATTTCATCCGTTGAGTAGATGGAGTATGTGATGGCGAGCCGCGGGATGAACGTGTTGAGGAGAACGCCATCGCGGCGATGACATGCTTTGAGTCCTCGGACGGAGGACACCTGAGCGCCTCGGAAAGGGCGGCTTTGAGGTATGGCGTCGAGTTCCTCGCAAGCGGGAGTCGAACAGGCTTTTAAGTCATTGGAGCCAGGTGTCCGGGAGGAGAGCTTCGGAGATTATTGCCTGTCGGCGGGGGGTGGGTTGAGACGAGCGGAAGAACCGTGAGAGTGCGACGGAAGAAATGTCGCTTATGGGATGAAGTTTAGCGTGACGCGTCTGAAGGAAGTCGTCGATGGGGAGCCTTTACGCATGAAGCGGTGATCGGATCCATAGAGAAGCCATCAAGAGATTGATATGAGAAAGAAAGTTGGGAAAGGAGAACACCAAGAAGGAGAGGAAGCTCTGTCCAGTGGATGGGAGCTGCACGAGATCTAGAAATCCCATGCGTGATGTGTAGAGGAGAGGGTGCTTGACTTTTTGCTTCAAGGAGAACTCAGCCAAAAAAAGACGCTCAGATCATAATGGCTTGATGGAGAGAGCCCTCAGCCTTCTTTTTTTTTTTATTGGGTTGTCAGATAGGGAAAATAGGAGAGAGAGAGAGAGAGAGAGAGAGAGAGAGAGAGATGATATTTTGTTTTATCTTCCTCCCCAACTACTCTCATATTCTTTTTTTTATTTTTGCATTTCTTTATTTTGTGTTATCATGATCACGTGGAGTAGGTATTTTAAAAAAATTTTATTTTTGCATTTTTTTTATTCATTTTTTTTTAACTTGGTGAAAGTTGATTTTATTTATTATTATGATTTTAATTTTTTTTTTACATAATTTTAATGATTTTAGTAAATAATTGAATGAAATTTTATAAGTTATATCCATAAGATAATTTTAATTATGATTAATATTTATTGATTATATCATAAATTCATAATTTAATAAATTAATTATTTTGATTTAAGTTTGTCCAAAATTATTTGATATTTAGAATTGGTTTAATTTCTCTCTCTTTTTTGTAGTTTATTTTAAATTTCAATGGATTATCCGATATTAAATTTTTGTTTGTTTGTTATTATTTATTATATATATATTAGTGAATTAATATTCAAATCATGATTTGATTTAATTTAGGCTTAAATTTGACTAAAATTGTATTTGATTCAAATAATTTATTAAAATTGTGAATAATCTTTTGAACAAATTTGAATTTTAATTTTTAGGTATTATAACTTGAGTTAAATTATCTCATGATTTATTAGCATCGATCAATGAATTAATTTTAATTATAATTTGATTTTGAATTATTTACTTGATGGTTTTGATTGTGATTTTAGCTAGAACTTGGAATGATGATTAAAGGATTGATTGATCTTGAGAAAGTGCATCTAGATTAGGTTTAGCTATAGGATGTGTAATTTCCTTAAGCCCTAAGGCATAGCCTAATCTTATGATTAACACTCTAAGTCTCTAGGCTTAGGTTAGGTGTTCACCTAATCACTAGATGTGTCTTATGACTAAGGAAATCTTAGTGTCTAGAAGATTCCTAAGTCTAAGAGGATGTTAAGAGCTCACTCCAAAATTGAGGTCAACATGCTTTTAGCTTGTGCTAAAGCATTCTAGATTTAGGTTTTGAGGCTATTTATTTTCTTTGGGCTATGACTATAAGTTCTCACCTCTTAGGCATTTCCACAATCTTGTGTTGATGGATTATAAGCCCTAACATTCTAATATAATTTCAACTTAAATAAAAATAAACTCTATCTTTCAAATATATAAATCCTCACTATAGGGTAGATTGGAGCACTTACTAGGCTTTCTAGTATCGTGAGTGCTCCTTATCATCCTTTGGGATCCATAAAAAACTCTTTTCACTTGAACTCCCCCACTTGATTTTTATAAAATCCCGATCCTTTTGAAATCTTTGGAGATATTCATTGACCACTTTAATCGAGAGTTTTCTTAAGAAATTCCTATTTCCTAAGATGTAATTAACTATGAAAGGAACTAAAGAACCTGGCATAAAATAAACCCCGCTTTACTTTTCCATGTAAAGTAAGGGAAAGATCTCTGGTATATACGAAGACCCATCTATCTTAGGAGTACTTATTAGGTAATTAAGTCCATTGTAGGGTGATATTTCCATCTTTCAAGATGGTACATGATACCCTAATGTCATACCCGATCACTTTAATAATTACCCCCTAAAATTTGCATGCTATCCACACAACTCCAAATTAAAACACCATAGCTTTACTCTTAAAAAAGCACAAAAAGCTACATCCACATTTAAAATGAAGGCCCAAATAACTTCTAAATATCCACCTACAACACAATCTCAAAAATCTATTATAAAACCTAATCCTTCTACATCGAACAAACCCTCATTAGTCAACCCTATTAAAACTACCTCTTAAAATGTGAAAGAGATAGTTTGCTTTAAATATCATAACAAGGGTCATATACAAAATCAATGTGGGACAAAAATCATGTTCCTAAATGAATTGGAGGATTTAGAAAAAGAAGAGGATATTGAAGAGATACATGATGATACACCCTTATCGATGATGAAATATATCCATATATAGAAAATCTAATGTCAATTTTGAGATGTTTGAATACTTCTAGAGAAGAAGAAGATTAGAGAAGAAAGAATATTTTCTCAATGTATATTCTATGTAAGGACAAGAGGTGTAAGCTCATAATAGATGGAGGTAGCACTAAGAATGTCATATCAACTCATGCTATCATTAGAGCTAATCTTACAATGGAGTCTCATCTAGAATAATTCCAAGTTAGTTCGGTAAATCAAACATCCCTACCTATCACTAATAAATGTCATGTTTTAATTAAAATAGATAACTATAATGATCAAATGTTGTGTGATATTTTTCCAATATAAATAACTCATATCTTAAGAAGAAGACCTTACCTTCATGACTTGAATGTGATCCATTCAAAATGTATTAAGAAACTTAATACTAATGCTTATGTTTTTGAATTTCCCCCTCACATGTTTATTAGCCCTTTTTTCAATGATGGAGATCTAATATCTTTTAAAGGAGTTACCCAACCTTCAAATATCCAAAATGATACTTTTACAGGAGGAGATTGAAGTTATTTGTAGGTATATATTGACCACTATCTTTGAGGTAGAGAATATCATCACAGTAGAGGGACCACAAATGATAGTACTAGTCATAAATTCTTAATCAAGTGAAAAGATAAGCCACCAAGTGAGGATACCAGATGACTTTAGAAGAACTACGAGACTTCGTCCATGTACTTCTTGAAGACTTTAAAACTTTTAACTCTTTGGAGAATAGTTCTTTGAGGCCCGAGGGAGTTGATGTAGCATATCAAAGAAGAAAGGACCCATCATAGGGTTCCAAACCAAAGCTTTAGCTTAGAAGAACTTTTAGTAGACTTTATGTATTTTAGATTTGTGTTTTGTATGTTGTATTATATAGTAATGGGTGTATTTGATAATGTATATGATTAAAAATATGTGAGTTCATGTGTTAAATTTTATAGATGTGGGTCTACCACATCAGTGCTGCACTATAGAGAATTTAATGTGTGGGAATCGAGAAGCTGGCACCTTGGCACTGGGTTTATGATGCCTCGACACTAGTTCTTGGTGCCTTGGTACTGCAAAATTATAGTTTAACTTTTTTTTAAAATTTTTTGGTGGTTTTCTCCCCAAGGGATGCATCCATTTGAGTTTTTTTTTACTTTTTAAAACTCTATTTCCAATCTAATGATGGACTTTTGACTTTTATGTGTAAAATTTGAATGAAAATACTCTTGGTTGGAGCTTGGTGGCCGGCCATTCGAGAGATTCAGTGATCTCCCACTAGCATTCTACTTTTGTGAGTAGAAGATCTTTTTCTCTCTTCCACTTTGGTGAGTGGAAGATCATCGGAGCATTTCTCTTCCTCCACCCACTGTAGTGTTCACATCTACACCATGGATTTTTTAAGGAAATATGAAAACTAGATGTAAGATGTTTAAGCCAAATCACTATAAATCTTAGTGCCCATTTTTTCTTTTCTATTTTTTATTTGTATATACTATTTGTTATTTGTATTTGATTTTTTTAGTTTTATTTTATTAAATCATTCTCTTATTGAATAATAAGTATTTAACATGATTTTTATTTTAAAAATTATTAAGAACACAATAATTCTCCTCCCCCTCTTGGGTGTGGCAGTCTTTTTATAGATTATTGATTTTATTTGATTTGATTGACCAAATTGGATAGACATAAAGCACACCCATAATTCAAGTCCCATTACATAAGACTAACTATAGGATATATAATGGCTCAGCATAGTTAGACTTATAAGTCATTTTAGCTACCTCTTTTTGTACTGTTATGTGTGTTAATAGATTTGAAAGTTTTGTATGTGCCTTTTAATCTTGTAGATGTGTATGTACATATGATGATAATACCATTGATGACCCTTATAAGAGCATACATAAGAAAAATATAGATTAGGTTGTACACCATCTAAAGTTTTAAAATAACCCTCATAGGTTTTAGTCTAAATCTAATCTTAAGACCAACCAAAAGGAAAATTTACAAACCAAATAAAGAAAAATAATAACCTCATTTTATAGGATTTTGATGACCTAGAGCAAGTCATAAGATTTAAGTGAAGAAGTTACAAACTGTATCGTGACATTACAACAACTTAATTTGATTTAAATGAATTTTAACTTAGATGAGTTTTGATTACTTTAACTCATTTTGAAGACCTAAATAAGAAATACAATTTTCAACCATAGAGGGACATGACAACAACCTTATTTGACATAATTGAATTTTAACCTGAACTCAAGCCTTAATCCTAATCAAAAAATTATGCAAAGTTGTATATAATTAAGTATTTTATGATAACCTTTTCTATAATAGATTTTAAATTATTTCCACCTCCATAAATGAAGAAGAGAGATATTAGTAATAAATGATAAACCCTAAAAGAAAATGTATCCAAAACTTTAATAAGATTGAATTAAGGGGAGAACCTCTTGAGTTTCATTTATTTCTACATTTAAGATGACTTATAAATGAATGAAAATGGATTGTTTGAGGGTTTTTATGTAGATAAACATAAGAACATAGTTTTCTAATTAAATTCCATGGTGTGATAAACTTAGTTGAAGAAAAAATTTAGAAGTTGTTGTAGACAATGGTGTAGGTGGTCTAACTAAAGAGCTCAAGCAAGTAAATTTAAGGCTAAATATGATGGTCCCATTACAAGAAATAGGAATTCAATTGGAGGAAATTTAAGCTTAAAGTGTATTATTAAGGATGGGAATGGATTAAATGCTAAATAAAATTATTATTAATAAATGACTCAATGCTCTTATGTTGGGACTCATTAATTACTTAGGTGGCCAATCCCCAACACTCCCCCACCCCTCCAATCTCCATATTCCCTCTAAATGCAAGTTTGAATTATGGTAAATTGTATGAAACCTTGGTTTTGTTGTTAATAAAGTTTTTGTGCTATTGAATCAAAAATTGGAAGATATTATATAATGAGTTGTAGCTTCGTGGCTGGCTAACATTGGAGTGTTTTGTGATCCTACCTACCAAGTCACTTTGGTGAGCAGTGAAAATTTCTTATGTACTTGATTTTTAGAACTTATTTTTGTTTTGTGTTCTGGATTAAGCTTACTATCTTTTAAATTATTCTTCCAAAATATTCTTCCTTTAAAAAGTTGTAATTTGAGCTCTTTTACGGCTGAAAATACTTAGTCAATTTATTATTACCATTTAGTGTACCTAAACCTCATTAATTTTAATGAAATTCTATAAAATTTTAGTAGACATTTTATTAATCCCATTATTTCCTCAAGTTTATTTTAGGTTAAGTCTTATTTCAACTAGTTGGCAAAGAAAGTTTTTAGTGAAAAATTCTAGAAGAAATTTACCTAAAAAATAGTTACACTCCATGAATCTTAAGAATACATATTAAATAACAAATATACATCTTTAAATACAATTTTCTTTTGATTTCATGTGATTTTAATTCCTATAGAGGGAGTTCTAAATTTTTGAAGTTAAAGTTTATGTCTGGAATTGATTTTGTACTCTATTTAATGTTGGCCAACACTAATTTCTTGTGTAACCCCCACTTTAAACTAAGCTTTACCTAGGCCTTCCTTAAACCCTTAGGCATCTCCATCCTCAAATTTAGTAACCCTAAATGACCCATTCCCAGGATAAATTATATGGTGTAACCCTAAATAGTTCAAAAAATTTCATATTGATCTGTTTGGAAATAACTAACTTTTAATGACATAAAATTACTTTTAAAAAACCAGATTAATTAGCTCATGCAGACCATCTTAGCAATATTGTGCTCATTATTTCTAAATTGTATGATTTTTGTGGTTACTTTTGCACCTATATCTTGATAAAGGCACTAGAATTGATGTAATTGAAAGCTATTGTAACCATGTCACTTGTGACATAGCTGTCGTAATATCTAGTTTGGAGGAATAGAAAATATAAGAAAATATATATTTCAAGGAATAGTTAGAAACTATTCTTGTTCTTTTTCTTAGACTTCATGGCTCAAAATAAACCCACTACAATAGCGGATAAGATTTATTTATTATTATGAAAAGTTTCATTTGTGAGGCATGTAATTTTTAATTAGGTGAACGTACATGCTACTTAAATTAATTCATGAGCCATTAAAATGCAACATAAACAAAAACGCAACATGTAAAGAAAAACACTATATAAATTATTTAATGTACATGAAATAGAGTTTACAATTGCTAGTTTTGAACTTTTAATTGGCATTCTTAGCTCAAATAATATACAACAATGTAAGTATTTAACATTTTAAAAGATAACATATTTGGCAATCATTATCTATAACCGCTACAGGATGCCAATTCCAAAAGGGCATTATGACAAACTCACTTACCTCAATATGTGGTGGTAAGTGCTTCCCTTGGAAAACTAATATGGAGTATGATAGTAGAACCTACTAAAACTACTCTATCAAAATGGTCTTTGATAGGCCATAACACACTACCAATGAACTTCTCAAGAGAGTGATTATGATAAATCTAATAAATGGTTCACTTTAGACTAAAGTATAACTCATTAATCTGTTGTGACTTGGAGATAGGAGGTTGCACTTTGCTTGTATAAGCATTCCTAACACCTCATCCAATTGTAAAATAATTGCATCCTCTAATTGAAGAATATACTTTTGCATCATGTGTTCTAGCATGCACTCTAATGTGATAAAATGAAATTTTATGGGAAAGGTTGGTGGCAATATTAGGGTTGGATTCACCTGCCAACATTCATGTACTTTTAGTAACTATATAGGAGGTTGAATATCAACCTTCCTAAAAGAAGCTTTAAATATATGTAATTCTCCACCAATAGAGAATAATGGTACAGTATAAAGCTAGTCTATAATGTAAGAAAACTAACTTAATTGCCTTATGGGACTTAAGTGATTATACTTAGGTGATGTAGTTAGGATTTTCACTGCTTATTTTTTTAGGAAATTTAAGAAAAATTATGTTTTCATAATATAAAAATCGAAAGTTGATAACAAAAGATGAAAATAATGCATTCTTGAGAAAGTATTTAAAAATAATCCTTAATTATTAACAATAACTAAAAAATTGCAATAATCTTTTTTTAAAAAATTTCCATTTATAAGAGGAAATGGGTGAGTGTTATCTTTGTCCTTTATATGCACCTTCTTCATACACCACTTTAACTATGAAAGGACCTTTACAAATGTGTTCAAACTTTACACTTTATTGGTGGTGAGTTATTATAAGCCTTTTCAAAATTATTTGAAGATGGCATAATTTAAGACCTATAATAAGAGCTTTATATTCTACTTTAGAATTTGTGAGAGATTACTTAGAGCATACGAGTATCTCATGATTCTTCTTCAAGAAATATGGAATTCAATCAAATTTCTATTTTTACTAGATAAATTTTATTAGAGTTTATTTAGATGGATGAGTCCTCATCAAAATATAATTTTGATTCTGTGTTTTCTATAAATAGAATTTGATCCTCAAATAAATAATTATTTATCAATGAATATACAAGGATATAAGAGGCTAAAATCTTCTAAACCTTTCTTTTCATAGTATTTTGATGGATATGTGTAATACTAAATTGTAAAAAAATCATTGCCCATCACTATTCTTCATGATAGTATTAGTCTAGTCATCAAATACTATAATGGATCAACTCAAGAGTAAAACTAATTTTATGGGATAACATGTAATGTCTAAATTTATAGGTTGCAAATAATAACTCCAAAAAAAAAGCTTTTTTTTATAGGATGATATTTGTTCTCTATAGGGAAAATCAATAAGTAGAATAATATAAAGCATTTTCTTCACCTTGTTTATTATTTTGTTTTAAGTAATGGTCTCTTTAGTTCATCGATAGTATTAGTGATTTTCCAAGTATTAGGGATGTTAACATTAGTGGATGTAATAAGTATCTTTAGATATATTCAAAGGCATCTTGATATGATTTATCCCAATGAATTTGGTAATTTTTAGCTAAATTAGTAAATGATTGAAATTTCCTAAATAATTTATAAATGAACCTTTTTAAAACTTCGAGACTTCCTTAATAAGATTTTAGTTAAGTAAGACTCTTAGAGGTTTCCATCTCCATGATTACTTTAATTTTTGTCGGATCTATTTCAATCATGTGATGATGTACAATAAATTCAACAAAATTTTTTAATGGAACCCCAAAAGCATGTTTCAATGGATCCATTTTGAGTCTATATTTTTAAATTTTCTAAAACTTTGTTTGAAGGATAGGATACATAGGATACATGATCTTCAATAATTTCATTTTTGCAATGATATCTTCAACATAGTATTTTACTTTATGATACAATAACTCATCATTCACTTATATGTTGCACAAGCATTCTTTCAACCCAAGTAGTATATGTTTACAATAAAAAAATTGTTATTGGAGTTCTAAAAGTTATATGACTTTTATCCTTAAGAGCCATTTTAGTTTGATTAAATTTTGATAGCCCATCCATGAAGGAAAATATTGAGTTAGTTATTACTATGTTGTTCATCATTATGGAAATAAGTAAAGAAAATTTATATTTGGGACATGCTTTTTTAGGTCTCTATAGTTTCCTATTTCTTTTACAAATAGAAATAATTCTATTTATCTAGGTAAGGTATTATTCTTTTCATATAAACTTGACTTTAATTAGTATTTCTATTTTCTAATTATTTATTTACCATATCAGGTCATGTTCTTCCTTATGCATTAGAATCAATTGATAATTTATATGAAACTATCTTACGAGAAGAGCCTAGAATTTCAAAATAATTCTAAAGAAGTCAATCACTACAATATTTTAAAACTAGAATAATTATTACTGCAATATTATTAGATAATAATTTATTGATAAATGCGAGATGAGGCTTGTCATATGTACCTAAATTTATTACAACTAACTCATCAATAGTTGGAGTACCATACCCTAATTTTGGTGTCTTACTAATTTCATCTTTTATTTTTTACATACCATTATTAACTTGCACAAAAATGTTTGAAATCATGTTGCACCAGGTCTGAGGCAAAATTCTATCATAAAATCCTAAGCCTTATCTCTCCCTCCTTAGAGGCATTCTCCATATGTTGAACCATATTTTAGCATGATATTTATGTTCCATAAGAGAATTTTTTTTCAACCATTTTGTTAATAAAAGTGTATAAAAATAAAAAATAAGAATATCTTCCTTTTCTTTATAATAATCATATTTATATCAGAATGGAACATTGGTGTATCATATTGACATAGTATATAAAATTATCATAGTTTTTTACATAGTTCTATAGGATGCCATTACTTTTATAGGAAATATTACAAACATGTCAGTATTGTTGACTTCATGAGCCCCATCTCATTTGATATTGATTTTGATGATAACAAACATATGTTCAAATGTTACTAATTGGTTTAATTCAAGTAATGTAGAAAATTCTTCAAACCAAGATTCTTTAATCAAATTTGAAATGCTAAAGCTATTGGAATTGAAATGGTTGGAAATTTTCAATGACTTATAGTACTAAGACAAATAAGAGCTAAATAAAATAAATTTAATGGATTAATAATTTTAATATATTTCATTTAAATTTGACTAGATTTTATATTTTAAAATTATATTATTCTTTAATTATTCTTTGAATTATCCTTTTTGGATAATCTAAATCACTTACATAAGTTTAAATATTATCTATTATTTTTGTAAGTATAATGAGTTTGTTTCATACTTCATTTAATTATTTACATGCTTAATTATAATAAGTATCCATTTATTTTTGTAGGAGAATAAAATTATTCTAGAATTATCCAAATTTTTCTTTTTTTTTCTCCTATCCTCTCTCTCATTTCATCCTTATCATCTTAATTGATTTTCTTGGTGATTTTTTTTGTAATTTTTGGAATGAGAAATTATGTGAGAATTTTTCAAATTATTACCATAATATTTCTCTCTTTTATTTAAAATTTTAAAAATTCATTTATTTGAACATTGAATTTAAATTGTTATGAATCATAATTAAATAATCAATGCCATGTTAATGCTAATTTGGATTTATTCTTTTATGGCATTATTTAGCTAACACATCATACTTTAATTTAGATAATTTGAATTTAAATGTATTAATTTAAGTTAATTCTAATTTGAATTTAAATGAAAAATAAATTTATACACTTTTCTTTTTAAATTACTGTATTTATGGAAAGATTTGTGGCCGACTCCTATTCAATTTAAATTATGTTTATTATTCAAAAAAAATAATAATTAATTTTCCTTGTTTTGATTTGAGTGATTGTATTAATTGGAGATTATTTTAATTAAGGGAAGTCCTCTTTGGGTAAAAATCCTAATTGATTTTCCCTATTTAATTTAATTGAATTAATTAATGCAGTTTCCTCTTTGATCTCTCTTTAATTAATTCATTAAGTCTTCTATGTATCTTGCATTTAAAATTAATTGAATCTATCTTTGGAAGTCTTCTTGGCCGATCCATATCTTAGATAGTTTCAAATTAATTTGATTTTAAAATTATTCAACTTCTTTTCTTCATTGACTATTTCATTAAATGGATTTAAATCAATCACTTTAATTTTATTAATCTCCCTCTCTCTTTTTCCTTGCCCTACCACTTAAGTGTTTATTTGGATTTTAAATTGCTATTATATGCTAAATCATTTTTCCTCTTACTCTTCCTTACTTTGGTCATGAGCCTCCTTGAATCATTTCCAATTTTGGCTTAAGGTTCAATATGTTAAGGAGGTTCATCATTCATTATCATGCATTTGATGAATTTTAAAATTGCACCATGTACTCTTGAATTCAAAATTCAAGTTGTTACCAAATAAATTGCTCTCTCTTTTTCTCATACCTTGGTCGAACCTATTGATTTCCATGATATGCTCTTGAATTCAAAATTCAAGATGTTTCCAAATCAATTTCCCTCTCTTTAGAATAAAATCCATGATTATTTGGTTGAGATTGTGAGATCAAAGTTAAATAAATTCTTTATTTAGTTACCCTCCAATCTCTCTTCAGGTTTGACTGAACCTTTCTCTTATTTAAAGAGGTTTTCCCTTGACTTTTGCCTCTCTTACTTCCTATCTCTAGGGCGAACCTTGAAAAATTTATTCTTGGAGTTTCTCTTGAAGTCTAAGTGAAAAATCCTTTTTCCCTCTCATTGGAATCCTTTGGCCAAAACATTGGAATTTGTTTGGTGGATTCCAAGTGCTAATAAGTTGACAACTACCATTGATTTCTTGCTCGGCTGAAACATACTTTGGTGCTTATTCAAGCTTTGGAAAAATTAACTCAAGTCTTTCCCTCATTGCTTACATGCATACAAAATTTGAATAAGAATTTTCAATCCATTATATGCTCTTAATCTTTGGTTTTCAATTATTTGATTTGAATGAAAAGTACATTTATGAATTATTGTTAAAGTTCTCTTATTATGCATTTTCATTCTCATCTAGAGTGACATGGAAAACAATTTATTTTTATTGGATTGATATCATTTTTGACTTTCATATGTTATAACTTCAATACCAAAAAAGGTTTTATAAAGTTACATTTATTCTTAAAAAGGATTTCTTGCTTTATTGTTTCAAAGTGCTTTAATAACTAAGGAATTCACCTTAGCTTATTTATTCTAAAACTACCCATTGCAAAATTTTCTTGGATTACATATTCAAACAAAAGTTTTAATTATTTAAGTGATTCAATATCTCATAGTTATTCAAGTGTACTTTCATTTCAAGTTTTACTTCTTTAAAGGAAAATATTTTTCAAGACTTACTAATTTCAAGTGTTTCATATAAATCTCACATCATTGTTTTTAATTTTAAAATAACAAGAAAAATATTTACCTTGAGCTCTCTTTTATTAGATATTTTAATAATATTTTAATTAGGTTGTGAGTGTAAAATAATTTTAAAATTGAGAGTTAGATTCCTTGTATCTATTCTTCTTTTTTCTTGTACTTTGTTGGGATTGTACTTGCCCATGTAGGAAAGTATAGTGTTGGGTTGTACTTGCCCAAGTAGGAAAGTATGGTGTTGGGATGTACTTGCCCTTAAAGGAGAGTATAAGAGATTTATTGTAATCTCATTATTGATTTAGTGAATTCTTAGCTAGGGTAGGTAGGTATGAATGTAGGCCAATTTTTAGGTTTGCCCAAACTATATAAAAATCTTTGTGTTCTTTGCTTTAATTTTTCTGCATCATACTTTTCTATACTTTTGTTGTTTATTGCTTTACACGCATAGGAAAACTATCTTTTTTTTAGAGTGTGGAATTTAGATTATTGATCTAATCTGAGAGAAACCTATTCTTTTCTTTATTTTGATGATAGAAGAATAGAGGGTAGTAGGATTTGCTTATAAACAAAACTAGCTAAAGACATTATTGAATAAATTGGTTTTCCTTAGAAAATATTCTTTATAAGTGCCAATCCTATTTATGGGAAAAGAATGAAAATCATTTTAATAAAGAATTTTATGCATCCACAAGTATATTTAATACATTGATGCAAAGTAGATGTCACCACTTTATATTTACGGAGCTATAGTCATCCTAGTGCTCAAAAAGATATATTTGGATCTATTACATAAAACTTTACTTCGATTTTCAAGCCACCAAACTATAACAACAAGGTAATATAACCTAACATTTTTGGCTCTTTTCCATTAAAGCCATGAAGTATTAATCTATGTGAACATAATTTTTTTATGTTAAAAGACAATAACTATAAGGTGCATGGGCCCAATAGGATTATAATAAGAGTATTCCCCTAAATCAAGGCAATCACATATAAGGATCTATTATAATAAGTAGTTTTAAATAATAATTCTTAACCACTAAAAGAAATAGTAGAAAAGATCTTCAATAATCTCTTGATCATTCTTTTAGTTTTACTTTAGCAAAATAATCATGTTAAATTTTTAGCTCATGCAAAGCTTTAACTATAGTTTGATGCATTTTAGATGAGATTAAAGGCATCACAAACACTTAGTAATGAAACAAGCTTCTTTAAATAGGAAAAGATAATATAGTCTACCACATATTGTTGGGTAGACATTTGATTATATTGATATACTTTTATTAAATCTTTAGTAAGATCTTTAGTCATTAAATTCCTGCATTGAAGGATTGATGTATTTTACCACTTATTTACTATATTTTTAGAATGTCTTTTTAAAATTATTCCTTTTGGCTTTATTAGAATTTTCATTATAAAAAAAGAAGAAGTTAAATTTAGCTCTTCATTTGAAGAATCAAAAACCTTAAGTTTTAGTTGAAAAGCACTATTTAAGAAAAGAGATGAACATATTATTACTTATAAAAATGGATCTACTAAAACACAGATTGATTATTTTCTGATAAGAAAAGTAGATCATTTAGATTGTAAAGATTGTAAGGTTATTCCAAGTGAAAATCTAAGTACCCAACATCGATTGTTAGTTTTGGATTGTAAGATGAAAGGTTGTAAGAGAAAAAATAAATCAAATTATTGTCCTAGAATTAGATGGGGACACTTAAAGAACACAAATAAAAATATTTTTAAGAGCAAGCTACAAGAGATTAGAATTTGGGATGTTCATGAGAAAGCTAACATTATGTGGAAAAAATAGCAAGTGAAATTAAGCAAGTTGCTAAAGATGTGCTTGGAGAATCAAAAGGAAAAGCTTCTTTTAATAAGAATAGTTGGTGGTGGAGTAGAGTGTGCAAGACAAGATAAAAAATAAGAAGTATTATTATAAAACTTAGTTTAGATGTAAAAACTTGGAGAATTAGAAAAGATATAAAGTGGCTTGTAGAGATTATAAGAAAGCAATATATGATGCAAATTTGCTTTTAATAGATTATATGCCAAAGAAGGTGAAAGATGTATGTATAAGTTAACCAACCAGGTAGGAGAAAAGACATCATAGTTCAAGGTGTATTAAGGATGAAAATAATAAAATGCTTTTTTTAGAAAAGGATATTGAAAATAGTGGAAAAACATTTTGATAAACTTTTAGATCCAAGCCCTGTCATTTTAGTTAATATTAGTTCATATTGTTTATTAATATGAATGTGGCGATAATATTCTAAAGAGTGGAAATCTTTTAATGTCATTTTAAAGACTAAAAAGATGCTAGATGAGTGGAGAAAGAGTTTGTTGGTTTGTTGGTTCCTATATTTAAGAATAAAGGTGATGCATAAGAGTGTGCAAATTATAGAGGAATTAAGTTAATGTGCCATACATTTAAATTATGAGAGAGGGTAACTGAGCATAGGTTACGATGTGATACAGAAGTTTCTCACAATCAGTTTGGTTTCATGCAAGGTAGATCTATTATGGATGCTATACATTTGTTAAGGGGTTTGATGGAGAAGCATAGAGAAAGTAAGGAGGATCTACATATGATATTTATTGATTTAGAGAAAGCTTATTATAAAGTTTCAAGAGATGTTCTTTGGAGAGTTCTAGAATAGAAAGGAGTTAATATTGGTTATATTCAAGTCATTAAGGATATGTATACTAAAGCTGTTACTTGTGTCCAAATATAAGGAGGATTGACAAAATATTTTCCTATTTAAGTTAGATTACATCAAGGATCATCTTTAAGCCCTTATCTTTTTTTTAGTTTAGTTATGGATGTTCATACTAAGCATTTACAAGAAGATGTACCTTGGTGTATGCTTTTTGCTGATGACATTCTTCTTATTGATAAGACTAGAGAGGGAGTCCAACAAAAACTTGAATTATGGAGGTCAACTCTAGAGTCTAAAGGTTTTTGTTTAAGTAGATCTAAAACTAAATATATGGAGTGTAATTTTAGTTGTAGAAGTTCTAGTAGTAGTGTTGTGACATTAGGTGAACAAGTCATTAATAAGAGTGAGCATTTCAAATATTTAGGCTCTATTGTTCAAAATGATGGTGAAATAGATGGAGATGCTATTAGTAGAATTCAAGTTGAATGGTTGAAGTGGGGGAATGCATCTGGCCTATTATGTGATAGAAAAGTTCCACTTAAACTTAAGGAAAAATTTTATACGATGGTGGTAAGACCTGCAATGAATTATGGTGCAAAATGTTGTCCAATAAAAGAGAAGCATAAGACTAAGTTAAGTGTTACCGAGATGAAGATGCTTAGGTGGATGAGTGGATTTACTTATAGAGATATAATGCAAAATGAGTATATTCAGGAAAAAGTTGGAGTAGCTCTAGTGGTAGATAAGATTAGGGAGAGTCACCTTAGATGGTTTGACCACATAAAAAGTGACCCAATTAGAGAGTAGATGCATTAGATTTGCCTTATGTTAAGAAAGGTAGAAGACCTAAAAGTCTTGGTTCAGATGTATAAAAAATGATGTTAGTATACTTGATTTAAATGAGAATTTGGCACATAATAGGACACAGTGGAGATGAAGGATTCATGTAGCCGACCCCACCTAGTGGGATTAAGGCTTGTTGTTGTTGTTGTTTTAAAAACTTACCGAGGTTTAAAATTTTTCTCATTTTATATGGCATTCAAGCCAATCATTAAATAGAACACAACTTTTAATTGTGTGTCCTAAACATTTATGAAAGAGATAATAAAACATATCATCAAGTTTCCAACATCTTAAAGTTTATTTGACGCAAAGAGCTTTACCCCTAATTAAAGTAATTTCTCAGAGTGTTTTCCAATAGTACCTTTCTTAAAAAAATAAGTTATATCAAACCTTTTTTGAAATTTATTGGAAATTTCATAGATGGTGAAGATGCAGTTGATTTGATTGATTCATAAATTAACACTCATTATTTAGAATATTTATCAAAGTGGGCAAACAACCATATCTCCACTCTTTCTAGGAGGTTGAAAAGTTTTTCTTTTAATTTGTCTTAGAAGCTATCTTATTTTAAAATTAAGGAAGATTCCTCACTTTAGAGACTATATGCTTTCATAAGTAAATTTTTGAAATTGTAAATAGAAGATAATTTTTGGAGCAAAGTCATAAGATATGGCCTAACAATAGATCAATATGATAAGTTTCTTAGTGTAGTGGCGCACATTTTGTTACCAGATCTTGACACCTTATAATAAAATCAAATATGATTTTAGAAGGTTTTAAGTGTAAAGTCATAAGATCATGCATATTAACTTACTTCTATACATCAATAAACCATTTTAGAAAGAACTCTTATAGCTCACCAAAGGTTTTAATAGATCCATTTAGCAAGTTAACATACCATTCAAATGTAAAACCTAATAAATAAATCATAAGCAGATAGAGAAGAAGGCCATCCTTTTTGCTAATATTATAATTAAAAGCTTTGCACTACTAGTATCATCAAATTAAAAAAAATTCAAAGGAACAAATTAAAAAATGAGAAAAATTCATACTTCTTAAATTAGAGTATTCCTCCCTTAACTAAGGATTCACCTTCTTATGTTGCTATTGCATCTTTAACTTATATCTCTATCTAGGTTTTAATGTAAAAATTTGATATTTTTACACTAATATGCATTACGTATGAGGAACTAATAGGATCAAGATATTAGAAGATTCAACTAAAATAGGCACATGATGAGTTTGAGCTTGATGAATTAGATTGAGTGAGGCATAAAATAAATGTTGTTCATTAAAATCTAAAGAGTGGTCAAATCAAGAGAAGGTTGACTTCTAATTTGATCTATCAGTGTGGCTATATTAGCTACCATTTTCCTAATTTATTCTTGGAGTTTTTTGAATTAAAATATCTATTTATTTACATGTTCTAGGGTCAACACATGTTCTTTTTTCAAAACTACATTGTTTCCCTTTTGATTCTTCCTGAATGTTCTTTAGAATAGTTTCTGGCATACAAACTCTTTTGACTAGGTGGTCTTCCTAGCATCCTTGCAGCATTAACATAAGCAATAGGTAGCCTTTAATCATCCTCCATAGGGATTTCAATACAGGTCATCCCATTTGTTAGGGCCTTTACAAGCATATTTTCATCTAGATCATTAGTGGATATAATAGATTATGTTTCTTTCTAATGCACAATAGGGGTGGAATCGACAACACAATTTTCTTCAAGGTTGGTTATTTTATAAGGATACTTAAATAATTTTGGTAAAGTAGAAAAATAATGGTGAAGGGTTACTTTAAGGTACAAGATCAAGCTATAAAATATTTTGTATATTTTTCTTAGGTTTAAGGAAATGCAATAATGTAAATAAAAAAGATTGGGTAGCTATCCAAGTAGTTCAAACCATAAGCATTAAGAAAGGTTTTGGTGTGGATTTGAGGCCATTATATTTACATCATAGCTATTTTATTCAAAATACATGGTTAGCTATCTAATGTAAAAACTCTTTTTTAATCATTACTATGTCTTATTATATTTTTTGCTTGACCTTTAAGATGAGCCATTTCATCCAAAAACTACTAGAAAAGAATTTATAACATTACCCTTAAGAATATTACATTACTTGATCTTAGTTTTAAGGATTTAAGGTTTAAAAGTTTTTATGGGAGTTATTTGAACCTACTTCTCTTTAAATCATGAAAATGAGAGACATTACCCTTGATTCAAATGAGAACCACATACTTTTTATTTTCCCAAATCTATTAACTAAGCCTAAGAATTTGATTTTTTATAACTTACCAAATGATTTCCACCATTGAGATATGCATATTATGTCATTGATCTAATTCCTGGCTTATAAATACCTACTCTATCACACTATTAAATGAAACAATAAAGATAAGTTAAGGAACTCTTAAGGAAAGGCTTCATTCAAAAAATAGTAAGTCCATATGCAATTCCTGCTATCTTGACACCCAAGAAAGATAGTACTTAGAGAATGTGTGTGAACCGTAATGCAGTGAATAAGATTAAATTAACTTATATATTTTTATTCTTTAGCTAAATGATATGTTATATGTTATTATTAGATCATGTTTATTCTTCAACAAAGACTTAAAGTGTGATTTCCATAAAATCAGAATAATACTTATAGATAAGTGATAAATAGTTTTATAACCAAGATGGTTTATATGAGTGATTGTTTATGCCTTTTGGTGTATTTTTTTATTGGTCATTTTTTGGTAGTATACTTTGATGACAACCTTATTTATACCACTAATGAAAAGTTACATCTAAATCACTTAATATTAATTTTAGAAAGGTTGAGAGAAGCAATGCTATATGTGAATCTTAAAAAAAAGCTTATTTTTAGTTATCAATTAATTTCTTAAACTTTAATGTATCTACTAAAGGGTTGAAAATAAACCCTTTTAAAGATTAAGATAATTATATATTAGCCATATCATCCATAAACATCAACAAGTTGCATGGCCCAATAACCTTTTACATATGGTTTATTAAGAACTTTAACATAAAGGTAGCTCTAATAAAAAAGTATTGTTATACAAAGATAAACTTAGATTATAGATACAAAAAAAAAGATGAAATAAATTAAATTTCTTCTGACCTTTTCACACATCCTAAAACTTTTTATCTTTAATAAAATATTTGACGAGACTTATGCTGCTTTTAGTATGGTGTTTGGAGAAACATTAAGTCAAGAGAACCATCAAGTAGCCAACTTCAATGAAAAATTAAATATAGCCAGATAGTATTATTCTACATATAATAGAGAATTATTTGTTATCATCAAAATCTATAAGCACATATGACATTATTTACTATATAAAAAGTTTATTCTTAGTACCAACCATTGTGGTTTAACATTTATAAATATCCAAAAGAATTTAAATTATAGACATCCATAGTTGGTGGAATAATTTTATTTTAATTTTTGTAGTTAAGCATAAACTTATGGAAGAGAATAAACTTACAAAAGAATTTTATAAAATGTCTCTTATAATCACTATAAAGCTTTTAGTTGGACACCATGTAGATCTTAGGGGTTTTTTATTTAGGTGATTAAATGCATCATTAATAAATAATACATCATCTCAAGAAATGGAAATATCACCCTATAATAGATTCAATCACTTAATAAACACTCTTAAGGCTAATAGGTCTACGTATACTAACGATTCTTCCCTTGAACTATATTTAAAAAATTAACAAGGTTTATTTTATATTAGGTTCTCAGTTTTCTATAAAGGCAAGTCCCTATAGTTAATTACATCTTAAGAGAAGGAAATTCTCTTAAAAAAACTCTCAATTAAAGAAATTAGATGTCAAAGTTTTACTCTAAGACTATTCAATATGGAATTCAAATGGCGTAGATCAAATAAGAATAATTTTTAATGAATTCCAAAGGAGGATAAGTAGGAAGTGCTTAGAAACTAGGAAGCTTAGTAAGTTATTCAACTTATTCTATGGTTGGGCATTATTTTTTGATAATGAGATTTATTTTGTTATAAGTTAACATTATATAAAAATTTTAAAGCTTATATTATAAAAGCAAAATACTATAGAAAAGCATAAGAAATGAGAACTTATTCTAATAGCAAAAGAAAAACAAGAAACCTCATATCTTGTATATAAAAGTGCAAAGAGCAAAAGACAAAAGGTCGACCTAATCTATTAGAAGAAAATTGAGATGTAATGATTCTTCTCACCAGAGAAAGTGAACCTTATCCCAGCCCTTCCAAACTTACACCCCACCTAATAGGGTTTCCAACTAACACCCTTATACACTTTAAAATCATGAGTTCAATCTTATGATAATGCAATATAGTTTAAGTTGTTATTAATTATGAAAGATGCTAAGAATTTAGACTCACTCCTTAAATCTATGACCATTAACAGTACGATATGTTCATAGTATCTAAATGAAATGACAAAAGGGAGCAAAAGTCAATGATTTGGCTTATGACCATTTATCATTAATGAAATAATTTTCATATTTTTATATTGTTTAGACCCTTGAATTTATTTTAAGGTTTTGGATAGTTATCATGCCTATAATGACATGTAATTAAAAATAAGTTATAGGATAAATCATAAGAGAAAGTAGACTTCCATAGGAAGAGTGGTCATTCTCAAAAGTCAGATGCTGCATTATGTGCAATGGGAGAAGGGCCTAAATCAAGGAATGAAGAGGAAATATGCAATCATGATTCTCAATTTTAGAGGTTTTTAGTTATTTTTATTATTTATTCTTAAAGCTTAAATTATGTGAGGATGTGAGTTTATTATTTTTATACTTGAGTTATTAAATTAAGTTGGGTAAAATAATTAGTTTGATTTTAAGAGCCTACTAAAATCTAGGCTAATATTCAAACAACACGATATCACAAAAAAAAACCTTTGAAAAAATTTGTCATTTTTAATGCACAATACAACATAAACACACCAATCAATTTAAATAAATAATGTAGGAATGGCCAATGTCATTTGGTATTGTTATACACCCTAGAAGAAAGAAAAAAGTGGGCAACTTATCTTTGCCCTTATATGGCCCAACCTAGAACTAAAAGTTTTAATCTATGGATGTCTTCATTCAATTTTTCTTTAGATAATCTCCTTCTTCTAGGACCTCCTTAGGCTTTACAAAAGACCATCAACTTGCACATTCCACTCTTCTTAATCCTAAATCTTATAAATTTTAACCTAATTTTAGTATTAAATTTCATTTGAAATTTTTGAAAGAGAAATTATAACTAAACATGCAAAATAAAGGTTAGCCTAAAAGCACGCATACACACAGAGTATTTTTATTTCATACAATTGGGCTAACCATCAAATGGTACCAAGCCCACTTGTACTAATGGACTGTACTTAGGAACTTAAATAAATAGCACCTATAAGAACATGATGTTAATTTAAATTTTATAATGACATTCCCCTTATTAAGCATAGCCTCTTATAGAAGACAATGTTAGTTTAGTCAATAACATTCTAACGTTCAATCTACAAGAAAATAATTCTAACATCTTGCCTAAAATTGTACATCACAAAATAAAAAAAAGCAATACATCACATATAAAACATTGGCCTAACCTAAATCTATAGTCAATGATATAGTAGTCTAGTGTGTGTAAAATGGCTAATGTGGAGGTTGCACTAGGCTTTTAATGTTTAAGTGTCAATTTGAATTTAGAGTTCAATTTAAGTTTTAGTTGGGTGGTATTAGTTTAGTTATTTAGATGATTTTTAAATGAATCTTAATTTTAATTTGGTTTAAGTTAAAGTTATACTTATGATTTTAAAGAGTGAAGAGGAAAGTAGGCCCCACTTGAGTTGAGAATAATTTCTCTCAACACCCCAATTCTAATAGGATAAACTTTTTACCAAAGGTTGAGGAAGCTCCTTCTTAGCTTTAAATAGGATAATTTTATAAATTTACCCATTTAAGATGATTAACTTAAATAAAGTTTAACTTATTATGTTAACTAAAATGATTAACTTAATTAAAATTTATTAATAATTAATTAAGTTCAACATGATTAATTTGATTAGGTGATTAAATTATTTAAAGTGTAGTCAATGATTAATTAAGTTTTATATGATTAACTCAATCAAGAGACTAGCTTAATTAAGGCTTAGTTTCTAATAAATTAATCTACTTAATTAAATGACTAACTTGATTGGAAAATAACTAATGGTTAATTAAGTTCACCATAATTAACTTATTTATTTGGTTAGCTTAATTAAAGGGTCCATTTAAGGGTTGATTTAATTATAGATTAATTAATGATTATTATGTCAATCATGATTTACTTAAATAAAGTTTAAATGATGATTAAACATGACTTAATTAATAAAGTTAAGTTTAGTTAATGATTATTTGCAGTCAAGATGATTAATTGATTAAATGATTTGCTTAATTGAGACTTATATAATGAATAATTGGGTTTGACATGATCTTTGATAATTAACTTAATCCAAACTTGATTAATAATCAATCAAGTTTAATATGATCAACTTAATCAAAAGATTTACTTTTTTAAAATTTAATTATTTATTAATTAAATTTAATAGACTTTTTTTAGTGAGTGTTAACATTTTTTTATGATTTGTTAAACAATCTTTGCATTCTAATTAATATGATTAGTTTTAATTAATTTATATTTTGATTTAATGATTTTATCTTTCAATTATGGTTAGAGAATTTACTTATCATTTATTTTTGTTTTAATTTATGTGCTTATGTATTAAGGGAGGTTCTTTAAATTAGTTAATATTATTTTTGTAAATTTTGTCATTTGAAAATTAATTACTTTGAGAAGGCTGAAAATTAATAACTTTTAATCTTATGGCACAAATGCCTTGAAAATTTTATGGGAAGTAAACACTGATGTAATGAACCTATTACAAAAAATTTTAAGTCAATTAAAATGTATTTTAGGAGTAATTAAGGAGATTTAATTTTTTTAATAAAGCTAAACTACTCTTAAAATATTTAGTGAAACTTAGTGGTTTTAATTTTGTTAGATTCTCTTTAAATACTGATTCCAAGGATGGGTCATTCATAATTTTTGTCTAAATGGTTAATTTCATATGAATATTTGAGTTCTAACTTAATTAAATTTTAAATTCTTAATAAAGCATAAATTGAGTTATTTCATGAATTAATTAAATCCAAAACTTGTAAATAATTTTCTAACATCTCTAATTTTAATTAAAATGTTTTGAACTATTTTTATGTATTTTTCTAATTTTTATAAATGTATATTAATTATTATATTCAAATTAGTATACTGTGTTTCAAAAATCAATACTTTTAATCCAGAGCTCTAATTTCCTTGAAACATTTATGGTAGACAGATCATGGCATTAATAGTCAACCATAAACATTTTAAGTCAATTGTATTTATATTTTTAAAAAAATTTAAAATTATCAATATTAATAAAACTTAAAGTAATTCCAAAAATATGAATCCATAAACCATTATATTATTCTTTGAAATATGAAAACATAGAGGGGTTATTTGTATTTTTTGGATTCATGATTGATTTTTTATGAATTTTTGAAGTTTGAAATAATTAAGTTAATTAAGCTTTAATTAAACCCAAAATTGATGATTTTGTAATTTTGTGTTTTCAAATGGTTTCATTAATTTTGCTATGTTCTTTATTGATGAAGAAGGTGTTTCAAATCACTTAGATGTATCAATGTACTTTTTGATAAGTGTTAAATTTGTGAAACTTTCATGTAATTACAATGCATTTATCATAGTTATATAGATTAAAATGTGTTTATTTTAAGAATATTTTATGTTGTAATAAAAAAATTTTAAATATAAACATAAAAAAGAAGATATTTAGGCATAGCACCTAAGCATTGCAAATGGCCAAAATTAGGTAATTTTGCAGCAAGGCCAGCACCTAGTCACTATATCAGCAGTGCTATGGTGCTGAATTAGGCTTATTTTGGGACAATTTTATAGCAAGCTCAGTATTGTTGCACTATACTAAAGAAAAATATGAAGCAGAAGCAGCAAGCATAGAGCTACAAGGCCACATTAATAACGCTATAGTGCTACGACCTGATAGAATAGATTCAGAAAGGCTCAGTGATGGTTTCAAGTAATTTCAAGGCAATTATTGCAAGAGCATCAGAAAAATTGACCATAGCTCTTCCTAGGCTATAAATAGAGGACACTTTTTAGTGAAAAGGACTTCTTTCATTTTTTTTTTTTAGATTTCTTGGCAAGAGGGTGAGTGTGTGTAAGTGTGTGATTTTTTAGTGAAGCACTTGGAGTGTGACAGTCAAAGTGTTGTGAGGCTGGTGTGAAAAAGCATTTTTCTTAAGCAAGAAGTGGAGAAGGAAATCAACAATCAAGGATTTTCAGCAGGGGATGCTGGATATTTTCATGAGGAAGCAAAATAGGATAACAAAGGGTGGACTTGGAAGGCTTACTCGACGTACTCTTTTCTTTCTTCTCTAGTTATTATATGTCTTGTTTTAAAATGTTAAATGAGATTTTCCTCTTCTTCTACTATGAAGTACTAATCTATAAAGTGCTTTGAATTTATGTTAACTTTTTGGATGTTTATATTATATTATACTATGTTTTGTGGATTAATATAAAAAAAAATTCATACTTTCAATGAATATGGTGTTTTACTTTTTTTATACTTCATTTATTTGTAATTTTCAAAGTTAAAATCAAGTGTAGTGTGTGGTGTTTATTTTTGGATGTACGGGGGTGGGGACACCATGCATATTATAGGGGTACTTATTAAAGTGATCGAGTACAATAGTGAGGTATGATATACTATCCCCAAAGATAGAGGCATCACCCTTCAATGGACAAAATCATCTAATAAGGACTTCTAAGGCATGTTGGGTCTTTGAATATGCCAAATATTTTTCCCTGACTTTATAGGGATGAATAAAGTAGGTTTTATATTAAACTGGGTTCTAAAGTTCCCTATGGAGGCAAGCCTCCATAGTTAATTACATCTTAGGGAATGAAATTCCTTAAGAATACTCTCAATTAAAGTAGACAATTATCATCTCCAAAGATTTCAAGGTTAGACTATCAAAGGATTGGTTATATTTGGAAAATCAATTAGAAAAGTTCAACAAGAAGACTTATTTTTGGAATCCAAATGGAATAAGTAGGGAATGCTCATTATACTAAGAAGCCTAGTGAGCATTTCAATCTATCCCATAGTTGGGCTTTATATATTTAAAAGTGAAGAGATTTATTTATTTGAGTTGAACTTTTATTAAGTTTTTAGGGCTTATAATCCACCAACACAAGGTTGTGGAAGTCCCTAAGAGGTGAGGATTTATGCTTATAGCTTGAAGAAAATAGTTACCTCAGATCCTAAATCTAGGGAGCTTTAGTACGAGATAAAGCACGACCTAAATCTAAGCGACAGGTGGACATAAGGGGTTTACCTCCACAAGAGAGAATAAATCGTCTAACTTCTAGGCTTACAACTGCCTAGAGTAGCTGTGAGCTAACTCCTCATACGATCTTAAAATCATCTAATCTGGTCTAATGAATTGCAAGATAGCTAGGGAAGTTATTTAATTGGAAAGAGACTAAAGTCCTAAACCCACTCCCTAAGAGACTAGAGTATGTGCATATGACTTAGTCTAATTTTTAAATTTTTATGTAATTTTGACTCATTCATTTGAACAAAGGATATAGGATTTCCTATGCCTAAGTGCATGATGAAATAGGTTGTTGGCTAAATCAGCGAGAAGGGGTGGTTTCCAATACAAAGGATGCACTCAAAGGTCAAGCATTCCCCTATCGTGCAAGAATGGAAATCCCCTATTTTTAAGAGAGAAAGAATATGCATGCATGATGTAAGACATACAAGATACAGCTAAGGGGTTGCTAAATCTTTTAATTATCTTAATTTATGTATTGGGCTTTATGGTGAGGTTATGAGTTATTTAGAATATAGTTATGAGTGATTAGTCGGTAAAAAATTTATTTTATCCTAAGAGCTTAATGCATCCAGGCCACAAATTAGGGCATTAAACATAAGAAACTATGAAAAGCATGCCATTTATATTGCATAATGCATACATAACATCAATTAATTTTATAAACTATCACAAAATAATAAGAGGTCAATGCGGTTGGGTACCACCATACAACCCGAAAAGAGAAAAGATGGATAGTGGAGCTCTACCCTTATACAACCTAGAATATGAAAAAATAATTATAATTAGAAATAAATACATCCTATGGGGGTCTTCATTCCTCATATCTTCTTGTCTACCTTATCTTCCTCTATTGATTTGGTTGTGCTCCAAAGGCATCACAGGGCCTCCCAAGATAAAGCCTTCTAGCCACTGCTCATCCTAATCCCCCATAGCACTAATCCTAATTCTTAATTATAAAGTTACATTTATATAAAAAGTAAATCTAACTACACCTACAAAATAAGTGTTAGCTAAACACATATAAAATCCCAAGCAGTTATATCATTCCCAAGTAGTTATCTATAGTTTAGACTTAACACCCTGCACATGGGTAACCAAGCCCACTTGTCTTAACATGGATTATGCTTAGGGGTTTAAGAAACTTGCAAAGAGAACTTTTATATTTATTTTTAAGCATCCCCTTAAGCATAACCCCCAACAAAAAATATGATTAGGTTAAGAATGACCTAACTTACATGTGGTCTAGTCATATGAAATTGCAAGATAGTTGGGCTGTTACTTATTTAGAAAAGAGACTAAAGTCCTTAAATCCACTCCTTAAAAGACTAGAGCATGAGTGGTATGAGCATATGACTTAATCTACCAGTGCAAAATCTTTTTAAATTTATTTTATTTTGTACACATCATTTTTTACAAAAGCTTTGTGAATTTTATATGCCTAAATACATGATGAAGTAGATTATTGGCCAAATTAAAAGAGAAAGAGGGTGAAGCTTTGTCAATAGGGGTTGCTCTCATTGGTCAAGTGGTCCCTATATGTGTAAGGATGGAGACCCTCATTTCACAAGAGTGATTCAAGATGATATGCATGATGTGAGACATACAACCATATAACTAAGGGGTTACTAAATCTTTTCATTATCTTATTTAAGACCTAAGATTTATGGTGAGGTTATGAATTATTTAAAATTTAGTTATTAGTGATTAATTGGGGTAGAAAGATTAATTTTTTCTAAGAGCCTAATTATATCCAGCCACAAGAAAGCATCAATCATAAGAAACTATGAAAGCATGCTATTTTTAATACACAAACTAAACAAATTATCAAATAATTTTATAGCTATCATAAAAGAATAACAGGTCGGTGTGGTCGGGTACCACCAAACAACCCAAAAAAGAAAGATGGGTAGCAAGCTCTATCCTTATACAACCCAGAATATGAAAGAATAATTATAATTTATAAATGAATAAGTGTTATGGTTGGGGGGGGGGGTCTTCATTTCCTTCATTTCTTCATATCTTCTTTCTTTCTTTAATTTGTTTGGATGTGCTTCCTTCAAAGCATCACAGGGCACTCCATGACAAAGACTTCTGGCCACTACTTATCCTAATCCCCTATAGCACTAATCCTAATTCTTATTACAAAATTACATTCATAGAGGGAAAATTTAATCTAACGACACCGATAAAATAGAGATTAGCTAAATAAACATACAATCCCAAGTAGTTATATGTATAATTTGGACTTAGCATCCTGCACATAGGCAACCAAGCCCACCTGCCCTAACATGGATTATGCTTAGGGGTTTAAGCAACCTGCAAAGAGAGAATTTACATTTATTTTTAGCATCCCTTAAACATAATCCCCTGCAAAAAATATGATTAGGCTAATATCGGCCTACCATCCAGTCTATAAAGTATACAACTTAACATCTATTCTAAATTAATACATCATAAAATAAAATGTACATCACACCGTGCACTATCCTAATATAGAGCTAGAAGTGGTGACTTAATTCTAATGTGTGTGTTAAGGCTTATGTGGTGTGTCTCAACTAAGCATTAGTATTATATTTTCTAAGTGTAAGAAGATTTAATTTAATACGATAGGTTAGTTTCACTTTAAGTTATTTAATTGATTTGAGAATTTTTAACTTATTTTTTCTTTGTTTCATATGATATACACTTAACAACTAAGTTTTATAAAGAGAACAAATAGGATTACCCTCTTTCATCCCTACCTTAAGCCACTTTCTAAAGTATATTAATTTGATTTAGTTTTCTTTAATGAATAACTTATACACATTTTAATTAATCCTAAGTTTAGGTTTACTTTAAATGACCTCATTCAATATGAGAGGCTTCTTAAGATTAATCTAATTGAACTACTATCACATGACATATATTAGATCATTCCTTTTCATCATATGTAATATGCATATGATTTAATCCTAGCATATCTATACATGCAATAAGTTTTAGCACACTTATATGATGAATGTATGCATGTTTTGATTTTATACTTTTCATCTAATTGAGTTATTTAATCATATTAATTTAAAGCTCTATCCAAATTCAAAAATAAAAAATACATAGGCATGAAATTAAATAGGTACGTGTCATTGTTAACTAGGGATGTGAGGTGAACAAATGACTTCCTTGGGGCTAGCTAAAGCCTCATGTTCCTGGGTTGTCCAAACTATATACCCACCATTTTTTTGGGGAACCCCATGTAGGGGAATTTTATTGCTACAAAAAAGGGGGGTTACAAGATCCTTAAGAGGGGATAAACTCAAGAACTACTTCTAAAGAGCTACAATCAACCTAAAGAGTGAATCCCCTATCTAAGTACAACCAAAAAAGGAAGGAAAAAAGAAAAGCAAAATGAAAACAACAAGAGATACAAAAGAGCAAAAAAAAAGAGAGAAAAAGCCAGAGGACGGCCTCAGCAAAAGCTTGAGGAAATGAGAGAAGTAATTTCCACCTCCAAAGAAGGAACCTGCAAGGAAAAACACTGAACCTACAAACAGCTGGAATTAGCACAGGTAAAGAGATACAAATAAAAATCAACTAAAAAATGAGTGAAGGTGTGAGAAATTTAGAGAAGTGTGTGAAAGAAGGCTCAGGCTCAGTCACAGCAGAATGGGGCAGCCGCAAATATGAGCATCCAAACTTTAAAGGAAGGGTTACATCACAAGTGCTACTACTAGCCAAAATAAGAGTGAAGTCATCCCATCCATCATCACCTACAAACCTGGGGGAAGGCAGCTGCCACTGGAGGAAAATCTTATAATCTTTAATACATACATACCAAGCAATAAAAAAATACACTCTAGAATGAAAGAGAACACTATTCAACATGGCAAAGGGATGCCACACATCCCTTGAAAAAGAAGCATCACCTAAGTATTCCACCATAGCATGAGAGTGAACAGCCAATAAAACCCCTTACCCATATGAGGCATCAAGGCAGGGGAAAAACCCCCATAGTGATGAAAGCTAATTAGGAATAATAGCCACCTAGCAATAGCTCAAATAAGACAGTAATTAAATAGGTCTAAGAGAGGCAAGAGTAACCTTAGCCAGTAGATAAACACATACAACAAAGCACAAGTAATGAGGCTAACCAAATGGCAAATGATAAAAACAAAAAAACAAGCAGGATTCCACCTACATAATCAGCCTGCTGAACATAATAGCCCGCTAATCCATTCATCCAATATACAATACATCAAACCAAATAATGTAGCCAACAGACGAGAAGGTAAGCAGTGTCATTCCAAAATGAACCATGTTACGACTCAAAAAAAGACCAACTGATAAATCCATCATATTAAGGGAAAATAGCTGAAATGCTAAGCAATCAGCAACAATAAATATAGTTTGAGAAGGAGACCAAAAGAAATCCCAACCATGTAGGGAAGTGCAGTAGTCATCAAAATAAGAAGAAACCAGGAAAGTGATCATAATCAGCAAAATAATGCATTCACATCTATGTAAGCTTGTACACATGAACATAAGAAAGCAAGTTTTGAATCACATGACTAATTAATCCAAATAGTTAATCGATTATGAATGCATGCATATTTAGTAGAAAAGAGGAATTTTCATCCTTTAGCAACACATACATACACATGTAAAAAGAAATGAGGAAGTATGTGTCTTTGTTAACCAGGGAAGTAAGGTAATCAAATGACCTCCTTAGGGATAGCTAAAGCCTCGTATTCCTGAGATATCATGAATATATACTTTGCTATCTCACTACACATGAATGTATATGTGAATAAGAGGAAGCAAATCATGCAAAAATTACATTTCTATTTGACTAAAACATTTATGTATGTGAAACAAAGTTCCATACAGATTCTAATGTAGAAATACATGTAAATGAAATCAAATAAGTACATGTCATTGTTAACCAAGGAAGTGAGGTAATCAAATGATCTCCTTGGGGCTAGCTAAAGCCTCTTATTCTCAAGATGTCCAGACTATATACTTATTAACATTCAAATACATGTAAAACCACATATGAATTAAGGAAAAGAAATCTTTTTTTATTTATTTTTAATTTTTTAAGGAAAAGGAATCTTCACTTCACCTACCTAAGCTATAAGCACTTGCAAAGCTTATATGTATTCATAACTACCATCACTCTAATCAATGTAATTGATTTATAAACTTTGGAAAAATAATTTAAATTAATTAGTGATAATAGTAACATATTAAAAATTAATCGAACACATGCAAGCTTACATAAAAAGGAAAACATTTGATTCATTTAATTTTGAAAATATGAATGTATGATTTTAAATGGCATACAATATTTAACGTGATTAGAAAGGAATAAATAAAAATAAACACATGATTTCATTCACTCAAATTAATTCCAAAGGACAATCATATTAAATAAAACCATTTAAAGTAAACCAAAGCTTTCTTAACATCATCTTTAATTTCATGTTTTGGTTTGATTTGAGGATGTGGGAAAAGGTTTGCTGATCCGAACCCATCCCCATGTTTGTTGATTAATTTGGTTTAATGAAATGTAACTAAGTTGATTTTTGAGTTAATTAAGTTGTAGTACGCATTAAATATATTAATTAACCCTTTCTTATGTCACCTTAAAGTAATTAACCAAAAAATTATGAGCCAACATGATATGCATGGAAAATAAATTTGCAATGATTCTATGAAATAAAGGGGCCTAATGCAATTAGCTTATAATTAATGATTAATTAAATTAAGAGACTTAATTAATGACTCTTATGATTTTCCCACACACGTGGACTAACTATAACTTCATTAAACTTCTTTAGGTTATTAAACACCTAAAGATCTACCCCAAGATTTCATTAATTAAGTTCTGATGTGATTATAATTATAATTTAATTAATTAAACCTTGATTGATTTTATTTTAATTGATGGAATCAACTTAGGGAAAGAGGTTAAGAAAGAGGTCTCAACCTTATTCCATTAGTCCATTTATTGTTGAATAATGATTAATAAACTTAATAAACCAATTTATTACTATTCATAGGATTAATTAAGCATTAATTAACTTAAAGAGTTAACTAAGGTTTAATTAGTTACTTTTCTTAATTAAGTGAGCAATAAATCCCAAGAAAATCATGGGAGGCAGAGGTCATCCCATTAAATGAACCAACAAAATTTGGGATTAATTGCTCAAGTAATTAAGGAGTAATTAAGCTAATTAATTTTGATTCATAATTGAGCCTTAATTATTATTCAAAATTAATTAAGGTCATTTTTAATTAATTCTCCTCTAAAATACCTTTAAAATGAGTGTTTATTTGCATTTTTTTATTTTTCTATAATTTGTTATGATTTGTATAAGTTTTAGCCCTTAAAAGGATTAATTAAGCCTAATCTCATTGGCACCACATGGTGCATTGACGCGATGCACTTTCCACATGGCACCACAGGATTGGCTATTAAAACTTATCTGACTCAGTGTTTACATGGCAATGGTAGATGCACTTTCTTGTCCACCATTAGATCTAAGATCATATGGCTATGCTTAATCTGTGGAAAAGGATCAAATTAATTTAATGAATCTAATCACTATCATCCGTTATGGTCATGCAGAACGGACGGTGCATGATCTATCATCATGCGAGTGGGGGAGAATAGAGTCCGCCATTGCTTACTTGATCTGAGCTCACCCAAGCTCAGATCAACTCCAAAAGGATCCCACACCTCCACATCCAAAAGGATCCAACAGCTAAGATGACATGACATGAAAGATTTCTACATAGAGCTCCAAACCATTTTTTTGCTTAAGGATCGATTTCGATGGCATACCTCACCGAAGCTCAAGACCGATGATAAATCTATTGAGAAAGTTTCATCTGGTGGATATGAAGCTCTACTGATCAGCACAAGCCTTGACTTAATGTAGTTTGCTTGGAAGAACAACACCCGAATCGTGGGAGGCCAATGTTGATCGAAGTCCTACGACCGGTGATCAGAAGGCTTGGAAGGTGATTCATTCTTGCTTGATGGAGTGTGGGGATGGTGTGTGTAAAGTTAATTTGATTTCTATGCAGGTTTGAGAAAGTTGGGATCGAAAGAGGGGTGCCCTATTTTTGCTTGAAGTAAAATGACAATGGGGTGATTGGGGAACTTGGGAAACACTCTAAGAAGCTCTAGGGTGGTGATGAGTTTGGAATTTTTTGGATTTCCAACCACTGGTGGTGATTGGGAATGGCAGAGAATCATCCTACGTGGCCGGTTTGGTTGGCCAAAGCTTGGGAGGTGGCTGCCAAGAGAGATTAGTGGGTGTCCTATGGGTTTCAAATGCACTAATGGGAAGGGTGAGGTGATTTCACGTCCCATGGGTCATGGCCGATCCAACCACCTCTTGGGTCAGGTTGGGTAATGTCCTAGGTGCCTAGCTGGACCAATGCAAGGGTGCCAAGTGGCCGAGGAATAGAAATGACCACTTACATGGGTGATTTGTCTCATGTGATACCCTTGACCCAAGGATAAAATGGTCATTTGGCATTAGATTTGATTTGGGCAGATTTGAAATGAGTCAAAAGTAGGATAGCCCAAAAATTAAGTGATTTGGAGTTCATTTGGTTCGATTTTGCTCATTTTGACTCAAATAAGTCAAGTTGTGTTAGGTTGGGTCAGGTTGACCAATTGGTCAAATTGGGTCAAACCAAGAGTTGGGTCAAGTTTATATGATCATTCAGGATGTTTGGTATCATTTTTGTTTAGTTTAATTTGGCTTAGATTTGATTTTGACTCATTTGAGTTCATTTGGTTCAAATGGGTTGAGTTGACCAATTTGACCAAATTGGCAAAATTGGTATGTTTGGTGTTTGTTTGGGTTTAGTTGACCAATTAAGGATGATTGTAAGCTTGGGTTTCAATCAATTTGAGTTTGGTTCTGATTTAGGCCAATTTATCCCTTTAGGTCAATTTGGGCTAAGTGGGTCAATTAGGTCCAATCATGGCTTTGGTTAAGTTCAACAATCAATTTAGAATGAACTTGAGCCATTGGTTGCAATCAATTTAGTTTATATTTTTATTTGACCCAATTTGGTCATTTAGGTCAATTTGGGTCAACTTGGGTCAAGAAGATCAATTGGGTTTGGTTTGACTCAATTGAAGGTCAAGTCATGTTCAAATATTTATTTTGAGTTGGTATTAATTATTAGTTTCAATTGATTTGGCTTAGGTTGCAATTTGGTTAGTTTAGGTTCATGAGTTAAGAAGGTTGACTTGGTCAAAGGACCAAGTTGGGTTTGACCTAATTTGTGATAATTATTCAACCTAGGGTGACCAACCATCATGACATGAGGTTTAGATAGGCTTGGTTCAATCCAATTTAGGTAGGATTGGAACTTAGCTCAAACAGGTCAAATTGGCCACTTTGGGTCAAGTGGACTAATTTGGTTTAGTTGGCTTGATTTGGATCGTGTTCGATTTAGTTGAGTTTATATATGGATTTTCGCTTGATATATAAATTCAATTGCAATTGATTTGGGTTTGGATGAGTTTTGGTTCATTTGGATATTTGAAGTCAAAATGGATAAGTTGGGTTTGACTTGGTTTGAATTGATGATTGTAGATTTCATTTATATTTGGGATGATAATTGAAGGAATGATTAATTCATGAGAAAATTAATTGAATTTGGGTTTTGTAATAAAAGAATTTGGCTAAGTCCATGGAGTTGGGTAATGTGCCTTAAGATTGAATTTTGATTTAGTTTGATTTAGTTTTGATGGTTTAAATGTATATCTTATTTATATTTGTGAAGATGATTAAAGATAAGATTAATTTCTAAGAAAATCAATTAAGTTTGAAGTGATTTGAAGATAAATTTGGCTAAGTTTATGGAATAAGGTCACTTGGCTTAAGAAAGATTTGGATGTAGTTTGATTTAGTTTTTATGATTTAAATGTATATTTCATTTATATTTGTGAATATGATTGAAGATATGATTGATTTATGAGAAAATCAACTGAGTTTGACTTGATTTTGATGGGATTTTGGCTAAGTTCATGAAGGTAGGTCACATGGCTTAGGTATGATTTGGTATGATTGGAGAGTTTGGATTGATTTGAATTTAGCTAAGGCTAAGTCCATAAGATAAAATCATAAGGCTTAGGTTGGTTTTGAATTTGGATTTGATCATGGGCTTCAATCATTTGGCATGGAATTGGTTATAGATTTCAATCATTTGATTTGAATTTGAATTTGAATTTAGATTTGGTATTTGAATTGAATTTGAGGTTTATTAATGGCTTAAGAAGGTGAACATGGATTGGATTTGGTTTGTAGGGCAGTGGATTATCTTAATCCCTAAGGTATAACCTAATCTTATAGTTAACCCTTCTAAATCTCTAGGCTTAGGTTAAGTGTTTACCTAATTACTAGAAGTGTCTTATGACTAGGGAAGTCTTAGTGTTTAGAAGACTCCTAAGTCTAAGATGGGAAGATTGAATTCTCACTCCAAAAGTGAGGTCAACGGGAGGCAAGCCTCCAAAGTTAATTATATCCTAGGGAATGAAATTCCCTAAGAATACTCTCGATTAAAGTATACAATTATCATCTCCAAAGATTTCAAAGTTAGACTATCAAAGGATTGGTTAAATTTAGAAAATCAATTGGGAAAGTTTAAGGAAAAGACTTATTTTTGGAATCTAAATAGAATAAGTAGGAAATTCTCATGATACTAGAAAGCCTAATGAGCATTCCAATCTATCCCATAATTGAGCTTTATATATTTGAAAGTAAATAGATTTATTTATTTGAGTTAAATTTTTATTTGGTTACTAGGGGTTATAATCCACCAACACAAGGTTGTGAAAATACCTAAGAGGTGAGGATTTAGGCTTGTAGCTTGAAGAAAATAGTTATCTCAAATCCTAAATCTAGGGTGCTTTAATAAGAGCTAAAGCATGACCTAAATCTAAGCGACAGGTGGACATAAGGGGTTTACCTCAACAAGAGAGAATAAACCATCCCACTTCTGAGTTTACAATCGCCTAGAGTGGTCGCTAGCTAACTCCTCCTAAGATTTTAAAATCATGTAGTCTGATCTTATGAATTACAAGATAACTAGGATAGTTATTTAATTGGAAAAAGACTAAAGTCCTAAACCTACTCCCTAAGAGACTTAGCATAAGTGGTATGAGCATAAGACTTAATCTAATGTAAAATATTTTCAAATTTTTATATAATTTTGACTCATTCATTTGAGCAAAAGCTGTAGGATTTCTTATGCCTAAGTGCATCATGAAATAGGTTGTTGGCTAAATCAGCAAGAATGGGTTCTTTCCAACACAAGGGATGCCCTCAAAGGTCAAGCATTCCCCTATCGTGTAAGGATAAAAATCCCCTATTTTCAAGAGAGAATAAATATGCATGCATGATGTGAGATATATAACATACAACTAAGGGATTGCTAAATCTTTTAATTATCTTGATTTATGTCCTAGGCTTTATGGTGAGGTTATGAGTTATTTAGAATTTAGTTATGAGTGATTAGTTAGATAAAAAAATTATTTTATCCTAGGAGCCTAATGCATCCAGGCCACACATTAAGGCATCAAACATAAAAAACTATGAAAAGCATGTCATTTCTAATGCGCAATTTAAACATAACATCAATCAATTTTATAAACTACCGCATAAGAGGCCGGTGTGGTCAAGTATCATCGTACAATCTGAAAAGAGAAAAGATGGGTAGCCAAGCTCTACCCTTATACAACTCAGGATATGAAAGAATAATTACAATTAGAAATGAATACATGATATGGGTGTCTTCATTTCTCATATCTTCTTATCCACCTTATTTTTCTCCTTTGATTTGGTTGTGCTCCAAAGGAATCACATAGCCTCCTAGGAAAAAGCCTTCTAATCATTGCTCATCCTAATCCCCCATAGCACTAATCTTAATTTCTAATTTCAAAGTTGCATTTATATGAAAAGTAAATCTAACTACACCTATAAAATAAGTGTTAACTAAATACACATACAATTCCAAGAAGTTATATGTATAGTTTGGACTTAGCACCCTGCACATGGGTAACCAAGCCCACCTATCTTAACTTGGATTATGCTTAGGGATTTAAGCAACCTGCAAAGAGAGTATTTATATTTAATTTTAAGCATCCCCTTAAGCATAACCCCCTGCAAAAAATATGATTAGGCTAGGAAGGACCTAACATCTAGTCTACGAAGAATATACCCTAACATCCAGTCTAAAATAATACATCATAAAATAAAACATGCATCACATCATACACCGTTCTAACATAGAGGTAGAAGTGGTGACTTAATTCTAATGTGTGTATTAAGGTCTTGTGTGGTATGTCTTAATTAAGCATTAAAGTTTTACTTTTCTAAGTTTGGAAACTATTCAAGTTAACATGATGGTGGGTTTCATTTCAAGTTGTTTAATTGATTTGAGAATTTTAATTTGTATTTTTTTCACACGACCTACACTTAGCAACTAAGTATTATAAAGAGAAGAAAGGGATCATTCTCTTTCATCCCCACCTTAAGCCACTTTCTAAAGTACATTAATTTGATTTTATCCTCTTTAGTGAATGGCTTATCATACATTTTAAATTAACCCTAAGTTTAGGTTCACTTTAAATAACTTCATTCAACATGAAAGGCATCATAAGATTAATTTAATTAAATTACTATCACATGACATATATCAAATCATTTCTTTACATCAAATATAACACACATATGATTCAATTCTAAGCATATTTATACATGCAATATGTTTTAGCACACATATATGATGAATGTATATGCATGTTTGGATTTTATACTTTTCATTCAATTGAATTATTTAATCATACTAATTTAAAGCTCTATCCAAATTATTATACAAAAGTACATAGGGATGAAATTAAATAGGAACGTGCCATTGTTAAACTAGAGAAGTGAGATAATCAAATAACTTCCTTGGGCTAATTAAAGCCTCGTATTCCTGGGATGTCCAAATTATATACCCTCTTGCATTCAAACCTATGTAAGCTTGTACACATGAACATAAGAAAGAACATCTCTAAGTCACATATTAATTAATTTAATCACTTAGCCAATTATGGATGCATATATTCTTTTTAGAAGAAAAAGAGGGATTTTCATCCTTTAGCCACACATACATACACATGTAAAGAGAAATGAGCAAGTATGTGCCTTTGTTAACCAGGAAAGTGAGGTTATCAAATGACCTCCTTGCGGCTAGCTAAAGCCTCATATTCTCGAGATGTCCAGACTATATAATTTGCTATCTCACTACATATGAATGTATATATAAATAAGGTGAAGAAAATCAGCAAAAATTACATTTCTATTTGATTAAAATATTTACGTATGTGAAACAAAGTTCCATCCAAATTCTAGTGTAGAAACATGTATGAATGAAATCAAATAAGTATGTGTCGTTGTTAACCAGGAAAGTGAGGTAATCAAATGACCTCCTTGGGGCTAACTAAAGCCACATATTCCCGGGATGTCTAAACTATATACTTATTAACATTCAAATACATGTAAAACTATATATGAATTAAGAAAAAAAGAAAGATTTACTTTCACATACCTAAGCTATACGCACATACAAAGCATATATGTATTCATAACTATTATCACTCTAATCAATGTAATTGATTTATAAACTTTGAAAAAAAAATTAGATTTATTAGTGATAATAGCCACACATATTATAAATTCGTCCAACACATGCAAGCTTACATAAAAGAAAATCATTTGATTTAATTTATTTTGAAAAGATGAATGTATGATTTCAAATAACATACAACATCTAATATGATTGGAAAGGAATAAATAAACATAAACACACGATTTCATTCAATCAAATTAATTCCTAAGGATAATCATATTACATAAAGCAATTTAAAGTAAACCAAAGCTTTCGTAATATCATTTTTAATTTCATGTTTTGATTTTATTTGAGGATGTGAGAAAAGGTTTGCTGATCCTAACCCATTCCCATGTTTGTTAATTAATTTGGTTTAATGAAATGTAATTAAGTTGTAGCATGCATTAAATACATTAATTAACCTTTTCCTATATTACCTTAATATAATTATCCAAATAATTATGAGCCAACATGATATGCACATGAGTTGAAATTAAATTAGCAATAATCTTAAGAAATAAAAAGGGCCTAATTGGCTCACAATTAATGGTTAATTAGGTTAAGAAACTTAATTAATTAATCTTATGGTTTCCCCACACATGTGGGTAAACCATAGTTTCATTAACTTTCTTTAAGTTATTAAACACCTAAAGATCTACCCAATAATTAATTAATTAAGGTTTAATATGATTATGATTTCAATTTAATTAATTAAGTGATTTAATTAATTAGTTAAATCTCAATTAATATCCCTTTGAAAAAGTGAAATGAACTTAGGGGAATAGGTTAAGAAAGAGGTCCCAACCCTATTCCTTAGTGCATTTACTATTGAGAAATGATTAATTAACTTAATTAACTAATTTGTTACTATTCATGGGATTAATTAATCATTAATTAACTTGAAAGAGTAATTAGGGTTCAATTAGTCAATTTTCCAAAATAAGTGAGCAATAAATCCTAAGAAAATCATGGGAGGCAGAGGTCATCCCATTAAACTGACCCAATAAAATTTAGGATTAATTACTCAAGTAATTAAGCTAATTAATTTTATAATTAAACCTTAATTAAGCCTTAATTACTATTTAAAATTAATTAATATCATTCGTACTTAATTATACTCTGAAATACCTTTAAAATGAGTATTTAGTTGTATTTTTTATTTTTCTATGATTTGTTATGAATTTTAGAAGTTTTAGCCATTAAAATCAATTAATTAGCTCTAATTAAAGCCTAATCTCATCGGTGCCATGTGGCGCACTGATGCTACACGCTTTCCACGTGGCACCGCGGGATTGACTATTTAAAACTTATCCGACTCAGCGCTTATGTGGTGGCAGCGGATGGGCTTTCTCATTTGCCATTCGATCTTAGATCGGACGGCTGCGATTAATCTCGCAGTGCATTAAGATAAAATAAGATTAAACTAATCTATCTAATCATGACCATCCAGTCCAATCACATGGAATGGATGGTGCGTGATCTACCATCCCGTGAGCGATGAGAGATGGAGTCCGTCCACCATTGCTCACTTGATCTGAGCTTACTCAAGCTCGGATCAACTCCAAAAGGATCCTACACCTTCACAATGTCGATCAGAGGGGATCCAATGGTCAAGATTACATAAGATGCACATTTCCTTCAAAAAAACTCAAATAAATATTCACCAAAGCTCAATTTTAATGGCATACCTCATCGAAACTTAAGATCGGCAATGCAAACAATTGAGGAAGCTTTGTCTAGTGGAGATGAAGCCTTACTGATCGAGATGAGCTTTGATTCCTTGCCATTTGCTTGGAAGACGAACATCCGAAGCTTGGGAGGCTAGCATTGATCAAAGTATACCCTCCGGTGAAGCTTGGGAGAAGATTTGTTCTTGCTGGACAAGCCCTAGGGAAGGTGTATGTAAAGTTAATTTGGTTTCTATAGAGGTTTGAGCAAGTTGGATTGAGAATAAGGGTGCCCTATTTTAGCTTGGGAACTGGCAATGGGGAGCTTGGGGAACTTTGAAAAAGCTATGTGATGCTCATTTTGGGTTGTTAGGGTTCTCACTGAGGTCTAGTGCTCGTTTGGAGTTGGAATGAGGGGGGTATACCCCCTCCCTTCTTGATCGAACGATCAGCTTGGGTTTGGCTTCTAGTGGTCGTCCGGCCACATCAGAGGGTCATGGGTGGCAGGGAGTGGATGGGCTAGCTCGGTTTAAGTGGGTGAAGGTGGCTACCAAGGGGGATAGTAGCTGTCCTATCCAAGCTTAGAGATCCAATGGAGAAGGTGAGGTGAGTTCACCTCTCATGAGTCATGGCCGACCTAACCACCCCTTGGGTCAAGTTGGGCAGTGTCTTAAGTGCCTAGCTGGACTATTGGGAGAATGTTAAGTGGCCAAGGAATGGAAATGGCCACTTATATGGGTAATTTATCTCATGTGACACCCTTGACCTAAGGGTAGAATAGTCATTTGGCATTGGATTTCATTTAGCCATATTCAAATGAACCAAATGTGGGTTAGCCCAAATTTCAATTTAATTGCATTTGATTTGGTTTGATTTGGATCAAATTGACTCAAATGGGTCAAATTGGGTTAGGTCGGGTCAAGTTGACCACTTGGTCAAATTAGGTCAAACCAAGGGTTGGGTCAAGTTCATATGATCATTTGGGATGTGTTGGTGTCATTAGTTTGGTTTAGTTTGGCTTAGATTTGATTTTGACTCATTTTAGTTCATTTGGGTCAAATGGGTCAAGTTGACCAATTTGACCAAATTGGCTAAATTGACTTGGGTTAAGTGTTGGTTTGAGTTTGGTTGACCAATTGAAGATGATTGTAGGCTTTGGTTTGAATTAATTTGTATTTGTGTAATCCTTAGACCAAATTGACCATTTAGGTCAATTTGGGTTAGATAGGTCAATTGGGTTTAATTGGGCTTTGATCAAGCTCAACAATCAATTTGGATTGAACTTGAGTTATTGGTTAATTTGAATTTGATCATATCTTAATTGGATTGATAATTTTTGAGGCACAAGGGTCAAGTCATGTTCAAATATTGATTTTGAGATGGTATTAATCATTGGTTTCATGGGATTTAGCTTAGGTTACAATTTGGCTAGTTTAGGTTCATATGGGTTAAGAGAGTTGACGTGGTTAAATGACCAAGTTGATTTGGTTTGACCCAATTTATGTCAATTGATCAACCTAGGATGATCAGCAATCATGATAAGAGGTCTTGGTGGGCTTAGTTCAATCTAATTTGGGTAGGATTGGAATTTGGCTCAAATAGGTCAAATTGGGCACTTTGGGTCAAGTGGACCAATTAGGTTTAGTTGGCTTAATTTTGGGTTGAGTTGAGCTTAGTTGAGTTTATATATGGATTTGGAATTGATATATAAATTCAATTGTAACTGATTTTAGTTTGGATGAGTTTTGGTTCATTTGGATATTCCAAGTCAAAAAGGGCTAAGTTAAGTTTGACTTGGGTTGATTTGGTTTGGCTTGATGATTATAGATTTTATTTATATTTGAAATGATGATTAAAGAAATGATTGATTCATGAGAAAATCAATTGAATTAGATGTTTAGATTTGGATAATTTGACTAGTCCATAGGATGGGGCCATAGGAGTTAGGGGAAGAGTTTGATTTAGTTTTGATGATTTGAATATATATTTGATTTATATTTATGAAGATTACTGAAGATGTGACTGATTTATGAGGAATTCAATTGAGTTTGAAGTGATTTGAAGGAAAATTTGGCTAAGCTCATGAAGGAAGGTCATAGGGCTTAGATTTGGATTTGGTTTGATTTGGCTTTAATCAAGGTTATTTGAATGTTGATTTGATTTATACCTGGGAAGATAAAGGGAATAATTGGCTAAGCATAATTTGAAGGCTCATATGGTTTAATTTGAATTTGATTTATTTGATTTAGTTTTTATATCACATGGCTTAGGAAGGATTTGATTTAGTGGTAGGATTTGGTATGATTTTGATTTTGATTTGGATTTAGAATTGAGTTAGATTGTAAGTTTGATAGATTGATTGAAAGGTTTAATTGATATTTAAGAAAATAAATTGAGTTTGAATTGATTTAAAGGGGTATTTATCTAAGTTCATGGAATTAGATCACATGGTTTATGAAAGATTTGGTTTGGATTTGATATTTAATTCTGGTATGATTGTAGATTTTGGCAAGCTGATTTGATTGTAGAATTGATTTAGGGGAAAAATCAATTGAGTTTGGATTGATTTGATTATAAGTTTCAATCATTTGATTTGGATATTATATAAATTGAATTTGAGGTTTGATTATGGCTTAAGAAGGTGAACATGGATTGGGTTTAAATCATGGGATAGGTAGATCAACCTAATCCCTAAGGCATAACCTAGTCCTGTTATAAACCCTTATAAGTCTCTAGGCTTAGGTTAAGTGTTCACTTAATTACTAGAAATATCTTAAGACTAAGGAGCTCTTAGTGTCTAGAAGAGTACTAGATCTATGATGAGGAGATTGAGGACTCACTCCAAAAGTGAGATCAACATGGTGATATAGAGATATCGATGGAGTCCAAGAAGAATAACTAAGAAAAATGTAAATAAATGTACTAAATAATCATTAATGTGCTAGATAATTCAAAAGTCCTAAATAGCAAATAAACAGATGATTATGTTTAGAATTCACAATAATTTAAAGAGAAATTAAGTGAAGGGGTTGGTTTGGTTATACTTATCTAAACATAAATGGTATAACATTTTTGCTCTAGTTGACACTACAAACTTAAAATTAATTCCACTATTTAGTTTAATATAATACATAATCTAAATGTTCTATAAATTCAGAGTGCTACTTTTAAAATTAAGAAAAACACCTACATTTTTTTATAAAAATATAAAATCATAAAATTAATCTTTTTAATGTTTTAAAAAATAGTATATAGTCATTTTAATTAAGCATTTTATATTTTATTGATAAAAATAAAGTTTTAAAGGATTAGTACTTAACTTATTATAAAATCATTATAGAATTTTGCTCTAATCTTTGTAAAAATGATACTCTACTTATTTTATATTGCTTGATTCGACACGTGCACTTGTATATAAGGTAAAATAGACCATTCAAGTTTTTGACCCCGTTTTTAGGATTAGAAAGTGAAATAATAATTTATACTAAGTTAATATTAGTCTTGTTGAACTATTTTTAATTCAACATTTTTGTTCTGTATTTGTGTTAGGTTTTAAGTGTGAAATATCTTTTATATACAATCTTTGTACTTTTTCAATGTATTATTATTTCAGTTCTGAACCAAATTTATGATTTCTAAACTTCACATTTTTAGAGGCAAAATTATCAAATGACTTTGAAGAAAAATTAGAAAAGAAAAGAAATATTAAGTGAGAAAACTAGTAATGGATAATCAACCAGTAGGAGAATCACATCAATAGTACATGGAATACATCAAAGTATAGATAGACAAACTATTTAAGCCAATAATTTAGAACTAAAATCATCTATAATTCAAATGGTGTAAAACTCTCAGAATAGGAGTTCACCTATTGAAGATACTAATATACATATTGCCTATTTTTTAGAAATTTATGCAACCTTAAAATATAATGGAGTAAATGATGATGCTAAAATGTGGTTAAATTCACTACCTCAAGGATCTATAACAATTTGGAACAAATTAGCTCAAAAAGTTTTAGCAAAATATTTTTCACCATCTAAAATTGCTAAGCTAAGAAATGATATTACATCACCTATACAATTAGATAATTAATTCATATATAAAGCTTGGGAGAGATATAAAGAATTATTAAGAAAATGTCATCATCATTCATTACATGATTGGCTTATCATTCAATCATTTTGTAACAGCTTAGTATGATCTCTAAGGAATATCATAGATGTAGCAGCAGGAGGTAGCTTAATGTAAAACTCTTTTAAGAAAGCTTATGCTTTAATAGAGGAAATGACAACTAATAGTTCTCAATGGACGTCTAATAGATTAAATCCTAATTAAATAGTCAGTGTTAACAATAAGGATATGATTGCAATGTTGAACTCTCAAGTAGCTTTCTTATCTAAGAAATTAGACAATTTAGGAATTAATTATAATATTAATAATATGAATCAAGAGGGAGAAAATGGTGAAATTTGTGTAATGGAAGATCAAACTAATTAAGGATTGAAAATGCTTAGCTAGATCTCAAATAAATCGAATGATCCTTATTCAAATACGTTCAATTAAGGTTGGAGGAATCACCCAAAATTTTCCTAGAATAATAATGCAAACCTTAATCAAAATAAAAATATGAGAAGTTGGAGCAATAGGATTTACAACTCCAAAAACTCTAACTTTAAACCTATCATTCCACCAAGATATCCTCCACAAAATCAAACTAAGGAAAAGAAGCCTACTTTAAATGAATTATTGATACAAATTGGAACTCAATTGCAAAGCCTAGGAGCTTCAACTAGAAATTTAGAAATTCAATTAATTGACTAATAATCTTACAAATAGAACTTAAGGGGATTTACCTAGTAACATAGAAGTAAACCCTAAAGATAAAGGTAAAGAATAGTGTAAAGCAATTAAATTAAGAAGTAGAAAGAAATTAAAAGAAATAGGGCTAGCACATGAAAATTAGAGAAATGAAATATTAAGTAAAGAAAAAGAAAAGAAAGAAAATAAAAATAAGAAATTGAAGAAAAGAAAAAGGAAGCAGAAAGAGAAGCATTTAGGAAATTTAGAGAAAGATCACCACCTCCATTTCCCTAAAGACTTCAAAAGAAAATTATGGATAATCATTTTCTAAATTCTTAGAAGTATTTAAGAAATTATCCATAAATATAGCATTCACTAAAGCTTTGAAATAAATGCCTTCATATAATAAATTTATGAGAGACATTCTATATAAAAGAAAAAAATTAGGAGAAAATGAAATAGTATCCTTTATTGAAGAATGTAGTGTAATAATTAAAAGAAAATTATCTAAAAAACTTAAAGATCTAGGGAGTTTTACTATTCTAAGCACTATAGGGGGATAATTTTTTTTGGAAAAAAATTATATGATTTGGGAGCTAGTATAAACTTCATGCCATTATCATTTTTATAGATACTAAGATTAAGGGAAGTACAACCTATAAGTGTAACTCTATAATTAGCTGATAGATCTTTGACTTATCCTAAAAGAGACTTACCAATAATCATCTCAGCTGATCTAAAAAAAATCAAAAAGATAAATTAATTGAAGCTTTTAAAGAACATGTAAAACCATTTGAATGGACAATAATACATATTAAAAGAATTAGTCCTTCAATATGTATGAATAGAAATTTAATGGAAGAAAATAGTTAATTATTCATAGAAAGCTAAAACTGACTAAATCTTGTCATGAAAAATGTAGTAAAATTTTTTTAAAGTGATTGGATGCATGAATTATATATCATATATTTGATAGTATATGGGAAATTCCAATCCATTATGTGCCTAAGAAAGGAAGAATGACTATTGTTACTAATGTAAATGCAAATAATGAAATCAATCCTACTAGAATAATCACAAGATGGAGGATTGATATTGATTATAAGAAGCTAAACAAAGCTGTAAGAAAAGATCAATTTATTTTACCTTTCATTAATGAAATGTTAGATAAGTCAGCAGGTCATTTGTATTATTATTTTTAGATGTGTATTATGGATATAATCAAATTTCCATAACACCTAAGGATCAAGAGAAAACAACATTTGTTTGTCTTTATGGTACTTTTATTTTTAGAAGAATTCCCTTTAGCTTATGTAACACACCTACAACTTTACAATGCTGTATGATGGTTATATTATCTAATTTAAATAAAAATTGCATTAAAGTATTTATAGGTGATTTTTTTTATTTTTAGTTTGACATTGAATCATTTTTTAGAAAACCAAGAAATCATTCTTAGGACATGTGAAGAGAAAAACATAATACTTAAGTGGGAGAAATGCATTTATGGTTAGAGAAGAAATAATACTAGAACATAAAATTTCAAAAAAAGAAATAAAAAACACAAATTATAGAAAAACTTCTACCACCAACTAATGTTAAAGGAGTTAGAAGTTTTCTAGGACATGATAGATTTTATAAGAGATTTATCAAAGACTTTTCAAAAATATCAAAGCTATTATGTAACTTATTAGAAAAGGATACACCTTCTATTTTTACAAAGGAATATCAAGAAGCTTCTGATCTATTAAAAGCCAAATTAAGTTTTTTCTCTAATTATTATAACACTTGATTGGAACCTTTCTTTGAATTGATGTGTAACGTAAGTGATTTTGTAATAGGGGCAATCTTAGGACAAAGAAAAATTAAAAATGTTTATGTGATATACTATGCAAGTAAAACTCTAAACCAATTTGAATTAAACTATTCAATAACTTAAAAAAATTACTAATTGTTATCTTTATCTTTGATAAATTTAGATTCTATCTAGTTAGAATAAAATTTATAGTATATACTCATTTTGTAGCAATTAAATATCTATTAAAGAAGAAAGAAACTAAACCTAGATTAATTAGATGGATATTATTTTTTTAATAAAAGTTTAATCTAGAAATTTAAAATAAAAAAGTTCTGAAAATCAAGTAGTGGATCACTTGTTAAGAATAGTAGCTGAGAAAGAATTTAAAGTTAATGGAGATATTAATGAAGAATTCATAGATGAACAATTATTTGTATTAAGCATAAGATTTTTCCATGGTATGCAGATATTATGAATTAACTAATAAGTGAAATTATACCTTATGGAATCAATTATAATCAAAAGAGAAAATTTTTACATGATGCAAAATTTTATTTTTGGGATGAACCTTATCTCTATAAGAAGTGTCCTGGTCATATTCTAAGAAGATGTATTCCTAGTAATGAAATTTTAGAAATTATAAAATCATGTCATGATTCTGAATATATATGACATTTGGAGGTAATAAAATAACTGCTAAAATATTACAAAGTGAATTTTTTAGCTAACATTATTTAGAGATGGGCATGAATATATTAAAAATTTGGTGAATGCCAAAACTAATAAATTTCTCTAAGAATCAAGAAACTCCCTTAAATTATATTTTAGAGGTAGAAATATTTTATATGTGGGGAATAGATTTTATGGAACCATTTATTTTATTATATGAGAATGAATATATCTTTGTAGGTGTTGATTATGTTTCCAAATGGATAGAAACAATAGCTGCACCAAAAATTGATTCTAAGATAACTATTAAATTTTTGAAGAAGAAAATTTGTATAAGATTTGGAACACCTAGAATCATTATTAGTGATGAAGGTAATAAATATGTGAAATAATTTTTAAGAAAATATAGAGTACAACATGGAATAGCTACTACCTATCATCCTCAAATTAGTGGTCAAGCTGAAATTTCAAATAGGGAGATAAATAGAATATTATAAAAAATTGTAGGGCCTACTAGAAAGAATTGATCACTGAAATTAGATGGTGCAGTATAGGCTTACAAACTTGCATACAAAACCCCTATTGAATGTCTCCATTTTGATTAGTATTTGAGAAGGCTTGTCACTTAACAAGTAGGAGCACAAAGCATTTTGGGAAATTAAGAAAATATTTTGACATGAAATAAGTGTAAAAAAGAAACTCATAGATCTGAATGAGTACAAAGAAATAAGATTGGATGTACAAAATTTTGAGGATATATAAAGAACAAATGAAAAAATGGCATGATAAAAATATCATGAAAAATAATTTAAGCCCAAGAAACAAGTATTTTTATTTAATTTAAAATTAAAATTACTTTTAGGTAAATTAAGATCATGATGGTCAGGCCTTTTCTTAGTTGTTAAATTTTATATGCATGGTGTTGTAGATATTCAAGGCTTAAAGATGAATGAGATTTTCAAAGTGAATGGTCAATGACTTAAGTCATATTATAGAGAAAAGTACAGTCAATTTAAAGAGTCCATTTATTTAGTTGAAAACCTTAAAAATTAGAAAACCTAAATCGAGCTTAAGATGTTAAACTAAGCATTATTGGGAGGCAAGCCAATAAATATGTTTAAAGTTTATTAGTAGAGAGTTCAGTATTATTTGCAAAGCATTATGAGTTGAAGATCTATTAGAAGGAGATTGCATTGTTGGGAGGCTTATGAATTGGACTAAGGGCAAATCTCTTTTCCTTCTTTTGAGTTTCTAGATTGGTCTCATATAATCAAGCCTATAAGTGTTCTTTTCTCATACACACACACACACACACAGATATATATATATATATATATATATATATATATATATATATATATATATATATATATATATATATATATATATATATATATAATATACAACACCATAGTGTTGTAATATTATAGTAAAAAAAGAGAAAAATATGATGAAAAGCAAGTTAACTGGTTGACTAACACATAGGAATTGCCAAAATTGCATCATGTCACTAGTCAAAAAGATAGTTTAGAAGGCTTGTAGTTAGATAAACTCATTTAATATAAAAAGATAAAAATTTGTACCAACGTCATGGCACTATACCACTGCACCTAGGCATTGCATAAATGCATGGCATGACTTTTGGACACTGTTGGTTACATAATAATGACCATAAATGTACCTTTTGATGGGAATAAGAATCACCTTGAGTAGTTGACTAGCACTTAAGCATTGTATGCAGAGTGCCATGACGCTATACTCTGCAACATAGGACAAAAAGGCTAGCACCTAAGCACTGTCAAAGAAGCACTGTGGCGCTAGACCTTATCTATAAATAGGCCACCTAGGCAATTAATTTTTTTCATTCCGAGCCCTGTTCTTTAGAACCTCTTGTATTCTCTCTCATTAGCATTTCCCCACTCTCTAAATCAAAATGTCTGTCAAGTACATGAACAAGAACAAGAAGAGAGCAGCCATGAGGGACTCCGATCGCTTTATCAGTGTCAAGGTGGATGAGATATACCAACATGCTCTCATCTACAAACATCTCATTTCAGAGAGGGAATTCCACAATCTTGGTGGAAGTGTAAAAATAATTATCAATAAACGAGGCTGGGAACATTTGCCTATGACCACAAAGGACGTGTCGTCTCTATAGTACATGAGTTCTTCGCCAACATGAAGGAGTATTGGGACAATGAGGTTTTTGTGAGGGAAAAATGAGTAAGTTTCAAAATTATTATCAATAATGCATATTACAAATTATAAAACTATGCATAAGAAGAATATCTTTCTTATTATAATTGCCATCCTAATATATTTCTTATCAATTTTCTTGCCATCAATGTGTCCACTAAGGCATGGAATTACTTTATTTCTATCAAGTTGATGTATACTAGTAATATCAGTGAGATAACTAGAGATAGAGCTATTTTGAATTTTGTAATTCAAAATAGTTTTTTTATAGATATCAAAAAGGTAATTTATAATTCAATTTGTATGATTAAAGGTAGTACTATAGTAGGTTTTGGTTACCCCTTCTTATTTATATTTTATGTCTTTTGGGTGGTGTGGTGGCAGAGTCAGATGAGGAAATTCTTATACAAAGGACTCCCCTTGCTAAATGGACAATTAAAGGATTGGGATCAAAAATGGAGGTAGGAGAAAGCTCACATGCTCCTCAATCTAAATATTGATCCTCCAAATCATTAAACGAGCAACTCCATGAAATTGGAGGAGATGACTTTAACTTAAGAAAATGGTTAATGAAAGCATCTAGTGACAACAAGAATTAAAAAGAAAATCTAATCATCATATGAGTCAGTAGTAGCAGCAACAGATTTTTTATATTGTTGAGTATAACTGAGCACTTATTCGCATGTTTGAAAACTACAACTTTAATGTTGGCCCAAACCAAATTCATTTTCCTATAGCGCTACAATACCAACCCTATATCAGCACTCAGCCAAACCTAGAAAAAGAAGAAGCATAAGAGGAGGAGGAGGATGATTATTAAGAATGTTTTTATTTTTCTAAATTTTTGTGTATTCTTATTTGCATTAATTTCTAAGTTTGTGCATTTATATTTATATTTGTATTTGTTCAACAAATTTCATTATTAAATCTATATGGTTTTAGAGTAATTAAAATTTTTATTTTTCACTAAAATTCAAATTACTCCAAAAAATACTCAATAAATTTTGGGGCTTTTAGGTTCATTAGATTCATCTTCTGATGCTAAATCCATTGAGAGATTATTTATGTTTTTTTAAGATTTCTTTAAATTTAGGTCAAATCTAAAAGTCTTTTAATCATGATCATCCATTTTAATCAAATATGATGGATGACCAGGGAGTTGTCTCCCCCATAGCTATCAAAACCAAAGATGGGTTGGATAAATTTCCACCCTCAAAGTCTAATTTTTAAGTGAACTTCACTAAAAATTGAGTGTTTCTCACACTAGAAACATCCAAAATTGAAAAAGCAAGAGAAGATTATTTTTTAGATTCATTCCAAATCACTCACAAAATCTCAACACTTATGCTTAATCTAAAGTTAGAGTCATTGCCTCATAGAAACCCGTATTTGTTAGAATTTTTATGCCAGAGTGATTTCTTGGGTCAAAGCGAGTTCCTAGTGTTAATCTCCTCCTTTAGCTCATAATTAGCTAAATTTAATACCAATTTAATTTAGATTTATACTAAATTAAGTTTTAATAACAATTCTAAGCTCATAAATTGATTTAATTTGATCTAAACTTTATTTAATTTGATTTAATTTAAATTTAGCTCAATATGATCCTAAATAGTTAATTTAGGTTAAGTAGCCTAATTAATCTAATTAAGAGTCAATTGAGTTTAGATTTTAATTTAATTGTGCTTCATTTTAAATTTTGTTTACTTTTATTGTATTTAAGAATGTCTGAATCCAACCTATTGGGCTAAGTTAGGTCAGTGAAACTCTCCAACTTAACTTAGGTATAATCCTGAGATTTGATTTTATTTCAATTTTACATTTTAATTCTAAATTCTATTTTATTAATTAATTTATTTTGATTTTAGTTTGTTGTTCACTTAGACACTAAGAAAGTGTCCTAAGTGTCTAGGTAAGGAAGTCTTTAGTCTAGGGTTAGAATCCCAAACACTAACAAGAGGATGGGTGTTAGCCTCATTCAAAAAATGAGGTCAACAATTACTTTTAAAATTTTAGAATTTTTAGATTTAAAAGTTTAAATGAAGAAAATAATTTTTTTCCTAATTTCAATCTCAATTATTTAGAGCATGAATTTAAACTCGGGTAATTTAATAAATCTTACATAGTCAATGAGGATTAACTTTATTAGGAAAAAAGGTTATACATCTTAAGGAGATCTATAAGAAAAGTTTTTATTATAGAGCTTCATTAATGAGGAATAGTAGGATACATGAAAAGTTTAAAACTTTAAAGATATGCTTGTACCAAGATTTTATTGGTCATCTTTGTGAGTGGATATTGAGAGGATTGTTAGATAATATTATACATGTCATCATGCAAACACTACAAAGTAAAAATCAATATAACAGATTAACTTGCCCACTCTTTATAGACCTTGGAAAAATATCTATGAACAATATTTTTGACCTTTCTAGGACAATTAAAGGATATCATAGCATTTTTATTATTGTTGAATGATTCTCTAAGATGTCCCACTTTTTTCCTTGCTCAAAAATCTAATGATGCAATACATTTAATAAGGATACTCTTGAAAAGGATTATAGTATTTCAAGAACTTTTATCCACAGCAATTTTTGACGAAGTTGTCACATTTGTATTTTAGTTTTGGAAAACACTATAGAAATTAATTAGTAAGTTAAATTTCTCCTCCGCATTTCACCCTCCAACCAATGGGCAAACATATATTGTTAATAGACTCTAAGAACCTTATTGTGATGTTTAGTTAAGAAGAGTTTAGAAAATTATGATTAACTTATTCATATAGTATAATTTACATATAATAGCACTAGTTTTGAATTAATTAATTGGATACCTTTTGAAATAGTTTATGTGTAAAACCTTAAAAATCATATTGATTCAGTTATTACATCCACTCATGCACTTTTTTATTTTCACATACACATTTGCATGTGATTCATAGTATTTATGAAGATGTATGGAAATACTAACAATTGAATAATGCTAAGTATGTTAAACAAATAGATAAAAATAAAATTTTTTTAGGAATATATTGTAAGTGATTATGTATTGATACATATCTAACTTAATAAGTCTTTTCTACAAAATATTAAATTTTACATGTGAGCTTGCAAGGATTATAAGATTGTAAGAAAACATGCTACTAAGGCTTATTTCTTTAAATTACCTCTTGACATATTTATTTGCTTTATTTTCAATATGAAAATTTTAATATCATTTACAGACATTATCCTTTCTCCAAATTTATAAAGTAACACTTTTAGGAAGAGAAACAAATGAGTTTTTAGCTCAAAGTCATAGGAGTTCTATCATTCTAAAATATTAAAGCTAGAGCTAGGATTTGTTTAGATTTTTGATAATCTTATGTTGGCCAACCCAATTATTGCTCTTAACCTCTCTAACTTAATAATTCACTCTACCAATACTTAGGTCCTTTTCTTAACTTTCTTAAGGAAATCTCAAAACCCAAACTTGTCCCCATCAAAATCACTGAACACAATCCATACTAATGATAGGCCTTAACATTTATTAAATACGAAAGTGGTTGGAACTCCTTCTCCATTAATGATCATTGCTCTCTTCCACTCCTTTTATTCTCTTTTTTTTTCCAAACCTAATGGTACAATATTCTTGTAATGCTTATAAGTACGTGATAAATTACTTTATATGTTTAATTAATATATTTTTTTTTCTTAAAAGTTTCTCTTCCATTTCTATTTTACTTACCCAATGCTTAATGTCCTCAAGTGAGCGTCTCTTTTTAGCTATAAATAAATATTTATTTTTATTTTAATTTAGTTACTTGCTACTTCTCAATAAGCAAATATTCTAAAACTTTCTCACGTCAACCTCCATATCCTAAGCATCATCTAAGATTAACAAATCAGTATTTAAAGCCTTATATCGAAATCAAATCATTCATTAAACTCTTAGTCGAAAATAGGGAGCATCACCACATAATCTTGTTCTCTATTTCTTAACATCCACTTAAACTCTACCAAAAATTATCAACTACTCTATATCATATTTTAAAATTTATATCTATTTATCTTCCATAAATTTTAGCCATGTAAACTACTTGAAATCTATTCATCAAAGTGAATTTTCAAATCAAGCTAAATTTGCTTAAACTTGACTAGTCAACACAATTGTTTCACTAAACTCCTCATCTTTTTTGATCACATTATTAAATATTAAATTAATGGCTAATATATATTTTTAGCCATTAATCTCACCAAGGTGCCATTCACCACCATCACTTAATCCATGTATTATATGATAAACCCAAAATAGCATAAATTTTTACAAGAAAAAAATTTTAAGACAATATAAAAGAATTTAATTTACTTCTTACCTAACTTTCTTAGGCTTAATTAATGATAATAAAGACCCATAATATCATGATGCTTCCAAATAATGCCATTACATTATACCTAGCATATGGTTGTTAAATAATTTAATACCTTGTTTGAATGGATGTAAATCGATCAAGCTAGTCTAGTTGGGCCATTCTTTTCACCATTTAGAGGTGCATAAGGCATGTGTTATAAATATCTCCATCACTTTAGGTTGCTAAGAGGTTATTTGAATCTTTTTTAGGTTCACTTAATCTTAAGTTGATCTCAAACCACATTTGCTTACACTATTATTATATAACTAATGTTATGTATATAATTTTAAAAGTTGTTGTGCCTCATGCTTCATTCTTTCATAAGAAATTTATCTTTATATGCTTCTGAGAAGCTAATTCATAGAAATGAAAGGTGAGATATTATTACACAATTCTATCAAAATGAATTCAAACGATGGTGAACCTTTTCATATTTATTTTTACCCATTTACTAATAAAATATTTGATTCATTACTCATGTGATGTTTTCATATTCATTTTATTATATTCATATTTATAAAAAAAAACTTAAACAATATGCACTATTAGTTGCAACTATTAATGGTCCATCTTTGATTACCTATACCAATGTAGGCTTGTATTAGCTAAATAAGGTAAATCATTGTTCAATCATATTTTGATCATAAAATAATGTAATATGAATCATCTCTCAAGGATAAAAGAAATTATTTTTTAAGTAAGGATTAAATAACCCATTTTTAATATATAAATAAGTCAACTTGAAGTTTATCATCCAAATTTTATGTTTGGGTGGTTACTTAAGGGTAGTTTGGATGATTAATATGAGCGTCAACCCCCATTTCATTTTTTTGCCTTTTAAAATTTAAAAAATAGGTAAAATAAGTCTATTTATGTTTTTTTTAGCAGGAATGAAGTTGAGAGTACAATAAAAAATTGGAGTTTATCTAAAGATTTAAAGGGCTTGGTGTTTAGCCAAAAAAAACATTTCCTAACCACATTTTATTAAAATCCCTAAAAAATAATAGATTTCCTCCCAAAAATCATGTGACTCTTTAGAATGTTTCTAAATACTTTGAATTAGTATTATCTAGAGTTTCAAGCTCAAACGCTTAGTAGTTCCATCATGCTAAAATCTTAAAACTAGAGCAATGATTTTTAAGATTTTTGTGTTGTCTTATGTGGGCCAGCCCTATTATTGCTCTTAACCCTATTTTGACTTAGTGATTCACTCTGTCAAGGCTTTGGTCCTCATCTTAGCCCACTTAGAAAGATGGAAAACCCTAATTAGCCTCCATTAAAGGGAATAAACATAGGCCACACCAATGTGGCCTTAACATCTATTATAATAGAAAAATTATTAAAAATAATGGTTAAAGCTCTTTCATTAATGATCATTACCCTCTTTACTTACCATTTTTTTTTCAAATATGATAGTATAATAGTCTTGTAAAGCCTATAAGTATGGGACAAAATATTTTAAAATTTTTAATTATTAAAACATTTAAAAAATAATAATTTCTATTTCTCTTCTACATACATAGTGCTTGATGTCTTCCATGTGTGCTTCTTTTTTGATGAGAGTAGATAATTATATATATATATCATTTAGTTACATGCAACTGCTCAATAAGTAAATACTTTGAATAAGCAAAAAAACTCTAAAATTTGCTCACATCATCCTCCATATCCTAAGCATCCTTTAAGATTAACATATTAATATCTAAAGCCTCATATCCAACTCAAACAATTCATTAAACTCTTAGTCAAAATAGGGAGCATCAACATGTAATCTTGTTCTCTATATCTTAACATCCCCTTATATTCTAGAAACTTTATCAACAAGTCTATAGCATAATTTTTTAGGAGAAAAAAAAACTTTAAGATAATTTACAAGAATTTTTTTTACTTGTTACCTAACTTGATTAGGCTTATTAATGCTAAGAATAACCCATAATATTATGATTTCTCCCAAATAAGATTATTACATTATACTTAGTATATGGTTGTTGAACAATTCAATACCTCATTTGAATGACCTTATATCGATCAAACAACTTAGCTATACTAGTTGAGTTGGGCCATTGCCTTCTCTATTATGGATGCATCACCCATGCAATGAGTAATTAATATCTTCATTACTTTAACTAGCAAAGAGGCTATTTGAATCACTTTGGGACCACTTAACCTTAAGGTAATGTCAAATAACACTAGCTTTTCATGCTTAGTATAGAAATATATAATCTCTTGTGCCTCTTGCATCATCATTTCACAAAAAATTCATCTTTATATGCTTCTGAGAAGCTAATTCATTAAAATAAAAGGTGGTATATTATTATATTATTTTATCAAAATAAATTCAAATTATAGTGAACCTTTTTATATATAATTTTACCAATTTATTACCACATTTCTCATATGTTTTTTTCATATGCATTTTATTTTATTCATATTTCTAAAAGAAAAAGTTAAACAACATGTACCATCAGTTGCCACTATTAATGACTCATTTTTGGTTGCAGATACTAATATAGGTTTGCATCAACTAAAGTAAATCACTCTTCAATCATATTTTGATCATGAAATAATGCAATATCAATCATCCATGATAGCTAAAAAAATTATTTTTTAAATAAGGATCAAAATAGTCCTTTTCATGTATAAATAAGTAAACTTGAAATTTATTTGATATATTTTTTTCTAAGACTTAATCTCTCGAAATGATGTCAACATTGATGATGCTCATTATACTTTTATCATTTGTCATACTACTTGTGATAATAGCATCATCAAATATGATACACATGAATGGATGTTACTATCTAATATATTGCTTGTTGCATTTCTTATTGATAAACTTATTATTTTCATTTGATATATAGGAAGGACATTTTGTCTCTAGATCAACTTCATCAAAATAATGCACTAAGCCAAAACACATGAGAGAAACACAACACATTAATGAACAAAAGAATTAAAGGAATAATAAAAATAATATTTTAGGGTGGGTGAAGAGCCAGAACTACTAACTTATAACTATCACACTAACATTAATAATATCACAAGTTTGATTTGCTAATGTTTTGAGATGCTCAATAATCTTTGTATGATTAAGGAATTTATTTAAATTCAAATATCCATTTCTTCAGATTTTATTGAACGTCAAATTTTTTATTTACAAAATATATTTTCATAATGATTAATAAGGAATGTTTTGATTTTTCCACGCATCTAAAGATCTAATCATACTCATGATTGCAACTAGTAATACAACACAGAACAAACGGAAGCTTCCTAAAGGTGACACTATTAATGCTTTCTAAACACACTTACAGTCGTGATCGGCTCAGGTGAGCACTAATTTTGCTTCTCCTATTGTGAAACCTTCTTATATTTTGATTATAAATAGTCACCAGAAAAATTATACAGCATAAATAAAATATATGTAATTCATGAAAATAAGTAAAAATATATGCAATTCATAAAAAACAAGTAAAAATATATCTAATAATTATGATGTTTGTGAAGAAGTTTTCGAACAAATTTTAAAAATTGACCTAATTAAAATTATATTTAACAAAATTGGCACAAAAAAATTTATAATCGATATTATCAAAGGGGTGAGGGTAGAGATATTCCAGTAAATTTAATCATAAATTTACACATATAATATATGTGCAAAAAATTTAATTCAAGATCTTTAATTTGAAAATCTAAGCTTTAAATCACTAAGTTAAGATGATTCGCATAAATTCACTCTTACAAAATTACCAACTGATTTATTAAGAAAAGAAAGCAAAAATAAAAAGTTTCTTAATGAGTTCAAAATTCAAATCCCTCTTTTCCTAGATTGAAACGAAAGCCCATAGAATATCACGTCCCTTCTTTTTTCTTTAAAAAGGATTTCTAGATCCAAATGGAAGCTTTCCAAGCTCGGAAATGTTAACTCTGCATATTCTGCAAGCAGTTTCAGTTAATGGAAACTAACAGAAAACCTCAGAAGTTAACCAAGGCGCCGCTGTCCTCCGGCTTAGCTCTGCCGAGCGCAACTGGAGCCTTCTCGTCAACCTTTTCAACATCGACTTCCTCGTCTTCCTCCTCCTCCTCCGCCTCCCTCCCTTGCCCCTCCTGCTCCTCCTCGATGCTCTCTGACCGTTCACCGCCGCTTCTTTGATCGGACTCCGGCGATACTTGACGGCCCTTGTAAAAATTAGCACCTCCGCCGCGGTGAAGCGGGGGTAGATGACCATGGAATTGTGCAGCTGCAGCCGCCACAAGAGCCGACGGATGTGCACCCTGGTAGTAATCCTGAGGCACCTGCGGCGAAGGGCAATAGTGCGCCGGCATAGGGTGTGCGCCGTACAGTGCAGACCCTGCTGCTGCAGCCGCTGACGTGGCGTAATCTGGAGGGACCCAGATGCCTCCTAACACCAGTAGCTGGGGCGTCGCCGGAGCAACTGCCGCCGGCGCTGGCATCGGCCTTCTTGTATGCAGTCTGTATTTCTGCGAGTAAGCAACAAACTTATTTGCCACACTATGAAAATCTTCCTTTCATTATTTGTGGCTGCAGCAGCATATTGGTCATAATTAAATGAAGAAACTGTCAACAAATGACCAATATGCTGATAGCGACAAAGGACCAAATGCTGATAGAATAAGTAGGATGATGGGAATCTAAGAACTTTTTTTTATTATTATTAAATAGCATATAATTTTTATTTATTTATATATCTAATAGTTAAAATTTAATATTTATAAATATAATCTTTTTTTATATATGAAAACTATATTTTATTTAAATAATAATAATAATAATAGTGCTATTTTTATATAATATTAAAGCTTTAAATGTAAATTATTTAAATATGAGAAATTAAATATCAGATATATATATATATATATATATATATGCATAAAAAATAATAATAATAAGGGAGGCATGCATCAGAAAATAATTCACCTAGAATACATGAAGCTTTATAAAATTCAGATAAAAGTTGTTAGAATCTCTTGGCAAAAACTTCTGAGAATACTCACAATATAATCAATTGATGCATAATAGACATGAATGATATATTAAATTATTTCAACATGCATCATTTTATATTTATTCTGCATCCAGGTGAAATTTTTTTATAGATTATGCCGAGTGAATTTGATTCATAGAATATAAACAATAAACATAAAATATAGTCAATTATTTTCTCAGGAATAAAAATGAAAATATATATATATATATAATTTTAATGATATGTTATAACAAAATAAGTAAATATTTGAAAATTACACCAAACTATGTTGTAACATTTCTTAATGATAAAGAAAATTATTTAAAAATAAATTTCATAATTTTTAGAAAGAAAAAAATATTAATCACAATGTCATTACCAAAATTTTAATGAGAATGTACCTTAAATATTGAATTTACTTTTTTTATTAATATAATACATAAAAGTTAATTATATTTTACTTTGTATTAATATGAAAATAAATTAAATAATTTTGAGATTTATTTTGATTAAAAGTTAATTAGCTAATTTTTTTATCGTAAAATTCACGATTAGAACATTTTAAATTTTAACCCAAGGTGCCGATTCATCCTAATTTTCTGATGGTATAGAAGGAGAGAGAGTGAGAGAGAGGAACGCGGGCGCACTCACAGATACAGAGAGAGAGAGAGAGAGAGAGAGAGAGAGAGAGAGAGAGAGAGAGAGAAGACCTGAAGATGACTTTTCACCTCATCATTGGTGAGTCCATCAACCTTCATTAACTCCCTGATTTGCTTTGGGGTGGCGACTGCAAACAAACAATACAAGAATAATTCATTTCAAAATTTATCGACTGGGCAAAAACAGACTTAGTCAAATAGTTATATAATTAAAACCTTGAGAGCCACCTAATATCTGCAACGCATTCACAAAACGCCGGTGCAAGTCTGGAGACCAACACCGCCTTGCCTTTCTCTGAGTGGCCGGAGACCCCTCGTTGGAGACATTACTTCCTCCTCCTCCCTTATTATGCAGCTGATCGCCTCCTTCACTCTTATTACAGCTCTCCCTCCGTCCACTTCTTTCTCCATTCTCATTCTCCGAGCTCTTCATCTCCTCCATCTCGTTATCCATGGAAGCCAGCGCGAGCTCCGGGAGAATCCTTGTTGCAGAGGAACAAGAAGTAGAATGAGAACTTAAGTCCTTGCTCTTTTCCTTCGAGAAGGGATGGAATGCTCCTCCACACCGAGGCTTGCCCTCTGAAGCCTGCTTAGAACCAAAGGTGAAGGAATTTTCGACAGATTCTTTCATTGGTGAAGTGGCAGATGTTAGTGCTTGTTGTTTGTCCGCATCGGCACTCCATAGCTGCGCCGAAACCATCCAGGTTGCCTTCTCCGACGACGACAACGGCTTCTGGGATTCTTCGATGTTCACGTTCTTTAAAGGAATGAATTCTTCAAGCACAAACCTCGGTCCTTGACTCGTTTGGTATGTTTCTAATTGGCGCCTGTAAGTCTCCATGGCTTCACATATTAGAAAAGAGACAAAATATTAGAAGAGAAGTATTTAAGAATTGATAAACAGTTTGAATAAAATAAAGAGTGATAATAGTCGTTACCATTGTTGAGGAGCTGCATGCAAAGAGGGAGCTCACGCTTGAAGGCCTCAATTTTGTGCCTCTCATCCTCAAGGCGGGCAAGGAACTCTTGAAGCTTTTGCATTTGATCGGCTTGTTCTCCAAATTGTTTCTGCTCTTGATTCATGGAGTAGGTAGTAGGATTGTAGTCTAGGCTTAATTCAGAAGGAAAACCCGCCATACATAACATGAAGCGGCTAACTGAGAGTAGTTATCTATCTTCTCTCCGGACTGATTGAAGAGAGTGGGTTGAGAACACAAGAGGGGGTCGGAGGGAGATCGTTTAAATGTGAGTTGAGGTCCTGAGGGAAGGAATAAAGTGAGGTTTAAGAAGTGAAAAGGAAAAGTAGGTGCTAATAAAAGTAAAGAGGTGGTAACTTCTAGCTGAGAACAAAGTTAAATAAAGGTCTCGCTTGGTTTTCGTATGTAAGGAGTCGACAGGATGAACCATACGGTGTCATGTGCCTGCATACTTTTTTATGTAATCCATGATACTTTTACGGCTAATTTCAAGTTTTGATCCAAACCATAAACCCAAAAATTCTGAGCTATTTCCTATTGGACCCTTGTAACTTGAATTGTTATCCATTCTTACTCCTCTCTCTCTCTCTCTCTCTCTCTCTCTCCTCTCTCGCTCTCCCTGGTACACTTTCTACGGTCTTCGCGCTTGTCTTCTTGTGGAGGAAGTTTGCTAGCTCACAAATTTCCCTGGTAATAAATCAAGTAATCGTAGGGTAAGTAATAAATGGAAGCAAAATTGCATGAACACATTAAGCCCTACAATTAACAACGAAAGTTAGGAGGATTCACGCATTTAAAATTAAAAATTAATATTTTATCCATCAAAAAATTCAATCTCAAATTAACATTTTAAAAATAGAAATATTACGTATTTCAAAAATAGTGTTTTATTTATTTTTGTAATGTTAATTTAAGTTTTATTTTTGAGTGGATTAATTGGATAATAAATTTTTATTTGAATTGAGTTTTATATTTTTAGATGGCATAGTTTTGTATAATTCAATATTAAAATTATAATATATATTCAACACATAAAAATATAACATACAATAATAACCACAAGCTTTTGTCCCACTACATGAGATTGGTTACATGAATCTTTTTTTCCATTGTATTCTATTTAATATCACATTCTCATTTTATTCTAATAAAAGATATTTTTTATATGTCCTAATCATGTCTATTTTAGGTCTACCTCTATCTTTCTTAACATAAGTCAAGTTTAATATATCTAACCTCATAATTAGGTCATCTGGCAGCCAACCTTTATGTGACCAAACTATTTGAGGCAAATCTCTCTAATTTTATATGCCACTAGAGCTACTCTAACATTTACACATATATATTTGTTTCACATTTTGTCTCTAAGCAGTTATTTGGTTGCTTGAAAAAAGAATGCATTATAAAAGGAATGTAGTATAAAATGAATGTAATTTGTTTGGATTACTTTAAGTTATTTGGTTGAAAATATTACAAATGTAGTGACTATTTTTTTATTTGGTGAAATGAATGTAATATAATGTATTTGGTGGTGGATGGTGAAGTTGTGGTGGTAGACGTTGAGCAATCAACGACAACAATAGTGGGCAGTAGCTATAGCGGTGGTCGGCCATTGGCAGCAGGGTCCGATGGCCAAGATGGAGTAGTTGGTGATCCTCACTTTTACACTAAATATTGTATTTAGAATTTGTCCAAATTGACTGAATTTCAAAAGCATAAAAAAAACACCCTTTTAAGGTATTTGAAATAAATTCATAATGCTCTAAACTTTTACTTTGTTGAAATTCAAACATCCAAAAAGTTAAAATCCCTTTATTTACATTGTGTATACTTAGAACTCAATCAAACAAATAACCCCCAAGTGTAAAACAACTTATCTACTTAAGCATCCCCATCATTTTGCACCATAAAGCATTAGATGTCTAACCACGGTCTTAAACAATTTTCTCTTAAGTCTACTTGGTGCTTTTTTATCACACGACAAGCTTGATGCACTCCTCCACTTCAATCATTGAACTTAAATTTTACCGAGGACACCCCCATCTATATCACCATCACTGCAAACAGCCCCACCACTAGATCTACTATTACTAAAATTACACTCCATGTATTCAATTTTAAATCTACATAAATGGAAGCCTTTAAACTCTAAGGTTAACCTCTATAATTCAAGCTTTTATGAGCTCCCTCTTAGTCTTATGAACAAGAATAATATAATCTACAAAAACATGTACCAAGGTATATTCTCTTGTAAATGTCTAGTAAGAACACCCATAAATAAGGCAAAAAGATATTGATATAAAGCTGATCCTTGATAAAATCTAACTGATATAGAAAATAGTTGGTCAATCCTCCTTATATTTGAACTCATTATGGAATAGCACTTGGTCAATCCTCCTTTTATTTGAATTCATAACTAACTAATCTAGTCTATATATCCTTAATGACTAGAATATACACAGTAATAACTCATTCTTTTCAAGAACTCACTAAAGCACTTCTTTTGACACTTTATTATATGCTTTTTCTAAATCAACAAATTATGAAATAGCTAACTATCACACAAGAAAATGTCAAGATAAGCACACTTGAAAATTTGACAAGTTTATAACAAAATGGTCTTTAATACCAAATTCATAATTTTTATGAATAACATTCTTTTTTTTTATTAATTTTTAAAACAGAAAAGTATTTGACATATGTAAAAGTAATTTAATTCAAATAAGTGCAACAAAAAATTGATAAGATTACATATATTAGGATATTATGATTATGCTGATAATATATTAAAAATATTTTAAACAGTTAACATTTAATTTCTTTTAATATGACTAGTTTTTTTCTATTTCTATTTAAAAATTTTAATTTTAATTTATTTTCTACTATTTTGATTTAAAATATATTAAATTGTTATAGTATTTTTTTCCGAAACGAAGACAAACAAAAGAAAAAGAATATTTAAAAAAAAAATCCCTTGTCACAATCAACACATACAAATACAAAGATAAATAAGATTTCACCTCACACAGCGGCACAATATAAAATGCGAAAGAATGGCACTTTTCTCTGCTGCATGTATTTTCATAAGGTTGCACGCAGAAACTGCAGCGAATCCACCCTCCACAAGCTTTGACATTAACAATGAAATTAGGGATATCTCTCCCATATGCAGGCATGATAAAGAGAATATCATTACACAAAGTTCTCTAAGCAAGGAATATCTAATAGGATTTAAAGAACCCAAAACCATCTCTATCCCCTCTCCATTAATTCAAAGGAATGGTAACTAAAGATATAAAGGAAGGCAATGGGAAGAAGGGAATCTCCCTTCTCGCTCCTCATCCCTGCTTTAGAGGAAGTGGGAAGGAAGGTAAGAAGATTCCACCATATTAGCTAGCTTCAAACTTGGTTCTTTAGTGAGAGAGAAGAGAGAAAAAAAAAATCGCAGTGTAATAATGAGAGTTGGTCGCTTTCCTAAGTAGTCTTGTGGTATAAGCCTCCAAGTTGAGCCTTTTGTGCAGATTCTCTTTGCCTTTTTCGGTGCCAATTAATTTAATTGCTTCTCCTCCGTTAGCTTTAGGGAAGAATCTCCTCGCGACAGCTGCCGCTGGTATTCCCCTCCATCTCGTTGGTGAATATCCCTTTTGTCTGGTGCGTGTGATTGAATTCTTTTCTCAGTTTTTGTCCTTTAAGTCAAAGAGAATGCCTATCCAACTTAATTAACGTTAATATTATTGATATATAATCTAATCTTTATTACAATTATTGATATACCTTTCCATTTTTGTAAGTCTTACTAATATATTAGCTCATCTCGGAGGACAATCTGTTTCATATATATATATATATATATATATAGTGATAAAAATTATATATATTTTTTCATTTTGTACAAAGGAATTATAGTTTGAATGAAATCAAGTAAATAAACGAAAATTATTTTATTATACTGATTTTATAGTGCATAATAATATTAAGAAAATAATTATGAATTTTAAGATCATGACAAAGTAACCCTAATTAGAATGTTAAAACCAAGAGTCCAGATTAATCTTAGTCATTAGATTGATTTTAATTCCAATAATAATTTAAATCCTACTAACTCATATATATATATATATATATATATATATATATATATATATATATATATATATATATATGTATATATATATATATAGTTTAGAGGCTATTAAAGTTGATCACTTTGATTTCTCTTTGATTGTCATGAGGCTTGCAAATAATTGTGACTGCGCCTAGATCTTCACCCATAGAGTATTATCCATTCATGGTGTCATCTGAAGCTTCTAAAATGTTTTGCATTCCTGAACGTTAGACACAAACCATCCATTTCTAGAATTTGGATCACCTTATATGTTGCATATTTCACTTCATGAACCATTGAGTCTTATATGATTATCATTCGATAGGATCTCCTAAGAATGATTGTTGATAAAAGGTTTAATTTGAAAAAATACCTTAGCATCGTTAATTACAAGTGCAATATTATTACTCACATCAATGATTTTTTTTTTAAATACATCCCAATCCTGAACAAAATAAAAAAAAATATTTATATAATCCCTCAAGTTCAAGTTAATGTATCTTATGTTAGAGACTAGAAGAAAAGTGCTAAACATTATTGACCAGAGATCTTCACAACAGAGTAGACATAAATATAGGAACACCTCTATAGATAAGCTAGAAAAAATAAATAAATTGAATTCAAAATATTTCTACCATTGTTGTCCATATGCCCTCTTTCTACTACTAATTCACAATTTTCTTGAATCACATGAATAGTTTTGATTATGATTGTAATAAATTATACTAATTTTCCCCATCTTGATCTCAAGGTAGTTCCCTAACATGGAAAGACCTTATCTACTGAACACACTTTGAAACATGATAAATTTCTTGATGATCCTTTGAACACTATCTCCCCCCCAAACCTCACCCATATATATATATATATATATATATATATATATATATATATATATATATATATATATATATATATATATCACGGAACCTTTTGATAATACCATCACTCCAAACTAAATCACATCATTTAAAAATATCAACTATACTTGTTGACCTCACTTTTAGTGAGGTTGACCATCCTCTCCTTAGACCTAGGACTCATCAAGACACTAGGACATTCCTAGAGCTATGACACTTCTAGTGGTTAGGTGAACACTAATCAAACTTCATACCAACCCAACTCTTCAAATCCAAACCACTTGATTATAAACCAAACTAAAGCCTATAGCAAAATGATTCCATGCCCTAAGTTGACCCATTAAGATCCAACTTTGTTTAATAGGCAGGTTGACCCATTCGACTCATTTGGACCTAAATGAGGTAATTCAAAATAAGTCCAATCCAATTGAAATTGAACTTACCCAAACTTATTTGAAACTTCATTGAACTTGTTTGAGCCTTGGATGCAACTCAATTGAGTCTAATTCAACCCAATTAATCCTTAACCCAAGCTAGCTCATTTTAACCCTATAGGCTAAAATTCAATTCAATTTGATTTAAGCCAAATGGAATCAATCTAAGCCTCATGATTATTCCAAATACCTAACTAAACATTGCAGTCAAAGCTATCAATCAACTCCAAATCCATCATTGAGTACCTCAAAGCATCCAATTGACCTCAATTGAACCTAATCAAGCCAATTGGTTTACTAGACCCAAATTTGACCTTAAAGACCAAATTGGATCGAAACTTAATTCAACTTCAATTTGACCAAAAAATCATTCCAACATCTTCCAAAATGATTGTTGATCATCATTGATCATCTAATTGCAACCAATTGAGCCTAACTAAGCCAATTTAGCCAATTAACCTAAGTTGACCCAATTTGACCTAAAGGGCTAAATTGGGCCAAATCCTATACCAATCTAAATTGATTGCAACTAGTGCATATAATCAATAATAAATTGATTATTGAACACCGTTCAACCATCAATTGAAACCAATTTCATCAAATCAACCAATTGATCCATTTAGCACAATTGACTTAAAGGGTCAAATTGCATAAAAATTTATTTTAATCCAAATAAAATCAAATCAAAGTCTTCAATCACATCCAAATGATCAATCAAACATAACTCAAACCTTCATCCAACCTAATTTGATCTATTTGATCAAATTGATTAACTTAGCCCATTTATCCCAAATGAATTCATATGAGCCAAATCTAAATCCACTTTAAATTGGGTGAAACCAATTACACCAATATATTCCAAATGATCATTTGAACTTAACCCAATAGTCCTCGCCCAATTCGATCAATTGGTCATCCTAATCCATTTGAACCTAAATTGACCTATATAGGTCAAATTGAGCCAAACCAAACCAAACTTGGCATGACTCATCCTTAGGTCCCCATTGACTTGCCCAAGTGAACCCAACCATTGGTGAACCCAGTTTGGTTCAAACCAACTGAACCAAGAGTTCCAAATAAGATAAAAAATCCTTATTTAGAATGCCTACCCACCTCCTTATCCCTTAGTAGCCATCTCTAGTTCTCTTTAGACATAGGCCCATTGACCCAATCTAACTTAAGGCTATTGGGTTTAGTCCTTGACCAAAGGCATGACCTCCTCCCCTTGGCTGGCCATTGGTCCACCTCAAGAGAGGTGTACACTACATGACTAGCCACTAGGCCCCTCAAGTCACTCAAGACCATCTACCTCAGCAATCCCTTATCATCTCCAGCCACCTATTCTAGCCGAATGGTTGCCAAAGGCTAAACCAATCCCATGGCTTAGATCACTTGGGGAGGGTAGTGTACCTCTCCTTTCCCACTAAAACTCAACATACACACTCACTAAATCCTAAGCATCAGTTCCTGAGCTTCCCTCGAGCGATTTGAGTACCCCATTGCTAGCGAGATCAACCCCACATTGAGCACCCACTCTGTCTAACCTCACTAAAACTCCACCAAATCCAAATTAACTCTTCTCACACCTTTTCCTCACTCCGGTGAGTCAAACAAATCAAGAAGCACTCTAAGACCAATTCTGGTGAGCTTCACGACAGTGATTGGTCTAGAGGACAATTGGCGGGGAGGCATCTTGTGATCTTCTCAACAGAACTTTGCCTCTTCAAGGTGAAGCTACCTTAATTGGTGGACTACATGTCTTTAGCTTACACGAGGTCATTTTTGGCTAATTGAAAAAAAGGTAGGACTTTTGATCTTTTGTGAAGTTAATATGTGTTTCATGTTGATCGAACTATAAGATCCCCTTTAGAATCTCCCTCTGATCATTTTGCATTCAAATTTAGTGTCAAGAAAGCACTGAGGAACTTGGATTAAGTGACGAAAAGCGGACAGTGACCATCTATTACCATGGGTAGACAATAGATCATTGATTGTTTATTCTGCTGATTAGAACAGATGGTCATGATTAATCGTGTTAGATTTATATGATTTATTTTCTTAAAATTGCAAGATTAATCGATATCGTCCCATCCATGATTGGATGAACAAGACAAAAGTGCATCCATTGCCCCTGAGTCAATAGCTGCATTAGACGGTTTAAATAACCAATCTCATGGTGCCACATAGAAAGCACTATTACATAAGCAGCCATGCGGCGCCGACCATGTAAATAGATTAATTAGTGATTAAAATGTGGTTAAATTAGCCAAAAATTAAAAAAATTATAACTAATTGTAGAAAAGTTCAAAAAATATAAATATACCCATTTTAGAAAGCTTAGATAGAGAAGAATTAGGAAAACATATAATACCCAATTTTTGCCTAATGGAGAACAAGTAATTAGGATTTGAAGTCTCATTTAATTATCATAATTAAGCCCTAATTACTTTGCTAATTAGCTAGAGATTTGGTGTGATCATTCCTTGGGATGACCTTTGCCTTCCATAATTTTCTCAAGTTAATTTGCTAAGTGATTTATGAAATCTAAATTTTTAAACCATAATTATGCATTTTATGCACTAATAATTATTTGAAATTAAGAAAATTATGAAATTAATGATGAAAGGTTAGGTAATCATTAAAACAATAATAGTGATAAAAAATTAATTAGAACCTCTAGTTCTAATTATTTCATACAATCACCTTAATAAGCCATTAATTAATTAATTAATTAATTAAATCAATAATTAACTCAAAATTTAGAAAATCCATAATAATTAACATAGATCACATAAAATTTTGATTATCTTCTATTTGTGCTCATCAAGCAAAGAGCTTCTTAATGAAATCAAATTTCCTAATTGGTTTGGGGTATTTTGAGAGTAATTATTAATTGTGAGTTCTTCCTATCTATTTAATTAATCTTTAATCATAAGCCTAATTGCATTAGAAATTTTAGGACATATTTATTTTATATTCATGCACATTCAGTGATTTTGTCACAAGTTTTTAGGCTTATATCCAAGGGTTAATTAAAATTATAGTTCTCTTTAGGCTTAATCTGATTAAGAGCCTAATTAACCTTAATTTAGTCATAAAATCACCTATGATAACTTCAAACTACTTAATGAACAGAGATGAACATGGGTTAAATCTTAAGCATTTCATCTCCTCTTTAAGATTAAATAATTCAAATCCTAACATTAAATCTTAATTAATTTGATTTAACTTAAGGATTGTTTATTTAGTATGAATGTATTTGGGTCTTAATGAAGCCAAATCATTTGGTAATTTTTAATTACTTTGTTTCAATCATTTATAAATTTGCATTCCATTTGTCTCATACATTCATGTTTTAAAAAAAAAATTGAAATGTTGCATTTAATTGCATGATTATGGACTACATGTTGACCTCATTTTTGGATAAGGTTAACATCATCTCTAAATCAATAATTAGGGACACCTAATCTTAGATTAGGTGCCTCCTCATGAAGCACTTAGGACACTATGCTTAATGGTCTAGTGAATTCTCCTAAGGTTTTGACCTGACCTAATAGTATTAGGTGGATCCAAACCCCCCTAAATCTAAACAAATAATTAACCCAAACACACCAATTGAATATTAAATCTAATTGAACTTAGGCTAAGGTAATTGGGATGGTTAACCCAACTACCCTATTTAAGCTCAAAATCACTCGAACCCAAAATAATTCAAATAAAATCAATACAAATTGAAATCAAATCAAACAAAAAGAATAAAGTTAATACTTTAATGAAAATGGACCTAAAAATAAATTCAAATGAAGGTAAAAAATGGTCAACTATTTGGCATAGAGTTGACTAATGTGGGTCCCACCAAGTCAAAGGTCAACCCACTAAAATTTGACCAAATCAAGTCATACCAAGCACTTATAATTATTATATGAACATGTTTAAATAAAAATCTAAAGAAATCTAGAACCAATAAAGCTTCAAATAAGCTAATTAAATAACTTGGTCTAAATGAGCCTTAATAACCTTTCCTAAAATTAAACTCAAATTAAATTAAAATCAACCCAAATTGAATTTCTAAAATCATTTAAAAATCATCATTAAACATAATTCAATTAATTATTAAGTTTAATTTGACGAATATGGTCATTTGACCCAATCAAATTCATGTTAACCCATCAAACACAATTTGGGTCAAAGTGGGTTTGAATTCAAATCTAACATCAATTAAAATAAAGTTAATTAATTGAAATCATCTCAAATTTGATTTGGATGGTTAATTAACAATATAAATAAATAATTAGTGAACATTATCCATTTTTAGCCTAACCCAAAATTAAAATAAACCTAAATGGTCCTAATGTGGACATATGAACTCAAACCTAAACTAATCACATTAGGATGAGTTTAGATTGATTGGCAACCAAATTTTAAAAAATTCAAAGACTTCATGTCAATCCGAAAAAAGAAAATATTCCATGGGAAGGTGAGGTCAAGCATACAAATAATTTCTCTCTAATTCACTTCCTCTCCTCCATTCCCCATTCCAATTGTGTTGGATTGACCCCAATCAATTGACCACCCCTTAGAGCTAGCCTCTAAGGATGAAAATCACCATGAAAAAAAAAAGAGATTAACCTCCCTCTTCATATAGTTTTTGTCCATCCATGGAAAGAGAGGAGAGTGCCTTTCTCAAGCCATCCTGAGCACATGCATACCTTCCTCAAGAAAAATGAAGAAGAATCCACCCTTTCCTCCGATCCCCACATCGCTAGCAAGCCGAACTTTGATCAAAGACATCAAAAAATTGGCATAAATTGTCCTATAGAGAAATTGACAGATAGGCATTTCAATTCCTTGCTCCTAGAGTTTCTTCATATCCCTACGAACCTATTTGAATCATTTCGACAGCCGAAGATAACTACCGATGAGGTATGGATTCAAACTGAACAATTTAACATTTGGTGTTGGTCCATTTTAAAATGAACTTGATCTCAAGTGAGATCAAGCCTTATAGATGCATTCCAAATAAAGTCTTGATGGATTTGCAATTAAAATTGAAAAATTCTATAGCCCACATCACCAAAAATTACTTCAATTTAAAGGACAACACTTAGTTCTCATTATCAATAAGGAAGACATAATTCCGCCATCTGTTCCTTCTTTTAGGAATGGACGACTGAAATCTAGTCAAATTTCTAATTAAAACCTATATAAGAAACCATGAGATGAATCTGAGCCATGTGATCCTCGAATAGATAGCTCGGATCAAATTGCATCCCAATGGCATTTTAATGTGAGATCCACGTGGATCCCACGTGGGCTTATCTAGTGTTCATACACAAAAAGTAATGCTACTCTGCTTTAACTGACTTATATAATGAATCAGTATTTTCTAAATTTAAAAAATACAAAAAAAGACCAAGAACTTCAAAAATTTATAGAAAATAAAATACTCCACCAAAATAATGCAAATAAGGGCTTTATAGATTAATCTCATTGAGGAAAATCCATTAAACCAAAAATCACCAATTTTTACTTGGCATTTTTGGGTTCATTTGAGTTTAAATAAAAATAATCAAATTCAAATTAAACTCAAACCATTAATCCAAATAATTTGAAACTTTGAGAAACTGAAATTAAGGTTAAGACACACCTTTGATAAATATTTCATGATTTTTTGAGAAGTAACTCAATAGATATGCAAATTTCAATCATAAACTAGCAATTTAATGAAATAAAATAATATTAAATTAGTAAAATCAAGAAAAAAAATAGAAAATCAACTTGAATCATCATAATAAACCTTTGTGGATCTAAGCACATCATTAGAACTCACTGGAATCTAATAAACCTTAAAATGACCTAATTTGTTAATTAATTGAATTATTTAATTCAATTAATTGATCTTAAATTTAAAATATTATAATAAATCAACCAAATTTCCAAAAATTCTAAATAAACCCTCAATGGATGCATCTTCTAGAGAGAAATTCAAAAATATTAAAACCTCTAATTAAGTTTATCTAATTAGGCTTAATTTATGTTTTATAGAAATAATTAAACCCTAAGTAACACCTAAACTATACATTTGATTAAGATGAAATTTTATAAAAACTTTGATTGGCAAGGAACCCCACTTGCCATAAAATTTCAAGGTCAAATGATCTCTGGATTGGAAGTTATTGAATTTCTAATCTCTAGATCAATATAAATGAAAATAATAAATAAAAAAGTAAAGAAATTATAAAATTTATAAAAATCACTTTAAAACATTTCCATTGACATCATAACACTTAAATTTTTTCATAACTCTTTGAAGTTAAGGAATTTAATTAATAATATACTTAGGGTTTAAGGTTTATGAAATGATTAAGAGTATGGAATTTAATTAAATCTTAAGTCATTAATTTGATAAATTTTAATATTTCAAGTAATTAATTAAAATTAAAAATCAATGAATCTCTAGATTTCATACTCAAATATGAAATTCATTAATATAAAAGTCCTTAAACCCATGAATAAGATAATTACAAATATTAAAAAAAATATGATTAATTGAAAAAAATGAATTTAAATGGTCTAAAGAATTAAAATGACATTGATTTAGGTTGGATACCCAAAGTAGCCTATTTCTTAGATTTCCAAGGTTATTATCAGTAAGCTAAACTTCATCTTAATAAATTGAATTAATTAATGGAACTTTAACATATAATGTTCCATTAAACTTAATCTAAATGATGAATTAAAATGCATGATAATGAATTTCTTAAATGATGAAATCAAAACTTCCTAAGGATTAATTAAAATTTATCAAGTTAATTTATCAAAATTCATAATTATAAACATTAATGAAATGATTGAATGAGAACATAACTTGAAACTAATTTAACTTCTCTAAAGTCATAAACAAAATATTAATAAAATGAACAAATAAGGGCAGAGCTTGGTTCCCATTTTTCTTTTTCTTGTGGGGTGTGCAACAATACCTGGCCACATTTGCCTATTTTAATTAAATTGTTTGATTTACTTTTAGTGCGTAATAGAACAACCTTCTTTTCTAGGTTTATTTTTTATAGTATATTTCTATGATAAAATACTTGGAATGTTAGGCTCCTAGAAAAACTAATTTTTTACCCCATTTAAATCTAAACAAACTGAACATAAAAAATAAATAAACTCATAACCTCACATAAATTAAAGCCCTAATAATAGCTTAAAATAAATTAGAAATAATTATCTTTTGTGAAACATGATAGAATATTGTTCATTCTCTTTAAATTGGGCACTTCACCCATTACACATAAAGGGGTGTTTGAATTTTAAGGATGACAACCCTTCTTGGGAGAAGTGTGTCTTCTTTTTTGATTTCACCCTTGACTGCTTCTAATTGCATATCATTGTAGTCATGAATTGCATACCCCAACCTTCAAATAAATTATGAGTCAATGCATAAAAATGAAATGTTGCATTAGTTAGGTACATAACATGCCAATTTTTATCTTTGGGTTAGGGAGTGAGTTAGGCTCTTAGCTTCTTTCCTAAATGTAATAACCTATTCATCTTGCATACATAAAACTAGACTCATGGTTTTAAAATCACTTAGGTGGTGTTAGTTGGCAACCCTTGTAGGTGAGTTTTAAGTCTAGAAGAGTTAGGGATAGGTTAGTTTTTCTTCTGGTAGGAAAAGAACTAATAATGTCCAAAAAAATTTATATTAAGTTGAGTTTCTGACTTGTGTTAGGAGCATTTGAAGACTTAAGTTTTGAAGCATTCTTTTGGAATAATTCTTCAACTCCTAGGTATTTTTATAGTCTTGTGTTTTTAGAATCTAAGTTCTAGATTTCTAATAAAATTTCAATTTAAATCTTAATAATTTTGAACTCAAAATTATGAAGCTCAATAGTAGGTTAGTTGAAATGCTTACTAGGTATCCCAATGCTAATGCATTTCCTACTTATTCCCTATTAGTCTCTAAAAAGAGTTTTTTTTCCCCTTTGAAAGTTTTCCCTATTAAATTTCTAACTAACCATCCTTTTAAGACAAGCTTTGAAATCAATAGAAATAAAAATTGATTTCCTTAATCAAGAGTTCTCTTAGAAAGAGATCATTCATTCTTAAGATGTACATAATTATAGTGGCTTGCCCTTATATGGAATTATGAACTTTGTAGTAAAATAAACCATGTTTTACTTCTCCATGTAATTCAAGGGATAAATCTATAATACATCGAAGATTCATCGATCTTAGGAGTCGTTATTAAGTAATCAAATCTATTACAAGGTAATATATTTATATTTTGAGATAAAATATTTATCCATTAATGACATATTTGATTACCTAAATAAGAACCCCCTAATTCTGTGTGGTGTTCCAAATAAAAATTTCTCACACTAAATAGTGTGGCTATTATCACTAATAAATTTGAAATTATTTTCTTAAATAATTATGATATAGTTATGAATTAGATGTTTATTAAATCAAGTATGACAAAACCCAAACCTAATTCTTATGTATATGAAATTTATAGTAAGTGGTATATTAAGGTTAAATTGTTATCTTTTATAATTAGAATAGTTTAAAACTTTTCTTTATTTCATTCTTATGCTTATATATGTATGTGTGTATATGAATCAACAAGTATATGGTCTAGATATCCTAGGACTACGAGACTTTAAGTAGTCCCAAGGGGGTCTCTGATTACCTCACTTCCATGGTTTAACAATGACACGTACTTGTAAAGATTTGATATATATACATATGATATATGTGTATAAGGCATAACTAGGTTAAGTTATCTTCTATAAAAAATTCATGCATCATATAATAAAATGATATGTATATAGATCTATTCATGCATCGAGTGTGTATCAACTAAAATGTGACATACAACACACACACACACACACACACATATATATATATATATATATAGAAATAATAATAAGTATTAATGGGTGATAAAAAACAAAGGTAAGAAGACAATATTGATCTGATTATAATTTGGCTTTATTAATCCTAAGATGGCTTTCATAATTAAATAAAATTTCTTAAGTAAAATCCAAACATAGGTCTTAATTAAATTCATGACTTCTTCATTAAGAGAATCAAAAGTTAAAAAATTCACCTTTTAGAATTAACCTAAGGATAGGGATTAAAGGAGATTACATCTTTTTCTTCTCTTTATAATTTCAAATAATGAGTATAAAATAAAAAATATACATAATTCTTAAGTTTGGTAATTATTTCAAATTCTTAACAACATAAATTATAAACACCCTTAATAAGGAATTTGAGCATCCAAATATTAGGAAACTCTTAACTTTGAAGCTCAATCAAGACATACCGCACCAAGCCTAGCACACATTCTAAAATATTAAGTCGCCAACTTTAGTCTTAGGTTAGGCCAGCGATTATTGTGATGGCGTGATATTTTTTTTTGTGATGTAATATTTTATACTAGATGTTAGAATTGTTTGTGCATAGATTGGATGTTATGATGATATTAGACTAATGATATTTTTTGTAGTGGATTGTGCTTAAGACACTACTGTAATAATAAAAATTTTAAATGCCTCTTGCTTGCAGATGCTGCTTAAGTCCTTATGCATAATCCATTACGATATGTGGGCTTGGTTACCCAAAGCAGGGTGCTAAGCCCAAGTATGTGAAATATAATTGCTTTACTTGAATGTATGTTAATCCAACATATGTTTCCTAGGTGTAGTTAAATTTAATTTTCATAAAAATGTCTTTTTTTGTAATAGGATTAGGATTAGAGCTATATGGTTTAGGATGAATGGTGGATAGAAGGAAAAGACTTGGAAGACCTTGTGATGCCTGGTGTACTCAAATCTATGAAGAAAAGTGAAGATCAAGAATTGAAGACCCCCACATCTTTACTTTTATTTGTAATTTAATTGTAATCGGGGTTGTATAACTGTGGAGCTCGGCTACCCATCTATATTCTTTTTCAAGGTGTATGATGGTACCTAGATGCACTAACCTTTTATTCTTTCATGTGATTAACATTTGATTGTTGTGTTTATACTGATTACGTAATAGAAATGACATACTTTTTATAGGATTTTTAAAATGTGATTGCTTATTGTATGGCCTGAATGCTGTAGGCTCTTTAGAAAAAAAAACTAAATTTTCTACCATAACTAACAACTCCAATTAAATTTTAATCAACTCATAACCTCATTTTAAAGCCTAAGATTTTAATCAAGAAATAAAAGATTTAGGAACCCTTTAACTATATGGTTGTATATTATAACATAATGCATACATATTATTTCACTCTTAAAAATAGAGGATTTTCACTCTTACATGATAAGGGACAAGCTTCACCTATGAGAGTAGTCTCTTGTAGTGAAGAACACCTCTTATATCTGATTTAACCCATAACTAATCTTCATCATACATTTATGTATAAATTCTTGTAAGCCTGAGTCTAAAGTGATGAGTCAAAATAGAATAAAATTATGTAAGTTTTATTGCATTAATCTAAATTATAATTTGCACACCAATCATGATCTAGTCCCCCAAGGAGTAAGTTTAGAACTCTAGATTCTTTTTTAATAAATAATAGCCTAACCATCTTGTACTTGCATAAGACTAGCCTACATTATTTTAAATCATAAGAGGTATTAGTTGGCATCCACACTAGGTGATTTTAAGTCCAAAAGAGTCGGGGTCGGTTCACTTTCTCTAGTAAAAGTGAACAACATATCTCACTTTCCTTGAGTAGAATTAAGTCATGCTCTTAGCTTATGTTAAAGCACCCTAGATATCGGTTCAAAGGTTACTTGTTTCTCTTTTTCTGTGAGTATAAGTATTTACTTCTTAGGCATTTCTACAATCTTGTGATGTTAGAATTTAAGTCCTAGCTTTGTAATAAAATTTCAACTTAAATAAATATAATTTTTCTCCTTCAAATAAAATTTGAAGTCTCACAATAAGATAGATTGAAGCATTCACTAGGCTTCCTAGTAACATGGAGGCTTCCTACTTATCCTCATTTGGAATCTATTATGAACTCTTCCCTCTTGATTTCTAATAATTGTCAACTCTTTGAAATCAATCTTTAAAATCTTTGGAGACATTAGTTGACTACTTTAATTGAGAGTATTCTTAGAAAATTCTCATTTTATAAGATGTAATTAACTATAGAAGCTTACTTCCATAGGGAACTAAAGAACTTGGCTTAAAATAAGCCATACTTTACTTATCCATGTAAAGTGGGAGTAAGATATTTGGTATATAAGTAGACCCATCTGCCTTAGGAGTCCTTATTAAGTGCTTGAGTCCATTGTAGGGTGATGTTTCTATTTTTTTTGAGATAGTACATCATATCCTTAGATGCCATACTCGATAATTTCAATAAGTGTCCCTTAAGATTTTTGTGATGTCCTTATGACTCAAATAAAAAAAATACCACATTACTTCTAAATAATTACTAAAAAAATGTTAGTTAAAAGTTTATTAAATTTTAATTACTAGTTAGTTAGTGGATTTTGTTAATTTGTGTTATCCTTGAATTGTATTATCCTCACATCTAGTTATATGAAATTTAGTATAAAGTTTTGTCCACACTTGATTGCTAATTGGGCATGTAACAAGTAAATGTGTAATGCATTCTTGATCTTGTCCACATAAATGGAAAATGGATGTGAGTTTGAGGATATCATCAGTCGGTATCAAATTATACCAAAGCCTCCAACATAAATAAGATATGGATGGTTTAAGAGCAACATCCCAAATAACAAGATGCCATTCTATATGACTATTAGGAGGGAGTAATATATGGTATAAAGATTTAGATAAAGAGGGGTTACCCTTTGTGTATTTTAGAATAAGTTGATCCTTGGAACATGCTTCAATAAGAAATCTTGTAATTTCCTTCTCCAAATTATCATGAAGGTATAGTGAAAGTATTCAAAGGTTCCAGCTACCATTACGCTAGAATTCAAAATCTAGGATTTCCTCATGAATGGGACGGGTTCTGTATCCAACTAATAGACCACCAGTGAACCAGAGATCTCTAGAGAAGTTGATAGAACCTTCCTCCAATTTCTAGAAGATTTGGTTTTCAATAAGGCTCTTGGATTTCAGCATGTTGCTCCAAAATGTTAGAATCAAAATTCTTAGGAGTTACCATGGTTGGATGATTCTTTTTATAGTATTTGTTGAAGATGAATATAACCAACAATGATTCTTTTTTCTTGAATTTGATCTACAATTTCAGCATGTTAATTTGTGTAGTATTAGAAAATGAGTAAAATCCCAAGCTTCCAGTAATCTTCGACTTACAAAGCTTTCTCTAGCTAACCCAAGGTGGTGTGTCCTTCTACCTACTCCAAAAAAACTTATTAAGCAATCTTTCAACCTTTGTTTATGCAGTGGAAGGTAATGACAATGTTTGGAGTGTATAAAGTGGAAGAGAGCAGAAGATACTTTGTAATATGGTGATTCTTCCTTAGATGATAAAAAATGTGTTTTCCCAAGAGTTGATCCTATCTTGCATTGATAAGATGATTCCATCATAATACTTAGTCATATTCCTCCCTTTATAAATGTTGACCTCCAAATATTTAAAAGGAAGTTGAGAGGATGAGAAACCTTATATGATTTGATCCAATTTATATCTGCTTTGCATGCTTTTCCCATGATGAACATGCATTTGGATCTATTAAATTTCAACCCTAAGATTCCTTGTATTATGCTACTTGGCCTATATTGTACTTACACACACACAACTATCATATTATTCTCTCTCTCTCTCTCTCCCTCTCCCTCTCTCTCTCTCTCTCTCTCTCTCTCTCACTCACTCTCACCACCTACTTCTCAAAGTTAGTCTTGCAAATTAGATCCGATGTTAACCCACAAATAGAAAAACATCTTCATAGGTGTAATGAGTGTGGACAGAGGTCACAAACTTATACCCAAGCTATTCAAGAATTATGGAAACCTACAATACATTAATTTGTTGTATGGAGTGGATTTCTTAATATTTTTCTACCCACCAAGACTTAATAGTGATAAAAGAATGCATCACTCACCACATCTAAGGAACCATGGTGTAAATATACTAAGAAAGCTCATGAGGGCCTGAGCTAGAATGTTTATCTATTCGACCATTTTATGAGTTAAGCATTACCAAAGGGCATTGATTTCAACATCAAGTTTAGATGATACTTCTTTTCACACTAGTGATAAGGATACTTTTCCTACAATGTGATAAGTAAATAAAGCCTTGCCAACACATTTTCAAGAAGATTGTTGAAGCATGATTACTAATAAAGTTCAAGATTCTCCACTTGGAATTTTATTGAAGTAAGTCTGACTTGGTAACCTATGCCTCCTACTTTGAGTCAATAATTTCATTACTTGACCTCAATGACATGCTATGCCATATTTTTCTCACCACTTTCAAGAATTTAGTGTTGAGGTTATTCTCTTGCCTTTTAGTGAGAATTGTCACCTTATTTGTTGAATTTGAGAGAATGTTCATAATGCAATTCACTTGTGCATATAGGCCTCATAAGAGATCACAAGCTTTATTATAGATGCATTAGGAGCTTAAAGAATTTTTAAAGAACTTTATCACTCACTTTCAAATAAAGATGTTAGATGTCCCACCAAGAGTAGCACTAAAGGTGACACTACATTGCAACCAACTTGCTCTTGCCAAAGTGAGTACCAACTGCATCATCACTATAGGAATCAATAGTCTAGTTAACTGAGGCTATTCAAAATAAAGAGTACTTTAAGCATCAAACACCCATGAAAACTATTGGATCTAGGTGAGATTCATTTACAACATGTACAAAGGTCACCACAACCATAGCACTAAGGAGTGTCAACACCTTAAGAGCTTGGTTTCAAAAATTATTAAATCTAGTCTATTTAATAAAAAATAGAACTAATCAAATACAAAGTGAATAGGCTTATTCCTGCCATGTTGATCCAAATTATAAGATCAACTCCTACTATCTTGGGAGAAGATAGCACCAAGTCATCATTATAAGATAGTCTTAGGACACTAAGGTCGAGATTGGTGAACTTTACAGTGATCACTTAAGCACCAATCATCAAGGTGGTACCAATCAAATATGTTTAAAGAGATAGGGTCATAGTCAACAATCTATTTAATGATGTGGTATTTGTTATGGTAGTACTCACTAATAATCAAATTGTGGTATATTGAAGGACACCATAGATCTGTCAACATAATTTTTAAGTCAGTGTTGAGAAGATGAACCTGGCAAGTTTGAAACTCATACCCATTGCCAGGAAGCTCTATATAATTTCAAGATAGTGGTGAGAAATTGAAGGATGATAACCCTCCCATTAACTTGGGGAGAAAGAAAAGAAATGTAATTCATGGTTGTGGTTGACTTTATCATAGTAAATGCCCAAGTCACTTTAAATGTCATATTTTGGGATTTTTTGTTAAATACTTTCAAGGTAGTAATTTTTATTTACTATATTGCTATGAAGTTTCTCACTCATGAAGAAGACATCATAGTAAGCAGTGATCTCATGTAGTCAAGAATCTATCTTATAGAAGTTGGCGACCACAATAAGCGACTAGAGAGGTCTTACAAATAAAGATAGTGAGAGCAGGGTTGAAAAATATTAATACAATCAAGTATGTGGTGATTTAGGTGACTCCATGTGAGTCTTAAAAAAAGTTCATCTTATAGTCTAAAGAACAAAAAAGCACTAGTACAAGACTTGTGAGATGTTTGGGATGTATTACTAGAAATAAACATTATTTTGAAAAGCCTAACAAGAATAATGATTACCATTCCATTTGAATAAAGTTTAAGGTTACCAATAATAAGACCATGTATGACATGTATCTCACTAAACTAAGGTTCATATAAGGGGTCAAAGTGTAACACTTGATTGTCTACTCTGACTCATAGTTTATGGTAAATCAAGTTAGTGAAAATGTTAAGGTTAGTGCTGAGGTGATCCAAAGACATTTGTTTGAAGTTAAGGTAGAGGTTGATAAGTGGGAGAATTCTTGGATCATACAGATTCCACAAGTGGAGAATTGTTTTGCTGACTTACCTTCCAGGTCAAGCGATCTAGGTGACTAACTGCCTCTAAAACTCACTATGTTGGATAGATCCATTCATAGATTATTTAAAGCCTGGGTAAGTTATAGGAAGTGCTAAATACTTAAGATGATTCTAGATTTTAAAAACATAAACAACTTAATTTGCGGAGAGCAATTTAAAAGTCAATCACCTCATTCAACCATTGGCATGTGAAGCAGAGTGAGTAGGAGAATGTGTTTGGGGAATTATATTTTGGTGAGTGTAGAATCCAATTAAAAGGGATGACACTTACCCACATAATTTTGAGGTAGGGATATTTTTGGCCATCTATAAAGAAGGACTCAGAAGATATCTCAAGAAGATGTAAGCAATGTTGAATGTTTGTATCAATATAATTGTAACCATGACATTAGTTATGGTCGATTAGTAGCTTTTGGTCATTAGTCATATGGGCCATGGATCTAATCCACCTTTTATCACTTACTAGTAGTCAAAGAAGGTTTAATCTACTCATGATGGATTACTTATCTAAATGGATATAAGCTAAGGCCCTCACCAAGGTTACAACAGAAATAGTGAACAATTTCATATGGTTCAACATTATTTCCCACATAGATTATTGATGACCATTATAACTAACAATGGACCTCAATTCATTGATAAGATCCTAGAAGAGTTATGTGAATCTCAAGGAATTCACCCTATATTCACCTTTCTGCATCATTCATATTCTAATGGTTAGGTTTAAGAAATGTATAAGGAAGTTCTTAACTTATTGAAGAAAAAGATTGATATCACCAAGATGAAGTAGGTGGAGGTGCTAGTTTCAGTCACTTCAACACTCAAGAAAATGCTTTCTTCAATATCAAGCTAGACGCTATATTCTATCTTAAGGGACAAAACCCTTACAATTGATTTAGTATAAACTCCACAACCAGCAAGTTATGACAATAGCCGAGTACAATCAACACCTAGTAGAGTGGGAAAAATAAAATGAAGAAGAAATAAAAGTAACACTCAAATTATTAGAAGAGCTCAAAATAAAAGCTCTTTAAAGGCTAAAAGATATAATGAGGAGAATGATGAAGTATTGTAATAATATTATCTAAAGGAAGAGCTTCCAACCAAGCAACTTGGTGTTAAAAAAGGTGAATGTAATAATTCATTAAAACATACTTAACAATCTTGGAATAATATAGTACTACTTAGAACTTAGAGTCATAAAAACTCAAGAAGTTCTACCCCTAATGGAAGTCATATATTTTTAATCACCATTTTGTACTCATTCTTTATAAAAGTGAAACAAATTATAAAATTATTTTGCCAAATTAATCAAGTTTGACTCAGAGAGCACTCGAGAAACTCGCACTATGTATTCGCTGAGACTTTCCATACCCTCCTTCTCTACATGTGAACTTTTATATGGTTTTTATGCTCAAAGAGCTCATGTTCTAGCGTGAGTATTGTACGGGAACTCTTCTACACATTAACTTACTTGATCACTTTTAATGATTGTTAACTATATGTGCGAGCCAACTATGAACAATATAATTTTAGTTAACTAACTTGAAGGGTAATCAAGAATTAAACCTAAAGGTGATAAAAGATGATAAGATATTTACAACAAAAGAGCTAAGGCCCCAATAAAAGGTCTTAAAAATAAGGAAAGTCTACACCTAGCATGGTTATCCTCACTTATGAGAATAATCATTCTAAAGTGACTACTATTAAATTTTTATATAATATATATATATATATATATATAATATATATATATATATATGTTGTGTGTGTATATATATATATATATATATATATATATATAGAGAGAGAGAGAGAGAGAGAGAACATAAGCATGTCCTTAAGAGCCTACTCTCTCATTTGTGATAAGCTCTACAATGAGCAGTACATCGATTCCTCCTAGTTGATAAGTTTAGTTTAAGTTCCCTTATAAAGACCTAACAGTTTGGCATATGGTGTGGTGCGTCTAAGGGAACAACTTTAGCCATATTTTGCAGACTCCTCCCTTTATGATAAGCTTTATAAAATTTAGTAGATAAGTCCCTATTAGTTAATAAGTTTAGATAAGTGCCCCATGAAAACCGAAGAGTTTGGCATAAGTTGTGATGCCTCTAAGGAAAAAATTACTGACATAGTGAGCTAACACCCTCCTTTATGATGAGCTCCATGTTGACCTCACTTTTAGTGAGGTTAACAACTATCACTCATTAGAGCTAGGATCCAATCTAAGCACTAAAGTTTCCCTTGACTTAAACACTAGGACACAACTAATGATCAGGTGAAAACCCAAACAAATCCAAAGACTCATAGGAGTCAACCATAGGGTTAGACCCTCGTTGGACTAGTATACCCACCTAGCCGGACTAACCTAAATCTCTAAACTTCAAGCCAAATTGATTATAAAGTAATTTTAATTTTAAACACAACCCAATCACATATTAATCCAGGTCCCTTAGCTGCAATTGGATTAATTAGCCCATTTGGCTTAATTTGACATATTTGACTCATTTAAGGTACCATGATTTGAATCTTAACCAAAACAAATTTGACTATAGCTAAGCAATCATATGACATGCCAAAGACCAATTAAACCCAAAGTCATACTCAATTGGGGTCCAATTTGACCAATTGGCTCAATTGACTCGACTCATTTGGGATTAAGGATGGGGAGGGGTAAATCCAAAATTATTCTAAATCATTTAGAATTAACGTAATGTAAACTATCCAAACATTATTTAGACTTGATCAAAGCCTAATTAATATTAAATTTAGTCAATTGACTCACCAAACCCAAGTTAACCCAGTTGAACCCTTTATGGTCAAAGTATGATTTAAGCTTATCCAAACCAAATTTAACTTACATAAATTAAAATTGAGTTAACCTACAATTCTACAATCACTCCAAACGCATGATTGAACCTATTTTATACCCAATTATAATTTAATTTGATCAGTTGGTCCACTTAGCTAAATGGGCTTAAATGAACTATATCAATCCAAAACCAAATCCAATTCAAATTGAATCAAATCAACAACTAAAATCAAACCTAAATTGATTATTGGAAACATTTCAATGATCAATTAACTCCAATTTGTCTAACCCAACCAATTGACCTAACTTAGCACAATTGGACCTAAAGGGTCAAATTGAATCAAAGCTCAATCAATCTAAATTTAATTAAACTAAAGCTTACAACCATGCCCAATTTGATTATCAAACATGACTTAACCCTTAATTACACCATATTTAGCTAATTTGACCAAATTGGGTAACTTACTTAGCCCAAATGGCCCATATGGACCATGATGAGCCAAATTATAACCCACTCCGAATTGGATCAAACCAATTACATCAATGCATATCAAATCATCATATAAACATGACTCAATAGCCTCTTGGGATTAATTTAGCTAAATTGATCAACTTAATCAAATTGGGCCCAAATTAACCTATAAAGATCCCATTGAACCAAACCCAACCAAACTTAGCATGACTTATCCTTGGACTCCTCCACCCCTTCCAAAGTGGACCTAACACATGATCAACCCTAAGCTTTCCATAAAATCCTAATATAGGAAAGTTTAAACCATCCTTTCGGCCAAGGCAGCATTATTAGCATGCCTTAACCTTATCACAGTTGACCAAGCCTAGCTTAAGGCTATTTGGTCCAGCCATCAACCAAGGTAAAGCCCCCATCACCTTGAACAACCCTTCATTCACCAACCATGGACTGTTTCCTTCACCTCTGGCCACCTAACTTCTCTATCCACTCAAAGAGGTCTACCACATCAATCTAGAGCCAAATCGAGCTCCCCCACTAGTGGCTGGTTGTCCAAAAGTTAACCCACCAAAGTGATGGTTCACATGGTGAGAGGTGTCCACCTTAATTCAAACACCCAAACTCAACTCATACACTAAGAAGCTTTTCAAAGAAAGTCCCAGGCAACCTACAAAGCCATTTTAACACCCCATCATTAGTGACACCAAACCACCTCCTTCTCGAGTGCTCCTCAACCTTACTTACACTGAACCTTCACCAGCTTGTAAATAACTCTTTCTATACATTTTCCATACTTTGGTGAGTAACTATGAATTGAGAATCCACTCAATTCAAGCATCAGAAGTAAAAGTTTGACTAGATTCCAGCAAAGTGAGATGGGCCTTGATCGCAGGAGCAGTCGGTGAGAAGGAAACCTGAGATCTTCTCAACAAAGCTTCATCTCTTCTATACAAAATTCCTTATATATGTCAAACAATCAGTCATTAGCTACATTTATTAACTTCATTTTTTGATAAGATTAACATGTCTAAACCAATAATAGACACCTAATCCATGATTAGGAGCCTCATGATTAAGCACTTAGGACACTATGCTTACTAACTTAGTGAATTCTTCTAGGGTTTGACCTAATCTAATGGGATTAGGTGGATCTAGATCCAACCTAAATCTAAAAAATAATTGACCCAAACACACTCCAATTGAAAATTAAATCTAGTTGAACTTAGGCTATGGTAATTGGGATGGTTATCCCAACTTACTTAAGCTCAAAATCACTTGAACCTAATGAAATTAAAATAAAATCAAAATAAATTTAAATCAAATAAATTAAAAGCATAAAGCCATTATATGAACATGAATGTTTTTAAATCTATATAAAAGTCAAATGAAGGTCAACCATTGGACATAGAGTTGACTTATGTGGGTCGTACCAAGTCAAAGATCAACCCACCACTAATTTGACCAAATTAAATTATTCCAAAAGTTTGAAATGATAAAATGAACATGTTTAAACATGAATCCAAATAAATTTAAGTCTAATAAGGCCTTAATTGGGTTAATTAGATCATTTGATCTAAATTGGCCTAAATGGACGTTATTGAACTCAAACTCAAATTAAATTAAAATTAACCCAAAATTTAATATCCAAAATCATTTAGAAATTACCATTAAATATAATTAAATTAATAATTGTGTTTAATTTGACTAATATGGTCATTAGACCCAATTAAGTCCATGTTAACCAATTAAACCCAATTTGAGTTAAAGTAGGTTTTGATTTTAAAATCAACATCAAATAAATGATGTTAGATAATCCAAATCATCCCAATTTTGATTTGAATGGTTAATTGCCAATATAAATTAACAAATAATGAACATTGTCTATGTTTAGCCTAACCCAAATCAAACCAAACCCAAATGGACTGAATAGGGACATTTGAACTAAAACTCACATTGGATTGCATCTAAACTCATCCTAAGATGAATTTAGAGTGGTTGCAGCCAAATTAAAAAAATATATATAAAGGCTTCTAGTCCATCTAAAAAGGAAAGAATATGCCATGGAAGGGTAAGGTCAAGCAAACAAACAAATTCTTCCCAAACCACCTCCTCTCCTCCATTCATCATCTCAATTATTTTGGATTGACCTCAATCAATTGACCACCCCTTCGAGCTAGCCTACAAGGGTGGCAATCACCATGGCCAACAATGGTTAACCTCCCTCTCCATATAGCTTTTGGCCATCAGTAGAAAGAAAAGAGAAAGACTTTCATCATGAGCACACCCAAACCTTTCTCAAGCAAAAAGAAGAAGAATTCATCCTTACTTTGATCAAAGCCATCGAAAATGGGCAGAGCTCAACCTATTGAGCAATCAATAGGAGGGGGTGGGGGGCATTCCAATTCCTTACACTCAGAGTTTGTCACATCCCTACAAAGATCTTCGAATTATTTCCACTGCCAAAGATCATGGTCGATGAGGTATGGGTTCAAACCAACCACTTTAGCATTCAATGTTGGTTCTTTTTGAAATGAACTTGATCTTAAGTGAGATCAAGCCATATAAATGCATTCCAAATAAACTTTTAATGTATTTATGATTGAAATCGAGCAATTCCACCACCTAGATTGTCAGAAATTACTTCGATTTAATGGATGGTGCTCAGTTCTCGCCGTTGATGGGGGAGATATAATCTTTGCCATCCATTTTATCTGTTAGGAATGAATGGCTAAGATATAATCAAATTTCTAATTAAAACTTATATAGAAAACCATGAGATGATTCTGAGCTATCTAATCTTTGATCAGATGGCCCATATCAAATTGCATCTCACCACCATTTTAACGTGGGATCCATGTGGATCTTGCATAAGCCTATTTGCTACTAACATGCAAAAAGCGGTGCCTAATCAATACTAGCTGGCTTAAATAGGAAAATCAATTTTTCCTAATTTAAAAAATGCAAAAAAATCAAGAATTTTAAAAAGTTCATATAAAATAAAATATACAACCAAAAAATACAAATAAGAGCTCAATGAATTCATCTTAATGAGGAGAGTCCATTAAACCTAAAATCCCCAATTTTCTTTGGTACTTTTAGCTTAATTTAAATTTTAAATTAAAATAATCAAACCTAAATTAAACCAAACCATTTTTTCAATTAATTTAAAACTTTGGGTAATTAAAATTAAGGTTAAAACACACCTTAGGTAAATTTTCAAGATTTATTGGAAAGTAATTTTATAGATATCCAAATTTCAATCATAAATTAGTAATTTAATAAAATAAAATAATATTAAATTAGGAAAATCATGAAAATTTATAAAATAAACTTGAATGACCAAAATAAACCTTGATAGATCTAAACACATCATTAAAACTCTCTGGAATCTAATAAACCCTAAAATGACCTAATTAATTAATTAATTAAATTAATTATTTCAATTAATTGATTTGAACTTTAAAACTTTTTAGTAAATTAACCAAATTTCCAAAAAAATTTTAAATGAACCCTCTATGGGTGCATCTTCTAGAGAGAAATTCAGGAAAATTAAAACTCTTAATTAAATTTAATTAATTTAAGTTTAATGTAAGTTTCATTAAAATAATTAAAACTTCAATTAACACTAAATTACACATATGATCAAAATATAATTTTGGAAAACTCTAAATGTCAAGGAACCCCACTTATCATAAAATTTCAAGGTCCAATGATCTTTGGATAAGAGGTTATTGAATTTCTAATCTTTAGATCAATATAAATGGAAAGAATAAATAAAAAAAATACATAAATTATAAAATTTATAAAAGCACTTTAAAACATTTCCATTGACATGATAACACTTAAGAAAATTTTCCTAACTCTCTGAAGTTGAAGAATTTAATTAATAATACACTTAGTGTTTAAGTTTTAATGAAATGATTGTGAATATGCAATTTAATCAATTTTTAGTCATTAATTTGATAAATTTAAAATATTTTAATTAATTAATTCAAATTCAAAATCAATCAATCTTTGGATTTCATACTTAAATACGAAGTTCATTAATATGAAAAGTCCTTAAACCCATAAATAACATAATTCCAAATGTAAACAAAAAAAAAAAAAGATTAAATGAAAAATTGAATTCAGATGGCCTAAAAAATTAAAATGGCATAGATTTAGGTTGAATACCTAAAGCAGTATATTTCTTAGATTTCCTAGGTTATGATTAGTAAGATGAACTTCATCTTAATAAATTGAATTAAGTAATGAAGCTTTAATGTATAATGTTCCATTAAGCATAATCTAAATGATGAATTAAATTGCATAAGATATTCCATAAATGATGAAATCAAAACTTCCTAAAAATTAATTAAACATAATTAAGTTAATTTATCAAAATTCATAAGTATAAACATTAATGAAATGAATGCATAAGATCATAACTTAAAACTTATTAAGTTAACTAATCTAAATTCATAAACAAAACATTAATAAAATCAATAAATACGATAATAATTAAATACATAAGATCAAATAAACATTTAATCAAATGAAAAGAAATATAAGATTAATTATAAAGCTAATTTGTGAAATTAAATAACATAAAAGATAAGTGAATCAAATCATTTGAAAGGAAATCAAACTAAAAATAAATAATAACTATATTAAACTTAATCATAATAATAAAAAATTTTACTTAAAATTTTCTTAAGAAAACATCTTAAATTCTAATTAAAAACTAATAATAAATCTAACTTAATAAAACATTAATTAAGACAAAGGAAATAAAATAAGAATGAAGTCATCAAAATTTTAATTAAATTTGATTACATAGACTTTAAAACCTAAAAACAAAATTAAAATATTAATCAATTCAAATCCAATTTAAGATAAAGTATTCAAACTCATTCAAAAGAGGTTAATTAAGATACTTACAATCTTAGTTTGACTCTTTAGAATGAATGAAAATCTCATTCTATTAGGATTTAGGATGATGGATGGGATGAATTCCACCCAAAAGTGAAATTTATTTTATTCTTCATTCTCAAAAATTTAAATTCCACTTGAACATAATAGAATTAAAAAAACTAAAAGTAAACTTGTAAATCAATTAAATCATTTAAATTGAAACCTCCTAATGGAAAATTGAAAAAAATTTAAAATAAAATAAAAGAAATCAAAAGAATAAAAATATAATTTTTCATAATTAGCAAAGATATGGTATATAGTCTGGACACCCGAGGTCACATGCCTACTTGTCTGAAGGTGGTCTTGATATCTTGAACTTTTAGTTTAACAATGACACGTACCTATGAAGTAAAATTTTGAAAAGTGAAAGATCAAATCTCAAATCAAATTAAATCAAACTTTAAATTTGAAAAAAGGCCTAGTAAAGTCATACCACACAAATCCCTATTTCACACATGTGGTGCTTATTTTCGGATGGTTCATGAGGACTCCACGTAGATCATAGGGGGTACTTATTGAAGTGATCAGATACTACATTGGTATGATGTACTATCTCGAAAGATAGAAACATCACTCTACAATGGACCTAATCACCTAATAAGGACTCCTAAGGCATAATGAGTCTTCGAATACACCAGAGATCTTTCCCCTACTTTACATAAAAAAGTAAAGCATGGTTTATTTTAAATTAGGTTCTTAACTTCCCTATAGAGGAAAGCCTCTATAGTTAATTACATCCTAGAAAATAAGATTTCTTAAGAATACTCTTGATTAAAGTAGATAATTATTATCTCTAAAGATTTTAAGATTAAGACTATTAATAAATTGGATATTTTAGAAAATTAAATGGGATCTTTCAATTGGAAGAATGATTTTGGAACCCAAGGGAAAATAAGTAAGAAATGCTCATGATAATAGGAAGCCTAGTAAGCATTCTAATCTACCCTATGGTGAGGCTTTATATATTTAAAAGTGAGAGGATTTATTTTGTTTGATTTAAAATTTTACCAGTTTGTTAAGACTTATAATCCATCAACACAAGATTGTGGAAATGCCCAAGAGGTGAGAATTTATGCTCATAGCCCAAGGGAAACAACAATCCTCAGATTATAAATCTAGGGAGCTTTAGCACAAGCTAGAAGCATGAACTAAATCTAAGTGAGAGGGGACATAAAGATCTATTCCACAAGAGAAAATAGACCCGTCCAACTCTTTTAGACTTACAACCTCCTAGAGTGGCCGCCAGCTAACACCTCCTATAATTCAAAATCATGTAGGCCGATCTTATGTAATTGCAAGATGGTTAGGCTTATTATTTAATTGGAAAGAGACTAAAGTCCTAAACCAACTCCCTAATAAACTAGAGCATGAGTGGTATGAGCACATGACTTAGTCTAAAAATGCAAACCTTTATAATTTTTATTTCATTTTGACACATTCATTCGGACAAAGGTTTTTGGATTTTTATGCCCAAATTCATGAAGAAAATTGATTATTAGCTAAATAAAGAGTGAAAGAGGGTGAAGTTCCATCATGAGGGGTTGCTCTCATAGGTCAAGCGGTCCTTATAGTGCAAGAATGGAGGCCCTTTGTTTAGCAAGAGTGATTCAAGATGGTATGCATGATGTTAGACATACCACATATAGCTAAGAGGTTGTTAAATATTTTAATTATCTTGATTAGAGCCTAAGCTTTATGGTGAAGTTGTGAGTTATCTTAAATTTTAATTATGAGTTACTAGTTGGGTAGAAAAATATTTTATCCTAAGAGCCTACCACATCCAGGCCACACATTAAAACATAAAATATTAAGAAATTATGAAAATGATGCAATCCTATTGCGCAATCTAAACATAACATCAATCATTTTTATAGACTACGACAAAAGAATAAGAGGTCAAAATGTAGACACCAAAAGAGAAAAAATAGGGTACAGCTCTACCCTTATATAACCCAGAATTACAAAATAATATTACAATTAAAAATGAATATATGTTATGGGGCCTTCATTCTTCATTTCTTCTTTCTTCATTTGATTTGATTTGCTTTCAAGGCATCACAGGGAACCTCAAGACTAAGCCTTCTAGCCACTGCTCATCCTAATTCCCATAGCACTAATCCTAATTCCTAATGCAAAATTACATTATGGTGTTTATTTTTGATTTGTATTCGTGTGTGTATATGTGAGGGGACACCACGCATATCTAAGGATGTACTTATTGAGGTGATCAGATATGACATTGAGGAATAGTAAACTATTTAGAAAGATAAAAGTCACTACCCTACAATGGACCTAATCACCTAATAAGGACCCCTAAGGCATGATATGTCTTCAATATACCAGAGATTTTCCTACTTTACATGAAAAAGTAAAGCAAGATTTATTTAAAGCTAGGTCCATTAAGTTCCTTATGGAGGCAAGCCCCCATAGTCAATTACATCCTAAGGAATGAAATCCCTTAGGAATACTCTCGATTAAAGTAGGAATTAAAGTCTCCAAAAATTTCAAGGCTAAGACTATCAAAGGATTGGATATTTTAGAAAATCAAATGGGATTGGTCAAGGAGAAGACTTATTATCGAAGCCAAAGGAAATGAGTAAGGAATGCTCATGATACTAGGAAGCTTAGTGAGCATTCCAATCTATCATATGGTTGGGTTTTATATGTTTGAAATTGAAGAGATTTATTTATTTGAGTTGAAATTTTATTAGATTGGTAGGACTTATAATCCATCAACATAAGATTATGAAAATGCCTAAGAGGTGAGGATTTATGCTTATAGTCTGAAGGGAACAACTACCTCAGATCCTAAACTAAGGAGCTTCGATATAAACTACAAGCACGTCCTAAATCTAAGTGAAATGTGAAAAAAATAGTCTACCTCAACAAGAGAGGATAGACCATCCGATTGTTGGACTTACAACTACTAGGAGTGGAAGTGAGCTAACTCCTCCTACGCTTTAAATCTATGTAAGCAAGTCTTATGCTTTGCAAGATGGCTAGGTTCTTGTTTATTTAGAAAGGAGACTAAGTCCTTAAACTCATCCCTAAGACTAGAGCATGAGTGGTATGAATTCATGACTTAATTTAATGCAAATTTTATTAAATTTATTTGATTCTTTTGTGCTCTTTTTTTTTAACACAGGCTATGAGATTTTGTATGCCTAAATGCATGAGAACTTGATTGTGGGCCAAATTAAGAGAGAAAGGGATGTTCTTCCATCAAAGGCTCTCATAGGTTAAGCGTTTATTATCTAACACAGATGGAATCCCCCTCTTAACAAGAGTGGAAGAATATGACATTCATGATGTTATACATACAATCATCTAGCTAAGGGGTTGCTAAATATTTTGTTATCTTGATTTAATTCCTAGGCTTTTATGTGAGGTTATGAATTATTTTAAAATTTTAATTATGAGTTATTAATTGGGGTAGAAAAATTAATTTCATCCTAAGAGCCTACCTCATCTAGGCCACATATTCAAACATCAAACATGAAGAAACTAGGAAAAACATGCAATTCCAGTGCACAATCTAAACACAACATCAAATAATTTTATAGACTACCATAAAAAAATAAAATGCTAGTGTGGTTGGGTTCTGCCATACACCCCGAAAAGAGAAAAAAAAGGGTAGCCGAGCTCTACCCTTATACAACCCGGATTATGAAAATAATACATGCTATGGAGGCCTTCTTTTCTTCATTTGTTCCTTCTCTTTCTTTTGATTTGATTTGCTCCAAAGGCATTATAGGGCACCCTAGGGACTAAGCCTTTTGACCACTGCTCATTCTAATCCCCCATAACACTAATCCTAATTTTTAATGTAAAATTATATTAAAAATAGGAAAACTAAATATAACTATACCTACAAAACAAATGTTAGCTAAACACACCATACAACCCAAGTAGTTATATGAATAATTTAGACTTAGCACCCCACACATGGGTAACCAAGTCCACCTGTCCTAACGTGAGTTATGCTTAGGAGCTAAGCAACCTTCATAGCAAAAGTATTTATTTTATTATTTTTTATTATTATTACAGCCCCTTAAGCACAACCCCCTATAGAAAATATGATTAAGCTAATCATGGCCTACCATCCAGTCTACGAGGCATACACTATAAAATCTAGTCTCAAATATTACATCAAAAAATAAAACATCCATCACACATACACTGCCCTAACTTCGTGCTAGAAGTGGTGACTTAGTATTCTAATGTGTGTGCTTAAGGCTTGTGTGGTGTGTCTTAATTAGGCATTAATGTTGAAGTTTTCTAAGTGTAAAAGAATTCAATTTAATATGGAATGTTGGTTTCACTTTAAGTTATTTAGTTGATTTTGCAAGATTTAATTTGTGATTTATTTGGTTCCATAAGACCCTACACTTATCATCTAAGTGTTATAAAGAGAAGAAAGAGGATTGCGCTCTTTCATCGCTACCTTAAGTCATTTGTTAAAGCATGTTATTATGACTTAGTTTTTTAGTGAATGGCTTATTACATGTTTTAATTACTCCTAGGTTTGGGTTCACCTTAAATAACCTTATTCAACGTGAAAGGCTTCTTAAGAATAATTAGAATGAATTACTATCACATGACATATGTTCATTCATTTTTTTCCATCGCATGTAACATGCACATGATTAGATCCTAAGTATCCCTACACATACAATATGTCTTAGCACACTTACATGATGAATGTAATGAAGTATATTTGAAGTTTATATTTCATTTAATTGGATTAATATGAATGCATGTCTTTTTTAATAGAAAAAGGAGACTTCAATCCATCAGCTACATGTACACTCAAATGTATAAAAGATTTAAGCGGTACGACGCCATTATTTTGCATTAGAGGAGTGAGGTAAAGAACTCCTTAGGGCTACTTAAAGTCGCGTCCCTGGGATGTCTAGAATAATATACCCATTATTCTCATATACATATAAATGTATACACAACTATAAGGATGAAGAGTCATGCAAAAGAAGAAATTAATTTGATTGAATTATGACTTTCTATTCATTAGTCACATTGCACATACATATGTGTATAAGATATGAGTAGGCACGACACCATCATTTTGCACTAAGTGAGGTAAAGACCTCCTTAGGACTACTTAAAGCTGTGCATCCCTAGGATGTCCAGACTAATATACCACTCTTCTTATATACATATGAATGTACAATTAACCATAAGAAGAAGAAGTTATACAAAATATTGTGTTTGATTCTATCATATGATTTACATATGTGATATGAAATTCTTTCTAAGCCTTAGCATTGAATTACATGGGAATGGATTTGGACAAATATTAAGTTCTTTTCAAATGAACTATACATTTGTAAATCCTATGTAAGCCCATGTAAAGTAAAGAGAGAATACTTCATACCACGTATCTTAGATAATAAGTACATGCAAACTCATAAATGTTTCATAATTAGCATCACTCCATATATTATAATTGATTTATACACTTTTGAAAGTGATTTTTTTTTATTTAATGGTGATAATAGCCATGCCTATTTTTAATTTAATTCAACACATGCAATTCGGCATAAAAGAAATCATTTTGTTTAATTAATTTCTGAAAGAGATGAATGCATGATCATATATGGCAAACAACATTTAATATGATTGGCAAGAAATAAAAGAACATAAGCACATGATTTCATTCAATCCAATTAAATCATAAGGGCAATCATATTAAATAAGATCATTTAAGACAAACTAAAGCTTCTTAATATCATTCTGATTTCATGTTTGATTTGATTCAAGAAATATAAGAAGAGGTTTGCTAATCCTATTCCATGCCCCATGTTCCTGATTCAATTTGGTTTAATAAGAAATAATTAAGTGAATTTTATGAATTAATTAAGTTGGATCCTTAATTAAATCAATTAATTACTCTTACCTATGCTTCTTTAATTTGATTAACCACTTAATTATAAGCCATAAATGACATGAACATGTGAGGAAATAAAATTATGATGCTCCTAAAGAACCTAATGCAATTGGCTCATAATTATGGATTAATTAATTTAAAGAATCTAATTAAGTACTTTTATGATTCTCCCATACTTATGGGTTAATCTTAATTTCCTTAAAGGGTATTTATTTTGTTAAACACATAAAGGGGAACCCTTAATTCGATCATTTGTATTTAAGGTTTGATTTGATTTGATTTATTTGAATGATTTAGTTGAATTTATTTGATTTGATTAGTGTTTATTACATTTGTTTTGTATTTGTTTACCTTCATGTAATTTGATTGATTAATTTTTAATTAGATGTTTTGATTCAATTAAATCTTGATAATTCAATATCCTTTTAAATTTATATCTAATTCTTTTCTTTGATTGAATCATAATCAAATTAAATAAACATAAAATTAAATCATAATCAAATTAAATCACATAACTTCTTCTTCTTATGGATAATTCAATATCATTTTATTTTGCTTTTAATTGAGTTTGATTTTTTGTAATTAGAATTTTATTTTTAATCTCATCCATTTGTCATGTTTATCAAAGTTTGGTTTGTATTTTGATTTCATACATTAGATAGTTAATTAGTTTATCTTATTTAAGTAGGTTGAATGAGATTTGATTTGAGCACGTATTAAATTGATGAGAGTCTTTCTTTACTTGATTTAATTTGATTTGATTAGCTTTATTAATCTATAGGTTTGCTTAGGTTCAATGTGATTATATAATTAGTTTAATTAAGAAGTGTATTTAGATTTATTATTAAATTAAATAAAGATTTATTTAATTTTTAATTTGGCTTCATATTTATTTAGTTTAATGATGTTAATTTAGTTATTAGTTAAGATGTATAAAAAATGATTAAGTATTAATTAAATTTAATAATTATTAAATTTTCTTTAATTTTTTGAATTTAATGTAATTAATGACTTAATGATTGAGATTTAATTTAAGATTTGATTGGCATTTAATTACATTTTAATTATGTTCAAATTTATGTTTGCTTAAGCTTAAGTTTAATGTGATTACTTTTATTAACTTAATTACTTTATTTTAATATGTGTGATTAAATTAATTAGTGGAGTAATTAAAGATTTGATTTGAGTTTGATTTAATAATTAATTTTAATGTGATTTATTTAAATCAATTTGGTTCATTAGGATGATGGATTAATTCATTAAGTTTGCATTAATTAGATGTTTAATTGATTGAGTTTGATTAAGGGTAATTGAATTTTAAATTATTAGATTTATTAAATATTTGTTTAATTATAAATTAATGACTTAATTTCCCACATGTGAATGGCTTGATTCAATAAGTTTAATTAAGTGTTTTACTTAAATTTTATTTTATTAAGCATTTGATTAGATTAAGTAAGTTAATTGTTTATTTTTATTTCAATCAAACTTAATTATTCATAATTATAGTTAAGTTTGATTTCATTCATTATGTTCATTAAATTTCATTTAACGCTTTAATTATGAATTTGTATTTGATTTAATTATTAGGTTAATGTATTAATGGCTAATTAATTATCTTATTCCAAATGGATGTGATTTTATCATATGTTAATTAAGTTTACATTAACTTTATTAGGTTTAATTTGATTAATATTAAACGATTACATTGAATTGGTTTATTAATCAATTTGATTTTTAGTTTATTTAATGATTAAATAATGTTTAGTTTATTTTAATTTGTTAAGTAGTTTCATATAATTAAAATTCAATACTTGGTGTTGGTTTAACAAGAATAGTTTGATTTTATATTAAAGTTTCATTGATTTATTTAATTATGAGTTTAATTTAAAATTTAGTCATTTAACTGAATTTTATTAACTCAATTAGGTTAAATTATGTTTAAATTTAATTTCATTTGAGGGATACATGATACTTTTCTGATTTAAGGTTTGATTACCAATCATTTGGGTATTACATCATTTCTGATTATGATTTGGTATTTAAATTATTTTTAGATTATGTCTTAATTAATTCCTTAATTGATTAAACTTTAACCTTAGGTGTTTGTTTGGGGTTCATTAGGATTCAGAAAATCACATTATTTTTTAAGAGTCCTAAATGTCAACTGAAGTGATTCAAGTTATTTTGAATATTTTTGTAAATTTTTGACTTTTTATTTGATTTATTTTATTAAAATAGACAATGTGAACTTCCAAATTTAATTTCTCTCAATCCAGAAGTACTTTTTACTTGAGATTTTTATGATAGGTGTGTTTTAACTTAAATTCCTGAAAATTTCAACTCAAATTGACTTGTATTTTTAGGCTAATTAATGAAATTAAATTTTCACTAAAACCTAAATTAAGCTCAAACCATTCAGTGGAATTTGAGGATTTTTAGTTCTTTGGATTCCTCTCGGAAAGAAGAATCCAACAAGCCCTTATTTGTAATTTTTTATTAAGTATTTTATTTTTTATGAATTTTTGAATTTTCATGCATTTTAAATAATTTTTAAAATCAAAAAAATCTAAATTTTTGTTTAGCCCAGTCAGTGCCGCATGGACGGTGTTGTGAATGCGCACGCAGCGACGCGATGCCACGCGACATAGCGTGACACGCATCGCTGGCCGAATGGCACTCCCGCAAGTGGAAAGCCGGATGGTGACGCGTCACCCCGACGCAGATCGGATAATTCATAATGCATGTATTCTGTGTGAAAGGCGGGATCTGGATCGCGCGATCAGAACCATCCGATCTCCCTGGCATGACCCGACAGAATAGATGAATCTGATGGGATTTTTTTTATGATTTTTGGCATGAAATCACAGCTGTCTGACTCTAATAGAAGGAGATCGAATGACTGCGCTTTGTCTATTTCCCAACTGACAAAATAGAGCCTATTTGGGCTCAAAATCAGCCCATTTGGGCAGTTTTCAACTCAATTTTTTTGGCTATCCTTGCCGAAAGTATTCCAAATTGTATTAGGATAGTGTAAAATAAAAAATACAAGGGTAATCTAAGGAAACTTCCTATAATAGAGCATACATTTGCGCAAATAGAAGATCCTAAGACTGGCTATGGTTTGATGAAGTTACCTCACTGGGATGGTTTCCATTGGCGGTGATGATCCGAGCACACTCTTGAGTGGAAGAAGAAACTTTGGAACGAGCTTAGGCCTTCGCCTTCACTTCAGAATGATATATCTTCTGGTGCTTGCCATTTTCTCGTCGGGATCCACCTGGTTTTGATGTTTTTAACTTAAGAAAGTAGGGAAGTGGTTGATGATGGCTTTGGGGGTTCCAAGAGGGTGGAATGAGGAGAATATGCTCAGCTTTTAACTCCCTCTCTCTTCTCTTCAAGTGGATGGACAAAAATCCATCATTAAGTGTGATGGGGAGATGGTTGGGAGGTAATGGCTAATTGGGGAATTTGGATTTAGCTCCCAAAGTCTTCATTTGTTGCCATAGGATCAACTCCATTAAATACAAGTGGTGGGGAGGTTTGAATGCAAGTGATGGGGGAGAATTAAATGAGATTAGGTGGAATCCTATATGGGGGAGGCTCCATAAGGATTTTATTGGGTTGACTGATCTTGGACTGATTCCAAGTGAGTTTAGGATAGGTTGGATCAGATTGTAATGTGTTTTGACTTGATTCAAATGGGTTTGACTCAATTTGGGTCATATGGGCCATATTGGGTCAAGTTGGGTTAGATTGACTAATTGGTTAAATTTGGTAAAACAAAAGCTTAGGTTAGGTTCAATTGATGATTTAAAGAGTTTTGGTATGATCAATTTGATTTAATTTGGCTTAGAATTAATTTTTGCCTCATTTGAAATCAAATGGGTCAAATGGGTCAAGTTGACTAATTTGACCAAAATTGGCCAAATTGGCTTGGGTTATAGTTGATTCATGTTCAATTGACTAATTAAAGATGAATGTGGTCTTTGGTTCGAATCAATTTGGGTTTAATTTGGATTTAGGCCAAATTGACCCTTTAGGCCAATTTGGGCTAAATGGCTCAATTGGGATCGATTGATCAAATTGGGTTCAATTATGGCTTTGGTCAAGTTCAATAATCAATTTGGAATGAACTTGAGCCATTGGTTGCAATTAATTTGGGTTAGATCATGATTTGACCTAATTTGATCCTTTAGGCCAATTTGGGTGAACTTGGATCGAATGGAAAATTAGGCATGGTTTAGCTCAATTTATGGTCAAGTCATATTTAAATATTGATTTTGGGTTGATTCAAATCATTGTTTCAATCAATTTGATGTAGGATGCTTTTTGGCTAGTTTTGGTTCATTTGGGCTAAGGGTTGACTTGGTCAAATGACTAAGTTGACTTGGTTTGACCGAATTGATTGCAATTGATCATCCTAGGGTGATCAACAATCATGGTGGCAGGTTTTGGTAAGCTTAGTTCAATCCAATTTAGGTTGGATTGGAAGTTGGCTCAAATGGGTCATTTATGTCACTTTTGGTCAAGTGGACCTAAGTGGGTCAATTGGTTTGGTTTTAATTTGATTCAAGTTTACCAGGACTTATATGTGTGCCTAGGATTGAAATATAAATCCAAATACAATCAATTTGGAGTCCAATAGGTTTTGGCTCAATTGAAAGTTTCAAGTCAAAAGGGCTAAGTTAGGCTTGAGTTGGGTTGACTTAAATTTGGTTTGATGATTGTAGGTTTCATTTATATTTGAATAGATGATTGAAGGAATGATCAATTCAAGAGAAAATCTATTGGTTTTGGCTTAATATGGATAAAATTTGGCTAAGTCCAAAGAATTGGCTTAAAAGGTTTAGATTGGGTTTGGATTTGATTTTGGATATAGTTTTGGTCATTTGAATTTGGATTTTATTTATATTTATGAATATACATGAAGGAATAATTTATTTATAAGAAAATTGATTGAGTTTGTATTGGTTTAAAGGTTAATTTGGTTAAGCACATGGAGGTGGGTCCATTTGGCTTATAAGGGGTTTTAGGTTTGTTTAATTTAGTTTGATTTAGTTTTGATCATTTGGATATGGATTTCATTTATATTTGCAAATATAAATGAAGGAATAATTGATTTATAAAGAAATCAATTGAATTTGATTTGATTTAAAGGGGTTTTGGTTAAGCTTATGAAGGTGGGTCATATGGCTTAGGAAGGCCTTAGAATTTGAATTTGATTTTGAGTTTCAATCATTTGGAGTCAAATTTGGAATTAGATTTAGAATTTGAATTTGAATTTGAGGTTTGGTTTGAGATTTGAATCTGGGTTTGATTTGAGAAGGTGTATTGGGTTTAGGCTATAGCATAGGTGATTTCCTTAAGTCCTAAGGCATGGTCTAATCCTATGGTTAACCCTTCTAAGTGTCTAAGCTTAGGTTAAGTGTTCACCTAATCACTTGAAGTGTCTTATGACTAAGGAGCTCTTAGTGTCTAGGAGTCCTAAGTCTAAGAAGAGGAGGTATAGAGCTCACTCCAAAAGTGAGGACAATATACATGTTGTGGAAAAGTAAATATAACTATACGTATAAAATAGAGGTTAGCCAAACATACATACAAATCCAAACAATTATATTTATAATTTGGACTTAGCACCCTACACATGAGTAACTAAGTCCACCTGTCCTAACTTGGACTTTGTTTAGGGGTATAAGTAACTTGCCAAGAGAACATTTATATTTATTTTTAAGCAACTCCTTAAGCATAATCTCCTGTAGAAAATATGATTAGGCTAATAACGGCCTAACATCTAGTCTATGAAACATACACCCGAACATCCAGTTTAAAACATCACATCACAAAATAAAATATACATCACACATACATCATCCTAACTTAGGACTAGAAGTGGTGGGTTAATTTTGATGTGTGTGCTAAGGCTTTGTGTGGTATATCTTACTAAGCAATAAAGTTATGATTTTCTAGATTTGGAAGAGTTTAATTTAATCATGAAAATTATTTTGTTTCAAGTGGTTTAGTTGATTTATGAATTTTAATTTGTGTTTTGGTTTTGTTTCGCATGATTTACACTTAGCATCTAAGTGTTACAAAGAGAAGAAAGAGGCTCACTCTCTTTCATCCCTACCTTAAGCCAATTTTGAAAGCACATTGATTTGATTTAGTTCTCTTTAGTGAATGGCTTATTAAATATTTTATTAATCCTAAGTTTGGGTTAACTCCAAAATAATTCTATTCAATATGAATGACATCTTAAGATTAATGCAGTTGGATTACTATCATATAGCACATATTGAACCATTTTTTCCCATCACGTTTTAACATGCATATGATTTAATCCTTAACATACCTATACATACAACATATGTTTTGGCTCACTTAAATAATGGATGAATGCATACAATTAGGATTTGTATCCTTGTTTGATTGAATTGTCTATACATGTAAGTTAAAGCTCTTTCCAAATTATATTACCAAAATACATAAGAATGAAATTAGATAAATATGCGCCTTTATTAACCTGGGAAATGAGATAATCAAATGACCTTCTTGGGGTTATTTGAAGCCTCATATTCCCGGGATGTCCAGATTATATACTTATCTTCATTCAAACATATATAAATTTATATATGAATCATAAGAAAGAGAGAACTAGCTTACATATAATGTATTTTATTGACTTTGATGATTATGGATGTATGCATTTTTAATAGAAAAGAGGATTATCATTCTTTAATTAAACACACATATACATGTATAATATATGTATGCAAGTATGTGTCATTGTTAACCAGGGAAGTGAGATAATCAAATGAGCTCCATGGGGCTACTTAAAGCCTTGTATTCTTGGGATGTCTAGACTATATACTTACTATCTTAAATACATACACATGTATACATAATCAAAGGATGAAAATCATGCAAAGATTGTATTTTGCTTAGTTGAATTATTTATGCTTATGAGTTAAAGCTCTATACAAATTCTAATACCAAAATTCATAAGAATGAAAATAAATGAGTACATGCCTTAGTTAACCAGGGAAGTGAGATAATCAAATGACATCTTTGGGGCTACTTAAAGCCTCATATTCCTGGGATGTCCGGACCATATACTCATCACTATTCAAACCTATGTAAATATATACATGAATCATAAGAAAGAAAGCTTCACTTCACATACTTAAGCTATAAGCAAATGCAACTCCTATATATATATATATCCATAACTATTGTCATTCCAAGGATTATTATTAATTTAGAGTGATAATAGCCACACATATAATAAGTTAAGTCAACACATACAAGCTTACATAAATAAATTCTATTTAATTCAATTAAACTTGAGAAAGATGAATGTATGAAACCACATGACATACAATATTTAAAGTAATTGGGAAGAAATAACCAAACATAAACATGAGATTCATTCAACAATACTAATTCCTAGGGACAATCACATTAAATAAAATTTCTTAAAGAAAATCAAAGCTTCTTATTAATTTAATTTTCTTTAGATTTGGATTAGAATTAAAGAGGATAGATTATCATTTGCTACTTTAATCCCATTCCCATGTTGGTAATCTTGATTTGTTTAAGGAAGGATAATTAGATAAATTTTATGGATTATTTAGTTAAATTATTAAGCAAATCATTTTATTACCCTTTCTTATGCTTCTTTAATTTGACTAATCATTTAATCATGAGCCACATATGATATGAACATGTGAGAAAATAAAATTGCAATGCTCTTAAGGGACCTAATGCAATTGGGTCATAACTAAAGATTAACTAAGTTAAAGAATCTAATTAAGTACTTTTATGATTTTTCCATATTTATGGGTTAATCATAATTTTCTCAAATGAATTTTATGTTATTAAATACATAAAGAGTAACCCTTAATCTCATTGTTAATTAACTGATGTGATCAACATTTTAATTTGATTTGATTTAGCCATTTAATCAATTAATTAAACACTTAATTAATTCCCATGTTTATTAATTTCCCCTAATGAAATGAATTTGGAAGAATGATTTGGAAAGAGGTCCTAATCACTTATCCTCATCATCTCACTATTAATTAGTGATTAATGAGCCTTAATTAATTAATTTTTTTTATTATTTACAACACTAATTAACCATTATATTGATTAAGGGAGTAATTAAGAGTTGAGTTATCCATTCCCCTAATCCCCTAGGTAATAAATTCTAAGAAAATCATAGGAGGCAGAGGTCATCCCACTAAATTTACATACCAAGTTTAGAATTAAATTCCCAATTAATTAGGGCTTAATTAAGCTAATTAAATATGCAATCAAATCTTAATTAAGCTTTAATTACTGTTCAAACCCAAATAGAAATAATTTTAATTAGGGCTTAATTAAGCTTCTATGTTTTACCTTTCTAATGAGTATTTATTTGCATTTTTCTATAATTATTTATAATTTTTTAAAGTTTCAGTTATTAAAAATGGATTATTATCCCTTAATTAAGCATAATCCCATCAGCGTCACGCGGACTACTGATGTGGCGGCACTTTCCATGTGGCACCGTGGGATTGGTTATTTCAACGATCTGATGCAGCACTGATATGGCCGCAGAGGATGCGCTTTCGTCCCCACCATCCGATCGAATGGTGGGGAATAATCCTATGGTTCATAAGAGAATAAATCAGATTAAATCTAATTGAATAATCATGACTATCTATTCTGATCATGCGGACTGGATGACGAATGATTCATCATCCACTAAGCAAAGGAAGATGGATACCGTCCACCTTCCCCTGCTCGATCCAAGGTCCCAGGAGGTCGTGAGGGCCCAGGATCAATCCCACACGTTCATTAGGGTAATCCTAAGGGATCTAATGATGGATTTTGCATGACATTGAAATTTTCTTTGAAAAGGCCTAAAATTTTTTGAAAAATCTCAGTTTGCCAGAAAAGTACATCGTCAGAGCTTCAGATCGACGGCTAACTAACCAAGGTAGCTTGGCCTTAAAGAGGTGAAGCCCTGTTGAGAAAATGGCACCTTGGTTCCTTGCCAGTGGCTCAGTGGATCAACCATCACTGGAAAACATGTCAGAGTTATGCTTAGGGTGGTCTTTGGTGCTCAAATTGCTCGAGAGAAGGTTTGTTTCACCTCGCCAGAACTTGGCGAACGTTTGGGTGAAGCTAATTTAAAAATTATCATGATTTGGTGGAGTTGGATGGAGTTGAGCCTTCTCCTATTTTGAGTAGGCTCAATTTTGTCATCTCTAACAATGAGAAGGCTCAGGAAGCTTGAAAAATGTTGGGGAGTTCATCTGTGCTCTTGCTCTAAGAGAATCCAAGTGCCCGGTTTGAATCAATTGAGGGGGCTATATCCCTCCTCCTCAAGATTGGACAAACGAGATTGGTTTGGCTTCTTGTGATCGTCCGACCATTGCAGGCAGTCGTGGGTGCTAGAGAATCATCTAGGTGGCTCGATTTGAGTGGTCAAGGGAGGAGGACTAGCTGTCCTTGGC